>JBAIAC010000019.1:20212500-20812500 GCA_037349315.1 Chelydra serpentina
TTGCCATTTTGTTGTTAAACTAGTAAGTAATAGAAAGTAGAGAAGACATTTGATACTATACCAAAATCAAATGTTAAGATTCTTCACAGTGTTAACTGCTAGAAATGACACCACCAAGAATTTCTGACTCTTTACGGGAGATCACTGAAGCTTCTTTATTACACTGAGATGGAAGGGAAACTGTGTGGACATGAATGTGCAGCTGGGAATCATCTGATCATGGAATATTGTCTTGGGGAGGGGGGGGGGAGAGAGAGAGAGGGAGAGAGAGAGAGAGAGAGAGAGTGTGTGTGTGTATAGTCAGACCTACTGAAAACATGGGTCTATTAAGACTTCTATTTACAAATTCTTAATGAGGAAGTCATTCATGACCTTAACAAGATGGAGATGTCACTTTACCAACTTATGCAACAAATCTTCTGTTTCCAAAGATTTTAATATGAAAACAATTGTAGACTCTGCTCTGTAGAAGCCATAATGCAAATCAGGTGAGAGATGCATTATAGTTGTTCTTAAGTTTCAGCAAATGTTCACAAAGGGGATGGAATAAGGCTTGTGTGGTCTTTGTAATGAATTATTGAAGTTTTGGTCATAAAGTGCATGGACTCCTGCATATTACATAAGAATGGCCGTTCTGGGTCAGACCAAGGTCCATCCAGCCCAGTATCCTGTCTACTGACAGTGGCCAATGCCAGGTGCCCCGGAGTGAGTGAACCTAACAGGTAATGATCAAGTGATCTCTCTCCAGCCAGCCATCACCCCTCTATGACAAACAGAGGCTAGGGACACCATTCCTTACCCATCCTGGCTAATAGCCATTAATGGACTTAACCTCCATGAATTCATCCAGTTCTCTTTTAAACCCTGTTATAGTCCTCGCCTTCACAACCTCCTCAGGCAAGGAGTTCCAGAGGTTGACTGTGTGCTGTGTGAAGAAGAACTTCCTTTTATTTTTTTAAACCTGCTACTCATGAATTTCATTTGGTGGCCCCTAGTTCTTATATTATGGGAACAAGTAAATAACTTTTCCTTATTCACTTTCTTCACACCACTCATAATTTTATATACCTTTATGATATCCCCCCTTAGTCTCCTCTTTTCCAAGGTGAAAAGTTCCAGCCTCTTTAATCTCTCTCCTCATATGGGACCTGTTCCAAACCCCTAATCATTTTAGTTGCCCTCTGAATCATTTCTAATGCCAGTATATCCTTTTTGAGATGAGACCACATCTGTACACCGTATTCAAGATGTGGGCGCACCATTGATTTATATAAGGGTAATAAGATATTCTCTCTTATTCTCTATCCCTTTTTTTAATGATTCCTAACATCCTGTTTGCTTTTTTTGATTGCCGCTGCACACTGCATGGATGTTTTCAGAGAACTATCCACAATGACGCCAAGATCTTTTTCCTGATTAGTTGTAGCTAAATTAGCCCCCATCATATTGTATGTGTAGTTGGGGTTATTTTTTCCAGTGTCCATTATTTTACATTTATCCACATTAAATTTCATTTGCCATTTTGTTGCTCAGTCACTTAGTTTTGTGAGAGCTTTTTGAAGTTCTTCACAGTCTACTTTGGTCTTAATTACCTTGAGCAGTTTAGTATCATCTTCAAACTTTGCCACCTCACTGTTTACCCCTTCCCCCAGATCATTTATGAATAAGTCGAATAGGATTGGTCCTAGGACTGACCCTTGGGGAACACCAATAGTTACCCCTCTCCATTCTGAAAATTTACCATTTATTCCTACCCTTTGTTCCCTGTCTTTTAAACCAGTTCTCAATCCATGAAAGGATCTTCCTTCTTATCCCATGGCAACTTAATTTACGTAAGAGCCTTTGGTGAGGGACCTTGTCAAAGGCTTTCTGGAAATCTAAGTACATAGTGACAAAAAGTAGGCTAGCTGTCTCAAATGGAAACAAGACATGATCCTTATTCCTAAGTAATTTCAAATATTATAAAAAAACAGGAGATGGGGGAGGTAATATGACAGTATGGTAGGATTGATGGTGCAATATCAATAAAATCTAATAAGTGACTCAGCAAGAATTAACACACCACATGGTGTGATAAAAGAATTGCTCATACAAATAAATGTACATTTAAATATTGTTGACTCAGTTCATGTAGGCATCACTGAAGAAGTGGGCTATAAGGATCATGGTACTTAAGAATGTTACAAGTTTAATTGAAGTACCTGTCAATTTGGCATCTTTAACACTACAAGTAAAGTAAATGTATTTTAAAGTTTATAAGAAAGTTCAGACTTTAACAAACTAAATGTGCTTTTAAAAAAAAACAACCTCGGGGACAAATTCTGACTTTTGGGAGGTTTTTTTTCCCCCTCTAGTTTTTACACAGAGAAAAATCACTTTTGAAGTCATAGGAAGTTTTGTCTGATAAGGAATTCAGGATATTGTTAATTTTTAAACATAAAGTAAATGTAAAAAAAATTAAATATAGGCCACATTTTTCATTTATCAGTGATATTGTCTTTGATCTCATTTACCTTTCTGTAGCTCTTTCATTCACTCATATCAGTTGGTTTTCAAGACACACATTTTGGCTTGGAATTCCCTTTTATATGTTTTGATTTGGGTTTACTTGTGGTGTTCTGTTCGATTTGGGCTTTAGCATATGGTTTGATTTTAAGTTAACTGACACCATTTCTTACATATGCACATTACTCATTCACCATGCAAATTCAATAAAATCACAGGATCTTTTATTTTTTTTATTTAGAACTGACAAAGAAGTTATACTTAAAACCAATCTAGGAAATTACTTCATTGTCAAAATTATTTCCTCTGATCATTTCCATGTTTTAATTTTATATTATTCTTTCTGTAGCTGTGGTGAAGGACTTTTACCACCGGAATGAATGGGAAAATGACCTCATATTGAAATGTCATGTTTTTTCAGCTCTGAAATGGCTGAACTACAATTAATCAAAATTGGTGTGATTTTTATGAAGTGGTATGACCAGTAAATTAGAATTTTAATTAGTACCTGTAACATTTTTTTTCTTAAATCATAAACATTTGGAAACAGCAATTTTAAAGAGAAGCATGGAGCCAATATTAACACACAGAACTAACATCAAATGCAGTTTGTATTATGTGTAATAGTAAATATTGCTAAATTAAACATGTCTATTTTTCTTTATTGTATTTGAGGGGATTCTTTGTGGAATATTGAACTCTTGTGAAACATAGCTTATTCTTTTTTAAGTTACACGGAGCAGTTTATGTTACGGCAGCTTGCCAATCAGTGATCCATTTCTCAAAAACCTGGTTTGAGGCAATGCCAACTAGGCGCACACCGCTTATCTACAGCATCCCAGTGCAGTCCCATAATTTGTGCAAAATTATGTTTGACGTTAAATTATAAACCCTTATTGTAATAATAAAATAAATAAATAACCCTAAAAGCAAATTAAAAAGTATGTTTTCACTGGAGCAGGTTGTAAGCCCACCAGAAACTTGATCCATAATAACTAGGCCATGTGCAAAATTCCATTCCTTGAAGGGTTTGACATTTTTTCTTTACTCAGGGAAAAAGGCTCTAATTCACAAAATCAAGTTTAGTTAGTCGAGTGAGTTTTCTGGACTGTCTGGTGAGACGTCCTTTAAAAATGATAAAAGTGAATCTCTCTAAATAAAGTCATTTACCTATTGCCATAAACAGGGTGGGAACACCATTAAAGCCCTTTGCCAAATGGGAGGATAACTATCTGAGTTCTGCTTTACTCCAATGCACAATTCCTTGAGTAGTTATAGATCAATTTCTAAATGACTGAAGTCAATGCTGTATAGAGTGAGGACTTCATTCGTTAGTTATGGCTGAGGACCTTATGGCACAGCTCAAGAAGGAGCATGAAAAACTTACCTTTGCAGCTTCCATCCTTTCAGTTCTGGTCGGACATCAGTCCGGTCCCCAGTGTAACTTTAGAGTGGCTTGAAGACTGCTCTGAAATGACCCAGCTGTTAATGTCACCAAAACATCCAGCATAGCATCAGAAAGATACTTTACAACTAATTAACTTAACCCGAGGAATTCATCATGAATCAATGGAACCTTGACAACTGTGATACAAGAGATCTAGAAAGAGGTGGTGGTGTAAGTGATACCATGGCAGCTTTACCGAGGATTTTCTTATGCTGGACTCAGCATCCTGTGAACAATTAAGACAGCAGCTTTGCACTACTCCAATGTACCAAAGAATCTTGGCCTTAAGCTTCACCAGGAAGTTAAAGTTACCACCTATCCTGCAACACACTATGCAATGTCCCACTTCCTGGTGACTGGAAAAACATGCAGACAAGAACAAGTTGCAGAGACTGAGATTGCAGCCAGGCTAAGTTACAGATAGAGCTGGCCAGAGGAAAAAACTCCATTTTGTGGCAACTTCTGAGGTTTTTTTGAAAATTTAAATTCCACATTGGAAAGAAAACAAAAACGTCTAATCACTTTCACAAAATGGAATTGTGTTGAAACATCCATTTTCAAATTGCAAAGGTCAGATTTTTTTATTTCAGGGGTCTCTCTCCGTCTGGTCAGAAGTGTCCATCGAGATCAACCTGGACTTCACAAACCTTCCCGTCAGACTTCACTGGAATCAATATGTATCTGCAAAATGTTTTAGCCTATTTAGAAGTACATTAGCTAACTGAAAATATTTTCTAGTTATGGCAGCATCGGTACTGTGTTCATTTGATGAGTAATTTCTTGTTTTTACTTAAATAAGTTAGCTTAAAACCTGTCTCAGCCTTCAGTGAATTACTGCAAAGGGCCTGGGAACATCCTTATACAAGAATCAAATTCTTTTTGTGTCGATCTGAAAAGATTTATTCCCTCTGGGATTGTGCAATGGGAGTGTTATTTACTAAATGGAGCAGTTTAAAATCATGATTCCCCCCCCCCCTATTTAACACCCATCCAATAACTGAAGCCCTGAGCCAAATTCCCTCACTTAAAAATTTGTCAGTTTCATCCATCAGGATGAGCGTAGGCCATTGGCCTAAAATAAATAAATAAGTTAAATAAAGTGCAGGCACACAATTGTGAAAGGAACAGAAAATATAATCATATGAACGTTGGCCACATTAGTGAAAAGGAAAACCACTAGGGATACTTTTAAACAAGCTAGAGTTGTTTTTGTGTAAATCTCTTTTCATATTAATTGCAATTTAGGCTTCAGTGAACATAGTTTTAGAAGGATTGCAATGTCCAAATATGTGAAAATTTAATAAAAAAACCACTTACAAAACAGAATTCACGTTCATTACGAAACAGACTGGACTTTGATTAGTCTCCATTTTAAAATACTTCACACATTTAATTTTTTTATTTAGGATGCCAGCAAGGTATTCACTTTCACATTCTTGCACGTCTGACTGCTGCTTCCCCAAAATAAAGACAGTGTGTTATGAAAACATCTCCAGTAGGACACAGAGCAACTTAAATTTTTGCAGTGACAGTTTCTGAGCCAGTGGCTCTGCCTCTGGGGGACAGCACACAAAGTACAGTATACTGCAGCCAAGATAAGACCTCAAAATGATTGCCAGGTAACTCAGAACATTTCCATATCTTCTACTGCCAAATTTTAATATTTGAAATTAATTTCCTAGCATGTTTAGGGAAGTAAGAGGTGAATTAATTATTGCTGGTGACATGATACCATCGAAAGTCAACAGTTAGTCATTGGTTTAGATTAGCATAAAACCAGTAATTAGTGGGTTCAGTTCCTTTATCACTTGAGATCTTTTACATGACAACACAATATATACACATCTCTAGGGGTTACCTCTGGCACTTCCAACATTCTAATTTCTTTTCAGGCTCTTGTTCATTGTTGAATCTTGAGACCAAAGTGGGGTGTGGGGAGGTCTGTCTGTCTTCTTTATTTTACCTAAGTAAACTCTAAGCTCCCTTGTTAGTACAGGAAGTATTTACAAAAGTTGTTTAAAGAGCAATTGCTCTTCTTCACTAGGGATGCAAATTTTTGCTTTGAATTTAAATCAGATTCATGACGCAAATGGAAACGTAAGGCTTCTGGGCTATGATTGTGAGCCAAGCATTCTTGATAGGCTTGATCTGTACACAGTGCCTCAGCAGGGGGATAGCTCATCAGACTGGCTGCATGTGTAGGCAGCTCGGCAGCTCCATATTACTCTACATCGTTAAAATTGTGTACAGAAGACAGAATTAGGTGGTTTAAAATATACAATGTAAATAAGTCCTGAATGCTGTCAAGTAAATGTAATTTTACCATTGAAATTAGAGATCCTAAAGGCCAGATCAGTAAAGAAAATAAGTTCCATGTCTACTGCATAGAATTAAATGAATGTAGATTTTAGGTCAACAAATGGTGCCTACACTAGCTGTACTTTTGTTTTTGTTGTTGCTGTAAGTTCCTTGGGTATGTTTCTTGCTATAAAGTCTTGTTCTCTTTATCTGTCTTGACTGACGGAATCAGTAAATATTACATTACGTTTTTATCTAAAAATGTCTGCCATTGATCGTTCATTTCTTATTGTGTCATAATAGCTCTTTGTACTAAAGCACAGAGTTGGGGAAACCCCAGCTAGTGAGTAAGCTCGCATTTTTAATGGAGAAAAAAGTTCTTTGTTCTCCAGCATCCTATTTTTAGTGTGAACTTAATTAAAGTGAATAAAGCATTTTAAAATCCAGGGTGGGAAAATAGGTCATTATTAATTATTATGTATCTAATAAATCAAGGGATCGTGGACTTACTTCACTATAAACATTGTTCTCTTCCTTCCTCACAAGAATTTTCCTTACCAAACATCTCTGCTTTCCCTCTCCAGCTCTTAGGGACATGTTTAAGTAACTTGTTGAATAACTGTAGACACATGAATAGTCCCAATGTCTTCTGTGGAAATTCTCAAGTGCTAAAGCTAGGCACAAGATTAAGTACCTGGCTGAATCGGTGCCTTAATGAATCCTGCTCCAATAATCTATTGCCAAATTTAATTCTCTCCTCAAGCCCCTTTCCCTGCTTGCCTCCCAGGGCTGGCTCCAGGCACCAGCTTTCCAAGCTGGTGCTTGGGGCGGCATCGAAAATGGGGCGGCAGTCCGAGTCCTGCGGCAGCAATTCGGCGGCAGGTCCACTCTTCCCGCCGCCGAATTGCCGCCGCAGGACTCGGACTACCTGCGTCGGGGGCCCCGCAACGTCTGTGTGCGTTGGGGGTGGGGCCGCGGTGACTGCTTGGGGCAGCGAAATGGTTCGAGCCGCTCCTGTTGCCTCCTCCATCATCTGCCATCTCTCCATCTGCCCAATTCTCTATCTCAATTCAAGATCATGGCGACTTCTTTAAAAAGGGAGCATGGGATTTTCAAAACTGCCTAGAAGACTTGGACATCCAATTCCCTTTAATTTTGTGTGTGAATCCCCTAGACAATTTTGAAAATCTTATACAGAATTCAATTAGTCCAGAATGAGGTTCTCCTCCATTTTGTCATCTTTTTTCCTTCTTCCTCTAGCCATTGTCTCTCTTGCCTCTTGTTTAACATCATGGCTTTTCCACAGCCTCATTTTTTCCTCTGGCACTTGGCCCTCTGCCATCAGACGTGCAGTTGCCTCCTTCATCCTTAACCCCTCCCCTCCATTCAGTTACAGAGAAACAAGTTAACTCATGGTGGATTCTCTGTAACTTAAGTCTTTGGATCGTAATTTGAGGACTTCAGTAACTCAGCAGAGGTTAGGGGTCCATTACAGGAGTGGGTGGGTGAGGTTCTGTGGCCTGCAATGTGCAAGAGGTCAGACTAGATGATCATGTTGGTCCCTTCTGACCTTAAAAGTCTACGAATCTATGTCACCAGCACATTCTCTGCAATAGATCTATCTTCTAATTCTCTGAGAAAAGCAGTGCACAGGTGAGGAATTTGATGTTCTCAGCACTAGTATACATACAAATAGCTCACCTGTGGCTCTTGGGATGGAAATCTCATGAGAAATCCTGTTTTCAAGTGTGTACCATAATATCCGCTTCTGCGTATACCTAGAAATGTTTTGAGAAGAGCCTTTTATGAAGCATTCCCAGCTTGAAAATGGAAAGGAAAATAAGATTTCTGTCCAGTTTAGAACATTAAAAATACAATTGGAGTTTGTTTCTAGAAATGAGGGTGGGCTGTTCATACTTTTTCCAAACTAGTCTGCCCATTCTATTTATCTGCCAGTGAACATTTCTTAAGGGAACCTTATAGAGTGAATTCCCTACAAGGGGTTTGCTTGTTTGTTAGTTTGTTTTTCTTTTGGATTATTTTATTTAGGGAAGAGATTACCAGTATGGTGAGATATTCCCTATTCTAGTTAGAGGGAATATCTCAGATGCCATCATTTGAATGACACGTACAACTAAGCTCCTGACTGCTGTACTTGTGGTTTCTTTTTTTGGCAAAAAAATATTAATTGTGGTGTGCTGGCTAAGTTCTAGTTTGGATCAATACATTCTGCCCACCTAACTTTCCTTTGCACTTTCAAATAGATAGAATGTTTCCTGTTTTAAACAAGTATATAATGCGGGTATGCTCTGTCAAACAGTTGACATGTTTCCAGTCCAGAGGTGGATGCATCTTTAGTGGTGGATGAAATGGTATATACATACACTAAGCAGGTTTGTTTAAATTATTTTTATTGAATTATATTATACAATAGAAATGGAGAATATAAATAAAATACCCACAGTACATTTATTACAAAATACATTAGTAAGAATGAAAAAGAGAACAAAGAAAATGCAAATAACTCTCAGTGGGGTTTGTATTCTGTCTCAAGCCTTGGATTTAATACAAATTTATGTTATCACTGTATGATTTATAAGCCATGAAAGTAAATTCTGTGAAAAGGTAGCATGGTGTTGAAAGAGAAGTAAAAAAAGAAGTATAAAGAGAAAAACAAGAAAATCAAGAGTGCTTGTTCTAATATCCCATGTTAAGATGGCTTTTCCATTTACACTCTTTTTTCTTCTTCTTCCTGTTGCAACATACTCCACAGCAAAGGAATGAAGAATAAATGGATTATTACAGTCATCATTTTATGATACAAGGGAGAATGGAGTTCTCTTGTAGTCCAAAAACTGTCAGTTGAGAATAGCAGTCTTGAAGTGTTGACTCAATAGTCTTCCATTTTGAAATCAATTGCTTTGTAGATAAAAAGGCTTGTAAGCCATTCCTACACTGGGCTACAATAAATTATTACTGCTCCAAACTTAGTTATGGAAGAAGGCTAACTGTGGAGACCAAGTGTATTTAAAGAGCAATATTTGAGCTAATTCTTCTTATCTCTTTCCAAAACAAACACAAAGATATATATATATATTTATAAATACATTGGTGACCGTATAAATATATACTTGTTTGCAATGTTGCTGTAGCCACGTGAGTCTCAGAATATGAAAGGGACTAGGTGAGTGAAGTAATATCTTTTATTGAGCCAACTACTGTTGGTGGTAGGGACAAGCTTTTGAACTTCACAGAATTCCCCGTAATATCTGGATAAGGTAACCAGCGTGTAACTTCACCCATCTTCTGTCTCAAAATATATATGATCCGTTCAATGACAGATAAGCTACATATGTTAAAAAATATGAATTCATTGTCCTAAAAAAGCAGTCAGCTTTTTATTTACCCAATTTCCCCCTTTTTATGATGATTTATCAGGGCTGCATACCAAACTGAAAACCTAGCTAATCTATTTAAGTTTCAGTAATGCACCCTTCATCACTGGTATCTAAGTGTCATGGTAGCAATTCTCTCCTGTTCGCTTGCTCATTGGTTATGAGTGGAGGAAAAATTTAAAAAGGAAAGCAAGAAAAAAGTATTGGAAAAAGGCAAGTTTAAAATTGAAAAAAGCCCTATACAAAAGGTATATTTTGGGGATCATTTGTTTCCTTTTTGAAAGGAAGGTGAAAACTTGTTTATATTTCACACAACTTTCTCCTCCTCTGCTCTGAACTCCAGTGATGTTTCATTTCTCAGTTCACACTCCCTTGTTTTCTCTCTGTTTTACTGACACAGCATCACTTTGGACTTAACTAGCCAGGCATGTACAGGTGGGGCACACCCATAAAGAAAAGAGACAGTTATAGAGACTTTGTTTTGAACATTACCCTAATTTCAGCAGCCCAGTTGGCTTCCATACTTGGCAAAGTTTTTGTTTCCATCCAGCGTGGAGTAGAATGGCATGCAGCCCATCCAGCGTGGAGTAGAATGGCATGCAGCTTTATTTTTATTATGCTGACTCCTAACTCTGAGTCTGTTGAACATTGAGGGTTTTGGACAAAAGTGAAGCATCACTTTCAGAGCAGATAAATTTCAAGCTTTCAGGCCCTCATCCTGCAAAATGCAGTGATTCCTCTCATGAGTAGTCCCGTTGGCTTAATCACAGTGGAAATACAGGTACTTATGAGTGTTTGCAGGCTTAGGGTCTAAATGTGTAGTTTTATAAACTGCTCAAATCTAGCAACTACTTTTTACTAGAGATGGGGCCGAACTGCAAAATTCAGAGCCAAATCCAAACTTCCACACGTTTGGGATGTTTGGGTCTCGGGTGTTGGTGCTGAGCAAAACATATGGTGCCGGCTGCAGGATTTGGATCCAGTTTCGCATTATAGTCAATCAGAGCTTCAAAGGTCGGGGGTGACCCGATCTGGTGAAGTGATTTGGGCCTGTCTTTTCTTTTTACATATTTTTACATTCTTCTTCATGCAATCTATAGTGTCCTTAGTTTTACTCATACATTCCTGGTAAAAACAGACTTCTGAGAATGTCTACAGCTTCACAAATATGATGCTCATCTGGTGAAGGCTTCATGTTTAGTACTTAAATATATTTCATTAAAACAATAGGCTGGAGTTGGACCAAGAGGTGTCCTAGTAACATCACATCAAAAGAGGAATAACTGGTAGAAAATCTAATAGGAAAATAGTGAGACATTTCTCCAAGAGCACCGCATGGTAAACAACCTGTATGAGGAGTCCATTGCAGAGGCATCAATGAAAAATTACACGTACTGTACCTCTTCTTAATGCAATGCATTTGTTTAACTCTGTGAGCCAAATGTATCCCTGATGTAACTATTAATTTCAGAGGAATTACACCAGGAGTTAATTTAGCCCAATGACAGCTGACAGTAGCCTACACAAGGGTGTGAAGATGATCCCCTGTAGTTTTTCTAACGTATAGAGAAAGTAGTACACTACTCCTTCCCCGCAGGCTAAGTTCCTGAGCTATTAACTTTACTTTTCCCCCAGGACTCTGATTCACAATAACCGGCTCTTTCTAGTGCTATTTTTATTCACAGGTGGCTGGGAAATTGTTGTGGCTTGAAATAAATGGGTACAGGTACCATAATGGGTTCTCTCTGTGTTTAGGGCCTGCTGTTAGTGTTCTAGTTTCTTTTCTTTGCAACAAGCCTGAAGGTCCTGTTAGAAGGAAAGGGGGGGGGGGAGGGAGGAGGAAGAAGGGAGATCTTCTGTGGTATTCTATTGTGTCACTGTCCTTTTATCTGCACTGACACTGTACCTTTCCTCCAGGGTATGGTTCTATTTGACAGTAGCCCAGTAAAACTGAACATTACTGGACCAGCATTACTGGAGGTAGCAACAGTCCTAGCAAAACCTGAAATCAGCATTTGTTCGTTTCAGAATCTGTAGTATGTATAACAGTCAGCTAATCCCTCTCACGGTATTTATTTATGTTAACTTATTTAAGAAATAGAGCAGAAATGTTGATGTTCGCAAAAAACAAACCTCCTCCCATTTCATAGCTGTGATGTCAGTTGTCAAATAAGACATTTTGAAATCACTTGTACAGTATTTGAACAAATAGAATGGCAATATGCAAATTAACTTAATTGACTGCACATTCATAGATTTGATCAACTTTTATGGCAAAACCCCACCACCCCAAAGTAAGCTGTCCAATAACTATTTTAACATGAAATTGTAGATGTAAATAAACAAATACCTAAATAGAACTATTAGGTAAATTTCCCACTGGATGTTAAGAGACAGTAATGTGGTTTTAACAAAACAAGTTTTTCTTGTAACAATGGAATAAATATATAACAGCAAAAGTACACTGACTAAGGTGATGCACGTATTAGATTTATACATGTATCCATCTCTTTACTGCCTCTGAATATCTCCCAAAATCCATGCAGCCAACTATGTCTTTTACTTTAATTACAATAACTTTAACTGGATCAAAATAATGGGAAGTAAACTAAAGTATTCTCAAAATAATCAAGTTAACTGTTAACAGCTAAGCAGGAAAAAGAAGATATAGCTATTGTAGGAAAGGAAAAGCACAATATTTAGAAACAACAATGGCTGAGCAAAGTGTGATAAGATTATGAAATGCTGAAAAAGGAAATTGTCAGGGAATGTTTCAGTTTTAAAAACAATATTGCCTACTTAGTTTGAGGGAATTATACTTGGACATAAACCTTTACTTTTTTTTTAAAAAAGAGAATACTATATTCACTCATCTGTAGTAGCAATGTAGCTCCACTTTGTAATAATAAGAGCCAAGCATATGGTATTCATCATTAGCAGCAGCAGCAGCAACAGAAGCAGCCTCTGTCAGGCCACTGCTGGAAGATACACTTCAGCTTCTAATACACACTACTATGCAGGGCTTTCTACATTTTTGTTGGTATCACAAATTGTACCATCACTTCATTGGCTATTTAACATAGATGGTTCCAGTCTTTCATATTCTATCTGAGTGAGATTAACTCTGTCCTCTCTGCCTACTACCATTTATTTCCTTTGACCTTCTAGATGTAGTTTTATTCCAATATCTTTCATGGTCTGTTTGCTGAGGATCTACACAAAATGTATCTAATTATTCCTTCTTCATTTTGAGTTCTCAACAACCTCCTGGTTATAGGTATAAAAATTTGTCCATTTTGTCTACATACATTATTAAAATTTTCCCCCTTTCCTGCCATGCCTATGTTAGGAATCACATACACCTTTCCAATGCTATGCTCCTTTCCGCCTCCAACAAACAGTAAAAAGAATGATTTTTTTACTGTTGTGATCACTATCAAATCCATGCCACTGCTTGCTCGAGTTAATTGATTTTTACCCCTATTTGCCCCTTTCTGACTTGTACTGCTTCCGTAATATGAGGATTGTAAATCTGTAGGGCTATCAGGTCCATCTGCAATAATATTACAGAATTAATATATGACAGCATTATTTTCTCATAGTGATTGGCTAGAGTAGTTGAAGACCTGAATCAAGCTTGAAATTGTGAACTTATTGAGCCAGTAATTAGCTATCAAAAAAGCCTTCCCCGTTGTCTATTATTGCTGGCATATATGCAATCATAGCTAGGTAGTGGATTGGGAACCTTAATAATAGCTAGCATTTCTCTAATGCCTTCTGTTCAATGATCTCAAAGCTTTTCTACATACATTAATGTCATTAAGTTGTTAAATGTTTATTTCCATTTTACTGATGGTAAAAGTGGGGCTAGAACAATTAATGGCTTGTCCAAAGTTGAACAAGTCCCTGGCAGAGCTAGGATTAGAATCCAGCTCTTCTGGTTCCAAGTCCTGTGCTTTAATTACAAGACTATCCTTCCCTCCTTAAGATGGGCAATCAACTCCTGTTGACCATGACTTCCAAATGTGGACAGGCCTGGTATAATTTTAGCCTGAGGGATCTTTCTCCATCATGTGGGGGAAGCAAGCCAATGGTACAGAGAATACATCTCAATATTTGCACTATGAACCAGGTTAAACTCAAGATCCAGTGAGCTTTAGAGTCTTCTTTGGCTTGCTGACCTTACATTTTCAGTTACAACGTTGCCTCATGCTGAAGTTGCTGATCCTCCTCCCATTGAACGGTCATGGATTTCAGTGGGAACAAGCTCAAGCTCTATGTCAGGAATTTGGTTGCTGTCCAAAGCCTATGGATATATATCATTTAGGAAAAAAATTAAAAACAAAAAATGAGACATTGGTTTAAAGGATCACACCTCTGAAAGTGAGTGTAAAGCTAAGAGAATGTACAGCAAACATGGTCTCTGCCGGGTCTAACATATTGATAGAATGGAAGTAATGGTCAGACAGCTGCTTAAATTCTTACTTGTAACCTTTAATCCTGCCAGAATTTAGAATTTCCGGCCCTTCTCTTGGTTTAGTTCTGTTTGTTTAGATTTTTGAGTGTGTTAAACCTAGGCAGTAGACTGGTGTATGGTGAGTAAGAACAGCAAAATAGCCAAACCAAAATAAAAACCCAACACTTGAACACTGCTTATTTTCTCTCAATTCCCTCAATAGTGCATAAGATATTGCTGACTATGTAATGTTGTTACCAGACTGTTTCAAATCAAGAGACTAATTGGACGTTAAGATTCATCTCAGAACATGTTAATTAGATTTCTTTATTTCTAAGTTTCTAATGATTTCCACCTTGAAACTGAAAATATATGTAAGAACTCATTAGCCTACTCCATAAAATTGCATTGTATTGCCTGTAAGGGTGAGTTTAGACAGATTTGTTCTTTATTGAAATGAGCACATTTCTTTTTCAGTGCTATACATTTAAATACCAAATTTTTGGGGGAAAAAACAAATAACTTCTTAAATAAGCCTCCTTTAGGTGCCCTTTCTTTTCTGCTTAAGAGATACTGTATAACAATGATAGACCTATGGCAATTCACAAAACCCATATGAATACTAATATATTCATCCAGAATCATTTTAGTGAAGACCAAATCACTTTGCAATGGAGAGATGCCCAGTAACTCTTTATTCTTATGAAATACCTCAGGGGTGAAAAGAAGAATAGTGCCACAATTTTTTAAGTAAAAGAAAGTCAAAGTCAGAATAAAGCTTCATTATACTTAAGTGATTCCATAACAATTCTTTACTCTGGGGTTTATAATATGGAAAGAAAGAGATTCTTTTAGCTGAAATTATGCCATTTGAACAGGTTCTGTTTAGAAGAAATTTTCCAAAAAAAATGTATAAATACACACATGTGTGTGTATATATATTATACACATTATTGCTGAGATGTCACCAGAATCTCTCCAGCATATGAGCTCAACTCTACTCAAGGCAGGGGGTGGGGGAAAGCAATGGCTGGATTAAGTCCCAGACTCCCAGCTCCTGGAATCATGTGATTATATCAAAATCTCAGCTTTCATTATTTTAAGAAATTCTATTTCTAGCCCTCCTGGTTCTGAAGAAAAACGTGAAAGGTTAATTGAGTGTAGCTAAAGCACTGAATTTTACCTGAGTCGGCAGACAGTCTGGAAAAAAATTAGAGGGGTAAATTGCCTCATTCATCTCAAAAGTATATTAACTCAAAGACCCACTAGTCTGCTCCCCCCCGACACCCTGCCAGAAAAGTGCTCTGTGTACTGAAGAAGAAAAAAGCTGTGGTCTTGGCCCACCAGTCCATACAGACAGGCCCCAGCTGCTGGGGAAAGTAAGGTGGGACCCCGTGGCTCTGTGGAAGGAAGAGGGGGCCCATGCTGTTACTGAGGAGAAGGGAGCCCTCTGTTATCAATCCTGGGGGGGAAAGAGGGCTTCATACTGCTGCCTCTGCCCTTCTGGGAGTGGAGAGGAAGAAAGTGGGGGGGCCCTCCAACTGAGGGCAAGGTGGGGGGGGCCTGAAGGGGCAGAGCCATGTATGGGGCCCATGTCACAGGGGGCTTAGTGACCTAATTTGGCCCTATGAGCAACTCTGCTGCTTAGAGCTGTTGCTCTCTAAGGCTTGGTCTACACTAGAAAATTAATTTGGCTTAGTTAAGCTGACCTAACTCCCTGTGTAGACGGTGCTAGTTTGACCAATTAATTTTTCCATTGACCTAGCTACCACCTCTTGAGAAAGTGGATGAGCTACACTGATGGGAGAACCCCTCCCGTCAGCTTAGATAGCGTCTACAATGAAGTGCTCTGGTGCAACTGTGCCACTGTGGCATTTCAAGTGTAGACAAGCCCTAAATTGTGCCAATAACATAGGACCCTTAATGAACCCTACACCAGGGCAGAATTGGTGTTATGGAGCAGAGCTCCATCATGCCGCCTCTTCACCCAAAATTTCACCCAAGTTTTGAGAAGTCAGAGGCACAAAGCCAGATCAGTCACAAATGCACCAGCAAGGAGTTCCCCACACGTCAGGGGAATGCTGTGCTGAGCATTTGCAGCCAGATAAGTTCCTTTGTACCACATGACACAGAGAGACCATAACTTCCTTTGAGAATCTGGCACCATTCATTTTAAAGTTTCCAGTTTTCTTGCTTCCAGGACAATTGGATGGACTTTATTATTTTTAAAAAAATCAAATACTTAACACTACAATGGTTGTAAAACCTCAGCATTTATCATACATGATGTTTGAGTACTGTACTAATAACGATTAAACTGAGGTAGATGTTTAGTATGTGTTTGCAAATGTTGACTTTTTTAATGGTAACCACCGACTTAGCTTTCATGGGAATTACTGTGCAGTATAGGTTCCTGAAGCAGTTCACCCACCCATTCCAGACTTTAACTCTCCCCACATTCTTTGAAAGGAGGGACTTCCTTCTGAGACAACCAATACCATTCATATATTGAGCAGGATCAGAGCAGTTTTTAATACGTTACCTTCATTTTTGTACCTGTTTCTGCACATCTCACCCATACAAATTTGGACACTCATTCCACTCAAGCTGAATCCTCAGTGCCTGGCTGCTTCAGGAATGCAGGTTATGTTACTGCAAATTAACATCTAGGAAATGAGTCTGACACTTAGCGGTGGTGACTTATCATATGCTTTTCTCCAATGGAGAGGGGGGAGGGATAGCTCAGTGGTTTGAGCATTGGCCTGCTAAATCCAGGGTTGTGAGTTCAATCCTTGAGGGGGCCATTTAGGGATCTGGGGCAAAAATTGGGGATTGGTCCTGCTTTGAGCAGGGGGTTGGACTAGATGACCTCCTAAGGTCCCTTCCAACCCTGATATTCTATGATTATATGATCCTTTTGTGAACTGAACAGATGTAAATAAATGGTTATTCATTTCAGTAGTCATACAGGTAACCTGTAGAGAGGTTTGGCGGGGGATCACACTGCCTCGCTACTTCCTTTGTTGTATCGAGGAATTAGCCTGACTGCGGGGGTCTCACACCGCGGCAGCAGTAGAGGCAAAACATAAGTTATTCACACCCGCTTGGTGGGTAGTGAGTGAGTCACGGGCTCAGGTCCTTAAACAGGAGCTGAGCAACTGTTATATAATGTGCAGGCCCTGGCCCTGGATCAGGGTGGGGCAGCAAAGAGTTAGTGGCTCAGGCCCTCAGGAAGGGGCTGAGCAAACAGGTAAACAGCAAGCCCAGGCCCCTGGCTCCGAAGGGCCTGGGGGAGGGGGAGACTGCCACCCACACGTTGGGTGGCAGAAGGGATGCAGGCCCACCCACTCCACTGTGTCCCAGCCCGGGGCCATAGTAGCAGCAGAAGACCCGCTGCTGCATCAGTGGGGATCCTGGCCGCAACATACTGACATCGGCTCTGGCAGTGCTGCAGCCAGACTAGGGTCAGCTGCCCCAAGGCTACTTCCTAACTCCCCCTCTAGAGGTACCTGGGTCCAGACGATGTCCTCCAAGGGGTCAAGCACCATGGGCTCCTCAGGGTATTTGGCGAGGGGCAGGCTTGACAGCTCCTCTGGGTAGCTGGAAAGGGGCAGGCTTCGCAGCTCCTCCAGGCTCTGGTCAGCATCAGGCATCGGCCGGTCTGCCCAGTGCTCGGGTTGGCCGCCGATTGCTGGGGTCTCCCAACCAGGAGCTAGATCACAGGCGTCTGGCCTCTCTGGCGGCTGTTTCTCTAGTGAGCTCTGGAGGTGGTCTTTTATACTTCCTGTCCTGTGCCTTGACCTCTGGGGGGCGGGTGCAGGATTCACTGGCTCTGCCCACTTTGGTGTCCAGAGAGGCTTGTCCTTCTCTGGGGCAGTGGGGAACCACATCGCCTCACTACATAACCTTAAAGTGATTGAGTATTTGGTCCAGCATGTGGACCAAGGTTGTCATGTTGTAGATATGGAAGAAGCTTGCTTCTTTACATAGTTCTGTGTTTGTGCCAGTGACTCAGCACCAAGACTGTCACAATTTGGAATATTTTCCCCAAAAGTGAGAGAGCACGGGCAAATGGATCAAGATAGTCAACAGAATCACTGTGCCAGTAGTAGTGTGTCCATGTGAGTTGGTGGGGAACAGGGTGGGAGGTATGCGAATTGAAAGAAGTTCCCTCACAGTACACATTTCCATCACTACTTCTGTGCCTGAGCCAGATGCACTACTTTCTGTTCACACTCCCTCTGCCTCTGAGACACTGGCAGATAGTCTACCCTTTTTCCCCACCTCGGGAGGAGCTGGATTAGGCTAGAATTGGGGCAGGCACAGAGAGCAGCACCTGCCACTAGTTCTCTTTTTCTCTCCTTTCTGCAAGTTTGGGCCCACTGACGTTTTGTTCAGTGAAGGAGATGATAGTACTGATGTTGTCTAATGTTACCATTGCTGTTTTTCTCTGGTTCATAACTGTACAGTTGAAGAGCTCCTTGCAGATTTGGTTGAAGCAAGCAGATTTGGCCAACTTATATTATCAAGTTGCATGCCACAAACATGTTTTTACTGTGGGGAAATAAATATGACTATATCTACATTTATAACTGATCTGGAAAAAAAGAAGACACCAGACAGCCAACCTTTACAGGTTGATTGGTTTATTTATTTATATATCATGGATATAATTTGAACTCTGGACTGTTGATGAATTTCTAAGAATATTTATTTTTGACTACTAACTACATTTATCTTATGCCTTTTCACTTATTTTCTAATTTTGTTCAAATATACAGAGAGCAAGAAAGTTAGGAATATATAATGTGGTGTTTAAAGAGCACAGGAAAGGGACTTTGAACTCATTTAGCAGGTATTATAGCTTTGTATCCAGTCCCACATTTTTTCCCCCGAGTAAAAGGTGTGTTGTCCTCATACACTGTCCCTGTGCATTGGGGCCTCAGCTTGGATAATGCTGGCTCCAAACAGCTGAAATGGCCTTTTATAGCACATGAGGGAATGCAGATTTTTAATTAGGTGTTTAAATTTAAAAATTAATAACAGAGCTGTTGACGTTATAAAATAAACCAAGAAAAAGTCAAATGTATTGTACTTGCATTGATGAAGCTTGCATTCAATTGTAGAATTTGCACAAACTTTTTAAATAATATCTCTCCAATTATTATTTAAAGTAAGCAATATTTGCCTTTGCTGTTTAAAATGCAGATGTGATTTCTTAGATTTTTTCTTTCTTTTTTAAATTCGGTTTTAGGCCTTTATTCATGTCTAATCCCTTTAAATGAACTGTATATCACATTTATGAAATGTATGGCATTAGAAGGAAGCAGACTACTTTGTTTTTAGACAAAGAACCCAGGGTAAGGGGCAATGTTTTCCCCCTCACAGGTGATGGAGTATGTACAAAGAATGTTGTAGATAATGGCAGCCCTGTCCTCTGAACAGATGGTGATGGTCCTGTTGCTAGGATAAGGCCTGAAGAATTTAGTTTTTAATTCCACATTATTTGCCTCAGTGCCATGAATATCCCTTGGTTTCCTGAGGCAAAAACACAAAAAATACACATAAAGAGAAAGAAAAGTGACACGCAGATAGAGAGGGAGACAGAGAAAGGGAAAGGACTGGAGCCAGGTCAATAGAAGCTTTTGGGAAAATGTCTGTTCATCTGTCTGCAATCACCTGGGTTTGAAAGGCAGGCAGGAAGGAAGATTGGTTTGGCACAAGAACTAGGCCTTTGATGCTTTAGATACCACAGAGAAAAATACCCATTTCTTCCCATTAGAAGTCTGTTGACTTTCCTAATTAAGATAAACATGTTTCTGAAGAAGTTAGCTCTCAAAGTACTAAAAACAACCAAGCTTATAAAATATATACACACACAAGGCCGTGTGCCAAAAACTAGTGCTGGTGGTGGTCTTACAAATCACTTTACAGGAATATTTTTAAATCATTGCCTTATTTAAAAGTGAGTGAATTCTATTCCCTCCAGTCAATTAAATATCTAATTTCAACTCAAGTAGATAATAACCAAAGTATTTTTATATAAATGAATGAACAGTTAGAAAACTGTTAAACACATAGCCCTTGAGCATGAAAAATATATTCGTTTAACTTTTATTCTTTTATCGTTAATTTGCTACAGAGACTTTGCACTTGTATCATTTTAGATTGTGGCACAGGGAAAAAGGGTGTGCTATTTTGACAAGAATAAAACAAAGTGAAATTGACAAGTCCTTCTGCACTACTTGAAATAGTTAGATAGGACTTGGATGGGCATTTAAGAACAAATGGACTGACTATGCAGGGAACCTTGCATCTCCATGCCCGCTGAACCTTACTGAATAGGCTGGCACATAGGCCTGGGGCCTATGAGTTCCATTGCTACACTGTCCCAGTGCCCCTAATGTTCCATGTGTCAAATGGCAGCAACTACTCTACAAGCCTATGAGCAGAGTAGTGGCTGCACAAGGATGTGTTGCTGGCAGGTTGGGGGATTAATTCTGTACCTTTCACCACATATTCAGTGCCTGCACAAAGCGTACATAAGTCAGGCATTGTACAGCAGGGGACCACATGTCATTTATTCCAGCCTTGAAATGCTGTGTGATCGGTGATTCTCTTGTTGAGAGCACTGATCCCAGACAACACTGCAGGACAACCCCAATAGCTGAATTAGAAAAAGAACAATGCTCGTTATCAGTCATTAACATCATATCGATCCCAGGTAAGATAATGGAGTGGCTGATATAGGAGTTTATTAATAAAGAATTAAAGGACATGATGTAATTAATGTAAATCAACATGGGTTTATGGAAAATACATCTTGTCAAACTCGATAACTTTTTTAAAATGAGATTACAAGTTTGGTTGATACAGGTAATTGTGGTGACACAATAGACATGTGTAAGGCATTTGCTTGGTACCACACAACATTTTGATTAAAAAAAACCCCCAAGATTTAGAATTTACATGGCACACACTGAATGAATTAAAAAGTGGCTAAATGATAGGTTCTCGAAAGGTAATTGTTAACAGGGAATCATCATTGAGTGGGTATATTTCCAGTTTGGTCCTGCAGGGATCAGTACTTGGCTCTATGCTATTTAACATTTTTATCAATGACCTATAAGAAAATGTAAAATCATCACTGTTAAAGTTTGCGGTGACACAAAACTTGAGGTGTGGTCAATAACAGAGAGGACAGGTCACTAATTCAGCAGGATCTGGATTGCCTGGGAAACTGGGCATAAGCAAACAATGTGAGTTTTCATATGGTTAACTGTAAATGTACATATCTAGGAATAAAGGGTGTAGGCCACTCTTACAGGATGGAGGACTCTGTCCTGGAAGCAGGGACTCTGAAAAAGATTTGGCAGATAATCAGCTGAATAGGAGCTCTCAACGTGACACTGACCAAAATAGCTAATGTGATCCTGGGATGCATAAACAAGGGAATCTCAGATAGAAGTAAAGGTTATTTTCCCTCTGTAATCAGCCCTGGTGCAACTGTGGGTGAAATATTGTGTCTAGTTCTGGTGCTCACAACTTAAGAAGGACATTGACACATTGGAGAGGGTTCAGAGAAGAGCCACAAGAATGATTAAAGGATTAGAAAATATGTCTTATAGTAATAGACTCAAAGAATTCAGTCGGGTGACTTGATTATATTCTATCAGTATCTACATGGGGACCAAATATTTGATATTAGGCTCTTTAGTCTAGCAGAGTAAACTATAAGACAAACCTTTCTATTATTCATAAAGAACCAGAACTAAAAATACCGCATATTTATTTTAAAAAATGTTAAATGGGATGTTTGGATTTCTTTTTTGGTGTAGGGGAAGAAGTGAAAAAAAGATAAAGGTAGGGGTGTGTGTGTGTGTGTGTGTGTGTGTGTAAAGTCTTTATACACTTTTTTCTCCTTTGCTTTGTACTTTTCCCTCCTTATCCCTATCAGCCACTGCACTTTAAAAAAAAATATTTCTGAGCCAACCAAAAGAGCTGTGATCAGATCAAATTAAGGGAGTTTTAAAAATTGACTCAGTTGGACGTAGACTTTACAGGGTCTCCAGACAGCTGGTGTTTTCATTACATGCTCAGCAGGCTGTAACAGGGAATACTGATTCAAATGATGGCCATATCTGGAAGACCCATACCATCTGAATTTGATTAGGTCTATCTACCTTTGGGACCCTCACCCCTTTTACTTCCCACTGTGCCTCCCCTCTTTCCAGTGGGCCCTAGAATCCCTTCACCACTTATCTGAATCTATTTTGTGAGGATGGTGCAGGTTTCGTCTCCCAACATCTCCAGTAGCTTGGAGACAGCAGCCATTTGTCCCGTTCTCCCTTCAAAATTTCCATGTGATGACCAGGTGGTATGCTGTTCCCATTTTTGTTTTTTGAAAAGGTCCAGCAAAATATACTTGCTCTCTCCACCATAAACTCAATTCAGAAAACTATTAGACTTTTGACTATCAAAAAACACCTTAGGCTTAGTTCTGTTCTCCATTCTAGGGGCATAAACTCCATTGGCTTTGGTGTAATGGAGAGCAGAATTTGGCTGCTGGCCCTTCAAAATTAAATAAAAAATAATAATAAAAAGAAAGAAAAATAGAAGCTTACCTCTGGTATTTGATCAGAGATGAAAGAAACCATTTCCTTTGGAGAGCTAGAGAAGTGGTTTCCCATGCAATGTGTTTTATGGCACACAAATGAGCCTTTGTGGCTCAAGCTGTTTATTCTTCATATTGTATGAAGGAGTCAGACTCACAATTAATACTCAACTAACATGTCAGAAAGAACATTTCCTCTCTCAGCTTATACTCTTTCTATATTTGGCCTTATTCTTTTTTTCCACAATAACTGTTCTTTTTGTATGTGTTCTGAGCAAAAGAACAAAACAAATCTGCACTGCGCTATTCATCCTCACGTTTTTAAGGCAAAGTACTCTGCTAAGTGCGTTAGTCGCTTATCAAAATAGAAACCAGCTTTATAAAACTTTATTTCTTAATTTCACAAAAACCCTAAATCATTTCTCTTAAATATACATTGATCTTTATTTTTTGCACTCTACTAGATCAGGTTAGACCCTTTTATTTCATATTAATGCAAAAGTTGCCTGTGGCACTGCTACCTTACATGTAAGACACAGATTTGTCTCCTAGTTATTTTATTCTACATACTCATCATTCATATTTAATGTTACATGCACTTGACTTTTTAATTCCTTATACTGAATGACAGACCCACTCATTCACAGCACACCCATGGTTTAGATTCTCTCTCCTGGGGTCCCTTCTGGTTTCTTTTATATTCATAACATCTCATGCTTCGAGTCTTTAGCCAGTCACCTGCAGGGGTCAGGAAGGTTCACTCCCTTCCCTCCTTTATATTCTGGATTTTTTTGTCTCCTTCCTCTGAAGTATCAGAGAAGGCCACAGCTGGAGACGGGACACTGGAAGAGGTGGGCTGATGCTCTGAGGTGACAGTCTTGAGCATTCTCTCTCACTTGCTTTGCTGGTGAGTCTTCATGTGCTCAGGATCTAACTGATCACCATATGTGGGTTGGAGAAGGAATTTTCCCACAAGTCAGACTGGCAGTGATCTTGGCTTTTTTTTTTTTTCCTTCACCTTTACCAAGGGTTCTGGTGGCTTCTCCATCACAGACCATTTTTAGAGAAACATCCAATCTTGATTTAAAATATCTTCTCTGGTAATTATTTTGGGGAAGTTCTGTGACCTCTGTTATACAGGAGGTCACACTAGATGATCACAGTGGTCCTTCTGGCCTTAGAATCTATGAATCTCTGCAGCATGGGGTGCGGGTCCCTTGCTGGGATTATCTGGGTTTATCTCATTTAATCATTTCCTTGCCATTGCAGGGCCTTGGTGCATCTTGGTCTCTCCTATTTTCCATTTGTGGCACATAATAATTTAGTCTCCTGTGAACTGTAATGCTTTTGTCTAATATTGGTTGCTGGGTTTAGTGTGTGAGTGCTGGATGATGTTTGTGGCCTGAGATATGCAGGTCAGACTGGATGACCTTAAACTCTGTGACTAATTATTATTTTTCATTAATGGAAACATAGTTGCTGTCTATTTTTGAACATCTGAAAGACTTATAGTATAACATTGCGTCTCAGATCTGCAAGTCAGTCAACATCCAATGTTCAACTATCCTCCACGAAGCTGGTAACAGTTGGAGATCTGGATGTATGGGAAAAGCAGGGAATCAGTCTTGACGTCTAACTTAGATTTTGGAGGAGCATGTTGCCCTGTTTTTATTTTGTTTGTTTTTAAAATTATAGCTGAACTGCAATCATCAAATTCAGGCCCTAGACTATGCCTTTATTCCCTATTCCAGCCATTTTAAAAATGAAATTTCCATTTAACTTGAAACTCTTCCACCATAAAATTATTAGCATTAATCTCCACAGTAGAATTTGTGAATAGCACATTCTCAACAAAAAGTTTCATTGACTTCAGTAGGATTCACTGCTCATATTGCAATATCAGGCTAAGGTATTTCATATAAAACCTAAATGTTGGAGAATAAGTTTGAAACTGGCCCCAAATAGAATTCCTTTTATTTACATATACCTCATAGGGGTGTTGTGATTAGCAAGGGTCTGTTAATTGTTTGTTTGTAAAGCACTTTGAGATCCTTGAATGAAAGACATTATATAACTGCAAAGTATGAGTATTGTAATAATGTATCAGGCCTTTAATTCAAGGATTTCAAAGTACTTTACAAATGGTTACTAAGCCTGAAAACAACTCTGTGTAGTTCATAGAAACTGGTGATTGGTGCTGTAGAAATATTTATATAGGCAGATAGGCAAGTATTATTTATACCCATTTCACAGATGGGTAAATCTTTCACAGACTTGCTGAAAGTCACAAACCTAGTCAATAGAAAAGCCTGAAATATAACTACGGAATCTTGCCTCTCAGCCTCTTTCTCTAACCACTAGAGCAGGGGTTCATAACCTTTTCCTTTCTGATGCCCCCCACAATAAGCTGTAAAAACCCCACGGCCCACCAGTGCCACAACAATTGTTTTTCTACACACAAAAGCCAGGGCTAGCATTAGAGCAGTGGTTCTCAACCTATTTACCATTGTGGGCTGCAGATGTGGTCCACAATGTGCTGCCAGACACACATTGGTCCACCCAGCCCTGCACTGCCAGCCTGCCCCTTCCCCTCGGGGCATCACACCGACTCCATGCCCAACACCCCCCTGACTTCCTATACCCAGTGCTCCCCTGCCCAGAGATGACCCCCCCACAAACCCCTATGCCCAGTGCCCCCCACTAAGCCCCCACACAGACCCTTATGCCCAGTGCCCCCAAGCAGCGCAGGGCCAGGAGTGGAGCCCCCATGGCTGTGGGGTGGGCAGCTGGGACGCCGGGCGCAGGGCCAGGAGCGGAATCCCAAGTAAAACCTGGAGTGCTGCGGCACCCCCTCCCCCACACCTCCAGTGCTCGGGTTTATGCTGCCCTTTACTCTCCACCCCCTCACTACCCAGAGCCCTCGCCCCCAGAGACCCACTCTCCCACACTCTGCCCCCCTGCCACACTCACCAGCTCCACTGCTGGCAGAAGCACTCCAGCAGGGCTGCTGATGCCTCTCCCTCTCAGCTGGCCCCTCCCCCTGCCGGACCAGAGTGGCAAGTTTTGAAATTTTTTTAGCACACCGCTGAGCTGCAGCGGTGTGCTTATTGGGCTGCTCATGCTTTGGCTTCAGTCCCAAGTGGCAGAGCTCAGGGTCCCGGGCTTCAGCCTTGCACAGAGGCGCTTCATCTTTCTGCCCTGGGCCCCAGTGAGTCTACCATTGGCCCTGCTTGGAAGACCCCTTGAAAGCTGCTTGCAGCCCCCACCCCAGTGGGGCCTGGACCCCTGGTTGAGAACTGCTGTACCAGAGAACACTTTTTTCCCTCTGACTATTCAGGAAAAGTAGAGGAAGTGGGTGTAGAGAATATTCTGTCTGATTCTTAAGAAAAGCATATGTGAAGAAAAACGGAAGAGTGAAGGGGTTTTGCAATACAATTCCTTCAGCTCTATAGTCAAAGGGCCAAAATCTCAGCCCACACAAAGCCTGCAAAAGTAGGGGACTTATGTGGAAATGGGGGAATCCTCCATTATAAAAAAGAGCTAGGGAGTGGAGCTTAAACACTTTGGCTTCTAGTGCAACCTTCAGGCTGTAGTATCAGACAAGGCCTGTTGTGCACTGCTTAGGAGTGAGTTGTGACGAGTACATTTGCACAGTGTTTAGATCTATTGGCTGTGATCTCCACCCTCTCCTGGTCTGCCCTCTAAACTCCCATTCATGCCATGGAGTGAGTTGCTGTAAAGCAGTGCACTCTGCAGGTGCAGCGTCTTGCTGCATGGCCTTTCCATGGTTTGCTCTTTCAGTGCAGTGGAACCACAACAGTTCTTTCGCTCCATGGGCCTTGTGTACACACGAGTGGGGTTGAGGGGCAGGGAAGGAGAGAAAGGATTTACACCTAAGGAAGAGCTATGGATATCTGTAAGTCTAAAATACGTTTTCCATTAGGCATTTTATTAGCCAGTTACTGTTTCATGGAGGTGGGGGAGGGTACACTTGAAAGAACACAATAATAATGAGAAAACGGGAATTGTAACTCTTGATGCATGATGCTTTAAATGTAGTCATACATTTTTGTTTCAGAATAGTCTCAAAATTTACAACAACAAACCACTACAGTATCTGCCCGCAAACGATTTAGAAACTGTTCCACATAATGCACCTCCAAGTGACAGGCAAAAGCTATTTTTTTTTCTTGTGAATTTGCTGATATTCTTGCCATGTTCCAACAGATTTTTTTTCTCTGAAGAGAAGGGCTTAATATATTTAGTGTTCTGATTTCTCTTCACTAGTTAGAAATGTTGCAGAAAGTAGTTATTAATAAATCATTAAAGGTTTGCATCTCATTTAGCAGTCTTGCTGCTATGTTATTCTGTATTTTCTGCCATAGTAGAAAATCTTTTAAAAGTCCCCATAAAGAAGGACTTTACAATGGAGCAAAGATTAAACAAAGAAAAATCAACTGATTTTATCTGTAATACTTTTTCTTATGGAAGGTATTTGTTCAAAATAAATGTTTTATCTTCCTGACTACCCTAACTGTGCGTCACTTTGAGTCTATGTGAAGGCATAATCATGAATTTATGGCATTATGGGAGGCAGCCATTGAAAAGATAGTGGAATCACTCCTGCAGTATGGCTTTCCTCTGGGATCAAGTAGGACGGGGAATGGCAAGGTGAAAATATCATTTGGTTAACTACATCGATCTTCAGCAACTAGTAAAAGTGGTAAGAGAAATGACAGAAAACCTGTGAAAGGTAAACTGAATAAAACACAGTCTAAATATTTCCCCCAGTGCAGAATCTCTTTCTAAATTATTCATAGTAATGAGTTCAGTTATAAAATAGTTTGCACTATATGAACTTTTATATGGGCACCTGTTATATTTTTTAATACTGAACTTGTATACACTGCTTTAATTCCCTGATGTACTTTTGTACATTTCAGTCTCCCACAAAACTGCTCTACAGTAGCCATAATAAAAGCATTTATGGTTCAACATAATTCTCCTTCATATCTTTCTTCCTTTCTCTTTTCCTAAAAAAAGCAGTTTAAAAGTAATAAAGCACTTCCTTCTGTAAATCTTTGATCTTTTTTTCCTAAGGGAAGATTAATTTGTAAATATGGTAATGGATTTGTATAATATGAAATCTTCATGAGAAAAACTACATTCATTCATATGAATGAACACATCTATCTTATTCAATTACAAACTAATGGCTGAGAGCACCAACACTGTGTGTTCTACCATCTCATGTCCAAAATCACTGTAGGCATCTCCAAAGAGAAAACACAGTTTCATCACAAATGTGTTGGATGAAGACTTTTTTGGGGTCATCTTTATTGAGTTTCTCTCTTTTGGCTCATTTACTTATATTGAGATTCAGTCTAATTCCAATCAAATAGATTTTATCTGAAGGAATCTATTCCAAATAAGGTTTTATACTGTCTGAAAACAAATTCTTTGACTATCAAACTTTTAAACAACAATTTCTTAATGGTAAAGGTCGAATCTGCCAACACTTATTTCCAAGTGTAGTGCTTACTTCTATGGAAAATCCCATGGAAGGAAGAGGCCAGATTTTGAGGCGATAGCAAGCTCTGTTAATTCTAGTTTGGTTGGACAATTTTGAGAACTAACAGTCGTTCACTCATTGTGGTATAAATGCTTTTTGCTATTAATTGATCCTACTGTACCCAGACAGACCTGTCCTGGGACATTAAGCCCAAAAGCCTCCTCCTTTTCACATGGGAGGAACAGTAGCAGGGAGTGCAGTTTAGAGAGATCCTTGAAGGTGCTTCTCTATGTTAGCTAGTGTTATGTATTGTGGACATAGCACCAATTCCTGATTATAAACAGACACATGCATACAGTTGGAGCCATGATGACTGGATGACTGTATTGCATCGATAAATTAGAAAAACGTAGTAACCACAGATTCGACATGAGCAACTGCTTAAGAAACTGTAACTGCAAATTCACGTAAACAGATTCAACACTCTGTTCAATACATTCAGATACATCACATCTGTTCTCCCCCCTCAAATGGACACAACAATTTCAGAAGTACTTTTGGGGGAATAAGGTCCAGTTATAAGTCAAGCTTTCCAGTGGCTTGCATTTGCTTTCTGGATTGTGGCTGCCAACATTTTAAACACCCCCTTGAGGAAGTGGTGTGTCCACAGCAATGTCAGCCATGAAATCACCCCTGAATCTTGTAATTGGTCAATGTGGTGGCACCAAGCATGACCTGAGATTTTGGCCTATAAATAGCATTGCAGGTGTTTTGTTCGTCATGGCATGTATCATGTGTCAATATTCTAGCAAGAAGTGTGATAGCTTCTGCTGTAATGATTCCTTCTCATCTGCCATGGATCGCAGGGCTTTCTTAAAAGTGCGTACAAACCTTTCAACCAAGCCATTCTGGGCTGGGTGATATGGTGCCGAGGTAATATGTCTAATACCATTTTTCTTCATAAATCATTGAAACTCTTCTGAACTAAACTGAGGATTGTTGTCACTCATAGCTTGTTCTGGCAACCCAGTTCTTGCAAACAAACTTAAATGTTTTTCTACTGTCTGTGCAGCTGTGGTGGTTTTCAAGCAAAAAAAACTTCTGGTAATTTGGAATGGGCATTCACCACTACTAGATACATCATTCCTAAAAATGCCCCTGCAAAATCAATATCCAAAAATTGCCAGGGAGCTGATGGATTCCCAGGGGTTTAATGCGGCTGGTTTAGGCATGTGCTGTTCCTGTGGGCATCACGAGCATTACTTTGCAAGCTGCTGTATCTGTTGGTCATGCATGACCACCATACAAAACTTCTGGCAAGTTCCTTCATTTTTACTATCCCTAGAAGACCCATGTGGAACTCTTCTAATACTCCCATGGGCAGTTTACTAGGTATAATCATACTGCTGTTGTCATAGTAACTCCCTTTGATGAAGGATTGCTACTAGAGTTGGTGGTCTGTCACAAGGGTGAATTTTCTCGCATATACACACGGGTTGAATTTCTTGACACCCCATACCAGACTTGATGCCTCCTTGTGTATTAGTTACATTCTGCCACTCTGAGAGATCTTGAGGCAAGTGCTATGGGTCTCTCTCTCTCTGCCATGTGGAATTGTGTGTGATATTACTGCCCCAATACCATGTGAAGAAGCATCACTTGCTAACTTGATAGTCAAGGATGGGTTAAAGTGTGTAAGTACACTGTCTGATGTGACCAATTGTTTTACTTCCAGGAAAGCTTTTTCACACTCACGTGACCAAACCCACCTTTGACCAGTCTGCAGTAAACAGTTCAGCAGATGCAATACAGTTGCTAGGTTTGGTAAAACTTGTCTTATAGTAGTTGATAAATCCCAGAAATGATATAAATTGTGGCATATCCTTTGGTGGTGGAGCTTCCAGGACTCCTTAAATCTTCTGAGTTTTATGGAGGCCTTGTGCATCAATAATGTGACAACAATAAGCCATCGAGTCCTTGAAAAATTCACATTTAATGTGATTACCTTGTAACCTGTATTCTTCTAGACATTTTAATACCCTTTTTTTCAGTGTTTCCAGATGTTCTTCATCAATTCCACCGCTCACAATAATGTCATCCAAATAACACTCTATTCTTGGGATACGTTGCAAAATTTAGTCCATTGCCATGTAGCAGGAGCTGAAGCAATACCAAACGCTAACCTGTTGTTGTGGTTCAGACTCTCTTATGTGTTGATTATGAGGTATGCCTTAGATTCTTTTTGAGCTTTCATCTGTAGGTAGGCCGGTGACAAATCAATTTGGCTGAATTTTTGTCCCCCTGCTACATTAGCAAAAATATCTTCAATTTGCGGCAGGGAGTATTTTTCAACTTTCAACACAGTGTTTATGGTGACCTTAAAATCTCAACACACTCTTATTGTACCACATTTTTTTTACAGTTGGAACAATAGGAGTTCCCCATTGGCTCCGGGTCACTTTTGAAAGTATGCCCTCTTTTCCAGATATTAAAATTAAGCATCTACCTTCAAGTGGATACTCTAAGGGACAAGTCATACTCCATAAAACTTGGGGTGAACCTTGTCATCTAGGTTTGTCTGTGAGAGGGTTTGAGTCAGACGAGAGTGTGGAGACATGCGACATTAATCTTATCTATCTGTGTTATCCCTCTAGATACTATAAGTGGCTGTTTGAAGGGGTTGCGGAGTTTCTTTGTGGTTGGGGTTGCTATGGGACTGTGTGTGTGTGGAGTGCCTTTTCTTTTTTTTTTTTTTTTCATTTCAAAGGTGGTAACCCTACCTGCACCTCACCCTCACCAAAAAAAAAGGACCCTCTAAAATTAAGTTTTTATCACACAAATATACCAAAGGAAAATTATATGTTATTCTGTTTAGGTTCTTTAGGCTGCCTATGCCCATCCCAATGGAACCTGAGGCCTTTTCTGAAGCATATTAGGTGACAAGACATTATCTGTTTCCTGTGGTTCTTTCCCTCTTCCTCTCCAGAGGAGAAAAACTGCGTATGGATTTTTTTCTAAATGTCGAGTTATGTTTCTGTTAGCAAGGGGAACACAGGGAGGCTTGAGTTTTTGTAGCTCCTGTTGGAGTTTGTTCTACAGTCTTGGTCCAGCCACTGAGAAAAGCTGTCTCCTGTGTAGCCAAGGATAAAATATATCAGATACATTAGGATATAGAAGTGAAATATAAATATCAAATAATATAGTAACACGGGGCCTTCAGGCCTGTAACATATTTAGATTAGCCAAGCAAGATTTCAGACCTAAAGATAGGGTCACTCATCAATTAGATACCCATGTCAGCCTATGTCACAAGATGAAACAGTTATAGTAATAGATGTGTTAACTGCTGCTGATTAGGAAATATCTATTACAATGTATCAGTTAAAGCTAGTTTGAATATTTTGGGGATTTTTGCAGACATAAGGTGTCAGCAATGTGCTAAACACAAGTTGTTATGGTAAGTGAGTCACAAAAATGTTAGTGAGTATAAGGGGAAAACAAAGGGGAAAATGGGGCACCCCAAATTTAGTGGGATGTGGAAGCATAGATGAGGAAAAGGGGTTGAAATATTCATAAATATGGATGAACCCCAGTGGGCATCAGCACAAGACATTATAAAAGTTGAATCCCAGCTTATGTGCCTGAGGAGATGCCTCACTGGTGGTGAGGATGATGATGATGACGACGAAGATAATGACTGACACTCCGGGGTTCCCCAGCAGGAGATGGGAGTGAGTGCTGAACAGTTAGAGCAAAGGGCAATGGTGCAATCTCTCTATCTGCTGTTGTATTTCAGGGTTTGTGGGATTGTTTATCTGCTTAGTGGATTTGTTAATAAAGGGACTTATGATAAATTGCAATTTTCTCATGTGCTCCTGGAGGAGGGGGTGTGTGTGTCTCATTCTAATAATATCAGTAACAATCTTCCTGATACTGTAGCCACTCAGGAGACCAAACCCTTATCGACCACTGCGGTCTAAAAGATTAATCAATACCCCAATCCATCAATTAGGCTACACCTGCATGAACAAGCTTTCCCTTTGCAGTAGTCAATTCCATTGTGCCAGAGGAGTAGAGCTGTTGACTGAGTCCTTACCCCAGAGCATTAGGCAGTCTTTCAGGCCCAGATTATTAAGGATGAATATCTTGAAGTTCAAGCCAAAATAGTGAAGGACAAATTTGATGTGCTTGCAGTAAGTAAAGCTGAGTCAATAATTGTTTGGGGGTTTTTGATTTTTTTTTTGTTTGGGTTGGTGGTCAAAATGGGAAAATCTGAAAAGAAAATCATTTGGGTTAACCAGAAATAGAAACTTGTCAGTTTTTCTCTCCAGAACAACCTCCGCATCCCCAATTTTTATTTCAGGTTGAACAGTACATTTCACTTGATCCAAAGTGAATTTTTTTTCCATTTTGTTTTGTTTTTGGATACTTTTTTTTTTTACCCTTTTCGTTTTTTTAAATAATGTAGGCAAATTTTCAGAGTGCAAGTTGTTGTTTCAAAACAAAAAGTCAAAATGTTTCATTTCAACATTTAAATAAAAATTTTTGGGACAAATTTGCTGAATTAAACCCGAATTTGTGAATAACTTTGGTCGATCCATCACTGCATTTTTGATTTTTTTTGCCCAGCTGTAGTAGAATGAAGTTTTGCTGAGAAGATGCACTGCTGCATTCTTTACTAACTGTGTTTTTCTGAAGGCTGATAGTTTCATGCCCAGGTAGAGTCATTTTAGGAAAATACAAGCTAATACATCTGGAGAAAAATAATCCAAACCACATTCAATGATGGGGAAACATGGGAAGCAGTAATGCTGTAGGAGATTTAGGAGTAATAATGGTCAGCAATTAAAATGAGTTTGTAATGTAATATGGCAGGTAAAGTTTTATATTCTTCTATTTGGCATGGTTGTCTACCTATCAGCATAGCTGCAACACTGTGGGTGTCACAGTACAAAAAATCATGGAAAATTTAGAGGTGAGAAAGACCTGTTAAATGATCTAGTCCATCTCATGACCAATGCAGGATTATTCCTTGCAGCATATTTCCTAGTGCTGAGTTCAGATTAGTTTTTAAAACATTCTCAGTGATCTGCTCCCAAGGGAAGTGGTGGAAGCCTGATTCTGCAGCCCACAACATCTCATCATCTGTCTGATTTTCAGAGAGGAACTCTTATAATAAGGAAATATTTCCTGATATTAAGTCTACACTTTTTTCCTTTTCTTAATCCTATCCCATTACTTCTATTTATACCCTCCTGGTATCACCTTAAATAATTTCCTTCCATGAGTGTGGTGAGCTAATTTATAGCAATGCAAATCTGGATTCTCAGGAAAGGAAAGCTTTGCCTCTTGCTAAATACTCCCAGAATCAAACTGAATGCATAATCTTAGCTACTTGATCCATCATTGGGGCCTAAATGGTAGTTAAATAACCACCTTAGCTGTAGGTAGACATTTTGAACAGGCTACCCACATTTTTCCAATGTCTAATTATGAGAAATTCAGCATGAAAAACTTTTGGAAAGGAAGCCAAGAAATGAATAGCATAAACCTCCAGCATTGTTTTTTGTAGTCTGGTTCTTATCCTTGTTTCATTCCTTTTCAAAGTGTTCATAAAGGCATGTCTGCAAAGCAGTGTCCTTTCCCTTATTCTCTTTTTCTTTTAAATTTGAGCACTGGATCCTAAATTTGGTCAAGAGCCTATCTTAATAGTTTTTGGGGTTGTTCTGTTATTCAGGTCTCCAAATGCAATTTTGAAATTAAAGAGCTCCTGAAAAAACACAGACATACCACTGAAGTTGCATGTTTTTGAGCACTGAGCCAATATTTTCAGAAGGGAAACATGGCAAGCCACCCCTTTCTTCTCCCAATTAATAGAGCAAATGTCACAGCACAAAATCTTATTTTTAACTAGGACTCCGTGTGGGTACAATTGACGATGGAAATTTAAACTGGGTTATTATTTCACTCAAGGTGAATTACAGCTGAATCTAAAAATTATGCAGAGTAATCTTTGATTTATAATGTACCATTTGCAGTCTGATCTGTATATTTCCAACAATAAAAGCTGCAGTGGGAGAAAATAAGTCTGTTATTTCCCTAAATTCCCCCTCCCCCTGTCCAAGTCATTATTTTGAGTTTCTCAGTGTTAAATCTTAAGGTTCATCAACTCACATCTTTACAGCTCTGTCTTTCTGTATACAGGACCCTGTCTGCCTGTTTCCTCTATTGCACTATTTTGTTTGTACTACTGTAATCATTTTGCTGGCCCAGATCTGTGTGGGTGTGCTGGCAGCTTTACAACAAAGTTACATGGGAACTGAGTTAAGGTTGAATATTTATTAGAAGAAGCCATCTGGCGTCAGGCTGTCTGTACAGGGGGGCTTATTTCTTTAGTAGTCTCTCCTTTTTCTCTCCAGCTCTTCCTCCCTCTCTCTCAGTTTCTCGTTTACATACTGCAATATATGTGAAAAGTGGAACACACATCTTTACATATTGATTTTATTCTCTACAATCAAAAAAAACCATTCCCATATTTTTACTGGGTTTTTTCCCTCTCCACTACCTCTTTTCTATCCCTCCTCCCCGCTTTCCTTTCTTAAAGGCTGCTCAGTCCTAATTCTTGCAGTGGCATTTACTGGTGATGCAGTCAGTAACATACTGCAGGATTCCCACAGTAGATCCCTACAGCTCTCTCTCTGAGGCAGCAGCTTCAAATAGTTTCTAAGCCGCTGTAGCTTGCTTAAACATTCATCTCCTACTTCTTCCATGCTTTCCCTCCTTTAGCTGGCAATCTCATAAAAGAACACTCCACTCAGGAATGGAGTTCAGGAAACTCACTACTCACTGTTAAACAAACTGGCTAGTAGAAGGGTGTTCCTGCTATTCCACTACTTTGTATGACCTAGTCAAACTTCAATGTGTAGCACTAAATTGCCAGAAGATGTTTACTTTACTTGTGTAAGAGCTCCTCATAATTTCATTGTTCTCTTTCCTTCAAGACACACAGATCCCGAGAACAATACCATGAGACTGGCTATTTAATCTCAGGGTATCCTTAGCATTTGTGGACAGAATAGCTGAGATTTTATAGTGATTCAGGTTTTTGCGTGCTGTATATTTTGGGGTACCCAAAACAAGACACCTTAATGGGGCTTGATTTTCAGAGGCAGGGTGCTCAGCACTTTCCGAAAAAGCAGTTTCCTTGAAAGTATCTCAAGTTGAGTACCCAAAAATTGAAGCACCCCAAATCACTTTGGAAATTCTTGGCCTATTTTTGTAATGTGACATTAAATGTACAATCTGGAGACAGTAGATTCTCAAACATGCGTTCATAGGTAGATAACTGAATTTAGCAGCATCATGTAACCTCATTGTTCTTAAATGCATGGCAAGTTTGGTGCTGATGCCAGGTGCTAGATTGATAGCAGTGGACAGTGAAGTTTTCTCTTCATCGAAAGAACCAGGTACTGCATGGGAAGCAGTCATGCCCTGTCAGTGTGCCTGGACCTATTTTCAAAGGACCACCTCTTGGTGTGGAAGGGGAGTGCTGTTTCCATAGACTGCATACTCCTTGATGTCTGGGCTATGGCTGCCAATAACAGTGCCAGTTGTTGCGGGGAGGATTGGGTGGGAGAGTTAGATGTATGTACCTAACTTGTAAGAAGATTGAAGCCATCAAATTATTTCATAGACACCAGAATCACACGGTGATGATTTTTGATCACTAATGAGCTGAATTCAAACTGGGGACCTACACACGAAAGACTCCATTGTCTATTACTAGTCCCCTGAGACTGGGCAAATGAAGTGATAAATTTGAAACTGTTGGTCATATTGAACCTTTGGTATTGGCTGGCCGACACCTGTAAGTCTGCTACTATCAGCAAGGCTCACAGCAGCTTTCAGAGTTACCAGGGCTAATTAAGACTCTTCTGAATTAGCAGGCCTGAGATCTGCCTGGGCAATGCCCACCCTGCCAACCAAACAGGGAGGAAAGAACTCTCCTGGTGCTCCATCTCCTGGCCCATCTGGAAGGGTGAAGATGATGATGATGATCCTGCACTAGCATCCCAACACGCCCTTTCTGTGGCTTAAATGATGAGGTCAGAGAAGTTGGTCCTTTCCTAAACTGTCCCACAGTCCCATCCCCTGGTCCAAGTGAGGAGAGGGTGAAGACAACTTCTCTGGCCAAGCAGAGTGGGGACCAAGGAGGATCACCCGGATGCATCTCCTTATCTGGACTAAGTGAGGAGAGTGAGACTTTTGCCATACTCATAGTAAAGGTTGCCTGCCCTGCTCTTAAAACTTAAACAGCTTTGATGGAACAGAGAGAGGGAAGAACAATGATCCAGTATTTAAATTACTATATAGGAATCAAAATATCTTGGTTTTATTCCCAGCTCTGCCACTGCATCATTGTGTGTCCTTGGGCAAGTCATTTAAGTTCTCCGTGTGTCAGTTTCCTTACCTCTAAAATTGAGATAATTAACTGTCTTGCTGAGGTGTTGTGAATCTTAATTAATGTTTGTAAAGTACTTTGAGATCCTTGGAAGAAAAGGTCTTGGCAGATATTTGTCTGAGAGCAGCGTTGCTTACCCTTTAATATACTATAAATATACTATAAATAATAGTATTTTAATATACTATTTCATTCCCAGGTATCCAGCATCGTTTGTCTCACCCCTTTCTCTCTCCCCATGTCCCATCTCTATTTAATGTAACAAGGAGCAGCTCTGTCTGCATGGGAACATATCTGATAGTTATATCATTAGTGATTTAAATAACTAGTTTTGCTTTTAACTTGCGGCATTTAATGAAGCTTCACTCCATACGGATGTAGACGAACAACACAAGTAAAACCTGCACTGAAGTATAGCACTGTTAGTCTGTGACATGATGGGATGAAGGGTGGAACAGACAACACCAACAGAAGGGTAGCAACGTGGGCAGCAACTTCTGAAGAGAATAGAAAGCCAGCATGGAGACAGGATGAGGATTCAGGATGTCGTGGAGCAGGACATGAGAGAGCATCAGTGCCAGATTGAGGATGTTAAGTAGTGAGTACTGTCACCAATTAAAATAACCATAAAAAGCCAGACATTCCATACTGAAATAACTAATAACAGATTCCAAGTAACTGTGCTACCTTTTAGTGCAATGCTGAGAGTGAACTGCAAGCTGATTGCAATATTCAAAACTGACCTGGAAAGTACAAGCAAAAGTCAGTTCCCATCTCAGAGTGATGTGTGTCTTTCAAATCACACCATGTAATCCATATTTCACTTCTGGTGCGGTCACCATTAACCCTTAGGATAGCCATCTTCATTACCTTGCCCTACTTCTCCATCCTTTGGTTTCCATACCCTTATAAAAAACTTGTTTGCCTCCGAATCCACTCCTTGTCCTATCCCCTAAAATAAATTTGACCCTCCTGTCTACTCTTTAGCAATCCCTACATCCCACCCTCCCTATCTCAATGAGTGCCAGAGCCCTCTCCAGTGGTCCTTGAGTCTTAATCTCTCTGGCCACTTTGTGGAGGTCCTGTGCTGCCGGCTATGTGGGGGTTCTACCTTGCGACTATTCTGACCTACTAACCTCCCACATCCCTGCTAGGTCCCAGTCTCAGGGATAGATTGGGAACTAGCTATGGGGGCAAGGGTGGGTAGGCTGGGAGTGCAGACCCAGAAATAAACTGGCTTCTTACTTAAGAAAAAGTGAAGTTAGTTGTTGTTTGCTCCTCCCCAGAGTCCAGTTCCACTTTTCGGGAACTAGCCTCTTTGGAAAAGCACTTCCTCAAGAAATGAGCCCGTCCATCCCCATCCCCGTCCCCCCGGTAAATTGAATATTAGCTTTCTTAACATATTACTGTAGTATCTGAGCACCTCACAATCATACTGTATGTATTCTCATAGTGCCCCTCCCCACAGGACCTCTAGTAAGTCTATGGGAGGAAGGGGCTTGAACAGTCTCCCTGGTTTTTAGGCTAGCTCCCTAACCACTGAACCATTCCCCTTGTCATGTCACTTCCACTGTGTTCATGCCCCTTTTTATGTCTGGGAATATTAGGCCTCATCTACACTACACAGTTAGGTCGATGTAAGGCAGCTTATGTTAACCTAATTATGTCAGCATACATACTAGAGCCTTGTACCGCTGATGTAAGTGCCCTTCTACTCTGATTTAATAACTCTACCTCCATGAGAGGTGTAGGGCTTATGTTGCTGTAGTTAGGGTGAGCAGTGTCTGTGAAGATACTGCATTACTTACTTCAGCTGTTGGCCAAGAAGTCCAGGTGGCTGAACCCTGCTCCCGGCTGGGGGTGGGGAAGCGAGAAGCCAGGGGGCAGCTGAGCTACCAGTGAGCTGTGTGGAGCTGAGACCCTTGACTCTTAGTCCCCAACACTGTTCCTCTTCAGAAGGAAAGTAGTGTGGATATCAGCCACCGCTGTATTTAAAACATGAATGAGCCCTAGGTTATTGGCTATTCTGGTGTCTTGCTCATGTTTTTTCATTTAAAAAATATTCAGTAGGTCTCAGTTTTTTGTTCCATGTTGCAATGAAAACAAATTCTGGGAAGTCTGGATTTTTCACAAAATGGAATTCTTGTTTTCTGGCCAGCTCCACTTGTGAACAGCCTACACACCAAGACGTATTAATGGAAATAATTTGCTGAATAATTTTGAATAATACATGTGATAAAATTGTCATTGGTTTATTAATCTGCAAAGATAAGAGGAAAAGGCAAAATTAAGAGAATTAACTATTAATGTTGACTTATTCACCCATGCTTAGTGAATAGCATGAGATTAGCTGTATAGTGTATACTTAAACTTTTTCCTATTTCTTTCAGAACTAGAACAGCATCAAATTCCCCATCCAATGCCTGCGGACTTCAACGGGTGTTGTTTTGGGCCCCATGTGGTCATTTTAAAATCTGCATTGTTGATTCAAATCCAGTCACTATGCACATGTCCCTGACCCAGTAGGCCTAACCCAGGCAAAGCTCCCAATGACTTCAAAGATGCTGGTGAAAAGTGAGGTATGGTGCACTGTACCTGTGCTTGTGTGCTTGCACAACATTCACTGCTGAATTACCCCCAGTGCCAGTAACCACTGAATTTGGCCATGTATGTACATGTATGCACCCCCTCCTCCCCCGGCCACACACAAACAAAATGTACATCTGCATGTGTTCTTGTCCTTTGTAGTTATATATAAGTGACATTCTTATTTCATTGGGGGTTTATTAGACATTCTCCAGTATTGCCAAAACAGGCATGTTAAAGATAAGATGCTTGCATTAGAGGGATTTATGTTGATTCCCTAGCCACTCAGAGAAACCCAGCTGCTTGAATCAGGCTGCATCAGACCTAGATACAGTGTTTATGAAATAGAATATGATTTAGACTTAAACTGTTCTCTTTACTTCTCATTTAGTCAAACAAAATATTTTTGTTATTTCTTGACTTTTTTTCTTTTTGGATGCATTTCCTGAAGGCTATTCTTATTTCAACAAGGAGGCGGAGGGGAACCCAGATAGTTAGTGTAGCTTTCTGGTTAAGAATTAAGAAATACTCTAACAGTTTAATAATGATAATCTCCAAATAGTTCATAATAGCATTAAGGGTAATTAATGGCATTTGAACAGTAAGAGTATTTAATCCCTTGGGAAATGGTACAGCTACAATTTTATTTACATTTGAAGTTGTTTTCAAGATAGAAGTTGTTTGCAAAAATAGACCAGTTTTGCATCTATTTGATACTTACACTCTTCCAAATATCAACCTAATTTATTAGAAGCAAATTAAAATAATATGGTTTGCACAAATAATAAAAATAGCACATATTAAATTCAGCATTATATTAAAAATAAATATGAACTGTGTATATTTCCTGTGGGATTAAGATTTTTCTGAAAAGTATAAATTGCCAGTGCTACTGTGGTTTACAAAGAAGAATAACCTCTTCTAAAAGGCCTACTTATTTACATTTTAAAAATGTTTTTCCACAAGCCTTTGGAAGCATTAAAGGAACTTAAATAATTTTGATGATAAATGCTATATACTTCAGCTTTCATGTTTGGGTAGCACATTTTTTTTGCATATAACTGACCTTGCTAAACCTTTGAAAAATGTTGTTATATCCTTTTATATTTTAACAATTTTACAATGAGAGAAAAATAATGCATGATAATTTTCAAGATAATATTATTTTTGCTTAACTCAGATGTCTTGGTTTTTGTAAAGCAACAGAAGGAAAAGGGTTTAGTTGACCTTGATTTTGAAAATAAATAGGGTAACACCTGATTAAAGAGGGAAAAGCTTTAGTTGTAGAAAATATACCCAGCAAAGCATAGTGTGTCAGTCTAGTTTAGCATTTGAATATGGTGTGTATTCTTCTGGTTATGCTCTTGAGCCTGTTTCTACTTTTGGCTTTTACGTTCCACAGAACTTCTGTAAAATCAGTAGGGACAGTGCTAATAAATTTATAATGTTGTTTTGTATTTCTGAACAAGGTACCTCAGTAATTAAGTGAAATATTTATGATGAATATAAAACAATGCAAATTCATTTGTTTGCCTGAAAGCTAGGTTGTTATTTATTTAGATTTATTTTTGAATGATTCTTTAAATTGAATTGCAGTATGAACAAGAGTGATATTTAAAGCAGAGAAAATCTGTTATAGCATATTGATGCATTAGACTTTATTATCTTGTGATGTAAGTTTTATGCAGGGGAGTTGTTTAAAAAGCAAACCAAAATCAAAAACCTCTCAACTTTTATCAAACTAAAAAAGAATCTGTTTTTTCTTTAGGAAGACCACAAGCAGAATCATTTCCCATAGATTTGGAAAGGTTTAGTAGGCATTATGTTTTAATATTGTAAATTGCACATATGCAAACTATGTCTTGAAATCCGGACATTTAGAACTAGATTCAGAATAAGTCTTTCTATTTTCTTTTTGCCACAGAAATGGCTTTGCATAGCTATTCTGCAGCATGGATATGGGTTGTATTTCCCCCTCGTCTCCCTGAATCTGTCCCATAGACTTCCCCAATAGTTTTAATCACTTACCATTTTCACTTTCAGTAGAATTCTTGTGCATCATTCCAAAATCCCATAACCAATTCTTATCCAGTGAACATTGTACAACATACAGTGCAGCCTGTGAAAAATATGAAATAAAATGTCTACATAATCACGAATATGAAAAAAGTAAAATTGTTTTCTTCCTTTTAGAATACTACCTCTTCCTTCTCCTTCTTGTAATAATACCTTCAAATGAGCTTTTATCACCTGGATCGATCGGACTTCAGCTGTCGTTAAGACTGCGCTGATCACAACACGTCTGCCATTCTTCTCGCACTCTTGCCTTTCTTCTCCACGTTCGTCCGAAACGTTTAACGATGTCATCTTCCCATCTTCTTGGAGGCCGACCGGGGGGGGTCTTTTCTATTCTCGCGGGTACCACTCAGCAATGATTGCGGTCCACCTGTTATCCGTGAGCCGTGTTGTGTGGCCCGCCCATCGCATCTTGTTATGTCTGCTTTCCACGACAATATCTTTCACACCGCTGTGTTCTCTGATGATTTCATTTGGTATACGATCCAGAAGGGAGATTCCCAACATAGCTCGTTCCATTGCCCTTTCAGCTACCAACAGCCGTTGCTCTTCTCTCTTCGTCAGTGCCCACGTTTCACTGCCATACAGCATGGCTGGCAGCACTGCTGAATTGAAAATATTTTTACGTGTGGTCTTGTCAATTTTTCCTTTGAGGACGTCCTTGATGGAATTAAACGCACACCATCCTGCCCGAATCCTTCGCGAGAGTTCTCCGTTCAGGTCTTGGCACATATTAACTTCTTGGCCCAAATATATGTACTGTTCCACTTCTTCGATGTCTTCTCCTGTTACCATTATTCGGGCTTTTCGTAAGACATCTGATCGCATATATTTCGTTTTGCAGCAGTTCATTTTCAGTCCGACCTGACTACTTTTCTTGTCGAGTCTTCGTAGCATGCTCTGCAGTTGGTTGGTGCTTTCGGCAATTAGTACAATGTCGTCTGCAAATCTGAGATGAGATAATCTCTCTCCATTTATGTTGACACCACTCCTCCAATTGATCTTGTTCATAACCATTTCGAGGCAGGCGGTGAATAGTTTCGGTGAAATTGTATCCGCTTGCTTTACGCCTTTCTCGATTGGGATGCGGAGGGGAGTTTCAAGGAGAGTAATGTCTGTTGTACATCCAGTAGTCGCTTCCTTCAACAAACTAATGTACTGCGTGTTAATGCCCTGCTCTGCGAGCGCCTTTAATATTGCGTTAAACTCAACGCTATCAAAGGCCTTTTCATAGTCGACAAAAGCAATGCACAGCGGGAGTTTGTATTCCCTCGCTCTTTCTAGGAGCTGGCTAAGGGTAAATATATGGTCGATTGTACTGAAATTTCTTCAAAACCCTGCCTGCTCTCTCGCCTGTTGTTCATCCAGACTCTGTGAAAGTCGATTTGTTATCACCTTTGTGAAGAGCTTGTAGATGTGAGAGAGCAGGCATATAGGGCGGTAGTTCTTAAGATTTTCTCAATCACCCTTCTTGTGCAGCAAGATGGTATTCGACTCCTTCCAGCTTGATGGTATTTTTCCTTCTTCAAGATATCGACTGAATCTTAAAGCGAGGGCCTTCCAAAGTTTTTCGCCTCCTGCATAAATCATTTCTGACGTTATTCCATCTTTGCCTGGAGCTTTTCCCTTCTTCATCTGGTGTAGTGCGCTTTGGACTTCGCTGACAATTATTGGGGGGACGCGTTCTTCTGACTCTTCGAGGGTTGGGAGGGGGACGTTGATTCTTGATTTGAACAGTTCTGTAGAGAAGTCCTTGCAGACCTCCTCCATCCCTTCTCTGTCGATTACTGTCTCTCCATCCTTGTTCTTCAATGCTGAGCTTTCATATGCCCTACAAATTTGTGATGACCACTCTTCTAGTCTTTAGCATGGTAACAATTCTCAAAGTTACAACTGAAATGTGGCTAAAAATCTTGATTTTTTTTTAAAGTATCAGCTAATGGCTTATCTGTATTCAAAGGGATAGTTCCTTGTGAAGCTATTACTTGAGTAAATACATGAACTGTCTTATGCTACCTTACATAGTTTTGTAGAGTTTTTTTGAGAGAGAAAAAGTTTGGAGGCGTGGGTTGGAAAAGCATGCAAAAGTGTTGAATCCTTTTGGAAACTCATCTGAACTTTACAAATCTGATGAGTCATCGGAATTGAACTGACAATCTTGCAAGGTCTGAATTTTCACCTGATGTTTCCTCTGCATTCTGGTTGCACTAGGATTCTGAAAACTTTTTAAAAATTAAGTGTACAAAGTTCACCAAATCTTTTCTGAAAGGCATAATTCCCATGTGGTGGTAATCTGGCTGGCCAGCCTGCATCCAACTTGCTGAGTTCTGGAAATCTGGCCTTTATTGGGCCTCTTGATTTAGAAAAGCATGTATCTGAATTTGATGTTTCTTTCATTTCATATGTTTGCATAGTAGATTTTAAACTGTTATGGATATATTTGCCCAAAGACAAGGAAGCTATGTAAATACCAAGAGCAAAATTCATGTAATTGACCAAAGGTAGCAGGTTAAGTTTGAACCTCAAACTATCCTATATTGCTGCCAAGTCACTGTCAGCAAAGCACAGGTATTATAATGCATGAGCAGGTATAAATGCAGCAATGAGCTGTTGACAGATTTATATCTATAATACAGTTCTCCCAAGGTGAAATTAGGCTCCTGCATATATTTACATTCCTAGCTCACAAGCGGAAAGAAGTTAGCAAAGGGTTATGTTAAGGGCCATGGTTAAGAATGGGAGAGCATTGTACACATAGGCTGCCCACTTTCAGATACCGCCTTTTGCATTTGATTGAAGCAATAAAGCAGCATAGAATGGGAAAAAAATGAGGCAAGACCCAAGAGAGGAGCAAAATTGACAAACCCAAATGTTGACAAAATTCAATCCTTCAATGCCGCCTATATTTATTTTCACTAGTTTGTTGAGGTACACTAACAATTAAAACTACCAACATTATGATACCAACAGAGTATCAACAAGATGGAATATACTAGCTAACCCAAAGGACGATTCAGTATGCTAAAACTTGAATAAATAAGGCAGTTCAGTTCTTTGTTTTTATAAAAACCACTTGAGGTATGCTATAACCTATGAGGCTGAAGGCTGGGTATCTTTAGCTGGCTACATTAGATGTACTATGTGGGATATCTTGTTGCTCTGGTGGAATGATGTTGATGGTGTAAATATTCAGAAGAGCTGACTCCTTTTTGTGAGTGCATATCAGGCACCATAGTTAGAGATGCAAACTCAAAGCCAGGCCTCAGCAATATACCCCTTTTAAGTACAATTAAAAGGAAACAGACCTTGTGCTTTACTGATCAGTAAAGCCTAGAAGCTTGACTTGGGGTTAAACCTCAAACATTTCAAAACTAACAGGCTTGTGCCAATCTCTTCCTGCACCTCTAAAAGTTTTCCTGTTTAGCCATGGGCTCCCTACAGCCACCTGCATCAGAAAACCCTCCTCCTAAGAATCTTTGAAGAGTCTAATTAGGTCAAATGCATTACACAATGTATTGGATGAGCCTCCAGACTGTTCATGCACTCAAGCATGTTCCAAGGCATCCTCAAGCAGAGGCAGTATTGCCACCTCTTGTGACTTTTATTGTGAGTCTTGTATAGTTATTGTTTTCTTAAAGCCTCAGCTGCTGGAAGCAACAGATTACATAAGAATCTCAAATTATTTTTTTTAAGTAAGTTTTAGTCCCCATAGTTGGGAAGAAACCCATGTAAACGTGAAGCATGTGCAACGTAAAGGATAACTCAGAAAAGAGGCAAGCAAAAAGAACCCCCAAATTTATGATTTTTTTTTTAAAATCTCATGATTTTTGAGCTAATGTTATGATAGTTTGGGGCCTGACTTGTGATTTTTGAATGCAAGGGGTTGGCAATACTGCAGAGGTAAGCAGTGCGTTCTGATGAGCATGAGACTAGGAAAGGCCTGGAGCATCTGACTGCAGTGTCAGAAAAAAGGCCCAATAAAAAGACCTCTTTGGCTTCTTTAGGAGTTTTAAAGGCAGGGGAGCTGGAGAGAGGCAGGAGTGGAAGCTCCTCTGAATGGAGTCGGGATGGCTATCCTGTTTGGAGTCAGATATTCACTCCTGTAGCTTTGCCCAAAATTAACTTGATGTCCGCTTTATTGACCTACTTTCAGATATCACCAGCTTCCAACGGGAAGTAGAAAGAGAGAGGCAGAGAGAGGACTTTTGAAGTTTGAAATTTGAGCGGGGATGTCATAGTGGGAAACAGGAACCACGGGAAAGGTATACATCAGAATGGCCATAATGGGTCAGACCAATGGTCCATCTAGTGCAGTATCCTGTCTCTGATGGTGGCCGGTGCCAGATGCTTCAGAGTAATGAACAGAACAGGACAATTATTGAGTGATCCATCCCCAGTTGTCCAGTTCCAGTTGGTGTAGCAACACCTGGATCATGGGGTTGCGCTGGTTGACCATCTTGGCTTATCGTCCATGGACTTGTATAGAAAGAAGAGAGAAGTTGGTGGGCTTTTCTGGGGTCAGAGAGATGGACTAGAGGCCTTAAAATTTTATTTTATTTTATTCATTTTGGGGAAAATTCTAATATTTGATCAATTGTTATATTAATTGAACAAGTTCAGTCATCCTTCCTGGACCTCTTGGTTTTAAGTATTGCTGTACAATGAAAATAATATGAGTGCAAAAGCATTGTATATTAAGCCTGAGTAGGAAGCCTATCAAATGTTTATTGATTAGTATATAACCTGTCAATGTAGATTTAGAAAAGTAGTTGGAAAAGCCCTAATATAAAATTAGTTTAAAGTTTATTCCTTAAAAAATCTAAAATAATAAAATTGTCTTCACCATTGATCCAAAACACTATAATCATCTTATAAGAGTGTTTGGGCCATTACTGTAGAACACTGCCATGCTTTCTTGTAAGGGGTTTACATACTTTTTTTAAAACCACATGAATGTTGTTAGTAGTATAATTGTGTCAGTGCTAAGACATGATTCTGTGCTGTGGTTGATAGTCCTGGGGAAATAGTTGACTAAGTGATTCTTGTTTTTTAAACCACAAAAAGATGATCACGAGTCCCATATTAACTTTTAATTCTTGGGAGTAACATGATTTTGACCTAAAAAAAAGGGCACAATGTCTATAATCAGTAACATCTTCATATAGATTTTTTTTGTTAGGAATATAATGGTTTGTTTGTAATATTGATCCCCATCACCTCTTCTCTTTTTGGCTTTTTAGCAGTTATATGTCACTGATCCAGACTGGTAATCTTCCCGAATAAGCAGTGGGTTTGCCTATGATAAACAAAGTACATTGTATGCAAGTCACCAGGACCTGATGAAATGCATCCTAGAATACTCAAGGAGCTAATAGAGGAGGTATCTGAGCCTCTAGCTATTATCTTTGGTAAATCATGGGAGAAAGGAGAGATTCCAGAAGACTGGAAAAGGGCAAACATAGTGCCCATCTATAAAAAGGGAAATAAAAACAACCCAGGAAACTACAGACCAGTTAGTTTAACTTCTGTGCCAGGGAAAATAATGGAGCAAGTAATTAAGGAAATCATCTGCAAATACTTGGAAGGTGGTAAGGTGATAGGGAATAACCAGCATGGATTTGTAAAGAACAAATCATGTCAAACCAATCTGATAGCTTTCTTTGATAGGATAACACGTCTTGTGGATAAGGGAGAAGCGGTGGATGTGGTATACCTAGACTTTAGTAAGGCATTTGATACGGTCTCGCATGATATTCTTATCAATAAACTAGGGAAATACAACTTAGATGGGGCTACTATAAGGTGGGTGCGCAACTGGCTGGATAACCGTACTCAGAGAGTAGTTATTAATGGTTCCCAATCCTGCTGGAAAGGTATAACGAGTGGGGTTCCGCAAGGGACTGTTTTGGGATCGGCTCTGTTCAATATCTTCATCAATGACTTGAATATTGGCATAGAAAGTACGCTTCTTAAGTTTGCAGATGATACCAAACTGGGAGGGACTGCAACTGCTTTGGAGGATAGGGTCATAATTCAAAATGATCTGGACAAATTGGAGAAATGGTCAGAGGTAAACAGGATGAAGTTTAATAAGGACAAATGCAAAGTGCTCCACTTAGGTAGTTTCACACGTACAGAATGGGAGGAGACTGTCTAGGAAAGAGTACGGCAGAAAGGGATCTAGGGGTTATAGTGGACCACAAGCTAAATATGAGTCAACAGTGTGATGCTGTTGCCAAAAAAGCAAACTTGATTCTGGGCTGCATTAACAGGTGTGTTGTGAGCAAGACACGAGAAGTCATTCTTCCGCTCTACTCAGCGCTGGTTAGGCCTCAACTGGAGTATTGTGTCCAGTTCTGGGCACCGCATTTCAAGAAAGATGTGGAGAAATTGGAGAGGGTCCAGAGAAGAGCAACAAGAATGATTAAGGGTCTGGAGAACATGACCTATGAAGGAAGGCTGAAGGAATTGGGTTTGTTTAGTTTGGAAAAGAGAAGACTGAGAGGGGACATGATAGCGGTCTTCAGGTATCTAAAAGGGTGTCAAAAGGAGGAGGGAGAAAACTTGTTCATCTTAGCCTCTAAGGATAGAACAAGAAGCAATGGGCTTAAACTGCAGCAAGGGAGGTTTAGGTTGGACATTAGGAAAAAGTTCCTAGCTGTCAGGGTGGTTAAACACTGGAATAAACTGCCCAGGGAGGTTGCGGAATCTCCATCTCTGGAGATATTTAAGAGTAGGTTAGATAAATGTCTATCAGGGGTGGTCTAGACAGTATTTGGTCCTGCCATGAGGGCAGGGGGCTGGACTCGATGACCTCTCGAGGTCCCTTCCAGCCCTAGAATCTATGAATCTACGTCAAAAAGATCAAACTCCCTGCTTTATTCTCTTAAATAATATAAAAACATTCTGAATAACTTTTTATTTGTCATTTATAAAGATAATTAATAAAATTTTGTTTTTGACATGTAGCATTATCTCATTATCAAAAGTTAGTTTTCAAATGCAGCAGAATTGCAAATTTTGTACTGTTACAAGGCTTTGTTGTATGCAGACCATGATTTGAATGTACTGCAAAACATAGAGAGGGCTTGTGTGGCCACACTGTTTGCATCTGTCATTAAATGCAGAGATCATCCACTAAAAAAGTTGATTTCATAGTGTGTCATCTTGTATTTAAGTCCTAAGAGGGAGTTTAAATCAGACTAGTATTGGAGAATAGATCATGCTGCTGCCTTGAGGAACCCTCTTTGAGCTGACAAACCTTCTCTTCATGATGATGTTCGAGTGCCTGAGAGTAATTTATTCTGATTTAAGGGACTTTGGTGCCAGAGCAGGGAATTAAACACAAGTTTCCCAACTCTTAGGCTAGTGTCCTAACCATTGGACCATCTTTCCTCTCATGATAAAATACTTTCCATTCAAACAGTTTAACAGTAGCTACTACAGTTAGACATTTTAAAATCAGCAGTTCTGGATAACTTGCATCCAAGAATTTTAAAAGAGCTGACCAAGGAGTTTTCTAGAATGTTAAGGTTGATTTTCAGTAAGTCATGTTACAATGGAGAATATCCAGAGGACTGTAGAAAAGCTAATTTTTTTACCAATATTTTAAAAAGGTAAATGGGATTACTTGGGTAATTCTAGGCCTGTCAGCCCGATATTGATTGATCCAGGACAAAATAATAAAATGGCTGAAATAGGATTCAATTAATAAAGAATTAAGAGAGGGCAATATAATTAATTCCAATCAACATGAGTTTATGGAAAATAGATTTTGTCAAAGTAACTGGATATCTTTTTGATGAGATTATCAGTTTGGTTGTTAAAAGTAGTAGTATTGATGCAATATATCATAGCTATGCACCTCCTTCACCTCGTCAGGCTCAGCTTTTCCCCCTCTGGTGGTGTGTGTGTGTGTGCGTGCAGTAAATCAGTCCCACTCCAGAGAGTTTTTATTCCTCACGTGGGTTTATTTTCTGATATTCCCAAGGGGGGACTCAGAGTAGTCCCAAGCAGTACTCTTCATCCAAACCAAAGAAACAAATTCATAACACAAAAAGGGAATACCTTTCTCTGCCCCATCCCGGGAGTGTTGCCTTGGAATGCTGGCTCATGGGTGCCAGTCCTTCCCCAAACAGTCAGATTGGTTGCTTCCCTTCTTCTCTCTCACAGGCACCCATTAATTGGACTCAGGTGTCCCTAGTTGACCTCAGGTAACCTCTTTTCCACTCATAGGGAAAAGGGCCTTTACCATTCTAGGGCTGACTCTTTTACAGATGTCTGGCTTGACTGTGTCAAAATACTTAGACTTCTGTAAGGCATTTAACTTGCTGCCACATGGTAGTTTGATTAAGAAACTAGAATGATACAAAATCTTCATTATGGCACACATTATATATACCTAGTGTCACACGTTAAATGAATAAAAATGATGGGTACGAATGTAATTATGAATGGGGAATTATTATCAAGAGGGTGTCTTTTTAATAAGGCCTCACTGATTGTTTCTTGGCCCTGTGATATTCAACATTTTATCAGTGACCAGGAAGAAAATATAAAATCATTACTGATCAAGTCTGTAGATGCCACAAAGACTGGGGAAGTGCTAAATAGTGAAGAGGACAGGTCATTAATACAGGGCAATCTTGGTATACAAGACTGCAGAAGCTGGGTCATCAGAGATCCCCTGGCCTGCCCTGCTTTCCCAGCAATTCTCTCCCCACTTTGTGCTACAGCACAGTAAGCTTCTGCCAGCCCAGATACCTATGGAGTACCCAAATAAAAACTAAAGTAATCTCCTCTGTACCATCCACCTCTTTTGTGGTTAATCATAGAAAAGGTACAGGGATCCCAACAGATGTAGTGTGGCGTAATGAAAGGAGTGAGTTATGCCTCCATGGATGAGCTGAGATGAACCTCGTCCATGTGCTCTGCCCATACTATTGCCTACACATTGTTCAACCAGTTACCCATTTTAATATTTAAAAAAACTCAGGATATGTCTGCACTTCAAACTGAGGGTATGAGTCCCAGCTTGAGGAGACGAACTTGTGCTAGTTCTTGTTGAGCTAGCATGCTATAAATAGAGGGTAGTGGTGGGAGAAGTGGGATGGGCTAACTACCCCTAGTATGTGCCCATTTGAGACCCTCGGGCAAATACTCAGGGTAGCTAGCCTGTCCTGCAGCTTGCACTGCCGTGGCTAAATTCAGAGCTAGCACGAAAATGTCTTGTCAAGCTGGGAAATCATAGAATCATAGAATCATAGAGTCTCAGGGTTGGAAGGGACCTCAGGAGGTCATCTAGTCCAACCCCCTGCTCAAAGCAGGACCAACCCCAACTAGATCATCCCAGCCAGGGCTTTGTCAAGCCTGACCTTAAAAACCTCCAAGGAAGGAGACTCCACCACCTCCCTAGGTAACCCATTCCAGTGCTTCACCACCCTACTAGTGAAAAAGTTTTTCCTAATATCCAACCTAAACCTCCCCCTCTGCAACTTGAGACCATTACTCCTTGTTCTGTCATCTTCTACCACTGAGAACAGTCTAGATCCATCCTCTTTGGAACCCCCTTTTAGGTAGTTGAAAGCAGCTATCAAATCCCCCCTCACTCTTCTCTTCTGCAGGCTAAACAATCTCAGTTCCCTCAGCCTCTCCTCATAAGTCATGTGCTCCAGCCCCCTAATCATTTTTGTTGCCCTCCGTTGGACTCTTTCCAATTTATCCACATCCTTCTTGTAGTGTGGGGCCCAAAACTGGACACAGTACTCCAAATGAGGCCTCACCAGTGCCGAATAGAGGGGAATAATCACGTCCCTCGATCTGCTGGAAATGCCCCTACTTATACAGCCCAAAATGCCGTTAGCCTTCTTGGCAACAAGGGCACACTGTTGACTCATATTCAGCTTTTCGTCCACTGTAACCCCTAGGTCCTTTTCTGCAGAACTGCTGCCCAGCCATTCGGTCCCTAGTCTGTAGCAGTGCATGGGATTCTTCCGTCCTAAGTGCAGGACTCTGCACTTGTCCTTGTTGAACCTCATCAGATTTCTTTTGGCCCAATCCTCTAATTTGTCTAGGTCCCTCTGTATCCTATCCCTACCCTCCAGCGTATCAACCACTCCTCCCAGTTTAGTGTCATCTGCAAACTTGCTAAGGGTGCAGTCCACACCATCCTCCAGGTCGTTGATGAAGATATTGAACAAAACCGGCCCCAGCACCGACCCTTGGGGCACTCCACTTGATACCGGCTGCCAACTAGACATGGAGCCATTGATCACTACCCGTTGAGCACGACCATCCAGCCAGTTTTCTATCCACCTTACCGTCCATTCATCCAGCCCATACTTCTTTAACTTGCTGGCAAGAACGCTGTGCGAGACTGTATCAAAAGCTTTGCTAAAGTCAAGAAATAGCACATCCACTGCTTTCCCCTCATCCACAGAGCCAGTTATCTCATCATAGAAGGCAATTAGGTTAGTCAGGCATGACTTGCCCTTGGTGAATCCATGCTGACTGTTTCTGATCACTTTCCCCTCCTTTAAGTGGTTCAAAATTGATTCCTTGAGGACCTGTTCCATGATTTTTCCAGGGATTGAGGTGAGACTGACTGGCCTGTAGTTCCCCGGATCTTCCTTCTTCCCTTTTTTAAAGATGGGCACTACATTCGCTTTTTTCCAGTCATCCGGGACCTCCCCCGATTGCCATGATTTGTCAAAGATAATGGCCAATGGCTCTGTAATCACATCGGCCAACTCCTTTAGCACCCTCGGATGCAGTGCATCCGGCCCCATGGACTTGTGTTCGTCCAGCTTTTCTAAATAGTCCCAAACTACTTCTTTCTCCACAGAGGGCTGGTCACCTCCTCCCCATACCGTGCTGCGGAGTGCAGCCATCTGGGAGCTGCCCTTGTCTGTGAAGACAGAGGCAAAAAAAGCATTGAGTACACTAGCTTTCTCCACATCCTCTGTCACAAGGTTCCCTCCCTCATTCAGCAAGGGGCCCACACGTTCCTTGACTTTCTTCTTGTTGCTAACATACCTGAAGAAACCCTTCTTGTTACTCCTAACATCTCCGGCTAGCTGCAACTCCAAGTGTGATTTGGCCTTCCTAATTTCACTCCTGCATGCCTGAACAATATTTTTATACTCCTCCCTGGTCATTTGTCCAATCTTCCACTTCTTGTAAGCTGCTTTTTTGTGTTTATGACGAGCAAGGATTTCACTGTTAAGCCAAGCTGGTCGCCTGCCATATTTACTTTTCTTTCTACCCAAGCTTGAAGTGAAGTCATACCCCTAGTTTTACATATTCTAAAACTTCAGAATCTGATGTAATTACTTGTTGATTAAGCAGTAATCAAGGGGCAAATTCTACCCTCACTTCCATCTGGGTAATTCCACTGATGGAACTGGCATTGTGTTGGGTTAAGAAAATAAACCAAATCAGGGTCTAATTGTTGAGGGATAAGATTTTAGCTATTCTGAATTCTAGATCACACTCTGTAGTTGTGGTCTTCTTATGTTATAACAATTTACCAAGTAGTATTTCTCAAATTAAAATAAATAAAGCTAAAATGCCTTAGTTTTCTCATCCCCCCCTCCCCCACCCAAAGCTTAAAAATCAGAAACCTACAAATAATTAAGTATCTGGAATGGGACAGATTCTTCTAATCAGACCTAAAATAGTCATAAGATATTTCTCTGTTAACCAAAGTTTTCTAGCAATGAGGAAAAAATAGCTTCTGTGAAAGATTATTTGTACATGATGGTATTAATCCTTCTGGAGAATTCAGTAAATTTCCTTATATTCCCATTTTTATAATTATTCCTAATATTTCTCTCATATTAAGAGCTTTCTCATAAGTCAGAAATAATCAGAATGGTTCTTTCAAAAGAAGGCAAGAGTTACTAGCAAAATAAAGCTGAGCAGAACTGGTAAAACCAGTTAGCTAAGCTGCATTCCTTTAACAACAAAATTACAAGGTATGGTTTTGTATGAGCTAAAGGAGAGGTAAACACGCTTGGGCTTTTAAAATATGGCACATCCATGCCTGCTTTGATGCAGAGGGAAAGTTAAAGAGAACATAATTTGAAGTGAAAAGTCCATGTGGTCTCCATCACCAACTTCCCCTGTAGAATTTTACTATAATTACTAAATACTAATGTAGATTAATTATATTTTAAATACTGATACATGTTGCCTTTTGCCTTTGGCTTTCCCCACATCAGAATTTCATCCTAATCCTGGTTTTAGATTTATTTTAAAATACGCACTTTAAATGTTAACATGTATTTTAAAAAGTCCCCACTGTTGCATTTAAATTTACTTCCTTTTTTTTTAACCAATTTACAAAAATATTTCATGTGAAAAAGCAAACTTCTCCCAACGATTGTTCTGTGCTGAACTTTGCTTCATTGTGACCATTTCAATGGACTATTTCAAGGACAGGAACCCCAGATCCAAACCATGGCCTTTCTGCTGGGTTTGAGCAAGGAACTTCATGACCTTCGATAGTTTTGCATGCCAGAAGTTTGGAACCTGACCCAGAGCTTTCTTGCTGAACTTTCAAAAGATGTTACTGAAAGTCTTCAATGCAAGTTTCAAAATGATGTAATGAAGAATGACACCAGAGAAGAAATGTATGTGTGCTGTAGCTAGTATGGCAACTAGAATAAGCAGGTTTTTTCCCCTCACATTTTTTGCCAACCTCAGTAGGAGCTTCCCTGCAGAAAAGAGGAATTAACAGTCAGTCTCCTTCTTTGAACACAAAATATGAATTGAATGAAAAGTAAAACTGGAGAACAGAATTCAAAATAATGTAGTAAAAGTTACAAATATTGACATCAGAGAATGTAAGTGGTAATGATGGGTGAACTAATTCATAACAAGATAAAAATGACCTCAGCCTTGGCTCAGACATTTGAATGAATCAAGTCTTGAGCTAACGAGAGAGAGAGAGAGAGAGAGAGAATATGAATGAATGAATGAATGGTCCGGTGGTGAGGGGAAGGAGAGGGGCTAGTCTCCCCAGCCGGGAGCTCAAGGGCTGGGCAGGACGGTCCCGCGGGCCATAGTTTGCCCACCTCTGTGTTAGTCACATCGCTTAAACACTACTAAAAGATGCCTAGTGATGAGCGAGGTATAAGAATCTATGTTTAATTGTTTAGGTAAGTAGCCTAGAACGTGAGAGACTCAGGTTCAATTCAGTTCCCTGCTCTGCCACAGATTTCTGTATGACCTTTGGCAAATAACTGAGTCTCTTAGGCGCAGATTTTTAAAGGCATTTAGGTGTTGCTGCTCTCAGCATCACATTGCCAGACTGATTTAGGCACCCACATATCATTTTCAAAAGGGATTTAGGCATTTACGAGTCTAAATCCCACTGAGGTCAGGAATGCCTAAATACCTTTAAAAATCTGAGAGAGACAAGGTGAGTGGGGTAGCATCTTTTATTAGACTGACTTCCTTTTGGAAAAGAGACACACTTTTGAGTTCTACAGAGCTCTTCTTCAGATCTTAAATCTGAGTGTTAGGCCTCAAGTTCTCAGCTGTAAAATGGGGCTACTAGCATTTCCCTACTCTACAGGGGTGTTGGGAGGTTAAATACATTGAAAAGGTGCTAAGGTACAGTGGTAATGGGGGCCATAAAATCATCTATCATGGGTACACGTTGTAAAGGGTTCTGTAAGGACCCCCCTGTCTGTTCCAGGTTCTGTTCTGCCATAAGGTAATACGGATGCTATCCTATCTTTGTTGATAGCCTACAAAATTCCTCAGGTCGTCATGAAGTCTGATTGACTGTTGGGCCAGTTGCTGTTTTCCAGTATTGTTTTCTCCGGGTTTACACAGGGGGCAGAAGCACACGCTGTATCCTGGGGTACTTATGAAGTGGGAAAAGCTCTCGCGTATGAGAGATTTGGAGACTAACAGCTGATCTGGGAGGTTATCAGTGAATGTAGAAGTGCCTGAGGGCTGAAATGGCAGTGGACTGATTCAGGGGATAGGTGGGAAAGAGGAGAATAATTACCAGGTTTTAAGAGAGGAAACTGTCAGAGAACCAGGAGAGGAGAAGGGCTGGAGCAGGATGGACAGGGGAGATTAATACCATTTCCAAAAATAATAGAGAACCTCAAAGTTCAGAGGTTTAATTCCAATCAGTACTGCAAAACCTGATGCTTACCCATACATGTCCAAGCCCTTTCAGTTCCTCTTCTCCGTCCTCCCTTCACTTTGCACACCTCTTCCCCCCCCCGCTTCTCAACTAGCTTCCCCGTACTCAGCTTGTGTTTCCCATCACTAGACAGGACAGTTCAGCCCTAACACTTTCATCTACCCCACTCTCCATATGACATGAGACCCCTTGGTTCCCATCACTCCACAACCCCTAACTTTCTCTTTCTTCCCTCAGCTTTCCTCCTTAGATCCCTGCTACTTTTATTAATCCCATGGTGTTGTCTCACACATGTAGTGGTCACTGCTAGGTCAGGGATCAGCTGTTCTGTCATGTTTCATGTTCCACGCTTCCCTGGGGTGTGCTGGAATGAACTATGATTCCCTGAATCAGGGGAAGCTACAGCACATGGGACATACAAAGTGATCCAGCGAGCCAACCTGGCAGAGCCACCATGATGGGTTTTGGCAGGAAGCTGACTGAAAGCCAGAGAGGGTTGTCCTAAGAAAGAAAACTCCAAAATATTTTTGGTTTGGTTTATGTCTTCAGTTTAGGCCGGTTCTTTTGTATTATTTTATTTATTATTTCCTAATTTATAATTTAATTAATATGGAAAGTATCTCAGTTTCATGGGAGAAGGTACAGTGGGCAGATACAAAGGTTGGGTTTGGATTTGGATCAGAATTTTAGTAAAGGTGTGTAAGTGTTTACATCCAGGGGTTTTAATTCAAGTCCATCTTTCCTTCCCCTGGGAAGCTGGAGATGCTAGCTTTCCAGTGATCCTGCAGCTATTTCTAGCCCTAGCATTTAGTGAGAGATTGTACCTCAGAACTGCAAAATGTGTGTTTATGGAGATGCTCCAATCAATTATTTTTAGAGGTATTAATGCTTTATAATTTCTCTGCTTCTGCTAATGCATTGGGAATCCTGGTGTCACAGTGAAAGGACCCCAAAACAGTGTGAATACCCTTTTAAAATATATCCTTAGCATACCTCTAAAATAGCTTTTCTGAAAGTGACATGAGCATGATATATGCTGGTGTGTAGCAGCACAAAGGTGCTTTTTTGGTTTGTTTCTGTATTTTTGTTTTGCAAGTTGGGATGGATTCAGTACTCTTGAGCAGCAGCCACACATACAGTCCTAGAGCCCACTCCTGCCACTAGCTCTATATCACCAGATGCCTGCACTCGTGGGGATAGAATTGCTGAATCAGGGTCACAGATATGTACACTCCCAAAAATACACACAAACACTGATGGGAAACAGATTGAAAAGGTAATCATGGCATTGTTGTAGAACTCTGGATGCATTTGGAGGTTTCTGGCTGGCTGTCAGTGATGTCATAATCATATTTATTATGGCTCATAAATGGATGGGTCTGACTGTTTTTCTTATTTTTATGTATAAATTTCAGTTTATAATACCAATAAAATATTCCAGGTTGTACATTTCAGGGTGATTATTGCATTCCTTCGGTGGTTAAAGTTACTCTAACTGCCTTTCAGATCAGATTTCAATAATGCTTGCCCAGTGTTGAGGTCATTAGTAACTTGTATTTTTTGTGCACAATAGTTCAAATTAAAATGTTTTATTGCTTTTTAATTCAAATGTTAAAGTATAAAGTAGGGATGGTCCCAAGTGGATACAAATCTGTGGCACCAGGCATTTTGATTTTACTAGTTGTGAGGAGGAAAAAGGATTATGCACATAGATAGGAAGAGGGATGGTTGTGAGTACTTCCCAAATATTCACTACCAATTCTACTAAAGCACAACCTCAGGTCAAATTAATTTACAATCCCAGTCCAGCTCCCAGTGGACAGGTATCCGCATCTTAAAAGCTGTTGGTACTATGTGGTCCCATCATTACCAGTTGGAACAAAGAGGTCACAGACTGAATAGATAAGGATACTGAACCAATATCTCAGTCCTGGATGACACTAGTTCAGGGATGAGTTATTCTGTTGCTTTGAATGTTTAAGCTTGTGAAGCTGCTGCTCATGATGTTTCTGGTTTGGGGATAAACAAAGCATTCAGTCTCCTGGGCTCCTTTGGGCACTAAATTTTCTCTGTCTCTCTCAACACAGCCGCATGTGCTCACAAAATCGTGTTTGCGAAGTGCAGCCATCAAATTCAATGGCTGCAATAGCCCTTGAAAATGTATTCATTTAAGTGTTTCAAAGGAATTGTACTGGAAGAAATATTTACTGGTATTCTTAATCCATAATTCATTCTACCTATATTCTGGATGGAAACCTGGTTGGCTAAAATGCTGGCGGAAGTATTTGGCTGCTAAAAGACAGCATTCAATTCTTTGTGAATTAATTACATCCTACAAATATCTATCCTACCTGTGGCCATGCTGCATGATGTCACTACAGGAAGTGACACATCCAACAGTGGTGCGACCATCTGAAAGCACTGTGGCAAACTGTTCAGAGGAACACCCACCCATTTCTGACCCAGCTAGGCCTGTTATCTAAGAGGAGTTATGAGGACGGCATTGGAGATTTGAACAGAGCAGCAGGGTACAAAATCCACAGGGTTCCATCTCTTAAATAAGAACCTGCATTTGACAAAAATCATTTCAGGGTTCCAATAATATCCCAATATGCTCAAGATTTCTTCTCATCACAACCCTTTGATATATTTCTGGGCTTGTAATTTACAGTAATACATACACATAGTAGGTATATAGGTGGGTTGTGTATCTTTTTATAGTTATATGCACAGAGAAATACACCATAAACTCATTGGATCAGGGATTGTCTCTTATTGCGTGTGTATGTACAGGAACCAGTACAATCAGGCCCTGATCCTAACTGGGATCTTTGGGTACTTTTTTAAAGAGAGAGAGAAACAAAGCACACATATACACACAGCATGTGAGTATTGTACACACGATATGAACTGCGCATCTGATTAAGCTAGGATTGTGCGTCTGTTCAAAGCAACTGATTAATTTTCATGGCTTGTTCTATTTTATGTTTTTAATCATATTTTCTATTGTTTCCCCTTTCATTTGTCTTATCTTTCCTATGCAAAATATACTTCTCACATGCCCCCCCCCATACAGGAACAGAGGCCCCCCACCCCCATACAAGAACAGAGGATATTCTTAATGTGAAGCAAGACATATTAGGAATAATAAAGAAAAATTGGAACATATAGCCTGTGAAATGAAATGTATCTTTTGTGAATAAGTCCCCCCCAGAAATCTTATATTTCCAGGCATCTCCTCACATACCTTCTTGTAACAACTTATACATTCTTAAAACATTCATTGAAGGCAGCTCTGCAGTTTTATAGAAAACAACATGCCAGGGATGCAAGAATCTTGCCAGTTCTGTGAAAAATGACACCAATTAAAGCTTAAATTGCTTGTTTTCTCATAAGGTACATATTTTCATAACTTTGAAATCAAATAATTGCTGCTTTTATATTAAATACAATAAAACAAAAAGGATGCTAGTTTAGAGGAACTGCTACAAGCATTTTAATATAATTTTCCCACCATTTAAAGTCACAAAATATGGAAAACAAGTCAAGTATGCAAAGTTCCAAGGAGATAGAGAAACTCCTTCAGATTATTACATCATTTGTCTTTTGTGTCAGGAAATGTGTATGTGATTTCATTGTTTGATTAAATGCCAGAAAAACAGCATATTGCTCCTATCTAACTGATTACAGATTTTATTCATCTGAAAAAGTATTTGTTCATACTTTGACATTAGAAGGGGATTTTTTTTTTAATGTTCCAAACAAGCATTGCAAAAAATATAATCCTAACTTCCCAGGCTTGCCTTTTATTTTGTATTAACGATACACTCTACTAAAATTTCCCATACTGGAACACCGTCCCTAGTGGTTTTCAAGCTATAAACTGAGTAAACAGTCCCTTTCTTATTGAGTGTCGTGTGAATGCATGTTGTTTCTGGAATACATCATATTCATTTGCAGAAACCCTGTGTATAGATCTTTAACACTTTTTTAGAGGGGGAAGGGGAGAAGATACCTAAAAGTAATACGTTCTTAAGAATGCATTACAGTCACATAACTTGTTGGAAAAAGCTCACCCTAGCTTACTATCTGAATTAAACATGTGACTTGTGAGTAAGTTTCATTTAAAATACTTATATCTCGTGCTGTTATTTAAAATGCTAATATTATACTACTTTACTATATCTGAATAATTTTAACATATTTTGGCAATGCAGCACTTAGAGGACTATACAAAAGCCATATTTAGTTCCATTTTTGTACACACGTATAAAGATGAGACTTACAATTGACATTGTTTGGACTATGATGGTACCAGAGGTTAACAAAGTTAGCTTTCTGTATTAAATAATCTTATAAAAACTATATAAATAATCTATAGACAAATGAAAGCTTCATCTAGGGGTTTCAAGGTCAGTTACCATTGGCCTCACCTCCATTAACCCCCACAGGACATCTTTAAGATTCTTATTTTATCTTGAGTCAGTATTCCTGGACTATCAGTCTTTTACTTTTCCACCAAAATAGTCACAGTTTCCTTTAAAAAGACATGACTTTCATCTGGCATAAGATTTTTTTTTATTGGATGTTTACAGGTCATTGAGAAATTGACAAAGAAAGATGGTCATATTTTTAAAATTACTGTTTTAGCAAAACTCTACTCTGCCTAAACTTGGAAAAAGGAAAAAGAAGACATAAAAACTTAGTAAGCATTTAATAGTAACATATTAAAAGACAGCTAAGTGTTCTCATTCACTAGAGAAAATAAAGTAAGATAGTATAATGAGATCCCTAAAGTCTTGTGATCAATCCAGAATAACAAGAATGTAATACCAATGGGTTAACTAATTATATGTATATACTTAAAAAGTCTCTCAGTAGTCTGTATCATGTCCAATATGAATACTGAAGATTACATGGTCTATTATTAACCCATTTTATTACACTTTTGTTGTACATTTGCAATAATGAATATTAACTGGAATAAACTGTATGAAATAATGTATTTTTTTAATGAACTGGGTTATTTTTTGTGCGGATGGGAAACTATATCTTGTCTATGCTGTCATTTTAACTTAAGTTCCAATATCTTCGATTTAAGAGGCAGTCTGCTAATGCAAGCAAGGGTGTCTCCTGCAATGAGACAAAGATTAATGCCATGTGTACTTATGATTCTCTGCCACAATTTAGAATTCTGGTGGCGCCATGATGCCCCTGTTTTTTATGGTGGTTTGCCAAGAGAAAGTTGCTTAAACCAATTGTGAATGCATTCCTGTTTTACTTTTTATACGACCACACTGATGTATATAAATAGCATAATGAATATTTTTGAAATGATCTATAATTCTGAATTCACCTAGTCTGCATAAAATGTAATATACAGGATTTTTTAAAACAACAACAAAGGTTTTAACATGAGAATATACTCCTTTTTTTTCCTTCCTGTTTTCCCCTCCTAGATGACCAACCACAATCGAAATAGATTCTTTTTAACATACTGCAATGTGAGAATTTTCTTCAGCGGGAGGGTGTTTTAGTCGTTAAATTGGAAGTTGTTCTTCAAACGAGTATTGCATTGTAATGTATGATGATCTATATGATCTCCATGCACATACAGTTGTGTATTTAAAATACACAATAAAGATATTTATATATAAGATAGAATGTGAATGCATATTGATTACAATACTTACTACCTGTAATCAGGTCAAGGTGCCACAATGAGGGATGCCTCCCAATAACAATACAATACATTGTTCAGTCCTTTGCCTTTATAGATCCTACCTAGACTGTAGACTGAAACTAACTTGTAGTCTTAAGCATGATGAATTTAGCAAACAATGTTAGTTTTTAGACAATAGGTTACATCATAAAACATTAATGTTCAATTATTGACCAGATGTCTTCAGTAATAATCTAACAACCAGAGTTAATGTACAAAATGAATCCCCTCCCAGAGAGAAGAAGTCCTACCATGGCTGGGAAGAGATCACTGTTAGAACATTTGTCTAAATTCAGCCAGTGCTTATGAACTGCAATATGTCTATTACTTACATGACACCCATCACCACATGGTATAGGAGTGCCCCTCAAAATTTTGACAACATATATCTTCTCTCTGTCCCACCCCTACTCTAAAGAGTGGAGTTTTTTGTTTTCTTTTGCACATAGTATTGTGGCAATGCTGCCGTAGGTCAAAGAAGGGGTTTGTTACTGTCTCTGAAAGCACTGATGTTCATAGTAATTTTTAATATTTTCCAGGGGTGAGTCCCAGGTTTGTGGTCCAGTCACCCCTCCTGGATACATGAGTTTGGTTCTTGAGGATGACCATTGTTCCTAGTTGAATGCAGTGTGAGGTGTTTACATAGGGCAAGTTAGTCTGATAAGCAACATTAACCAATCTCATGGAGGGCTTTTAAAGATGAAGACTGAAATATTGACTCTTGCCAGATATTCAACAGGAAGAGAGCAGAGTACTGGGGTGATGAGGTTTTGACAACCTGTATTGTTGAGCACATAGGCTGTTGTGTTCTGAATGGTTTGTAACTTTTTAAGGTCAGTGGTTTCAAACCTAGGTACAGAGAATAACAATAATCAAACTTGGACGTCAGGCATATGTGCATCACGATGGCTAACTATGAATCTGACAAAAGTGGACAGAGTCATATCAGCTGTAAAGGGAAAAGGACAATATGTGTATGGATGCATGGTTTTTGTCCATGGCCAACGGGAGATCATCCTTAAGTGCCGTAAGTGCAGACTGTTCCACTCTTGACATGAAGTGTGATTTGGGAGGGGTACAGGATACAACCAGTTTCTGTCTGGAGTTAGAGGTGACCCTTGGAAAACTGCTTAATGAGCTAGTTCAGGAATGAGAGTTTAGATACTATGCTGTAATTAGAGAAATTGGTTTCATTAGACCCTTGTTTCTTATGTAATTTACATGACATTTTGTATTAAGTAATTGATGTGTTGATATTGTAGACAATTTACCGTATCAATTTTATTTATCATATCAGTGGTAATCAGTTCTTTGATGTTGTTGCACACAGGTATTGGAAACATCCTTTCAGTTGTACCTCCTCTCTAACAAAGTGTTTTGCTTTGGGAATTATGTAGGTTGAGAGTTAAAGGTTATGCCATAGGTCTTTCAAAAAGTAATTTTCCCTAGATTTGCAAATCAGGCCTTGATTTTCACATAAATTTTAATGTCACCATAATATACACTTTCTTAATATAGCTGTGTCCTGCAGTTTTCATATATAATTGTCCCAGTGTTGGCTCCTCCACTGGTGCAAATACTTGTGGTGGTCGTCTTGGCAATATACAGTACTTAAATCTCTGGAAGCTGGAGAACTGGTCTGCAACAGCAAAGGAGAAAGTCTAGCAGATTAAATAGTTTGACAGCTGGGATACAGGAAGTGGACTCCTGGCAACTGAAAGAGAATTACTGGCACTGGAAATGGAGAGGGCCTAGCAATGTGGAAGGAGAGGACAGTGCAAAAAAGATGGAAAGGCCAAGTACACAAGAAGACAGAGAGAGGTCAAGAGGAGATTGGCAGGAGAGCAAGAAAGTTTGTCTCCAGAGAAACAGAAAGAGAGAAGCTCTTAAAATAGAAAATCCAAAGAGTATCTTCAAAGGATTCAACTGTGGGAAACCTGTCCAGCTAAAGAGGCAGCAAGTCTGAGATGTTTATTATTTTTAATTTTTTGAAATGCCGCAAGATGTAAACCAGACAATTTCACTGGAATAGTATGTTTGGTTGCAGACTGAGAAAATTTCCTTTTAAATTTTCTTCATAAAGGTTCTAATACATTCAGTTAAGCATATACAACTTCCTTCAAAAAGTCCCAAATTAGAACCCCCTAAGTATCTTGGAGTTCTTCAATGCCTAGGTCATTTCTTTTGAATAGTTACTGAAAATAACCACATTTGGCCTGCTTTCACTCCCTTTGAAGATATTGACCTAAATGGGAACAGGTTGGGTCTTTTATTAGATAAAAGTGATATTTCAAATTAAGAAATTATAAATCTAATTTTTTTTACCCTAGCACAGACTTTTGATAGCTCATGGGCTAGATTTTCAAGGTCATAAATGGATAGATGCTTGCGTAACATCTAATTTATACATATAAATCCTCACTGTTTGCTTATGAGTCAGGTATTTATGCACATACAGTGCCATTTCAGCCTGGAAAAATACAGTGCATTACTTTCTTTGTTCTGATTGTATGCCATAGGATCTACAATGTGGCCACTTCACTGTTGTGGGAGAAACTTCAGCATCTGAAATCTCATGACTTTTGATAGTTTGATTGCTCAGCCCTAATGTTGCATTAATGATTCCTTTTGCATTTCATTTACAAGTATCTTATCGTGCATTAGTTCAGAACCAAAACATGGTGGGCCAGATTTTCAAAGATAGATGTACAAAAGTGGTCTCTTTTTAAAAGCACCTGCTTAACTTTGGCATGTGTATCCATCATTTATTAGCACAAGCTTCTAGGAACCAAGAGTCAGTTCTTGCCAGAGTGAGGGTGTCCTCATGCTAGAGTCTGGAAAGGCAGTGGGCCCCGGCTAGGCATTTCTTTGCCCCCTGCTACTGCCTCTCATTGTTGCTGTTCAATGTCATATTATATTTAGTCTGCTCTTCATTTGAATAGTGCCATTATGTCAATAAAAGCTATAGAAAAGTAGAGCTACATTTATTTATTTTTTGCAGGTTATTGCTCTCTGGAATCTCAGACTCAGGGAGAACTTCACTTTATGACTGACAGGAATGTGAGACAGAACAATGATGTGATAAAACAAAGGCTAAGATTTTCAAAGCCTTCTAGGGGAGTTAGGCCCCAGTGAAATCCCAGCCTAAAACAAGCCTGAACATTTTTAAACCACTCAACAAAGATAATGTAACTGTTTCTTTCTTTCTTTTTAATCCAACCCACTTCCCTGATATGTAGTTATCCTTGGAACAACACAGAACATTATTACACAGTTTGGATACTGTACTTTATCATTGTTCGTGACAGTAGTATACTACTTCAATCGCAAGAGACTCATGTGCATTAAAAAAGATGGGACATCTTTTGAAACATCAAAGATGCAAATACAAACCCCAGGATATCAAATTCAGTATGAAAATGTGGTGTACGTTGCTCTTGTCTCAGTCCTGCTTTATTGTGAGGGCACTTGGATATACTACAGTCATGAGTGTATTAAAGTATAATTTTAAACTCAGACACTTGCTATCCATCATGCATAAAGAAATGAGAGGACTATATCTCCAACATTGAGGAACATTAGAGGGAAATAAACTCTGTTAGTGAGATGTTGAGACAAACATATTTGTGCTGCTTAGACAGTTGTATATATTGACACTATCTCTATTCCTCAAAGTAAGTTCAGTGTAGCGAATTGATATTTAGGCAAGCACATCCAGGGAGAACAGAGCAAAAATAAACACAATGCTTTAAATACTTAATGTTTAAGCATATTATTTTATTTTTACTGATAGAAGTATTTACATAACACCTCTTTTTTGTTTTGTTAGAAAACTTGGCTTTCAAGGAAAACTTCGGAAGATAGAGCAAATGCATTTCAAGTAATACTGTTTCCTATTCGTTATAGAGTGTCTCTCTCTATCTATGTAGTGGTGTTGTAGCCATGTCAATTCCAAGATGTTAGAGACACAAGGTAGGTGAGGTAATATCTTTTATTGGATCAACTTCTGTTGGTGAGAAATCTTCTGACTTGAAGAAGTTGATCCAATAAAAGATATTACCTCAGCTATTTTGTCTATCTATCAATTAATCAATCATACTTACATGGCACCCATAGTAGTGTCTCACAACATTTATTTGTCCTCATAATAGACCTGTAAGGTAGGGAAGTACTGTTCTCTACATTTTGCAGATGGCCAGCTAAGGCAAAGAGACTAAATGGCTTGGCAAAGTAGGGAATGGAACTCAGATCTCACCCTAATCACTGGACCAACAGTCCTTCCTGTTCCTTTGCAATGAATCATGGTTCCTAGAGGAGAATAGTGGCAAAGTACTGACTTGCTTAATACAAACATCTAATGATGATAATACTGCCACGTCTAAGCAAAACTTCATAAATGTGATAAACAGGCAATAGCTCCTTACCTATTCATTTAACAACAAAAAACCAAGCAAATATTATGTTAAAATGTTTAAACAAACTAAAATCTCTTTAAAATGTGTCGGCTGGCATATGAGAGAGCTGAGGCATCGAGCCTGGTCATGTCAGAAACATAATTTTAACACAAAAAGACAAATGTAACCAGGCGTGACACATTGGCGTGCTGACATGTGAGCCTGTGAATTTAAAACAAAGGCAATTTGCTGGAAATTGTGTTGGATTTTTTCCCCAAAACATTTTTTATTTTATGAAGTTTTATGAGTAAAAAGCTTTCAAGACTATCTACAACTTTCCAAAGAGTGTTTTTAGTTACATAAAACATACATGCATGTAACATCATATGAAGATCACATTTAGGTGTCAATTTTATTTAAAAAAATCAAAGTTTTAAATAATTAAATACCTTGCTTATTGTAAGTACAATGTAACTCTCAACTGTTGTTAAAAAACCAACTAGAGTAATGGCTAATTAACATTGCTAATCTGTAGTATTTTGATCATTAGTGTGGAATATTTTTATTTTCATTTTAATAAGGCAGTGATTTATAGAGAAACTTACAAAGAAGCAAGATATGGTCTGCTCGTGATCTCTCACATGCTTAAGGGATGTGATGTTGCAGGCTTGGTCCTGCAGGTGGCTGAGCTGACATCTAGAAGTGCTAAGAGGCAAAATGCTCTTTTTTGTCACCAGACTGTAAGCAGATGTGCAATATGTGATGGTGGGAGAAAGGGACATAAGAAGCCTATTTGGGGGACAGAGTGGCTGAGTATATAGAGCACAGGATTAGGACTCTGTGTTCCTGGGTTCTATTTCTCTCTCTGCCCCGGCCTGCTTGGTGGCCTTTGGCGAGTCACTTCACCTCTTTGTGCCTCAGTTCTCACATCTGTAAAATGGGGATGATGATACTGGCCTTCTTTGTAAAGTGCTTTGAAATCTGCTTTTGAAAAGCACTGTACAAGAGCAGGGTATTATTTATTCCCCCTCCATGCAAAGTCCATATAGCAGCCAGGTAAAATCACAGGGATTATGATGTCCCTATTGTTCTGGGTGTCTGGCTCCACACCCTTTCAGTAAGTGAAGTGGAGTAAATTGCATCCACAGCCAGTATGCAGCCTGTTTGTAGCCAGGAGACATTATTTCTCCTGGTGCTCTCCTTGTGGGGAGGTGGCTTTGTACTGCTTCAATTTAGGGAAGTGATTGAGGGTATGTCTTCACTACAAGCGGTGGTGTTTGTAGCATGTGAAGGTATAACCAAGCTAGCTTTAATCTAGCTAGCTCTGATGCCAATGGCAGTGAGGCCATGGTAGGGCATGCTTCAGTGAAGGCTGGGTATTTGTGTGGGTAGTCTGCACTAAAGGACGTGCTGCCATAGCTTCACTGCTATTGGTACCCCATGGTGTATATTGGACTCCAACTTCTTAAGATTTGCCAGCCTGCAGCTTCTCTCACCTTATTGGATCAGGAGTACCCAACCACCATGGATAGGGTAGAACAAGTCCCCCATCCCTGCCTTTTTTTGGCCAGCTCTAATCCATAGCCCCATTTGTAGGTGACTACTGCTGTCCTACAACCCTCATCTATACACCACAGAGCCAAGACTAAGATGCAATGGTAGCATCCTTTACCACTGCTCCATCATTATAAACGTGTTGGTGGTATTTGAATATAGCTTTTTCATGAACTGCAATATTAAGTGCAAATACACACATTTAAATAATGTTAATTGCTGAAACTAGAACCTGTCAGAAAACTAAAATCTTCACCATGAGACATTTTAAATGAAATATTTTCCTTCAAAAAATGTTCGTTGAATTGTGTTGATTTTTCTGTAGGAAGTGTTGAACCTATTTGAAACAGCTTTTTGTTTTAAATTGACATTTCACTTAGACTCTCAATATCATTTTGTTCAGTTTGTTTAACTGAAACGAAATTATATTCTAAGTCAAAACTAAAAAAATAATAATTTATTTTCAAATTGGAGATCAACTCATGTTATTTCAACTTTTCCCATAGGAAAATCTAAATTTTAATTGGTGTTTTGCATTTTCCAATGAAATTTTCAGTTGAATGAAACCAGATTTGATTAGTGTGAGAAATTTCTCCAGGAAAAGCTTCAACCAGCTCTAGTTGTAATGGAAATGAAAAAAATCCAGGAAATTCAAAAATACAACTAATGCTCTATCCATAATGGCAAAGTTATGAGTCATCATCTTTTGAGCCAATGTGGGAACATGAGACTTAAAGATAAGTGACAAATTCTGAGTTAGACACAGTTGTACAACCCACAGTAAAACCTGAAGTTGCCAAGGATGTAGCTTCATGGAAGTTAATGGGAAGAATAGAACATTTTAAAAAAATGTAATATCTGATTCTACCCTTGGCTGGTAATGACCAGCAGTAGTTATGATGTCTGCCGTCATCGCTGACACAGGGGGTTGGAACTGGGTACCTCCAGAGCTAAAAGAATAGAATCGTGGGACTGGAAGGGAACTTGAGAGGTCATTTAGCTCAGTCTCCTGCATGCAAGGCAGGATTAAGACCATCCCTGACAAGTGTTTGTTTAATCTGCTCTTAAAAATCTCCAATGATGAAGATCCCACAACTTTCCTGGGTAATTTATTCCAGTGCTTAACCACCCTGACAGTTAGGAAATTTTTCCTAATGTCCACCCTAAACTGCCTTTGCTGCAATTGAAGCCCATTGCTTCTTGTCCGAGCCTCAGAGGTTAACAAGAACTTTTTTCCTCCCTCCTCCTTGTAACAACCTTTTAGTACTTGAAAATGATATCGCCCCCTCAGTTTCCTCTTCTCAGTTTTTTCAATCTTCCCTCATAGGTGATGTTTTCTAGACCTTCAATCGTTTTTATTGCTCTCCTCTGGACTTTCTCCAATTTGTCCACATTTTCCTGAAATGTGGTGCCCAGAACTGGACACAATACTCCAATTGAGGCCTACTCAGCACAGAGTAGAATGGAAAAATCACTTCTTGTGTCTTGCTTACAATACTCTTGCTAATACATCCCAGAATTATATTTGCTTTTTTGCAACAGTGTTATGCAACTGATTGTTCCTTTTTAAATGGTGTACTTTGGATTTGTCCTTATTGAATGTCATCCTATTTACTTCAGACATTTCTCCAATTTGTCCAGATCATTCTGAATTTTAATTCTATTCTCCAAAGCACTTGCAAAACCTCCCAGCTTGATATTGTTTGCAAACTTTATAAGTGTACTCTATACTATTGTCCAAATCATTGATGAAGATATTGAACAGAACCAGACCTGAATTGATCCCTGTGGGACCCAACTTGATATGCCCTTCCATCTGGACTGTGAACCACTGATGACTACTCTCTAGCAACGGTTTTACAACCTGTTATACACCCACTTCATAGTAACTCCATCTAGGCTGTATTTCCCTGGTTTATGAGAAGGTCATATGAAACCATATCAAAAGCCTTACTGAAGCCAATATATACCACATCTACTACTTCCTTGCTATCCACAAATATTGTTACTCTGTTAAAGAAAGCTATTAGGTTGGTTTGACATGATTTCTTCTTGACAAATCCATTTTGACTGTTACTTATCACCTTATTCTCTTCTAGGTGTTTGCAAATTGATTGCCTAATTATTTGCTCTATTATCTTTCCAATACTGTAGTTAAAACGACTGGTCTGTAATTCCCCCAGTTGTCCTTATTCCACTTTTAATTTTATTTTATTGGCACTATATTTGCCCTTTTCCTGTCTTCCATAACTTTCCTGTCTTCCATAACTTTTAGAAGATAATTGCAAATGGTTTAGATATCTCCTCAGCCAGCTTGTTGAGCATTCTAGGATGTATTTCATCAGGCCCTGGTGACTTTAAGACATCTAACTTGTCTAAGATATTTTTAACATGTTAGTTCCCTAACATTTTAGCCTCTCATAGTACCTCATTTTCACTGGCATTTACTATGTTAGATGTCCAATCGCCAGTAAACTTTTTGGGGAAAAAAACAAAAAAGTAATTTTAGCACTTTTGTCATTTCCATGTTCCCACCTCCATGCCCCATTGATTAATGGGCCTACCTTGTCCTTGGTCTTCCTCTTGCTTCTAATGTATATGTAGAATGTTTTCTTGTTAACCTTTGTCTCTTGCTAGTTTAATCTTTTTTGTGACTTGGCCGTCCTAATTTTGTCCCTACATACTTGTGTTATTTATTCATATTCATCCTTTGTTATTTGACCTAGTTTCCACTTTTTGTAGGATTCTCTTTTGCGTTTCAGATAATTGAAGATCTCTTGGTTAAGTCAGAGTGGCCTCCTGCTATACTTCCTATATTTCCTACGCAATGGGATAATTTGCTCTTGTGCCCTTAATAATGTCTTTGAAAAACTGTCAACTCTCTTGAACTGTTTTTCCCCTTAGACTTGCTTCCCATGGGGTCTTACCTACCAACCCTGAGTGTTCTAAAGTCTGCCTTCTTGAAATCGTATTATATTATGCTGTTTTCCCTCCTACCATTCCTTAGAATTATGAACGCTGTCATTTCATGATCACTTTCAAATTCTCCACCACTTCTTCCCTATTTGTCAAAATCAAATTGAGAACAGCCTCTCCCCTAATAGCTTTCTACACCTTCTAAAATAAAAAATTGACTCCAATACATTCCAAGAACTTGTTGTATAATCTGTGCCGTGCTGTGTTATTTTTCCAACAGATGTTTGGGCAGTGAAGTCCCCTATCACCACCAAGTCCAATGCTTTTTACATATAAGGCAACACTTCCTCACTTTTTCCCCTGCCTGTCTTTCCTGTGCAAGCTGTACCCTTCTATACCAATATTTCAATCATGTGTATTATCCCAAGTCTCTGTGATGCCATATCATACTTGTGTTAATTAACTAGCATTTCTAGTTCTTCCTGCTTATTCCCCATACTTCTTGCGTTAGTATACAGATAGCTAAGATACTGATTTGATTTCCCCCTGTTTGTCTCTTGTCTCTCCCTTATACATGCTATAATGGCCCAGGCTCCCCTCACATTCTGACCCTTCTCTCAGGTTTCTCTTTTTTTTACTTACCTGTGGGCTTTTGTCTCCTGCCCCCATTTTACCTGGTTTTAAAGCCTTCCTCACTAGATTAGCCAGTCTGTATCCAAATATGCTCTTCCCCTTACTTGATAGGTGGACCCCATCTGTGCTTAGCAGTCCTTCTTCCTGGAACAGTATCCCATGTTCAGGGAAGCCGAAGTCCTCCTGGTGATACCATTCCCACAGCCAGGCACTCACCTCCAGGATGCATCTGTCTTGGTCTAGGCCCCTACCGTTGACCGGAAGAATTGAAGAGAACACCACCTATGCCCCCAGATCCTTCACCCCTGATCCCAGAGCCCTGTAGTCACTTCTGATCTGGTCAGGGTCATACCTTGTAGTATCATTAGTGCACACATGGATGAGTAGTACGGGGTAGTAGTCAGAGGGCCGGATGATCCCCGACACTTCTCAATATGAGTTACTACTGCCTGTGCTAAAGCTCTATAGGTAAGACTGTAACATAATCATATCATTATCATGTGACGACTATTCAGCAATTTACATGAAAGGAATAGGTCATCTTGGTTCAATCCCTTGTAAACCATCTCAAACCTCCTTTTGTGAGGACACCACTTTTAGAAGTAATACTTTCTTTTAACATTTTTAAAAGAATTTATTGAGGCCACGCAACCAAAAAGTTACATGCAGACACTGCACTGCCTGTCCTGAAGAAACTAGAGGAAATATTGTTCCTTCCCTCAGGAAGGATTTTAGATGGTGCCATGGAAACACTGTAGTCCATGAAAGCTTATGCTGAAATAAATTTGTTAGTCTCTAAGGTGCCACAAGTATTCCTTTCTTATTTTCTTTTTGCTGACACAGACTAACACGACTATTACACTGAAACCTGAGATATACTTAGTTACAGATAAACAAATGTGCTTCAGCAGAGCCAGATACTCTCTCTGACATTCTGTGGCCATCAAGCTGGCTGGAGTTCTGGAACCCAGGCCAAACCTACTTTTGTTGAAGAGGAGCCCAATGACCATGTAGCCATGACATGGGCTTTGGAGATGTGGAGTCTGAGACTCAACCACTACAAACATAGCAGGGAAAGAAATCTCATGAAAGGCATTGCCTCTTCCAACATCCTAGAATATGTGTGGATGAGATCTTTTGGCTTAGTGGTACCAGAGAGACAGTGAAAGGGCCAAGCAGCCTAAAGAGAGAGAAGATATATGATATCTCTGAAATAGGATGACCAGATGTCCCGATTTTATAGGAACAGTCCCGATTTTTGGGTCTTTTTCTTATATAGGCTCCTATTACCCCCCCCCCCCCCACCCACTGTCTTGATTTTTCACATTTGCTGTCTGGTCACCCTACTCTTAAACAACTTTCACAGATCCAGTAACAACCCCAAACACACCAAGAACTGTTCTCTACAGCCAGGCACTCAGATACCACAGAATACGCTCCGAGCAGAAAGTCTGTGATACACACATTAACACACTTAAAAACACCTTAATCAAACAAGGACACCCCATCAGAGAAGTAGATCACATCTTGGAATGGGCCACCCAAATAACCTGAGAGAACCTGCTTCAATACACTGGGGGAAAATCCCTCTGATCGCACACCTCTAGTTGTTCTCTACCACTCTACACTGGAACCTATATGGGGTATCATTGAACTGTTGCAACCCATTCTCAGTGGGGGCCACATCCTGAAAGGAATATTTCATGAACCCCCATTGATGACCTTCAAATGACCCCCCCACCTTGACAAGTTTATTATCAGAAGCAAGCTCCCCACAGTCCAGGACCCACCAACTCAAAGTGGCCCCAGATCCTGCCAGGACAACAGATGTAAAACCCGCAGATGTACTTCTGCTGCTATGATGATCAGTAGTCCCACAATGCACCTTTCATGATCCATGGGCCCTACACATGCTCATCATAACATTTGTTGTACTCCATCCAGTGCACTAAATGCCCCAATAACAACGATGTGGGTAAAACATGACAATTACCACACTCTCAAAAGAACCTGCACAGAAAAATGATAAAAGACAAAAACACCATATCACCCCTGGTCAAATACTTTTCACAAAATGATCACTCCGTATCTGACTTCTCAGTTCTTGTTATCAAGGAAACCTGCACAACACCTGCAACAGACGAACCTGGGAGCTTAAATTCATAGCTTTGTTAGAGAATAAATACCTTGGACTCAGTAAGTCACTGGATTTATGGCTCACTACAACAATCTATAACCCTCCTTTATCCTATGACTGAGGAAGGGTTAGCTCTCTTACTTCATCTTGAATGGTCTCTTACAGCATGGTAACTCCTTATGTTAAACAATCTGTTCTGCCTCTTATTTAGCTATGCATCCGATGAAGTGGGTATTAACCCACGAAAGCTTATGCTGAAATAAATTTGTTAGTCTCTAAGGTGCTACAAGTTTTTCTTTCTTATTTTCATTTTGCTGACACAGACTAACACGGCTACTACACTGAAACCTATTATTTAGCTATGACACTCTGAATATCTTTCGCAGACCTGAAGAAGAGCTCTATGTAAGCTTGAAAGTTTGCCTCTTTCACCCACAGAAGTTGGTCCAATAAAAGATATTGCATCACCCACCTTGCAACTCTGAAAGAAATATTGGGCCAAAGAGCTTCCGAACATGTAAATTCCTTCATGTTTAAATCCCTGTATTGTGTGATAAAAATACCATTATCTTTACCCCAGAATGCTTAGTAGAAGTAAAGACTTATTTCGAGAATGATCCTGTCAGACATGCAGTACTTATTAATGTGGGTGGTGGGTTTTTTAGCTAGTGTATGTTTCTTATTACTTTAATCAGATGGTGTCTGATAAAAGTGAATGTACACTTCACATGTCAAAGAACATGTTAAAGCTTTTCAGTTCGTATCTGAAACCTACCTATGTCACCTTATATGATTTTATTTGCTGAATTTTTGTGCTCTTTAAAGTAAAAGATGACAACCAGGTATCTACAGTGGTAGATGACATTACCCATACAATTCTGCCAACGCACCAAGTCCTAACTTCCCACATTTCTATTCCAGTATTAGGTCACTGCAATTTGTACAAAGTTTTGCAGTGGTTTTATGATACAGATACACCGAATGTCCACTGACAGAAACCACCAATCTTCATTCTATTTGAAACCTAAGCCATATTTGATTCCAGAAGTGAAAGGCTAATGCAAAGAATTCAGATACTCCAGTGTAAATGATTTTCCTTTATATTTGTTCACTGGTTATAGGAAAATAAACTATTTCATTATTATTATAAGGCTGTACCAAAATCACCTGTAGGGAGCTCCTGTTTGTCAGTTAAACACTTGGCAGTAAATACATGTATTTATGAGAAGAATGAAAGGCTCAAACTGGGCCCTATTTGATTACTGTTGATGTCTGGACCTAAGTGTGCCTGTGATTGATGCGAGATGTGAGATGTAATATCCCTTTCTGTGGCTTACCTTCAGCTTTAAAATACAATGAACAAAACTAACCTGTATTTCAAAATTAATTATATTATTTTGCCTTAAGCCTTTCATACAGAATCTCCAAGAGTAGGAAAAAGGAGGAAAGGTTCTTCAATGGTCTGTGGAGTGGGATATTATGAGGGAGCAGGCAAATTCATTTTAGAGCTAATCCTTGTTTATATTAAGGGTCAAAATTTTAAAGGTATTTAGTAACCTAGTTCCCAGAATGGGAGTTAGGATCCGAAATGCCTTTTAAAAATCTGTCCCTAAGTCATTTGTAGTCAGCAACCAGTGCAGTTGCACTTTTGCAAACCATAGTTGTAGAAAAAGAGAGTCTCGGTTTGCACAGGTTGATCTTACCTCTGAAACCAAGGTAAATTCAACTGTTGCAAATTGTGGTTTACTTTTGCTACTTTTGGTGTTTGCACCAATGCAGTTGCACCAGTCACTGTCCACCAACGGCTGAATCGGGGCCAATCTCAAGTAAAGACAAGGCCTTGAACTCCTAGTTCTCTAATGTTTTCAGTGTGTCAAGTCAGAGCACTCTTTCCTAGATGAATGGAAAGCTCTAGAGATAAGTGTTCTGAAGATTTTTTTTCAAAAAACAATAAATTTTAAAAGAGGAACAATAAACAACACAGAGTGAGCTGTAGAAAATTCTGTACTGGTAATTACAGCTGCTACTTGGTATTCAATGTGGCCCTAAAGTACAAAAGAACTAAAAGAGGATGTGAAAGTGGAAGGGGGAAAATTCATTGACTGTTGCAATGAACTGCCTTTATAAACATTTCAAATATCTGTCCACATTTAGAAATATTCTGAGTTGTGCTCTAAAAGTATTAAAACTTTTCAAAGGTGGTTTTATTGTCCTCTACTATTACAGCAGATATATTTTGCTCTAGGAGGCAGAGGGTTAACATTTTTCTTTGCTTCTAAATATTAACTTGCTTCCCAATCCTAGTATCCAGGTCTGTAACTCTCTCCATTTCTCTTTCCTTTCATGTCTCTCTCTCTCTCCCTCATTCTGTAGCTGCTTGTATGCATTTGGTGAGACATTGAATCACCAAAAAATAATATAAGTATGGATGCCTTTTGTGATCTGTGCTGAGCTGCACTAAAACTTTACAGAAAGTTTTACTTTTGTGTAGTGCTATATAGTGACTTTATGTGTCTAAGAAATGGAAACATTTTGTCTCATATAAAAAAAAGAATTTTTTTTTTACTGTGCTTCATTCACAGACCACATCAGAGGTATTCTAAGAATAGAATAGATCAAATATATTTTATGGAAATATAATGAGAAAAGGATGTGTTCCCAAAACTCACTCTGAACAAAGGAATGCAACATAGTCAGGAATACTTTAATGCGCCTAACAATTTTCTCATGTGAAAGGCTGAAGGAACAGCCTTGGTTTGAAGAAATCTTCCAATTCTCCCCAGGCACCCTGAACTTGAAATCAGAACTAGGAAAGCTATACATTACAAAAAAGAAAATGTATGGAAAAAGTGACCGAGGGCATTAACCAAAAAAAGACATTTTGAAAAGAAAAGAAACATCAATATGAAACATTTTTGTCATGTTTCATTTCATTGATCATATGTTTGTTTTATGTGCTCTGGAGTGCTGAAGCTTAGAAGTAACTACATTTCAGGAGCCTCACATTAGACCTGTCAGTCTGTCTGTAGTGAAGACTAAGTAGGGAGAAAATAATCGAAAATAAAATATGTGGCAATTATTTGATTTATGTCCACTTTTATCAAATTGTACTGCAACTTTAGAAAGAGACATAAGATTAGTGGCTATTAAAGACACTGCTTGTGTGACAGATACAGGAGTAGAAGGTACACCTACAGTGTAAAATAATTCATCCTTTTTCACAGTAGTGCAATATTTTCTCCCTAAATAGTATTGTAATTAAAACTGCCAATGTTGATTAGATCAACTGTGTAGGAAAGATGCATTTATATTAGTTCTAATTAAATCATTTAGCGAAGTCACAGTCAGGGTTGCCAGTTTTGGTTGGATGAATTCCTGGAGTTTTATCACATTATATAATCTTCCATTAAAGATTAACCTTTTATTCCTGGAGACTCCAGGACAATCCTGGAGGGTTGGCAACCCTAGTTACAGTTTCAAATATGATTTAGTCACTGATACAATAACATATACTGCGGCTACGATATACAGCTTCCATATATTCCTAATTAAAAGGCTTAGTTTTATCTGTAGCACGTCTCAGAATTCATGTTACTTCCATCATTCTACCCAGGCGTTCAGTCCTTTTTCTCAAACAAAACTCATATTGACTTTAATGTGTTTTACCTGAGCAGGGACTGCTGGATGAGGGTCAGTATTTGTCAGAGAACTAGTTTATTTCTTAGCTAATAAACAGGCACTACAATTTAGTAAAGTACTTCATCATTAGTTAGGTCCTTAAAATGACTGGATTAAATCTGCCCTGGGATAATTTACAAAGCTGCCTTAAACATGGGGGAGGGGCATGCTGAGGTGGGACAGAATAAGGCTGGAGCCCTGTTGTGCACTGGCAATTCATGGAGGTGCAGCCTCACAGCTCTCCTTTTGTGGTGTGGGATTTCTCACCCTCAGGTCCTAAGAACACCCATGTAAAGCCCAATGAGGTATGTGGGCTTTCTGAATCGCACCTATAGGGTCAACTTTGGATCCATGGAAGCCAAAAGGAAAACTCCCCTTGAGTTAAGTAAGACCATGATTTGGCCCTAATGGTGATATTTTTATATAATGGATCAATGCAAACCACATACGTTATTGCAACCCCAATGTCACAGTAACTTAAGCAATGATAATTTATGCAATTTAGGGGTCTGAACAGGATTTCAAAGACCTGCCTCCAGGGAATGATATTATTCCTCCCTCCGCCACCTTACTCCCAGCCCCTGGCTTCCCCTTCTGTCCTCTCACTTCACAGCAAAACATTCTTTTAGGTGCAAAACAATAACAGACAAATTGCCCTCACTCTTTTTGGACTTTGTTTAGTCCAACCTCTTCATTTTACCTTTCTTTTCTCCTAAAATCCTGATGGCTTTGTGTGTGTATATACCAAGACCACCCTAACCAAGGTAGGTCATTTCTGGGAAACACAGGAAGAGGCACTTTTTTTTCTCCTGTGTCCCCTTTCTTATCAAAATAAGTTCCAGTTGTAATAAACAATTTGCACATACAGCAAAGTACATCTGACCCAAAGCATTTGTTGAGCTTTCAGTTTTTGTCAACTTCCCCTTAGCCTAGGGTTACTGAAGCGCTGAAGGAGCCAACCTGGTGACATTGCTTAGCAGTTACTGATTAGAAATGTTGCTTCAAGTACAGTACTGTGGGTGTTTTGGCATGTCAAGCGACAGAAGGAAGGACTGTCAGTCTATAGGATAGTGGAGGATTTAGCTCTCACCTTCCTGAACACAGGGCCAGCTTTAGCGGGTGCGGGGCCCCACGTGAATAACGATGGCGGGGCCCCGCCGCCGATCAGCTGAGAAAAAAAACAACAAAAACAACCTTGGGCACGGGGCCCGAGTCTGGGGAATCGGCAGAATCAGCTTAAAGCCGGCCCTGCCTGAACAATACTTTGATTAAACCCTCTTTTTATGATTAGGCTGATGCCTAGAACCTTTAGTTCTAAGGTTGCTTCCTTCTCACCATCTTCTGTTTCTTTTTGAAACAGCCTGAATATGTGTAGGATGCCACAAAATGAAAAACAACACACAACAAAAAACCTTTTGTGGTAACTGGTATTGGTACTTTAAAATAGCTACATATTATTTCATTTTTTTTAAGTATCATTGTTTCTATTTGTAGGGGAGGAAACTGAGGCCCAGAGAGGGAAAGTGACTTGCCCAATGTTACACATCAGATCGGAGGCAGGAACAGAATCCAGGTTTCCTGATTTTTGTGTCCAGTATTATTCAATAACCTCTGTCGTTTCATCAGTAATTTCATGTCCAGTCCTATCCAACGATCTACACTGTTTCCACACTGGACCCACTTTGTTATAGAATGGGATAAATGCAGAAGCATCCATATTTAATTAACTGTGTCATATAATACATCCAAGAATTTTTTATTTTTTTTTACAAATCTGCTTTTAATTAGCATGTAAGAAAAGCTTCTATTGACCTGTTATTGTCATAAGAGAGAGAGGGAATTATTTCATGCTAACATTCGGACAATGTTTAGCTCATCCTCTATCTAAACAAGAGAAATAGAATTAATTTTGTCATATACTGTTACTGCTTTTTATCTTACCAAGATTCCTTCAAGTGCTATCAATCTATGATATAGTCTTTGGAATATTAGCTAACAGCTAAATGCTGAATATTTAGATTTTGTTTTTTCTCTTTAAAAAAAAAAAACTAGTGAAAAAATTTATCACTTTCCAGGACCTTGATATCCTGGACCAAACTCCACTCTGAACAGGTTGTCATGTCTGTCACCATGTTTCAGAATCAAGCTATCAGAAGATGCCCTTCAGCCGAAGTGTTAAGAGGAATTGGTGAGCTTAACATGTTTCGCCCGCTTAATTTAATTTGGAAAAATTCAACCAGAAAATGAAGTTATTAACAGGTTGGTACATCCAGAGATAAGATGATGTCACAGGAAAGCAGTCAAGTGGGTTGCTTGTCAAGATATAAAATATGTATCTGTCAGAATCAAATGATAGATAATCTATGGCTGGGTATAGGATGTGGTGAAAGTAGTATACTCAAAATGAAAACTGAATCCTATAGCTCTGGAGCACATACTTTTAGTAACTATTGAAGTGATCATTAGAAATATAGCAATTTCTGGGGGAAGAAACTGCAAAAACATAGTGTCAGTGATGGCAATGGTCAGGAGAAATAATTGAAAATGGTATAGCAGCACTGGACCTCAAACAGAGAGGTGAAATCTCCTAGTGGGTTTGAAAAGGGACTCCGTTTGTTGAATGATCAACAATGGTGTTGGATAAATAATTTTTTCCACTGGTAACACAGAGACCTTCAGAAAAGTAACAATCTAGTTGGCTAGATGCAACTGTGTCTGGGCTACTGTGATCAATGTGCAAAACTTTTGAGCTTTTATTTATTAGACAGCTTTGGGTCAAATAAAGAATGCACCAACATGTTCTGTAGGGAAATGCCCACTTCATCTAGATGTCATGTAAGTCACCATATTTGGCAATAGGGATTTAAAGTTAATACTCAATTTGGCTATCCTGGATGCTAATTCAGAATATGGCTTTAGCAATATAAAACAGTCTACTTAAAAAGGAATAATTCATGTAGGTAATCATTTTTTTTCAGATAGCTTGATTATGGCACAATAATAAATATTGGTATTGTGTTGTCACAGTGATTAAGACCCCAATCCATGCATATGAAGTTCTATTGAATGTAAGTTTCAGGATGGAGGTTTTAGACTATCAAGTTTTGGGGGCTGATTCTGTCTCTCTAATATATGTTTGTTGAGCATCTGCTCCAAAAGGGGCCTAATTGTGACTGGGAATTTTGAGGGCTGCTGGAAAACAAATAATGCTGTTTGTGAATTTTAAAGCCAGAGGGGATTTTCTTATGACCATCTAGTCTGACTTCCTGTGTAATGCAGGCCATAAAACTTCATCCAGTCAATTTATATAAGGTCTATAATGTCTGGTTGAACTAGAATATATCTTTAAAAAAAAACAATCTTGATTTAAAGACTTCAAGTAATGGAGAATCTACCAGATTCCTTGCAAAATTGTTCCAGTGGTTAATTACCTTCACTATCAAAAGTATTTCCAGTTGAAATATGTTTAGCTTCAACTTGTAGGCATTGGAACTTGTTATGCCTTTCTCTGCTTGACTAAAGAGCTCTCTACTATCAGAAATCTTCCCTCCAATTGTAAACTTGGATCACATCACCACTTAAGCTTTGTTTTAGCTTTTGTTTTTTAATAAGCTAAATAGATAAGTTAAATCTCTCTGCAAAGTAGACTTTTTCCAGACATCAAATCGTTCTATTGGCTTTTTTCTGAACCCTTTTCAATTTTCTAACAGCCTTTTTAAACTGTGGACACTAGCTCTGGACATTGTATGCCAGTAATGGCTTCTGCAATACTATGTATATAGATAATACTGCTTCCCAGTTCCTCCTTGATATTCCCTTTAATCCATCCAAGGATCTAAGCCACAGCATCACACTGGGAGCTTATGGTCAGTTGACTATCCACTACAACCTCTAAGCTCTTTTCAGATAAACTGATTTTCATGATACACTTTCCCATCCTATAATTGTGTCAATTCTGTGTTCCTAGATATATACTCATTCATTTGGCTCAGTTATAATGTATGTTGTTTGAATGAGCCCAGCTAACCAAGTGGTCAAGATCTCTTTGTGTAACTGATTCTTACCATTTTAAATCCCTCTACCAATTTTTATTTCTTTGAATTGTATCAGCAACAATTTCATTATTTTCTTCCAGATTATTATTAGAGACATTGAAGAGCATTGGGCAAGAACAGAACTCCACTAGAAACAGCTTCATCCAATGCTCGTTCCCTATTAGTAATTACATGTTGAGATCTATTAATTAGCCAGTTTTTATTCTGTGTAATGTATTTTAACACTTCTGTCAGGTGTTGTAAGTGGCAGCAAGGGCTGGGTTCAAATGCATAGGGCACCATCTCAACACTAACAAACACTACTGGCTCAAACCCCCACCCAGAATTTCTGGGATCATTAATACCTTCCCTGGTCCCCACTCACAAGCACTAAGTCTGTGTATGAAACAAGGACAACTTTTTTTTAGCCAAAAAGGGAACACAGGCTCAATGTGGAGAAACATAGCAATGATATATCTGATAAATAATGCACTCTTCCATGGTAACTTTTTGGCAGTAGTGTTAACTTGGTTCCTAGCCATCTGATGTGAATTCCCAATAGGCAATGTCTCACTGCATCACATCCCTCTTCCCCATCCGCTAAACACCACTGAGGGTTTGGTGTCAGTGAGTAGCATAGTCCCAGAGTCCTCAGGTGCATTCAGGCAGATCTGCTTTACCTCCTAACCCAGCCACAGTGATGTCAGCTTTATTCAGAGGCTAAGAAGGAGGGCCTTCATTAGAGTTTACTCAGCTCTGCTACTGCTCTCAGCAAAGAGCCCTCTCTGTGCTGTACCCTGTTGAGGTGGTGCAACAGATGGGGGCAAAGAGTTCCTTACCCTCCAGAACGTCAGGGTTCACATGTGCTCCATTGATTTGTATAGTGCTAATTGTTTTCATCAGATACATTCTGCTATAACTAAAGTTGTAATTTAAAACCATCTAGATGTTTTCAGACATCACACTTTTAAAATAAAAATACATAATTCATCCATTTTTGAGTTCAAGAAATAAGAAAATGAATCATTAATTTTCCAATACTGAACATTTTTTAGACTTGTACAACAAAAATTCCCTTTTAATTTAAGATGAAGAGAGAGAAGAAAAGGGGGGGAAAATTGGGAGGCCATCAGTCCACATGTGGTCTAATATTTTTCCGAATTTGAAAATTATAAAACAATCCAATGACACATTCAGGATGAATAATTGTTTGCTGTACGTGTTTCATATATATATGGGTTTATTACACAGATCACATGGCTTAATTAGGTAATCTATATTGTGTCCTCCAAAGAAGGCATTGTGTTCAATTAAATACATAATAAAGGTTTCAAAATATCTATTTAATCATAGTTTCGGTGGTTTGGTGCATTGGGTATATAATTACTGCAACTATATCTACATATACTAGTATAGTCCATGATTTCATGGTAGTCTGTATTTTATGTAGTCCAAATCTTCTTATTTACATAAGGTGGGGACAAGATAGTTTTACCCTTTTTGTTTTCTTTATTCCCTGTCTAGAAATAAACATATTAACCCTATCCAATCAAGAAATTCCAACTGCAAAGTTGAAATGCTAAAACTGATTAATAAAACTAACCAAATCCAGGAAATTCAAAGTTCAGTCTGACATTTTGTTATCACATGCCATTTAGCCATCTCCTGTGAGCTGTGAGAATGGAGGAGAATGGCACGCCAACCTTGACTTTGAATTTCCTGGGCTTTGTTTCTTCTTGTCACAAAACCCTTGATATTACTTAAATGTGATTTTCTTTTTCCTTTTACTAATCTGATATTGTTCACTCAGAAACTGAAGCTAGTATAAGTAATGATAACTAATTGAGATTTCTTAGCGTCTTTTCATCTTGTTCATTAAGCTAAATTCTGAGCGCTACACATCCTTGCAATTGCTTTGAAATTCTAAGTCTCCTTGCAACTGTTTTGAGAAATTTGAAATCTAAATGATTCCTTAGTTTAAAATACAATGTTCCCTAGTTAAAAGGCAAAAGCCAACATTGTTATATTTGTCGTCTTATGACATTCATTATGTACAGTATAATTTGTCTCTCCATAAAATCTACTTTCTTTCAATTAGGGCTGAAGCCAGTTACTCAAAGATCTGGAGGAAATACAATAGCTTCTTTGTTTGTTTGTTTTTGTTTAATTGAGAATACAGAAGGAAACTGAAGTGTGTGTCACTGGAAAAATAATGCAAGTTTACAGAATTTTCCTTCTGTTTACCATAAATCAACTGACGAACAGCAGCCTATGGCACTGGGCCAGAGAAATGAGATTATCAAGTAAAGAAGCAGAAAGATGAACAGAAAATCATGTTTACAAATCTTGATGAACATCTTCCCTGATGTTCAACAAGGACCTGATTCAGCTCCCTTCAAAGTCAATGGAAAGACACCCACTGACTTTCAGTGGGAGTTGGACTGGACACTTATTGCTTGTATTTGGTCACTCTTCTGAGCAATACAACCTTACTTAGAGTGAGGTGAATTGAGAAACAGTGCAAGTGGGGAGTGTGCATATGTGTGAGTATACAGGGTAACTGATGGGATTGTTTTCAGCTTTGATCCAGAAAAAGGAGTTCTATTAGCTATCTTTGCTTGTATGACTGAGCCCAGTACTACGATGTGCTAAACACTGCAGCTCCCAGAATCAAGCCCATTTTCTACAGATATAGCTGACTAGTGAGAATTTAATAGTGTTTGACATTGTAAAAAGTAAATGTATAATTCACTGATACCTTGGGAGCATCAGCCACTGGACACAGCTCTACTCTTCTGAACAGTAGTGTCTGAAGTATAGCCTGAGAGATGTATGTTGTCATTTACTGGCCTTCTGCTTGTATTTGAAAACTTCAATGATGCAAGTTTTTACTATGGGTAGATAAGCAATAATCAAAGATGATACAAGTACAATAAAATATTATAATTGTGTGTTTATTTTATATAACTAAAGTTCATTATGGCCTCTGAGCTGAGGTGGCCCTTGGTAATGCAGTTTGGGCATCTCCATTCTTGGAGTGTCTTGTTTTGTTTAAATGAAGGCTAGAATGAAATTATCCCCCCACACTGAGAGGTTCAATGGGATGAAATGCTGCTATCTTCTCTGAATGTGAATGGTTGAACTGCCACAGAACAATAGTTATGTTATGCTGCTGTGGAAGGTCATAGAAAGATTGTATAGAAGGACTCTCTGTATGTTCCTCCCTTTGTTGCACTGGAGAGGGTGGTTTTGAGATTGGAATGGGGAAGTGACCTGGGGAGCTGACCTGGGGAGCTGTTCTTATAGGAACTACTGTGACATCCAGTGCTTAAAACTCCACCATAGCGGGCCCTAACCACCACTACAGACCTTCTTTATGGAGCAGCTGTGAAGCTAGTCTGCATCCTGCCCTCAGGTTTGGGAGGAAGATCCTTCTCTCCACACATGGATGGCTGCTCCCTAGCAGCCTGTTTACTTAGTATTAACTGACCATCTTAAAAAAAGAATTAGGTTTTCAAATATAATTGCAACTGGCTTGGATCATTTCTAGGAAATTTTTATGAATTTGCATTGTTCATGCATTGATCTTCACTGTGTTGTGGAAGAAACCTGGCTGCAACATCTTATCATTCACCTTTTTAAGGGATCTTAGTGACAGTTCTTCAAAGGACGGAGCAGAACAGAATGACAAGTTCTGGCATGCTGGATTCAACTGTGCAAACTAACATTTACAATTTCCTTATATAAAATCTTTCTGAATAATCTGGTCCCTACGGCTTAGATCGTAGGCTTTACTGTAGAAATAATCTGCTAGTTCTGGTTCACCATAGCATAGTAATGATATTATTTTGCACTTGAATTAATTAAGCCTCACACAACTCATCAGAAACAAGTACCTTTTATTATACCAAATTTACAGGTGCAGGAACTGAGGCACATGGTGGTGAAGAAACTTTTTTCCAAACTTGTTCAGTGAGTCATTGGCTGAGCCATGAATACATTTTTTGAAGGATAAAAATAATGTGAGAATTGGCTCTAGAAGTCCTGATTCCTAATTCTGCCCACTAAACTATGCATCTCCTTATAGGAATTCAGAATCAGGAGTAATTTTTGAAAATTTGTATTTAATGAGGCTGCAAATTACTGTTCTATCAATAGGAATGATATGCAATAGTAAGCTGGACAAATCTACATTTCCAAAGCTTTGAGGTACTTTCATTACAAACATTTGAGTTGAAGTATGAAATGTGTATGTATTTCAGATATTTACTAAGACTTGCAGTTTCACAGAAAAGCACAAATGTTGTTTGACCAGTGATTCATACACTTTTTGTGATTCATTGGTAGCACCACAGGTAGGGATAGAACTGATCTGTTTGGTTATCTAGTATATCTTCCTGCCGGTTTATTCCCTATAATATATTCTCCAGAGCTTTATCTGCTTTGTTTTAAGTGTATCAAACACTGGCTCGCTCACCACTTCCTTTGAGAGGCTATTCCACAATTTAGCCAGGATATTCTGCTTAAATTTTCCCTTGTAGCAACCAAAATTATTTATCTCCCTTTTTAGAGTGTCCCCCTTCTAATATTTGTCATCATCTAGGAAGAGATTTTCAAAAGTGCTCACCATTGGCCAAACTCTGGAAGTTTTACCATTGATTTTGATAGGAAAAGGGTAGGTCAATGCTGAGGTTTTGAAGATCCCACCCTGAATTTGTTGTTTTGTCATCAATTCCTTCCAAACATCTAATCTTTTTTTTTTTTTTTTTTTTGGTTGCATTTCTTCAAACTCCCTCCAATGTGTCAATTTTTGTCTGGTAGTGAAGGGCCCCAAAACAAATGCATATCTCACATACTGCAGGCATCGATTCCTATTGCTGTTTCCCAGTACTGGGGTGAGATGCCTCTATACATAAAACCCAAAACTGCACTGGTATTTTGTTGCCATATCGCATGGCAAACTCATGGCAGAGTTCATATCCCAGCCAACCTGAATTAATTCTAAGAGTGAGATTCTATGAGAAACTCTATCAAATGCTTTACTAAAATCTCAACCTAAAATCTCTACATCCACTGATTTTTATAATTCTATCTAAGAAACCAATCCAGTTTCTCTGGAAGGATCTTTTTACTTTATAAGTCTGAGCTGCTTATTGCTATTAGTTTTTTTTATAATTACAGTAATACAATTCTGAATATAATGCAATGACTTACAACCCTGAAAAGGCACAAGTCTCACACCAAGTCTCAATATTGGATTTAAACCTGTAAGTCTTTTGAATGTACAATGAGTTGCATGCTTGAGTTCCTCCTGGCTGATGTCCTACATCCCAGGGGCAACAACATTTCAATGGTGCTGTGTAGCTGAAAGAGAACTTTTGTGATCCTTTAGATTGGAAGGTGGTACTTTATACATGTCAACTATGGGGAAAAAAATCTATGGTCTTTCCTGACACAAAACTGTCCCTTCTGTCATGTGACTCGCTGACCCACTTCAGAGCCCCAAGAATATATAGGTCTAAATTTTATAGGAATCTAAAAAGATGTGCTACTTTTTCACTGAGGATTAATGTATATGTATATATATGTGCTCCTGGGTAAAATTTTGAAAAATATATAAATGCCATATTTTTCTAGGTATTTCAGCATCTACAGATACAGATAGATGTCTGTGTGCCTAAATGCCTTTTTAAAATCTGCACCTAAATGACTTAGGAGTCTAAGTCTCATTGACTTTCAGTGAGTCCCAGATTTTTAAAGGTATTGCTTTGCTCAGTGTTGCAAGGCCTAAAAGTGGGATTACATGCATGTAGAAATTTATCTCATGAGCAAGTTATTCTATCAATGTTCAGTACATGGATTTTTGCACCTTCTGTCTAAAATTGGACAATGTTGGATAGATGACTATAACTGATAGATGGACAACTGATCTGAAGAAGAGCTCTGTGGACTTTGAAAGCTTGTCTATTGGCGAAAGAGAAGTTGGTCCAATAAAATATATTACCTCACCCACCTTGTCTTTCTAATATCCTGGGACCAACATGGCTACAATAAAACTGCAAACAACTGATCCAATATGGCAGATCCTATGTTTTCCTGTGCTGAAAAGCATTCTGAGACCTGCAGGGTTTTAAAGTTCTCCTCTGTGGGCTGTGGTTGGATTTCTGCTTAAAATTTGTGTTTCTTTTTATTTTTCTCATATACTTGTAACTAAATATGTAAATGTACACATCAAATGTATGCTTTTTATCCTTATTTTAATCTCTGATTTAATTTGAGATAAATGTATAATGTTAGAATGTAAGTCAAATGGTAACATGCTGTATATAGCAAGTTGTTCTAATTACCATAGAGGATAAACCATTCCTCCCTCATCAGCCAAAACTCAGGCTTCCCCAAAGTGCTGAAAAACACTGCTTTTGCAAAGTGACATTTTTTTGTGATGGAAGGTTTGGGGGGTAATTCCGACTGGTAATTGGTTAGTTGATGTGACTGGTTAATTTTTCCTTGAGTGGAGCCTTCCATTGTAATGTCATTCTCTCCATTTAAATAGTTATCTAAACAAAACATTGCAGAAGATATCTACTTTTTTTCTCTGCATAGTTGCTGTTTTGGAACAATTTAGAATGAATTACGTGTTATTCTGTGGGAAAAATCTTACAGTATGACTGCTATGTTGTTCACAACATCAGTGCCAGATCCACTCAGCTATGCTTTGCATGTCTGTCACTCTTATCACTCATGAGATGATACTCTTCCGCCAGAAGTGCTACCCCTGACAACGTGTATTAATTTATAGGACTTGTATACTTGTGCTTAAGTCAGATACCTAAGAAGCAAAGAAGGAATTGACAGTATAGGCAAATGCTTTCAGAGAAGGATCTAGGATGTTATAAAAGCTTTAGCGTGGTTATTGTTTTGCAGGGAAATGCATGTACTTGTCATCAAGGTATTCAAGAATATATCAGCATGATTGTACAAGTTGAGTACAAGAACTGTAATCAAGAATTACATCATTTGGTAAGACAAGACCTGGAGGAATACAGCAACAGAAAATGTGCATAATTAGAACAGTGCAGTGAGAGAGGCAATGGAAAGGGACTTTGGTAGTGTTAGAAATCTCACTGAAACATGTAGTCCCCATTGTCCTGTCATCAGGCATCAGACAATAAGTGCTAATGGAATAGGAAGACCTCAAAATACAGGGAAAGAACATGGGATTTCCCTTTCCCAACCTTGCTAAGACTAAGATAACCATCTAAGGTAACCATCTGCTGTGTCATAAAAGAGCTTCTGTCCCTTTATGGACAGAGACCAAAACAGGAGGGGGAAAAATGGAAGCAATAAATAGAAGCTTAATTTGAGAATGACCGTTTGTTTTGACAACTGGGCTAAGGGGATTAAGAAATTAGAAAATGGTCAAATCTTTCTGCAAAACTCCCATAAAGGAAGAACTTCATGCAATGAAGGAGCCATTAATCAAAAGTGTGGTGTGAGTGATTCAGAATGATGATGATATGGCTACTTTTAGAACTTCCCCAGAAGTGTACTTTAGCCTGAATTGTACACAGTGGGACTGAGTCACTGATTGGGATTGGAATTTGCACTCCCTTGCATCAACCAAAGGGTATCATCACATACTCCTTCTTCACTAAGAGAGAACCATGTTCATTTTAATCTGGTGCTCTAGACTCCTCCCCAGACAATGCTGCCCAACTTTGAGTTTGTACCAATCAGCTGCAGGCCCAGTCTCTTACATCTATAGCAGTATAGACATTTTGCAAAACATTTAAATATTGCCTATGTAACTATGAGCATATATATACCTGCTAACCTTCAGGCGGGTTGGGTATGTTGTCACTAGTCTCATTTGGACCTTATCATACCTAGAATTACTCATATTTTATAATATTTTGCCACACTACCTTGTGTTTTGATTCTTTTTTATAGTACAAACTAAATGTGGACAAACCTGGTTAGAAGATGGGAGAACTCCAAGAACCACAAACCAATAGGTGCTGTAGAAAGGGATGAGGATGACTTCTTTTGAGTTGCTGTCCTAACATGGTGATGTTAGACACTAGCATTGGCAGTACAAATTACAGGCTGAGAATACAACTGATGCCCTGTCTGCTGTACAAGCCCCCCATAAGCAGCTTTCTGTAGGAGTGTGATTCTGAAAAGGAATGATTCAAAAATTTTACATGTAAATAAAAGTCAGAGTGTTAACATTCATTTTTAAATCTTAGGATTGAGCTGGCAAACAGAACACCACAAAGAAATGTTACTGAAAATCGCAGGAATGCTAATATTGGATCTAATGTCCAACTGATGTACAAGAATTTTATTGCATGCACATAGGTTCTACTGGTATAAATTCCATTCTCAGTGATGAGAGAAGAGTGTGGTTCTGAATGGGAATGACTCCAGTCTGCTAAAACAGTACTGGAAGGGCGTGAAATCATTGTTTCTCCCTCTGTACCTATAAGGTGGCTAAGTGGCTGCGTCAGGTCCCAGGTGTTCTAATGACTCCAGATGATTGCTGGGGTCCGTATGTGTAGAGTCAGTTGCACGGTCGCGTCCTTAATTCTCTTAGGTAAATTGCTTTAATTCATTTACTCAAATTGCCTCTGGCAATGTTAGAGCATCCAGCATAGTACTTAATAAAGTATTAATTGATTTCTGCACATATATTGTAAATGTCAAATCCAACAATGTAGGTCAGGGGCAAAAATAAAAATAAAATTAAAATTAAAAATTAAGAGTATATGCATGTGTACATTTGAATTTTATGGAGCAGATTCTTGGTTATGGCTACTTTATTCTACTTCAGTAGTGCAAAGCTGCCATAAACCTACCTTAAAGAGGCACCCAAGGATTGTCTTCAGGCAACATGGAGCCAAACTGTCTGGCTATATACTACCCACTCCCTTCCTGCACCTAGTGTACAGGTTGGAAGTGGGAGGAGCACAGAATGCACCACACTCTTCCTGATTCCTGCTAGCAGAATGGTCCTTCCGGTATTGTTGCAGTCAGTGTAATTTAGAGCAGCCCTGTGGCTACTCTAAATTATATAGAGGGCCTTTTTGACCCCTCATATGGCCCATGATTGGAGAAACAGAAGGGTTAGGTTAGATCCACTTTTCTCTCCTGCTTTGCTCAGCTCCAGTGAATGCAGATTTGATGCAGCTGGGAATCTGGCCCCTATATTTTAAAACCCCGTACAAATATGGTAATAACTAAACTGACATTTTACGTTTGCTTCTGTATAGTATGTCTTTAATATGATTACTACTCTTAACATTTAAAGGAACTCTGACAGTTATGTAATCCTTTCAACATTTAAGTACAACAGGATTTTATTATTAAGTACACTGGCTGGAAATGGAGCACTTTTTTCATTCGCACTATAAACAGTTATGTTGGATTAGTAATCCTGCTTGTCAGAGTTGTTCACTGTTTGATATTAATCAGTAGGTTTATAAAAGGTGCAATAGAAGACAGAAATGAACAGTGAAGAAGCTGTAAACTTGCGGTTCCATAAAACAGACTGTACCTAATAGGTATGTGTTCAAAATTTCTTGCATAGCAAGTTTCATTGATGATTATCCTTGTGGGGAGGAGATACTGCATTATGACAATGGTACTTCTGTCTTTAGATACACAAATTTAGTGCATACCATATATGTGTAATAGCACATATTGTAGCAAACTTGAGAAAAGAGTTTTTAGAATACTTTTAGATACACAGCCCATAGTTTTATTGGAATATGTTATTCAGGCTATTGTCAAGATCTAAAATGATATGCCCTGGCCTAACATTTATGATTGAATGTTACATGAGAAAATGAGTAATAGCACTGTGTTGCATGGCTGTCACTAATCCATTGTTAAAATCATGCTCAAATCACTTCACCTGACTATTCCTATGTCACTTGTGGTTTGTTATCTGAGAGCTATCATTAATTTCTGCAACCTATATGGCTCTGTGGGTTTTTTAATACTTCTAAATCTCTACTACACATTTATGCAGCATGTACAGAGAAGCCATGCCTTTTAGTTGTAAATGTCATCTCATGAGATCCTTAGATGATCAAAGTGAAACTGACACCATTGTAACATAAGATGTCTTGAAATGGTGCATAATAAATTACTATGAATGGTTAATGAACATACATGATTAATTAAATAAAATATAAGACATATAATAAAAGGTTTTCTAGTAACAGTCAAACATCTTGCCTTGTTGAAGCCCATTCCAGATCTGTCCCTTATATGTACCCAATTTAATACCAGGTACATTTAATGCAAATATAATAATACAGTGTCGTAAGATCAAATTGTAGTTAATGAACTTTTCATCATATGGCATAGTTATACATTAATTGTGTTTAGGCATGTTGGTTTACATAGGCTCCTTTCAACTTAAACTCTGTTTTTCAAATCATGCTCATGATTTTTTGTTTGTTTAAATAATCTTCATTAAGTAACATTAATCCTTGTTATGAATATCTTTTAATGGGCACATTTTAAAGTAATAAATTATTACTTTTTAGACTTTCTTCCTAAATGTATTTATAGTAGGATCAAAGTTTCAAAAGACTGCATAGCTGCCTCATTATCAATCACAATGATGATTTTTTTTGAGAAGCTGATTGATAGTTCATATTGGACCATCATATTGGACACATAAGATTACAAAAGGTTGTGTATCGATAAAATTTATTTAGTCACTCAAGCCAAATTGTGCTGAGAGACTCATCCCGGAGCAGTCCACACTGTTGCATGAAACATGCTGATCTATGAAGTATTAATAAACCTTGCTTTGAATGGGGGAAAGGAGGGAAAGCGAAGATACACTTCCAGCTGAGAATAAAGGGAAGGACATAAATCCCCTACACTGGCAACCAGTGAAACAAAAAGGCATTGCTCAAATCAGGAGACACAACGTGTTTGTAGTGGGCTAGATTTAGCCTTAGCTCCCACCCTTGTGTAAAGGGCAGTTCTTAGTTGTGCTACCCAGGTGGAACCCTAAGGAGTTGACACAGGAAGCCACAGTTCTTCCCCTGGTTCCTCTTTTTTTCCTGGTAGGGGCAAAAAGTAAGTTACTGCAGCCCTTTCCAGGATGTACCTTGCTTCCTACTTCTTGTCCACTCCTGTCTGCAGCACACTGGGGGCTGGAACCAAGGCTCTGTCTACTCCCCAGGCCCCTCACTCAAGAAGTGGAGCTGGAACGCCCCACAGCATCTAAATATATGCTCCAGGCAGGCCATGCAGCAGAGTGGCTGCGTAGGGGCTTACACCTCTTTGTTCCCTTGTGCAGCTACATCAGGTTAAGTGACAATCTGCCCCAGTAACAATAAAATGAGCATGAAATGGGCTTGGAGCCATCTTTGCTATGGAGTAATACATGTCAGAAGGAACAGAGGAGCAGTAGAAGTAGTGTTAGGAATAGAAATGATTGATGCATAGGGTAAAAAAAATATCTTTTGTGCTTGGAAAGTTAACTCTCTAGCTTTTTTGCAAAATAAGCAAAGAAGACAATTTCACTGTCTGTTTTAAATGTTTTCATGTAGCACTAACATAGATAGCAGTGATTTGGCCTTAGGCATTATTGTGCTTATTATTAACCACTGTCAGACTTCCAGCCAATTAACACTCTCCATTACCACATTCTTCTCAAATGCTCGGATTTTTCCTTATATTTTATTAATTTGAATATTTTTAATGTTACAGCTAAGATAATAATTTACTCCATGAATTTAGCCCCTTTTTCTGCTCCTGTAATGTCTGCGAGTCAATCACCATTTCCTTGAAATTGTCAATCATGCATATTTACTCAAAACTCTTATTTGGTTAATTGAAGTTTATTCTATGGATCTGTCACAAACAGTTCAGTGTTGGAAATGCAAGCTTGTATGTAGTTGTAATTTGCCTCATAAGTCATGTGGTATTTTTTTTGTTTTTGCTTATTGGGTGAATGTAACTCATAATCGGGAAGAAGAAGTTGAAACCTTTGGCCCTTTTAATCTCTCAGGAAAAAAAATAGCAGTTTATGGTGAGGCTGCAGAAAAGCAGGATTAAGGAATTTTAGAAAATGTAAACCTTTTCCTTTTGGGGCTGCACAGGCCTTTCCCAAGGCATCAGTCCAGGGAAAAAAATAGATTATCATAGTATGGATAGAGGTATAGTTAAAATATAATTTTACACATAGTAATTGCTCATTGTCTATATGGATGGACTTGTGAAGGATATTGTCAAATGTCTATCTCACTTATTTAAACGCCTCTAAGTCAGAGCAAAAGCTGATTAAAAATTTTTGCACTTTGACATTTTTTGATTTAAAAATAAATATTTTTTAAATACATTTTCACCTTTTTTGGTCAGCTCGAGTGAGGGCCCTGATAAGCTTCCCAAAATCCCTTATGTCAAGCATTGTTTGATCTAATAGAAAATAAAATATGCAACTTTGGTATATCTGGTGACAGTACTGAAGCACATGAGCTTACAATTCACTTTCTACACGCATTTGTTTAACTAAAACATGATTGCGCAAGCATTCCTACAAAGCAAGGACATGAATTGAAGTAATTCACTAATGGAATTGAATTTTGAATCTGAGTGAATATTCGTATTATTTTTGTGCAGTAGTTACCAAGCTGTAATTAAAAAAAGCAAGACCTACCAAATGTAAATTCAAATGAAATTATTTAAAGTGGAAAATCAGAGATGGTGTGAGATGTAAAGAATGGATCTTAGCAATTATCAGCAGAATACTATCTTGGTACAGGGCTAATTGACTTTTCTTTCAGAGCCTACAGCTGCCATGTTGCTGTAGATGGTGTAATAGGTCAGTTAGATGAATATGTATAAATTGTACTCACCACTAGATCTGGGCAGGAAATGGTTTTGCCATCTTGGGAAAATGTTCAAGATTTTGAAACCTAAAGTTGTGGCTTCTCCATTAGATAAAACATGAGTAGCTACTATCATGTAAGGGAGAAAACTCCTATTAAAACATATCACATATGATCAAAAATTCAGTAATAGTAAGGACAAATAAAAAATGACCAGCCACCAATGTTTGTGAACTATAGATATTTTCTTTCTTTAAGTTTACTCCTTTGCAACTCTCTCTCTAATCCTTCTATTTCTGAAATGCAATTGCAGTATCCTCTAGTTTTGATTTCTTCAAGTTCAAGAATATTGATATGCATTAATCCATGGGCGTATTTATTCAAAGGTTAGAAAGTACACCGACATGTTGTCTAGTGGAGATTTTATTTTAGGAGCAAACATAAACACGAAGAAACCATAATCCTAGTGTAATGTAGGAATCTAATTAAGACTAATGAGGCAACATTAAATTTAATGTATGATGCATTTTATATGCCTTACCATTAGAGCTGCAGCAAGCTGTTCATCGGCGCATCGAACTTTGGTGAATAAGCCCCTAAAGGCATTGTTAAACAATCTGGGCTCAGGCCTTTGCCCATTAGATTTGTGTCAGGCTTGCAAAGACCTGGCTATAAATGGGGTGGGAAAAAATTGTGCAAAAAGTTGTGATCATCTTTGGTGGTCTCAGCGATCCAATAAAAAGGATAATAAATCGATGGCTTCATGCAAAGCCCTGAAGGAGTTATGACACTGTGGGACACAAAGAGAGACTAATGGTAATGTGGGAAATACTGTTTAGCTGGTACACAGAACCATGGGAATACAAGAAGGGCTGACTTGGAGAGTAGGAGAAAAATCCACTCCCCCAAAATGTATTGCCATTACTATTGCTGAACTGAAGCGGGAGTTATGTATGAAAATTTCCCTGGTAGAAGAAGCTGTATATAAGACCTAATAAGGTCAAGAAAGAGAGAGAGCAAAGTAACTGACACTGAAGAGAGAGAATCTAGGCCAAAGAGCATCATCAATGAGCTATGCAGTCATAGCCAACGGAAATCTGAGAAGGGTTTTAGGCATATTTTAATAGAACTGAATGTTGACTTGGTTAGAAATTGACTATAGTATTCTACTTATGCTAACCCTGGAAATACAGGGATAGAACATGCAAGCAGAGAGATCATGATGATCATAGTCATGCATCTTTTAGTAAAAGTTTGTTGTTTTTTAAGTTAAACACATTAAGCTCACTAACTTCCCCTTCTCCAGTTAACTCCCTTATTTTTCCTCATAGTAATCCCAGCTTGCGTCACTGGTAGGGGAGAAGGGATGGGGCAACTCAGGGCACAATGTAATGAGAAAGGTTTGGATGAGTGGGTGAAGGCTGAGTTACAGTACATTGAAGTCAATCACAAAAAGCTTAAACATGATGTAGTGGAGAAACAGGAGGGCATGGAGGGATTCAAATAAGTGGGTGATGTGGGCAACATAATAGACAAGGAAGATGATTTTAGCACCTATCTGTTTTATATGGTTTGGAAGTGGGTGGAGTAATTTTTTTTGGGGGGGGGGGGCACTGAGTAAGATGTTACATACAGTTGCCATCAAGAGAGGAGACAGTGATTACCTGGATGTTTGTGGCCTGTAGACAGAAGAGAATCAGTCAGATACCACAGATGTTTTGAAGGAGGAAGAGGGGAGATTTAGATCTCGCCGAGGTGTCAAAATTCAGGGGAGATGGAGGAGCCAAAGATGATCCCCAGATCATAGGCCTGACTGACAGAGAAGATGGCTGTGTTGTGATGACAGAAAATCAGAAGTAGGATTGAGATATTTGGAGGAAAGATCATTAGTTCTGTTTCAGCCACGCATAGTTTAAATTGATGCCGCAACATTCAGGAGATGTCAGAGGAATAGACTTGGATGAATGGTTGGATCTTAATTTCAATTAATTCTTTTGGATCAGACATCAGTCAGTGATTTGCAGATGATCTAACACAGAGCCAAGTGTGAAAAGAATATCAAGCAAGAAAGAGTTAAGTACATTTATGAGGGAGCAGATTATCAAAACCAAGACCCACCATTCAGCTCTAAATGATCAATGCTGCCCTACTGAAAATTCTTCATCCCAGTTTATTTTCTTAAATACATTGTGTTGGTTTTAAGTGGTTGTAATTGTGGATGACTTCATTTACACGTAGAGTTGGACTTAGCAAGAATGTTTGGATGTTTCTCTAAAGGATATGCCTAGGAATTGTTTTGGGGGAAGTTCTATGGCCTGTGTTAGATTGAAGGTCAGACTACATGATCACAATGATCTCTTCTGGCCTTGGAATATATGAATCTATAAGAAGAGAGGTTTTTTCCTATGGAATAAAGCCATGAAAACTTGTATTTTGTCCTGGAAAATAAATTATTATAAAGTTCCTCAGTGACTGGTTTAACCTAAAATATCATTATAAAAACAAACACAAAATATAATTGTTTTTAAAACAAATTGTATGCCCTGAATGTGAGCTAAAGTCTACTTACTTGCCAACACAGAAACAAGAATACAGCTGCAGCTCTCTCTATATGTAAATTAGTGTTGAAATATAGTGATAAAGAGGAGTCCAATGGTTGTCTTAATATTTTGAAAAGGTGTTTTGGCTTAGTGTTCCAGGGTGACCATTAGACGCAAAAAAGGGTTTTTACAGAGGACATAAGGGATTGAGAACTCAGTTTTATTTCGGACTCACTGGATCATCATGGGTTCGAAAGCTTCAGTTGGGGTCACATTGAAAAATAAGTGCATAGAGAAAAATGTTATGGGGAAAAACAGTACTTTCAGAAGCGTTCAGAGTTGGCCTAACTCCTATTGAAGGCCATGGTTGAACTGCAGTGGGAGTAGAGTTAGGCCAGTGCTGAGTGCTTTTATAATCACTCAGTGTGTATATACTAATTTCAGACCGCCCATTTTTACCTGCTTTGCTGGAATGTGTATGCGTATATGTTTAAGGATTTCTCCTTCTATTATTGGATAGTATATGCTTTCCCTTTGCTCTGTGTGTGTTTGTGCATATGTTCTATTTAAATTGACTCACCCTTTGTGGAGTGTTAAGGGTGGAAGGAAGGTAGAGATTTAAATAGTGAGATGTAAAAGGTTTATGGAATTGAACAACTTTTGAAATTTCTCCTGAAATAATCTGTTCTTGCCAGTCCACAGAAGAGAGCAAGTTGTTGGACTAGTAGATTGATTGCTAAATGAGCTCATTAATTTATTGTCATTTTAAATGTTTTACTCTAACCCTTTCTTTCCCAGGCTTGTTGGATCTACACTTTCCAGTGGCATCAGCTAGAGTCTAGTTTCTTTACAGCTGAACCCTGCCATTGCTAATCATTCTCTAAAGCATATGCCAGTTATGTAGCACTAAATAAATCCTTATATAGTTTCCCCTTCATAGTCCCATCTTTCCCTTTAGCACCTAAGTAACATTCACTATCCATGTGGACTACAACAGAGTACGCATTGTCGACTTTGTCAGTGGAGAGCTTTTTTCACTGGGATACATTACAGTTACATGCTCAGAATCTATGTTCTTGCACTACTGATTTCTTCATCACAACAAATATTGTTGATTGAGTTTACATGTATGAGGAAGGGAAAGGAAGCTGGAATCAGGTGGCTAGTGTACAAAAGTATTATAGGGCTTTATATCTTTCCCCCTCTAGTACTGAATGTTCAGCATGGTATAGGCACAGGACTGGCATAGGTAAAGGTTAGGCTTAATTTGCTCTCTTTAACTTCCTCCCTTTCTGGGGAAACCTCTCTTTTTAAGAGGGAATCATATGCTATGATCTGAGTGAGCCTGATACTCCCCACAGCTTCAATAGGTAAGTTGCTCTTTCAAATGTTGACCCATCCTGCCGTCTTTTGTCCTTCATATCTCACTTTAAAAAAACCAAAAACTTCCAGGGGCTTTGACTGCAGCAAAGGCACTTTAGAATCTTTTTCTAATGTCATTTCTGAAGTTAAAAAATAATTGGACTTCAAGGGAGATGCTGCCTATTTTTTTAAAAAAAACCTTAATAGGATTAGTCATGGGAACTATTTTTAGCAAAAGTTCAACTTTATCCATGTATTTTAATGTGGGAAAAGTGTGTCCTTTTCCCTCTGCTTATGTTTGATGTATTCCAGCCCTCCTGCGAGTGTGTTTGAGTATCTTAGGGGCTCTGGAGTGGAGGAGAACTTCCTCTCGGATTCTCTCTGTTTTCTTTCGTGAAAATGACATTCCTAAGCTGTTTCACTTTCTGACAGGAAATGGAGCCTTGCCAAAAATGATTAAAGCCCAAGAAAGCATAACAGTTCCAAAGCTGCAGCAGTTCTTTAGGAGTCCTGAGTTTGACATTGTGTCAAACAAATGTGAAATATTGTTTAATAAATTTGAATAATACAGGGAAAAGGAAAAATGGTTCTTGGCTTATAATGCTGGGGCTCTTTATTAAAGGACTGCCTAGCTCTAATATATTGAAATATATACATAAATACACTTGTGCATCGATAACACAATTTAATATTGAAATATATTCTACACATATGTACCCCCCCCACAAACATAGCTATGTATACATATGTGTCTCTCTCTATATATTTATAATATGCAATTACCATTCACAAGGGCCCAGTGTTTCTGTTTTATAGAAGAGATGTCTTATATATTACTTATTAGATACAGCATGAAATGATGACTGTAAAACTATTAATCAGTTTAATAAAATTGGAATTTGTTAATGTTTAAAAAATACTTTTAATAAATGGCTTTTTCAAGACTGGATTGTGCTATCAATGCTCGCAGAGGTGAACACTTTCTCAAACCCTTCACCCCATTAATTTCACTGGGACCATTTGTTTCAATACTCACTAGTGAGAGAGAGAGTTGATCACCTTAGCCCTATGGGCCTGATTCTGCCATCCTTGCTCATATTATGAGTAGTACTTTACTCCTCCAGAAGTCCTAGTGATTTCAGTGTAAGAAAGGATAGGAGAGTTGAGCCTTAGGACATGTGGCAAATTGCCGGCACTACTATGATGGGTCCCGCACTTTCTCTTCTTGGGGGGGGGGGGGGGGGTTCAGGGTGCCATTTCTTGCCCCTGAACTGGGGTAACAGCTATCCTACTAGTATCCCAGGGAAGGGGAGTGGAGAGGGAGGGACCCGGGCCCACCGTCTACTCCGGGTCCCAGGCCAGGGGCCCTATGATTGCAGGTGAACCACTTGTACCAGTGATTCTTTCCCCTGGGCTACTTCCCTCTCCTGACCTTCAGCTTGTGGGGCTTCCTGCCTTGCCCCTGCACAAGCCAGGTGTCCCTTTACCTAGGATCTTGGTCATCTTAGCCCACCGCAGCACTTCTCAAAACTCTCCTCCGCTTTCCTTCAAACTGCTCTTTGTTCCACCACCAATCCACTCTGCTTCACTCCTCCAAACTGCTCTCTGCTCCACCACCAAACCACTCTGATTCAACTCCTCCAAACTGCTCTCTGCTCCACCACCAAATCACTCTCCTTTAGCTCCTACAAACTGCTCCAACTCCTCCTCACTCTGCTCCAACTCCTCCTCTGGCTGATTGAAGCAGGGGGATTTTATCAGGTGACTGGCTTCAGTGCTCTAATTGGTTTCAGGTGCTTTTAATTAATCTACAGGGAATAAGGCTTCTCCTCATCCTAGATCACTCTCCTGCTGCCTTCTGGCCATGCTGTATCACATACATTAATACAATATATCATAACAAGCTCCATATAGTCAAGAAATTCCAGTAATGCCAGCCCTAAATGTTCAAACATCATGAGTCATGCTTCAAAATCATGGGATTTTAAAAAAAATGTTAGATTTTGGTTTCCGTTTCATTGCCTTTTGGTTACTGAGTCTTTAGGGTGCACTCTGTTTGGGCTTTCAAATTTTCCTCTGTAACCATGATGGCTAGAAATGTCCTCTTTTTGTAAACAATTTTTTTAAATGAAGGTTGAGATTCTCACATAATCCCACGATTACAGGAACTGGAGTTTTAAGGAAGTATCAAATACCTCAACAGTTTCAATAAAATAATGAGAGTTGGCAACACTGCCTGAGAACTGGGCAAGCTGCTATGTTGATTCCCAACAAGTTAAACTTGAGTATTTCCCCCCTTGCATTATTTCTATCATAAAATATATCAAATGTTCAAAAAAACCTGAAGGGAAAAAATGTTCCACTGACACAATTTCCAAGACAAAACATTATTTAACTGAGAAGTGTTTCAAGCAAAGCTACAGGAAATGTTAGTGTTTTTCACTTTTCATGCGGGTCTGTAGTGTTGTTGTTTAAATTGAGGCATTTTTATCAGTTTTTCAATGACATTTGAGGGTTTGTGTTTGTAAAGTTGAATAGGGACTGTATTTACTATCATTCAACGAGGAAAGCGATTCATGGCTACTTTTCAGACAAGCTAAATTGATCAGACAAGTCAGTCAATGTCATTGAGCACTATTTGTCACTTCATAAGCAGCTACAATCTGCTGTGCTATAAATGCAGAAGGACCGTCGAATAAATCACATCAAACAGTGGGAGCAGATAGTATCCCTTCATCCATAATTGGTGTAGTCCTCTCCTGTCACATTTGTTCATTCCCCAAGATTCCAGTGTGGATTGACACTGACAAAGAAAGAGCATCCACTGTCAAAGATGTTAGAGAATATGTGTTGGTATACTGTATGTGTTAATAGATATCTATCACAATATTACATTAACATCAGACACAAATCAGACACACAAAACTTTACTCTCTGGGTGTATTGATGACATGGGTAGCAGTCTCTCCTAGGTTAGAAGAAAACTGTCTAATGCGAAAGGAAAGACTCTGATTTCTTGCAGTATGATACATCAGAAACAGAATAAGTTAATCAGGAGTAGCAGTGTTTATTACTTTATGTTCCACTGCTAATTTTCATTTTAAAAGACTTTCTTGAGTTGTCCTTAACAACATGCATTACAATCACAAGTGAATTTCAAACTTTTCTGCTGACCCCAAAACACTCTATTTTAACCAGAAATGTTCCAGACCCATCAAAATGATTGTCAATATACAATATAAAGCACATTATTTATAGGGAGACAGATGGCAATGCTATATATTAACATACATTTACAAGTAAATGGATTTCCAGTAATCTCAAATATTTGTACATGATAAAACAGTAAGCAAAAAATGAGGAACGGACAGTGGTCTTTTCTTTTGGATTTTGAATGGCAGTATAGTGGAATGGGTACAATCACAGCTAATGTTTTTTAATGTACAGAAAAGTGTGTTTTTTATTGATTTGATTTTTGATTTGGTATGAAACTTGCATAGACTTTACTATTAAAGTGGGACGGAACAGAAGACGTTATTCTGGAGACGTGATTGGCAGTTTGTCGCTTGAACATTAGATCATTGGCTTATTGAATTCTGGAGGAAAGCCTTTCTGGAATGGCCAGCCTGCCCAGCGAGCCACACATAAGCCTCTTTTTTGACCAGAGAGGATGGATCACCTGTTCAGTACTTGGTTCCAGTAATATGCTTGTGTGGGGAAAATGTGAGTGAGCCTATCCTAATCACTTATAAAAAGGCTGTAGTTTCATATACGTAGGAAGGGGATGGATATATATGATTAATAAGACCAAGAGACTAGGAGTCAGGATTCTTGAGTTCAGTTTTGGGCTACACCTCTGACTTATTGGGGCAGGCAAGTCATTTAATGTTTCTCTGTGACTCAGTTTACCCATTTATAAAGTGGCCATTATATTACCTTTCTGGAAGGCGGTTAGTGAGGCTTATTCAGTTTTTGCAGAATTGAAGTCATCAAATGAAAGCTGTGAGGTAAAAGCTGGCTTGAATTAGTCCTGAGATCAAAGCATAAAGTATTGAAATCAAATGATTCTTGAAGGCCGAGAGTTTGTTAGTCTAGGATATGGTAAAGATGGCATTAAAAAGAAGCATGTTGACCCATCATACATAGAGGGAATTAGCTCATCAGAGTTGAGAACTTCTGTCTCCTCCTGATGTAAGGGAAGTTGGCATAAAACTATTCAGAAGTCTAAGTAACAGGTAAGCAAGAGAAATTACTTTTCCCTGAACAGATCACAATCAGTTAATACTGTTTTTCTCACCTTATTCTTATGAACATATCTGATGTTTACAAGAAAATACACTGTAGTAGGTATTAAAAATATCATTAATTGCGTAGACAAGACATTGTTTTTAAATCAAACCAAATAGAAATGATGAAAAAAAATCTAAATCAAATCAACACAGAACTGAGCAATATCCAAAGCAGGCAGCTTTCATAGGAGCACATGCATTGTCAACATATGATACTGAAAAGGTCAACAGTTAATTAAATAATCCATCACCTGAGAATAGAGAGCAGTTCTCAAGTCTGACAATCAATGACAGAAATATTAAAAGGTCAAAAAATGAGTTACTATATATTGTGTTTTGTTATTTAATGCATTATAAAGATGTGGCTTGAGTTGTGAAGCCTGGACATGAAGATAGGTAGGGAGAAATGCTAGTGGTAACTACCCAAATATCCCCAGTTGTATACTGTTTAGAGATGCTACCTGCCAGCATGTCTGGCTACTTCTGAAAATGATGGGGCTTGTTAGAAGTATGGGTATGTGAAGAGATTTTATACGACTTTCTACTGGTGAGTTTAGTGATACACTAAGGCTTTATTATGGATACAGAAAGCCAGTAGTAAAGGATTGAGGTACTTGCAGGGACAACTTTCTCCTAGGCTTTTAAAGATCATTTTTAAAATAAATTGTGATGACTGTCCTGATGGTGAATCTATATTGAGATAAGGATAGTGCTATCTCAGGGCCTTATCTGAGCTGGATAAGAGACCTGCTGGGTTTATTTTCAAAACTTGTTGAGATCAAGTCCTACATTATTGGGTTAATTTCAGCATCTCCATTTAACTTTCCCTGTTTCCGTCCCTGTGGAAGATTTGGTATTTGGGCAGTGCTGCCATAATGTAATGGGATTTTGCTTCCAGCTTATGATGATTAATCATTGTATTAGGTGATATAGGGTGCTTTTTTGGCATTGGGGTGTTTTTATAAATTACCTAAGTTAAATAAAGTAACTGTGGTGCCATAAATACTTTCTGCATTTTTCCTCAGCATCTTTGCTCCAAAATATTGTAGTACTTTGGTTTAAATGCAGAAGCATCTTCTATCCCTGCTTTAGCGGAAGTTACCATTTTGAATTGCAGTTCCGATACAGAATGTTAGTTAATCAATTCATTTCTCTCTCTCCCTTTCCTAGGGAGACATTATATTTGTTCTTTTGTTTTCTTTCTCAAAAATAAGTAATATGAACTGAAAAAAACATCTTTAGTTCTTTTTGTGTAGGGCAAAACACAACTGGGTCACTTTCACTGACTCCATATACATTTCCACATCCAGTTAAATTACAAAATACTACACTGGATTGCACTATTCTGAAAGAATCTTGTGCATCTATCTCATTTTTTTCCTCTATGCTTAGCAGGGCCGGTGCAAGGATATTTCGCACCCTAGGTGAAACTTCCACCTTGCGCGCCCCCCTCCACCCTGCGGCACCCCCTGCGGCAGCTCCCCACCCCCCACTCTGCCCTGTGGCACCCCCCACGGAAGCTCTCTGCCCAGGGAGCGCCCCCTGCGGCAGCTCCCGGCCCCAGCTTATCTCCGATCCGCCACCTCCACTGAGCATGCTGGCGCTGGTCTACTTCTCCCGCCTCCCAGGCTTGCGGCGCCAATCAGCTGTATGGCGTGGCAAGCCTGGGAGGGGAGGAGAATTAGAGCGGGGGGGGGCGGCGTGCTCAGGGGAGGAGGCGGAGCGGAGGTGAGCTGTGGCGGGGATCGGTTCCCCTGCGTGCCCCTCCCCTGTTACTTGCTGCGGGCGTCCCTCCCCGCGCCCCCAGCTCACCTCCACTCCACCTCCTCCCCTGAGCGCACTTTTTGGCACCCCCAACCACTTGGCGCCCTAGGCGGCCGCCTAGTTTGCCTAGTGGTTGCACCGGCCCTGATGCTTAGCCTTATTTTTATGCTATCACAGTTATTTCTAAATTACTGTTTTACTTGCCCTGCATTTTCTCTTTCTGTCCTTAAGATATTGACCTTCATGGTAACCTGTGATTGAAAACAGTCCACAATTTGTGTATCTACACTTCTTATCCTTCAATGTCAAAACGTGCCACTAAGAACCAAAATGGGGATGGAATGGTCATATAGAAAGCCATGTGTAATTTCATTAGGATTAATGACATTTAGAATCTCTGATTTAAATATTTCAATGTGGGATAATATCCGGGTTGCTATGAGGGACAATATCTGAAAAATGGATCCCTTCTTGTAATGAGAATATGGAACAATGATCGCTTCACTTCCATTCTCCCCTTAGTAGTCAAAATGTAATAAATGTGGGCTTTTTATTAATATGCTTGCTGGTTCTAAATTAGCAATGGCCCTTTATTTTCCCTGACCCATCACTGTATAGTTTTCCCATCCTGTCTGGATGAGAGTCACTTTCCTGAATTCTGGAAAGTATTATATGATGATTTTCTCTCTCACTGTAAAGCTTTTTGAGAGACTTTGTATGAGAGGCAATATAAAAATAAATTGAATTGAACTATGGCTTCACCTCCCCACTTTTTAGTGCAGAAACCTTTAGAGCAAAAACGCAATACTATGACAAAGGATGAGATTAAGACTGTGTCAGGAAAAGAGGCGACACTGATGACAGGCCCGACCCTGCATGAGTAGTTTGGTTGGTTTGCAATCGGCAGTGTATTAATTAGATTTAAAGCATGCTCCCGACTGGGGAGAAACATTTTTGCATTTTTATTGGGAAGTTTGTTTTAAGCCATGAGAAAGGTATTCGATGTTATCTACCCATAAACATAAGTTTACCTGATGGTTGTAAAAACATCTGTTCTGCTTTTACACAATGTCTCACGGTTCAGTAAAAGTCACCCTGTTGGTCTCTGAAAGGCTGGGGTTTGAAGCACATAATCTTACTTGCAGAATCCACAATTGTAATAATTTGTCTTTTAAAATAAAACAATCTTAGCTTAGGGTAATGATTTTTTTCCCTGTAGAAATATGATTTTGTGTTTTACTATGCAGACTCAATAAATTACTTTAACAAATTACTCTTGGTGCATGCGAAGTGCTGTATTTTGACAATATCAGCCAACCTTTCCATTTGTTTAAGCAGGAAAAGTGGGGAGCCAAAATAAAGCTGCTGCAGAAGAACATCTCAAGAATGTTTATGAAACTCTGCTATAGCTACATTTATTAGGAGTTGAAGCACAGTCTTAATTTGTCATGCAGGATTCCAGGGGAGTGAATAATTTCTGAGTGCTTCTCTAAAAGCCAGCACTTAATATTTTGTGGTAACAATTTGTTTGTAAACATGAAGCAAACTGTATAGGTTTCAATGTGACAAAAAGGTATCCAGGATTTGTCATCTCCTGGCAACAGCTGTTAGGTTTATTTTATAGCGTCTCATGGGGTTTCTCAGATAAATAAGAAGTTGATGGTAAGAATTGGCACCCTGAGGATCTCTGATAGGGCATACACAATGTTTAACTGCAGCTAACTGTTTGCCTGGGATTTGAATTCCAGTGTATACACTTCTCCTTGTTCTTCCTACTCACCCCATTGGTATATTAGTATGTCAAGTTCACAGAAGCCTGGATTCAAAAGATAGGTTTCTTTCAAGATCATGTCCAACCTCTCTGTGATGGCTCTAGGAACCAATAGAAACATGGGCAATTTTTCCTCATGCATACCATCACGAGAGTCACATGTCTGGGGTTACTGAAAAGATGGAGGGAAATTGAGGGAAGCTGAACAAGATGTAGGAGGGCAAATGGTAGTACCAAGCCCATTGAAATCACAGACGTTTTAAAATATCTGGTGTTCCTAATAAAGGAAAACTCTCAAACAAGTCAATGGGAATTTTGTTTCTGGAGAGAACAAAGGATCATGAGCCAAATGCTAATAGACAGCCATGCTATTGTCTGGATATAACAACCCTAACAGCAAGAATCTTTCATGCCAAACCCGTGGGGGAAAAACACAGAAATTGGGCTTGTTTTTTGCTTAATTGTCTTGTGAGTTGCTTGTTGGCTAGTTTTTGGCTTGTTGCTTGTTTGGTTTGTTACTTGCTGTTTCTTGTTGCTTTTTTTTCCTCTCAGCTCCTGGCAAGCAGGGGTAAGGAGGGGCTACAGAGGCAAGGGGCAAGCAGGGGCAAGGGGGGAGAGTCAGGGGTGCACAGTGGGCCCCTCACAGTCCCAGACTGCATGCCAGGGGAATCTAGTCATATAGACAGGGCCGGCTCTAGGCACCAGCAAAACAAGCAGGTGCTTGGGGTGGCACATTTCTAGGGGCGGCATTCTGGCGCTGGCCATGCCGCCCCTAGAAATGTGCCCCCGCCGCCCCAGCTCACCTCCTCTCTGTTCCGCTGCTGCTTGGCTTCTCCCCCTCGCTCCCAGGCTTGTAAGCCTGGGAGGGAGGGGGAGAAGTCGAGTGGCGGCGGCAGAGTGGAGGTGAGGTGGGATGGGGAGCAGTTCCTGTTCCTCTACCCCCCTTACGTCCTGCACCCCCCTAACCCTAGCTCACCTCTGCTCTGCCTGCTCCCCTGAACGCGCCGCCGCTTCACTTCTCCCGCCTCCCTCTCAGGCGAGGGAGTGGGGAGAAGCGGAGCGGCGGCATGTTCAAGGGAGCAGGCGGAACAGAGGTGATCTAGGGTAGGGGGTTGCGGAGGGGGCACAGGAAGCAATGGGGTGAGGGAAATGCAGCACCTGCAGGGGAGGAGGCGGGGCTGGGGATTTGGGGAAGGAGTTGGGAAGGGGCGGAGTTGAGGTGGGGCCAGGGGTGGAGGGGGGCAAGAAAAAAACAGGGGGAGCGGCCAACATTTTTTTTTGCTTGGGGTGGCAAAAATCCTAGAGCCGGCCCTGCATATAGAGTGTTGGGGTTCTTAGGGGTTGGCTTGTTTTGGCCTTGTTTTGAAATGGCATTAGCTTGATTTCTGCCTTATTGTGAAAGTGGGGGTGCTTATTTATCACCTGAAAGTCAGCAACTGTGCAAAGTAATTGTCCCCTCATATGGGGGAAAGAATGAAATTGTAATAAAGAAAGATTTGTACAAAGGGCAGAGTTCACCTGCCTTACAAATCTCAAGCAATAGATTTGGGAGAATGAAGTTCACTAACTACTGGTCCAGGAAGTGAAACCAGATATCATAGGAATAACCGAAACATGGTGGAATAGTAGTCATGACAGGAGTACAGGTATTGAAGGGTATGTGCAGTTTAGGAAAGATAGAAATAAAGGTAAAGGTGGGGGAGTAGCATTGTATATCAATGATGAGGTAGACTGTAAAGAAATAAAAAGTGATGGAATGGATAAGACAGAGTCTGTCTGGGCAAAAATCACATTGGGGAAGAAAACTACTAGAGCATCCCCTGGGATAGTGCTGCGGGTGTGCTATAGACCACCGGGATCTAATTTGGATACGGATAGAGACCTCCTTAATGTTTTTAAGGAAGTAAATACTAATGGGAACTGTGTGATCATGGGAGACTTCAACTTCCCAGATATAGATTGGAGAACAAATGCTAGTAATAATAATAGGGCTCAGATTTTCCTAGATGTGATAGCTGATGAATTCCTTCATCAAGTAGTTGCTGAACCAACAAGGGGGGATGCCATTTTAGATTTGGTTTTGGTGAGTAGTGAGGACCTCATTGAAGAAATGGTTGTAGGGGACAACCTTGGCTCGAGTGATCATGAGCTAATTAAGTTCAAACTAAATGGAAGGATAAACAAAAATAAATCTGAGACTAGGGTTTTTGATTTCAAAAGGGCTAACTTTAATAAATTAAGGAAATTAGTTAGGGAAGTGGATTGGACTAAAGAATTTATGGACCTAAAGGCGGAGGAGGCCTGGGATTATTTCAAGTTAAAGTTGCAGAAGCTATCAGAAGCCTGTATCCCAAGAAAGGGGAAACAATTCATAGGCAGGGGGTTTAGACCAAGCTGGATGAGCAAGCATCTCAGAGAGGTGATTAAGAAAAAACAGAAAGCATACAAGGAGTGGAAGATGGGAGGGATCAGCAAAGAAACCTACCTTATTGAGGTCAGAGCATGTAGGGATAAAGTGAGACAGGCTAAAAGGCATGTAGAATTGGACCTTGCAAAGGGAATTAAAACCAATAGTAGAAGGTTTTATAGCCATATAAATAGGAAGAAAACAAAGAAAGAAGAAGTGGGACCGCTAAACACTGAGGATGGAGTGGAGGTTAAGGATAATCTAGGCATGGCCCAATATCTAAACAAATACTTTGCCTCAGTCTTTAATGAGGCTAATGAGGAGCTTAGGAATAGTGGCAGCATGACAAATGGGAATAAGGATGTGGGGGTAGATATTACCATATCCGAGGTAGAAGCCAAACTTGAACAGCTTAATGAGAGTAAATCAGGCGGCCCAGATAATCTTCATCCAAGAATATTAAAGGAACTGGCACATGAAATTGCAAGCCCATTAGCAAAATTTTTTAATGAATCTCTAAACTCAGGGGTTGTACCGTTTGACTGGAGAATAGCTAATATAGTTCCTATTTTTAAGAAAGGGAAAAAAAGTGACCCGGGTAACTACAGGCCTGTTAGTTTGACATCTGTAGTATGCAAGGTCTTGGAAAAAAATTTGAAGGAGAAAGCAGTTAAGGACCTTGAGATCGATGGCAATTGGGACAAATTACAACATGGTTTTACAAAAGGTAGATCATGCCAAACCAACTTGATCTCCTTCTTTGAGAAAGTAACAGATTTTTTAGATAAAGGATCTAATCTACCTCGATTTCAGTAAGGCATTTGATACAGTACCACATGAGGAATTATTGGTTAAATTGGAAAAGATGGGGATCAATATGAAAATTGAGAGGTGGATAAGGAACTGCTTAAAGGGGAGACTACAGCGGGTCATACTGAAAGGTGAACTGTCAGGTTGGATGGAGGTTACTAGTGGAGTTCCTCAAGGTTCAGTTTTGGGACCAATTTTATTTAATCTTTTTATTACTGACCTCGGCACCAAAAGTGGGAGAGTGCTAATAAAGTTTGCAGATGACACAAAGTTGGGAGGTATTGCCAATTCAGAAAAGGATCGGGATATCCTACAGGAAGATCTGGATGACCTTGTAAACTGGAGTAATAGTAATAGGATGAAATTTAATAGTGAGAAGTGTAAGGTTATGCATTTAGGGATTAATAACAAGAATTTTAGTTATAAGCTGGGGACGCATCAGTTGGAAGTAACGAAAGAGGAGAAGGACCTCGGAGTCCTGGTTGATCACAGGATGACTATGAGTCGCCAATGTGATGTGGCCGTGAAAAAAGCTAATGCGGTCTTGGTATTTCTTGGTAAGGCGAGGTATTTCTAGTAGAGATAAGGAGGTGTTAGTACCGTTATACAAGGCATTGGTGAGACCTCATTTGGAATTCTGTGTGCAGTTCTGGTCTCCCATGTTTAAGAAGGATGAATTCAAACTGGAACAGGTACAAAGAAGGGCCACTAGGATGATCCGAGGAATGGAAAACCTGTCGTATGAAAGGAGACTCAAGGAGCTTGGTTTGTTTACCTTAACCAAAAGAAGGCTGAGGGTAGATATGATTGCTCTCTTTAAATATATCAGAGGGATAAATACCAGGGAGGGAGAGGAATTATTTCAGCTCAGTACCAATGTGGACACAAGAACAAATGGATATAAACTGGCCATCAGGAAGTTTAGACTTGAAATTAGACGAAGGTTTCTAACCATCAGAGGAGTGAAGTTCTGGAACAGCCTTCCAAGGGAAGCAGTGGGGGCAAAAGACCTAACTGGCTTCAAGATTAAGCTAGATAAATTTATGGAGGGGATGGTTTGATGGGATAACATGATCTTAGTCAAATGTCAATTAATTGCCATCAGTGGTAAATAGGACCAATGGTCAATGATGGGATGTTAGAAGTTACTACAGAGAACTTTTTCCTGGGTGTCTGGCTGGTGAGTCTTGCCCACATGCTCGGGGTTCAGCTGATCGCCATATTTGGGGTCGGGAAGGAATTTTCCTCCAGGGTAGATTGGCAGAGGCCCTGGAGGTTTTTTGCCTTCCTCTGCAGCATGGGGCACGGGTCACTTACCGGAGGATTCTCTGCATCTTGAAGTCTTTAAACCATGATTTGAGGACTTCAATAGCTGAGACATAGGTGAGAGGATTATTCCAGGAGTGGGTGGGTGAGATTCTGTGGCCTGCATTGTGCAGGAGGTCAGACTAGATGATCATAATGGTCCCTTCTGATCTTAAAGGCTATGAGTCTATAAGTCTAACTCAGTCTCTGATCTACAGGGGGACTAACAGCTCCACTGCCTCTCTCTGACTGCTATTCTGTCCCTGGGATACCCCTGTACATTCCCTATGGCCCCAGTTTAGCAAGGTACATGAGCACATGTCTTAATTTCAAGCAAAGCACGTCAATAGTTCCATAGACCAATATAGCGTGTGGAGCCTGCAGTCATGGCACATGTTGGTACTCAGGTATTCAGGGAGGGTGTGATGAGGTTTACAAACCCTGCACTAAGGCCAAGGCAGGGGGGCACTAGTGGGTTGCCTCCATCAGTCCTGCAACTTTGGGGGTTTGGAGTAAAGGACTATGATCAAACAGCAGCCATGCCCCAAACAGAGACATTGGGTGGGGTAGGAAGTGGTCCAGGGGTCGAAAGCAGGAGGTGGGCAAAGCATAGGTCAGCCCACGCTGTCACCCTTTCAGAATCCTGAGCTGGAAACTGGTGGAGCAGGAGGGCCTGAGTCCTCCTACCTACGCCAGTTTCCCCTACATCTAGCCTTGGGATGCTCACGACCAGGGGGTTACCAGCAAGGAATCTGTCCCAGTTCAACCTCATTCAGGGGTTCCAGACACATTTGGGAAAAAAGACCGGTACCCTGACTACTAGACCTGCTGACTGAACTGGAAACCCTGCTACAGAAGGCATAAACCAGTTTCCAACAATAGGGGCTAGGAAGAAACTCTGTGGGCTGGCTATTACTTAATTATCCATTATGGGGTTTCTTACACCATCATCTAAAAAATCTATTACTAGCCATTCTTGGCAGGATACTGAATTAGATGGACCACTGATCTGAAACAGTATGTCAATTACTGTGGCCCAGATTCTCAAAGGTATTTGGAAGTTAGGCACCTACATACCTTTGAGGATCTGGGCCAATATTCCTACATTCACCAAATCTGATTATGCATACAAGTTAGAAGAAGGCAGGAAAATGATCATGAAACCCAGAACAGAACCCAAACAAAAACCCAAGTCCCCTACCATTCCACACCCAAACTTTTCAGAATCCCAGCCAGCGAATTTTGATCCAGATAGGATTCTAAAGTATAATTTTAAAGAAGAGAGGAGTTTGCTTGCTGGGCTACTACTACTTAAATCCTCACATCTCCCATTTAAACCTAGCATAATTAGTATAAGCAAAGACTTTTTTGTTATAGATGCTCAAGTATAATGACTGCTATTATTGCAACTTGCAGGGGCAAAGATATATGATATTGAATGATATGTCAAGGAAAAATAAACATGTTTCATTTCTTCATTAGATAATGTTTATTTATAGCACAATATATATCTACCTCCACTGTACCATTAAAGTTTTGACTGCTTTTTAACTATAAAATTTGATATTGTTGTGGCAGCTGCACTACTCAAATGATTGCTATAGTACAGCTGTTATCAAAGAGTAAGATTTATAGCTACACTACATGGTGTAAAGATATGTGCATATTTACTTTGTGTTTTACTACTTGTGTTCTACATTTTAATGACACAAGGTGAGATGAAATAGTGAAATAATAAATTCCTTTGCTGCTGCAAAAACAAATAGCTCAATTTGTTTAAAAAATTGATATTTAATTTTCTATTCTACTAACAATAAAACAACTTGGTCTGCTCTGTCTCTTCTCTTTATTTAAAAATGTCTATCCCAGTAGAGATCTTAATGCAATGTTAGTTTTGTTTTTATTTTCCAGAGGAGTACTCTGGAACTGAAGGAAAAGTCACATGTTTGATTGAAACATGTCAAACTGTGTTTCTTTGGGGTAAATCAATAGTTTAACCCATAACTGGACTATCAGCCAGCATTGAAGGGTATGTCCCCACTCTTCCACCAGAACAAGTGGTGCTGTTTCAGAAAGATTATTAAATGTGTGGGTGGGGAGAATATTGGCATGCTAGTCATACAGGCTGAAATCTGCATGCTGCAGAATTCTGTTATGGCTCCCTGTGCTCCCACATAGAAGCAGGCATTGGGAGTCAAGGGTGGTCCCAACAGATCCCTAACTATATGGGTCTGTCAGCTCATCTCATCCAGTAGTTGGGCACACTCATTCCTGGGGATGCTGAGGCCTTCCAGCAGTTGCCTGCCAGACAGTGATTCTTACCCCCACCCTGACTGCTAATTTCCTCAACGCTCATACCACTTACACAGGCTGTGTGTTGAGCCCCAGACTTGGATCCCATAAGATGTAAGCTTTAGGGCAATTGGAGAGTGCAAAGGATTTCTAATGAGTAATGGAGCTTTCACTTTTGGCCACCATTTCAAATCCAATCCATGTAATGAGCCAATGTGATGTGAATTGAAGTTCTGTCCAGTTCTTAACCAATAGGTTTGAACATCACAAAAATCACCCTTGCAGTTGGCACTAATTGAATGGGCCTAGAAGCAGAATTAGTCTCTCGTTCCTTGAAGTGGCTCCTCCAGGCCATGGTTGAGGTGCTTTGGTAGAAATATGTGAGGAAGCTTGAATGGCTGCAGCCAGATGTACCTCTCCCGTGGATAGAGAAGTTTAAGCTCCAATGCTGTCCAAATCTCTACACTGACTTTAAAATAAAATTTTAGACAAGTAACGAATGATGGTAGCTGAACATCTGTATTATTTCTTATTGCGTTCAATGATTTATATGTTTCATCGGTGTTGGGTCCAATGGCATCCACACTGGCTTCAATGAACTGATTTCAGAATTTGGTCCTTCCTTTGTAATGTCAGAATGCTGTCCTCTGAGAGTGGGCAATGTTCAGCTATCGATTTCTTATTTCTTAATTTGTCTGAGCATTGAGTATATTGTATTTTTCTTTCCTTTGTGTTTGTTATTTTGCTACTAAGTAAAATTTTATGTCCACAACATTTTAATCATCTTTGTTTTAATGATCTTCTTTCTTTCTTTTGACATGAATGTTGTCTATGGATTATTTTAAGTTATATAAATGTTCATCCTTAGGTACCTTATAAATATTTTAAATAAATAAAGAGAAAGATAGGAAAAGAAATGTTGTGAAAACAGGCTTTCCCATGAGGGTTTTTTTTTCTCTTCCTTGTGTTTCTCATGTCATAAATCCAAGAATAGCCTTTTGTCTTGATATTTTGGTATTTCTTATTCTGGCACAGAAGTAAGAAATTAAAAGGGGTATGACAAATTTTTAAAAAATGTGAAATAAACTTTGTCACATCTTATGAAAGATTTGGCTTGAGGTTAGGTTTGAGGTTTCAACAGAGCTTTAGGCCTCCTTTTGTTTTACCCAAGATGGGCAATCATCCCTACCATCAACTTCTTCTGCCTTGGAGTGATGACTTGTAAAATTTGTTTAGGTGATTAATTCATATCAGAACTTTGACCAACAACTTGGTTGATTGCCAGAATCCATAAGAACACACTGCATACAGAACTTACAGGTTCAGTGAATATGTAAATTTCTTCTAATTAGGCAAACAAGCAACCAATAAAGCAGAGATTGTAAGCCAGCTAACATCAGGTAGTGTAAGTGTAATAATTAATAAACAGCGCAGAACAGATTTGGCTGTGTCTGAGGGAGAGGGACAGGAATACTTAAAAAGACTCTCAAAACAGGTTATATTTGAATGATTTTTGAGTGGTGGTGGGGGGAATAAAGTAGGAGATTAATACAGTATATTAGTGATTTTGCTTGTTCTTCAGGGGTTGGATCCAATTCTCATTGAAGCCGCTGAAAGTCTTTCCATTGTCTTTGATACTGCAATAGTGAGCCCCAGGATATGGGGGTGGAAAAATTATTTTTTATATTGTACGTGATCAATAGTCACTTCCTTTCAACTCCCAGTCATATATCACTTCAGGAAATCGTGGGACACTCATATCTAAAACTGTGGGCCCCGATCCAGCAAGTTATCTAGAGAGGCTATGTCATGTTATGTTACAAGTTGACTTCAGTGGGCCTCTAAATGGCATCTTCCGAAGCAAAGTAACTTGTAGGAGTAGGGCAATACTTTTCTGGGCTGTACCCTACTTCCCTCTCTCCCTTCCAACCCTATTGGAGGTTACCATAGATCAGTTTTGTACTTATGGAATAACTGCATTCTAAGCATAGTCTTTCCAGCTAATCCAGAATAATGTTCCTGTTGTCAGCCTGTATGACTTTCACTGGTTTAGTCTTTGTCATTGGAGTGTTTTCTTGGGGATAATGTTTGTCTCTCCATTTAACCCAAAATAGAACTGCATGACTGGAAATGTTCCATTTGTTTGGTGTAGAGAGCTTTTTTCGATTACTAGAAGACAACAGGAATGTTAACACTATAAAATCATGGATATATTCTCCCAATATCTGAAGTCTAGACTGCTTAAACTTCAGGGGACAGAAATAAGAAACAGTGCTACTGCTATAAAGACTTTTTACATGGCCTATTGAGTCAATGAAACAAGACAGAACAAGGAACACCAAAAAAAGATAGTAAATAAGTAGCAGACAACAATACACTAAAATAACATTAGCACCGAAATAATAAAGCCACAAAGGTAAGGAAAATTTGAATCAAAGCTACAAAAATATTTTTATTTGAGTTCCCTTGTGCCTAGTCTTTACAAGACACATGGCCCTTGGCACTTTATTAGAAGAATCCAAGATACTAGGCTATGTTACAAACTTTGGGAACTACTTTAAGAAAATATTGTAACACTCTACTAAATGTGGTCTAATCCAGAAGCCTGAGACTCTACTGGAGAATTAGGCCTTTATATGGCAAACACTTGCACACATGCTTAACTTGAAGCACATTAGTCATCCCAGTAGTGTCAGTGCTACTCAAGTGCTTCCTGATTTAGGAAATTAATGAGTTAGTAGGAGGTTCTTTGGGACTGGGGCTGTCTTTTTGTTCTGTGTTTGTGCTCCTGGTCCATGGCTCGAGTTTTCAGATGCTATGATAATACAAATAATAAATAATAATAATTACTCTGAGACCGGAATGGTGAGTGCTGTTAATCAATGTGACCATTCTTTTAAGACTGAACAAAGGGCCAGATTTTGTAATCCTGATTGATGATGGATAATACTTAATCAGGCTTTGTGTTTTTGGTTAGCATTAGCATTATCTGAACATATTTTTATGTTTTTATCTGTTATTTGCTCTGTCTTTTTCACTATCTTTTATTTTTCTAGTAGAAAAAAAATTGGACACACCAGGTGATGTGAACGTATGTGTAGGAGTAGCACTGCTTCTGGTTTCTGTCTGCTGATGTTTCAACAAAATAAACTTATTTGTTGGAGAAGTATAGCTATGGTTTAATAGTATTAACATTATTGTTGTCTTCTAGTTATTGAATTTTTTTTCCAGAATCAGCAGAAATGAGGATGTCCCGTCATTAAAGTCCTTGGGACTACTTGTGTGAGTTAGTGCTACTGAGTACAATGTACAATTTTGTACTTAGAGCCAGATTTTCAAAAGAGCTCAGCTCCCATTTGGGCACCAAAATAAGGGCTAGACTTTTCAGAGGCACTTAACACCCAGGAGCTCTATTTGGAAGTCTAGGGCCAGATTTTTGAAAGAGATGAACACCCAATGTGTACTCAATGCACTGAGTGCTTCTGAAAATCTAGTGATTTATTTTAGGGCCTAAGTGGGAACTGAGCAGCAGTGTTCAGGGCAGAGATGTTCCTCGGTGCAGCGATGCACTTCAGTACACGGAAGAACAACATTTTTATCTTTCAATATGCTAAGAACACATGGGAGTGGTGTGGGAGTGGTTTTGGATATATTTTTTGTGGTGTGCTGCATTGGACAATGACATGGGAATACCTGATAAAGTAAACATCATCATGCATAATCTGCAAGAGACTGTTGTTGCAGCCTTTTCATAAAAATACTATAGCATTACAGTATTTTATAGCCATGCCCCAAATACTATATTTACACTATTGTAATATTCTGCCCCAATGTTTTTGTAAGGGAACTAATTCAAAATTTCTTTCTTCTGTAGGGTTTTAGCAACGTTTTTGAGTTTCCATTTCTTGATGTGTTTAACTTGTCCACTTATTAAGCCAAACAGTAATAGGATGTGCGTCAACATTTTGTTTGAGCTTGATGTTATAACAAGGGCTGTCAAAATATTCCTTGAAAATGTTTTGCCACTATAAGGGTGTCATACTGGGAACCCTAGAAAGTAAGCTGCACTACCATAGTGGTTCTCTTTCTAGATTGGCATTGGAAATTGTTTTGCTGTTTTAATCGCATCATAATGACAATGTTGCAGTCTTCACTGAGCTGAATTGAAATTATTTCCCCATAGTAACTATATCCAAATGAGTGCCCAAGGGCATACATTGAAATAATCTACTTTTGCAAGGCGATCATCCCATATTGACTATCTTAAGTCCATACCCTCATGAAAGTTATGAAACAATGTACACCTACTATTAATTTGCTAGTTACTGTATGTACTGCATGTACATGAATATATGCATGTATTGTGTGTGGAATAGGACATACACCCGCAAACCAGCTAAATCCACCAGGAATCCCAGGAGGCCAGGACTATCCATATCTCACTGGGTATCCAGCAGGTCCTCCTCCCCATTAAGATTTCTGTAGCTAGGGGCTGCCCTTATTACCCCATTCCACCTTAACAAGAGAGCCCTGCAATTACTGAATAGCCTTTTAGCCCCGCAGGGCTAGTTGAGGAAAGATAATATGCATTTCCTAGCCACCATCTCTCCACTCTCCTGCTCACACTTCCCCTCATACATCCCCTTCTTCCACTGGGCTTGGGGAAGCAGGGATTCTGTCACAGCTCGCTAAATCCTCTTTTCATACACGAGGGGGAGAGCTATATTTGGAAGGTCCATTTTTCAGGTCTTGATAGAAAGATCAAGCTCTTTCTTATTTCAAACCTTTTTGTCCAGTATAATGCGACTCAGAGAGTCACATTTCTTAATTTTCCAAGTTACCCAATCTGTTTACTTGATTGTTAGTGGGAGATTTTGCACCTACCTGCCATTTATGTCTTTGGAAAAATCTCTCCCTAATGGTCTAATATCTCTATACATCCAGAGGACTCCTATAATTAAGTATTACCTTCCTTCACTACCACCCAAAACTAACAAATCACAACATCCAAATCCTATATGTGACTTTTCGGTTGGCAGGAAAATGTCAAATAAGTCCTGATAAGTGATGGTATCTGATTAAAACAAGATACTGCTTGCTGACCTTTCTTGGCTCTAGTTTAACTGCGATGTTCCTTCTATGTGGATGCAGGAATGCAAAATGATATGTTTAAAAAAATTTGCTCATGTCAGCTGCTTGATCTTTTGTTCAATGACCAATAAGTTGCATGGTTTGTATTTGGAACTAATTTAAGATTTCAGATGTGTTCAGTAGTGCTGGAAGTATGTGTCAGTTGTCATTATTTCATCTTCAACCACATGCAAATGGCTCAATTCTTGTCACACAAATGCTAAAGGGAAAACTCCTGGAAGTTTTATAGGTGTGCTACTGATTACATCCAAGCGGCCAACTTTATGTAAAACAAACAAACAACTTTATTATGTGAATTGCTTATTTTATTTATTCCAAAGCAATATAAACAATTCTATATAAATATATATATTTACTGAATATTCCATACAATGTTTCATTGCAAAGTTTTGGAATTAATCTAATTTGAAATAAAATTGTTTCCTTGTTTAGTCAGAATGTTTGCACAATCTCTGCTATGCCAAGTGTAGAAAATGTGGGAATTAGAATCTGAAGGAAGGTACACAGCAGAATTTACCTTGACAGAAGTATTAATTTACTTCAGGTTTACCATGCACAGTATCTTTTGTGTTTTCATGACATAGTTTGATGTAAACCTAGACTAGATACTGTGTGTAACTTAAAAGACCTAGATAAGTATAAAGGTATAACCTAATTCTTCAGTTCCTATCTTGTCAAAATCTCTCTCACATTTGGGTATCTGCCCTTTAAAAACTGTAACTGTTATTGAATGCTCATTTTTCAACTATTTTGTCCAAAATTAACATTTCAAGAGAAAAAATGTGATGAATACCTTTTTCTGAAATCCCCAAGCTTTAAAGATCCTCAGAAAGCATAAAATTGTCACCAATATAAAACTAACTTCTCATACTAGTGTCACATTTGTAACAGATTTTAGTACCAAATGATCACAATTGACAGTTTATCAAATTGTTGACATTTTACTTATGATAATATAGTCCAGATAAATGCTGGGGATGGAAAAATTTATCACACTTACTACCACACAAATCACTTTAAATTATTGTCATCAGGATCCGAGCAATGTTTTTGTACAAATATTGAATATCCGTTTGTTAAAGATAATGACACCTTAGTCTTGTAAATCTGGCTTTGCAAGTTTATTTAAAATTTTGTTTCATTCTTGTAAGACTGATTTCATGCTCTTCTCTGTTTTAATATCCCTTAAGGGGCCTACCAGCTTTCCTTAGGTTCTTTCCATTGTGCAACAACTGAAGTGAAATGGAGCTGGATAGATGTACAGACAAACCCCAGAATCACCCAGGTGGTCATTAGTAACCCATCAGAAAGACTAAGAGCCAGATCAACAATGAAGACAAATGAGACTTAAGCACCTGCTTAAAGTTAAGCAGGAGTTTAAATGGTGTCCTGTACAGGGATGGACTTAATCCTATGGTTAAGTGCTTTCCTGAATCAGGGACAAAGTTCTTCAGCCTTCTAAAAGACCTCCTGCATCTCTTCCCTGCTTCCTGGTAGTGCATCTCCATGGGACTTCAATAGTAATTATTCAAAAGTAGGGACTGTAGGATCTGGCACTAAGGGGCAAATCCTGTTCTTACTTCCATGCAGTGGCTGGCAATGTAACTTGTGTAGTTTCACTGCCTGTGAGGATATAGGGGTGGTTGCATGACAAAAGAAGCAGAAGCTTGGGTGTGGAGATTGTGCTATGTAAGGGAAGGACAGGCTTTATAGTGGTCTGGGGTATGTATGTATGTATGAGTGAGACTGGGGTCAGGCCCAGAAGCACCATTATGTGTATGTTCTGGTTTCCTTCCTCCAGGTGGTTGGTCTGTTGGGGGCGGAGGGGGGGGGGAATTTGGGAGATCCTGCTGGATTCTCTACAAGAAGGAAATGGATCCAACTGTGCAACCTTTACTCACACCAAAGAACAGTTACTTACCAGTGTGAGTATGTGGTGTGTTATCAGGCCCAAAATGTTTGGGAACTGGCACTGAAAAAGGCTTTAAAATATTTGATACAATATTTTTTTTCTAAACAGTGATTGCAATTGAAACCAGCTGCAAACAGATATTACTTTTTGCAGTAATGTAATTATAATAATCTTTCACATTTATCTAGCCCTGTTAATCCCCAAGGAGGCCACTAACAAAGTTTTATATGTATGCAGAATCTCTGAAGTGTAGCCATCTCTGAGTTGGAAAGCAGCAGCCAATGTGTGCATAAGACGCGGTGTGACAGTTTGGCTTAGGGTACAAAAAATTCATAGAATCGACCATGTCCTTGAAGAACAGATGGGACTTTGGCCTTTGAGGTGTCACTCAAATGATAGGCTGCATATAATGTATATAGCTTTATACCACAACATAATTTTTATGTGCTTAGACAATGAACAACAAGTAGGACTGATGGCATATGGTATATTAAAGAGTAACCCCAGGTTAAAAAAAAAAGTATTCATTCATTTAATGATGTAAATTAAAATAAACTGTCAATATGATAACACATTAATGACATCTTTGCAATATCGTGTTCTGCACCATAGTTCAATCATATCACTTTTGTGGAAGAATTACAGATGAGGTTCAAGTTAAAATCGCTATTGAAATGCTATTCTTTGTAAGTTAAGAATCATTGTTGCTAGCCAGGATTCCCTACAAACACATAAGCACAAGAATAACCACAATAAATCATGAGAATTTATATTACAATATATAATTCAGAGGAAGCAGCATCAGGGGTTATACTTCAGATACACTTCATATTACTCAAACTATAATTATTTTCATTAAAATCTAAAACTGCTTACAGCTGATTTACTCTAAACACACAGCATCACACATTTAACAATGTACACAACAGGGCCACAAGTGTTCAAAATAACTAAAGTCAAGTGCAAAATAGCAGCACTTGATTTATACTTTTTAATTATATATCTTTGTAGATACAATCAATGTACTTTTGTGTGCGTTTAATATATTCCTTCTTAGTGAAACATCTGACTGGTTTATTCAATCACCATCCTGTTGATTAAAAGTAAATGTCAAAATAAACTTGTGAAAATGCTGTCAGGTGCTTGTAAACACAGCCTCTCTAATGGTTTGTGCATGTCAAGAAGGCAGACTTTGTTTTAGAAGGAGGAAGAAAGTGCTTCAATAGTTCACAAGAAGGAGAGTGAACAGATGATGAAGAGTTTGAATATTCTTGAGAGAGAGTAATGACATATAACACCACTTTACCTGTCTCTAGTGCCTTTCCTCTAATGATCTCAAAGAGTTCTAGACACATTAATTAATGAAACCTCCCAATACCCCTGCAAGCTAAGTAAGTGATATAGAAAGTTCACCTTACCCATTACGGTGGGAAAATGTAGCTGCTCTTAGATGCCTGATCCAAATCTCATTTAAGTAAACTGTACTGGGTCTGATTACTTCATTCCTCCAGTTTATGGCAGAGAAACATCATTGAAATCACCATGGTAGTGCACTTGTTAAATTGCTGTAATGCACTAGTGAATCAGGCCCAGCAAATCCAGCTGATATGCTACCCCTCTAATTTCACTACCTATTTTTTTTAATAATGGCATCTATCACCACTGTATAGAACGAGGTTGGCAAATGTAATTACCTAAATTAGAATTTTGCCATCCCCTCTCCCTTTGGATTTAACACTCCTACTTCTTCAAACACCATAGAATCTCTTATGGTCACAAGTAGTTAGGACTTCTGTTTTATATCTCATTCAAATGATGGGACCATCCCATCAACCACAAAATTTCCTCAAAAGTGTGCTGTGGCACTGGTTCAGACTCATGGCAAGGTGGTCGAGTAAAGCGGAAAAAAATCACAATGAATATGGTGAAAAAATTCATAGAGAAGTTCATAATGAACACATTTTTTGTGTATATCCTGCTATTCAAGAAGAGCCAGTTTGTATAAAACAAGACAACTCCTACTTCTGGAATCCTCCCCAGAGCTGCCGTGGTGGGGAGAGGCACCTCTCTCCCCCAGCCCAGGTGCTGCTACAAGGACAGAGAGCTCCTTCATCTTCCCATCTTCTAAGACAGGTACATCACATGCAATAAATTGTCTTCTGGAAGAATCAGGAAGAGACATATCAACAGCAGTGGTTGCTGAGGACTTCAGTTTGGTTAGCAATAGTGTGTTTTATTTTGCTAGTAGCAGCATATTGTGACAGTCCCTTTATGCTGATGGAAGACAAGTCCATTATAAGATGGTCTACAGGTTTCTAGTGACATTCTTTGCTATTACACAAAGGGAGCTGACTAAGAAATTGGCTGCAGCACACATTTTGCTATTTTCTACCTGTGTTACCCAGCATCCAATGTGCATGCCTCTTCATTGCTGCTTGCAGCATTGTTAGAATGATTGGTACAAAATGAATCTGGAAAATTTCCCAGACTATACAGCTGCACCTTTAACTTACACCTCACCAACCCACCCTAAGTCAAGTAACTGACATGCGGTGTGCTCTCCTATGGGATCAGCAGATGCACAAATACAGCTGTGCATATCTGGCACATTGGATTTTGATTTCATATTTGCCTGCTAGACAGATCGTAGTCAGAGTTTGGGGAAGAAGCACCACTAGTGGTGCTCTGTCTCTCTCACACACATATGGAGGAAGAAAAAACCATGTAATATTTTATCATTCCTGCTCCCTTTCTCCCCATCCCAGTCATTTTAGGTGTAAGCTGAAAGTTTCAGTAATGTAATCGGAACATTTTCAGGACTCTAAGAGCTACATCTGAAGGCTATTTGCTGGTGTCCCTGCTAATCATTGGGCATGGTAGAATTAAAGTAACAGCCAGTACATTTGGCTATGCTGAATAATTCCCCAATGTTGACTTTTCAATTAGGTATCATTATCATTAATTTTGCAACATTACTTCAACTTCCCTATTCTCAGTTTAGGGAATTCCTAGGCAATCCTATGGTATACTCTTTTTTTAAAGGTGGCCATTATATTTTGGTGAAATTTGGGGTAAGCCACGTCGATGAAGAGCATCTGCCCTGGGATTTATATTAGTCCAGTTACTTCAGTGCAAAAATCCACGATAGGTGCAAACCCTAATTAGGTATTTGTATACCAGCACAACTTTAATTTCATTGTGAAAAATACCAAAATCAGTCAGTGACTTCATCTTAAAGTGTGTGACCACAAATTTGTAACACTAGCATATGCTTTCCTTTTGAAATCTGCACACAAGCAGTTCCTAGTATTATCTTTGTACTGTTTATTAGAGTTGGTAACTTCATGTTGAATGATGCTGGATATTATAGGTCCTACCAATAATAGAACTTTAAAATAGGCAATCACAGGTACAGAGTTTAACTATGGCAGTTAGTAGAAGTGATGACTGATAGCTAAACTGCTCCAATTCAGCTCTTTTCTACCACTTGCAGAGATGAGAAAGTTGTTGGAGAGATATCACTGGAGGCACTGGGATTTTCTTCTGAAGTCATTCTGAATTAGTTGCTAATGGGGAGCTTTCTTTGATAGCTCTTTTATAATTAAATGCAGCTGGATGAAAATCAACCACAAAGGGAACTCAAGTTTGTTTATCATTACTTCTGACTTTGTTAGCAGATGTTTTCTGAGTACCATAGTAGCCTGCTTAATTTGTCTCTGTGTAATGTGAAGCAGGTAAACGTTGATTAATAAACTGACAAGAACATTCTTTATTTTATTTTCAGAAGTTTTCCTCTGTTTCTTATAGCACATTTGCCAAGACCCAAAAGCAAAAAAATATTTGGGTTTGATTTTTTTTTTTAATCGAAAGCCAGAAGAAATGGAGGCGTCAGGGTGTAGGCTATATTGTTGATAATATAACATGTACCTTGTAATAGAATACAAGCATTTTCAAAGTATTGCTGCAGGAAAATAAAACATATATGGTATGTCTGTACCAGGCTGCTCTGTGTCAATTTATGAAGGATGGATATTTTTGATATTAATTACTCTAAGAAAGGCCCTAAAATTTGGCTGTGATAATAATGAAGCACTTAAATTGTATATTTTAAGCATGTAGATAAGATAATCTTATTAGCTTCAATGAAATAACATAAGACTAAAATTAAGCACATGCATAAGTGCTTTGCTGGATTGGGGTCAAAGTGCATACTGTTGTTAATAATATGTCGTCTTTTTGTATTGTGCCTATATCCCCCAAAATTCCAAAGTACTTTAAAATTCATGGGCCAAAATACGATTACAGATATACGTGCTATATAAAGACAGACAGACATGTCTGATAAATGCATAAGTAGGTGCACAAATGCTAGGGATACACTTGGGGTGCAAGATTTGGAACATTTATGACAACTTTTTCAAATAATAGAGCCTAAAGCTAGGTACCTAAATCCACATTTGAAAATACTTAGCCCTTGTGTTGTGCAGAGATAGAGTCTAATATGTTAGCTGAAATTTCTGAAAGCCCCACAGCATTCTGAACAATGTTTTAAATTGAATAGAAGACCCACATCCTACAAAATGTTTCTGATTAGCAGCTTTGGGGGTAAATACTAAGTTACATAGGAAACAGGTACTCAGCAGTTGGACCCCATACATCAGATGAACGGCTTCTTTCTTATCTTCCTTCCAGAATTGCATGTTTTCCTTCCTTCCTTCCTTCTCTCTCTGTTCCCTATTCATCTGTTTCTAATTTTCTAGAAAATTGTTTCTGCCTCTGTCTGATATAATCTCTCTTGTATTGCAGAGTTGTCTCTACCTCATTTCATAGCATTTGAATAACTTCTACCTGCCCTTTTTAACTAGAGAAGAGATGACCACCCACTACATAATCTGAATATACCACAAGGAAGAATGGACTCTCAGTTATGGATGTAGTAGGTGGCCAATTATACCTGTATCCTCACTAGTTCAGAGTGCTCACAGAGAGGTCAATTATTTTGGTGATATCTGTAGTTAGAGAGGCCTGCATGACTGTTGCAAAACCTGATGTCCTGTGAGCTGCAGGATCCCTCTGCCTTCTTCTACTCTGTGCGTGTGGAAGAGATAAGAGACTCCTGGCAGTCATGGCCTCTTGGAGGGCTGAGGATCCTCTCGGTTGGGAGGGAGAGTGAAAACCATGCAGCTGCCTCTTCATGAAGTCACCTTTAGTATAAGAGGAAGAGTGAAGAGCTGCGCTTCCAACTCAGCTCATTCTTCTATGTGGAAGAGGGTGATTCCCTGGCTAAATTGGAGATCCCCTGGAAAAGAATTCCCAAATTCCAGGATCCATTTATTCTCAGACTGGATCTGGGGGAGAATAGGAGACACCATCTCATGCAGAGGCCTGGGATTCAGAAAAATCCAATTGTGACTTTATAGTAACAGGTAGGCCTAGGGATGGGAACAGCCTGGAGTTCAGGTTGATGCTCCTATTCAAGTAAGGAGCCAAATATCAAGCAAATATCACCTCAATCTGATTACCAACCATGCTCCCATCCTTTGTGTACATATATAGTCTTCAGAAGAACAGGAAAAAACATGGGCTTTTCTGGATACCTGGTGTCAGTGATTCTGGCCACTTGCTTATAGCTATTAGCGCTCTCTGTTTTTCATATTTGTTGTAAAAAATCCTTATTTCATAACTCATGAAGCTACTTTTCAATTACTTTATTTTAATGAGTCAGAGAATTAACACAAGTCTTGCTTTTTAGTGCAAGCCTATTCAAATTAAGCTTTCACAACTGAAAATTCTTGTTACATCTGCTACCGAAAATATTTTCAGTTATATTAGATTGTTCTTCAGATGAGTTCTGTAGATCTTTCAAATGTAAAATATAAGGTTTTTAGGAGTTTAACAACGGCACAAATCATTTAAAAACCATAATTGATCCTAATTCAAAAAGGAATTCAATGGACTATGTTGTGCTAGCACAGTTGTTCAGTAAATTCTGTTTTAAACCCGATATAGTGGTTTAACTCCTGGTGAAAAAGGCACCTTCTAATTGTAATTAGTGAGATTTCACTGGCCTAGACATTTATGAGAGTAGCTGTCCCATGAGCAGGGAGGGCAGGGGAGGGAATTAGAAACAAGATAACAGATTTTTAAGTTCTCTGACACTGCTGAAACATCAAAAAATAGTTTTGGTTTTCCCTGAAAAAAATAAGATATTTTTTGGTAATCAAAAAGTTTTTTTAAAAAATCCATTCTTGGTCAACAAAAAGTTTGATTGGACCCAACACAAAATGTTTCATTTTGAAGCTTTTTAAGCCTTTGCATTTTTTAAAAAAAGAAGTAAAATTCTGAATGTAAAGTCTTTTTTTCAAAAAATTGAAATGTTTTGTTTCAAAAATGTTAAACTGAAATATTTTGATTTCGTAGGATTTTTTTTTCATGTTTTGACCAAAACAGTTCAGCAAATTCAGAAATATTTGGTTGACCCAAGTTTCAATTTTCCAGAGAAACAAGTTTCAGATGAAATATTTCATCCAGCTCTATTAGAGGTCTTAACACAGTGAGGTTGAACTCTATCACAGTAGTGTTACGATCTGCAGTACTGTGGTAATAGTTTTGCTACAGAGTATTGCAATGTGAGCTAGTTAGGAAGTGAAAAATGTAAAGAGAAACATATTTCTTGAGTCATCCATTTAGGCATCAGTTGTGGCACCATATAAAATATATCTTAGTTTTTACCTTGCCTTTGCACTGCCATGAAAAGATAAAACTGTGTTTCCGTCCCCCCTACAAAAGTGGCAGTTAGATGTTTATCAGAACCATCATATTAAAAAAGAGTCATTTTTGTATATTCATGATAAAATGTGCAGATTAAAAAGGGATATATTAGTTGAACAGCAATTCCTGATTTCTGGAAAATCCATCCCACCTTTCTAGTCCATGATATCAATATTATTAGGTTTCTGTAAGGAAAATGTGTTTTTGCTACATTTTTTTAAAGAACAAAGAACCTTGAAATAAACAATACTGTGATATGACAGGAAGTTAGTCCTGTCCAGTTACCTGCTGAGTTCTGATATGACACTAGAGAGGGTTGCTCAGAGCAAATCAGGTGCTGCCTGTGGAGATGTTTTTGTTTGCAACATTTTCACACATATTTATTCAATAAAGCTTTTGTTTTACTGACACTGGAAAACACTATACTGCATTATACTGTGATTTTTGAAGTGACAGTGCCAAGGGGACTACAGTAAAAGATCAGAAGGCAATTGAGGCTGAAAACTAAAGCTTTGTTATTGCTAAGTTAGTTTTGAACTAATGCTTAAGTTTTAGATTTATGTTAAAAAATCATGTCGGTATTGCACTTCTTTATTAGTGAAGTGGTTCAGTTCAACTCTTTTTCTAAATAACTTGGGAACTGAAGGTCATTTCAGAGTTCTTTTTTTCTCTTTAAAAGAAACAAACACCAATCCCACCCACTATATTTGTGTAATATACACTACAATACTATGCAGAATTTATTTACTGCTTGTGCTTCCGCACAATATCTAAAGCTTTATGTATGACTATACTGTGTTGCCAACAACAACTAAAAGTGATTGTTGCCAGAGCTTCAGTGACTTATTAGGAAGGTACAAATTGTGACAAGTTTTTCTCCCTAAATTTCTAGAGCCTGATATTACAGCCTCGAAACCCCATCTTAAAAATATATAATACAGAGACTTTGTTGGCTCCTCTGATGATACCACAGTAATAATCATCTTTGTAATGATATGTTGCTGAACAGAGACTAGCATTGTTCTGAGCATGCATAATGAAAGCGATTCTGATCTTCAGATTAGAGGATCTCTGTAGATCATCAGATGAAAAAAGTTGGGATCCCTGGTTAAAAACTAGGGCTCAGATGCAGAGCAGCAGTAAGCGGGTACAATTCTACTAAATAAATGCAATTCTACCACCTTATGCCCATTCTTAATTTTGCCATTAGAAGTCTCTTAAAAATGAGTGCATCATGCCTAACGAGGAGCTGTTAGTTGCTTCCAGTGTATTCTTTTAACAAGTGTCATATAAAGGCACAGGGTAGAAAGGAAGAGAAACCCATTGGTACTCCAACTCTGTAAGATAAAGAGATTTGCTGCTGGGGAAAGATCAAGAGGAGATAGCTGGAATATTTTGGGCACTTCTGAAGGAGATATGGAGACCATCTGGTGAAGAGGATGCTGCAAGGAAGAGTGCCAGGACAGAGATAAAAGTGAAGGCAAAGGAAATAGTGACTGGATAACATCAAAGAGCAGGGCTGACTATACAGAAGAGATGAAGAAAAAACCAACACAGGCAACTTGTGCTACAAATAGTGGCTTGGGGTGATGGATCCATATGATTCTGACAGAGGCTCGGGGGGAAGAGCTCAGTATTTTTGTTTCAGAAAAGGTTCCAGTAAAGTAGTGTTGATGTCTCTGGCATAGTTATAATTTAAAACAACTGGTGCAGCAGGAAAGGCTCTGGCTCATTTAGAAATACTGTCCTGGAGTTCTAATACAGACATTGTCGCTCCAACTGAATTGAACATGTAGAGGTGCCCAGAAGACTCTTTCACTCAATCACCATTTTCTTTTAAATAACTTTTAAGTTAGGAAACATTCCTATTGAACAGGTTCCTAAAGCTCATATTCTGGGGCAGTAATCAAGTGTTTTCCCCCCTGTGCTAAGCTAAAACTGAATCCAACTGAAAACAGGGATGTTTGTACTGTTGCTTCAGTTTCACTGAAAGAAATCATTCTGGCCCAATTCCACTCCTCTGTGCAAAGTCTGAGGAATGGGCCTTTTGTCAAAGGAGTTCCAGTGAGGCATTGAGGATATTGAGTCTTCCCTCTTAGACTATGGAGCAGCAGGGCTTCTTGGGCCACTGTACCTACCAATGATGCTACTCACAACCCTATACAGAGGGATTGGCCAGCAGGTCTATGTAGTTGCAAATGGACTGTTTACAATTATGCACATCTTCCTGACCCCTCAATATGCTTCAGTATGGTCTGAAGCAAATAGGATGAAATTCAATAAAGACAAATGCAAAGTACTCCATTTAGGAACAATCAGTTGCACACATAGAAAATGGAAACTGACTGCCTAGGAAGGAGTACTGCGGAAAGAGATCTGGGGGTCATAGTGGACTACAAGCTAAATATGAGTCAAAAGTGTAACGCTGTTGCAAAAAAAGTGAACATCCTTCTGGGATGCATTAGCAGGAGTGTTGTAAACAAGACACGAAAAGTAATTCTTCCACACTGCTCTGCGCTGATTAGGCCTCAGCTGGAGTATTGTGTCTAGTTCTGGGCACTACATTTCAGGAAGGATATGGACAAAATGGAGAGAGTCCAGAGAAGAGAGACAAAAATGATTAAAGGTCTAGAAAACATGACGTATGAGGGAAGATTGAAAAAAATGGGTTTGTTTAGTCTCGAAAAGAGAAGACAGAGAGGGGACATAACGGTTTTTAAGTATGTAAAAGTTTGTTACAAGGAGGAGGAAGAAAAATTATTTTCTTAACTCTGAGGATAGGACAAGACGCAATGGGCTTAAATTACAGCAAGAGAGGTTTAGGTTGGACATTAGGAAAAACTTCCTAACTGTCAGGGTGGTTAAGCACTGGAATAAATTGCCTAGGGAGGTTGTGGAATTTCCATCATTGAATATTTTTAAGAGCAGGTTAGACAAACACCTGTCAGGAATGGTCTCGATAATACTTAGTCCTTCCATGAGTGCAGGGGACTGGAATAGATGACCTCTTGCGGTCCCTTCCAGTTCTATGATTCAGGCTTATTGAGTTCCCTGCAGAACAGTGCTGTGTGGTGTGCAGCCCCTGTGTGAATTTTCTGTATTCTGCAGCAGCTGCATTTCCTTTTGAGATGTATGTACCTGTGGAGAAGGGTTCAGGATTTTGGCTGATCATTAAAGTAATCTCTTGGTTTTATTTTACCAATTTTTTTCTTAGATGCTAAAAGTAATTTTAAATGGTGTGTTTACCATTGATTAAAGATATAACGATATAAAAGTCACGTAATAAGGAATAGCAGTAATAACAATTGGAGATGGCTGACATTTACATTCCCCATTGTTTTTATTTTACTATTAGTTTTTCTCACATTTTAAGTCTTGTTTTATCTGAAGAAGGAAAACATTCCAATGCTCTGATATAAACAAGAGCTACTGAAATAATTGTAGCATTAAGTAGGGATATGTGCTGGAAATGGCTATATTTATTGGTAGGGTCATTATTCCATCAAATGAATTTGAAAACCTTTTTGAAGTTATTTGGTGTTGTGAGTGCTTTATTTGACATGCCTCTCACTTTTCTCGGCATGAAGATTCTGCCCAAAAGGTCTTGAAATGCATGTTTTGGCAATTTGTAGTATTTGGCCTTGGATATATCATGTGGCCAGATGTATATTTTCTAATATATTGAAATAAACATAACTGATTTCTTAAGAATATTAATCATATTCCAGGTTGTTCCCCTAGAGTTTCAATGTGTATATACTCCCAGGCTGTGATCTGTACTGCAATGATAAAATAGACAGAATTACTGTTCTGCACAACTCTAGTATTTTTATAAGAGGCATTGATGTGGCCTGATTTTCAGAGATGCTGAGCAACTACAGTTCTCATTTCTTCTAATAGTGCCTCAAGAAATGCTCAGTGCCTCAAGAAATTAAGTCCCACACATATTTCTGTTAACGTTTAGGGAAAATCTGTGGGAGAACCTTGTAATTTTGATTTTGTAGGATTCTTTTTAGGGTTGTGTTAGAGTTTGAGTTCCGCAAACCATGTTTCAATGGGAAGTGGACATCGAAACTTAGAGGTGATCACTGATTTCAAACTACTGTTTTTCAACTAAATATGAACCTGAGCTGCAAATTTGGATCCATATTCAGATCTATAGTTGAACTTCCACTTAGTTTAGGCATATTTGGATCCAGCATTTCAGGTCAGGTCATTATAGACTTAGTCATCTACTGTAAGGATTTCGAGCAGTGGTGGGCAACCTGTGGCTCGTCAGGGTAATCCGCTGGCAGGCTGCCAGACAGTTTATTTACATTTGCACGGCTGCCTGCAGCTCCCAGTGGCCGCAGTTCACTGTTCCCAGCCAATGGGAGCTGCGGGAAGTGGTGCAGGCCACAGGGACATGTTTCTAACTTCAGATACAGAAATGATACATACATACAAGATGTATGTATCCGGGTAGGTGGGGCTCGTTAGCCTTGGAAGGCAGTCCACCTAGGAGAAGAAAAACTCTGATTTAAAACCTCTGCTGCCTTGTGGCAATACCCACTCATGGGAAAGGCTAAGGGAGTCAACCCTGAAACCAAATCCGGTGTTGGAGTCCCGATGGCGGTCTGACATTGTCCTCAACATCATTCCGGCAACTCCTGCGACGCCACTGGTGCCAAGTTGTATCAACATTATCTTTCCCTTGGATCCATCAGAGGGGGGTTCTGCTGCATGGGCAACAGCTGTTCCTCCATATCACCCTGCCCTGGCTTGCGCCCTGGAGAGGACACTCCAGCTTCGCCTCACAGCGTCGATACAACACGGGAAGCAACAGTTTACTGGTTATAAGCCTCCTGCTCAATTGGCGTAGAGCTGGCACCAGGGGTTGCTTCCGACGGTGGAAGGGATCACCACGTCTCACTGGACAACTATCGCCCGCCTCAAGCTGGGCAGCCCCCAGCCAATAAGGTGTTGTCCCGCCACAGTTCACCTGCTTCACTGGGTGCGTGGGGCTTAGTGTACGTGAGTACCCGATAAGTGGACTGCGAACCATGCACCAGGCAACTACAAAAGAAAACCAACATAAGAAACCAGCCCTCAAGTTAGGATGCTGGAATGTACGGACCATGACAACTGGCCTATCACAAGACTTTCAAGCAATCAGCGATGTTCGGAAGACTGCAGTCATCAGCGATGAGCTAGCAGGACTTCAAATCGACATAGTCGCATTGCAGGAGACACGGCTGCCAGACGCTGGGACTCTCAGGGAAAAGAACTATACATTCTTCTGGCAAGGGAAGAGTGCCGAAGAAATCCGAGAGTGTGGTGTTGGATTTGCCGTAAGAAATTCTTTACTGGGGATGGTGGAACCTGGTCAACAAGGAACTGAAAGACTGTTATCACTCCGACTCCACACATCCACTGGACCCGTCAACCTGATCAGCGTGTATGCACCAACACTCAGCGCCACCAGGGATACCAAGGACGAGTTCTACGACCAGTTAGACACGATCATCAGGAGTATCCCTAAAGAAGAGCACTTGATACTACTGGGTGACTTCAATGCCAGAGTGGGCACTCACCACGACTTTTGGCCAACCTGTCTTGGAAAGTTTGGCATTGGAGAAATGAATGAGAATGGACAATGACTTCTGGAACTGTGCTCGTACCATGACCTCAGCATCACCAACTCATTCTTCCAGACAAAGCCTCAACAGTGTCCTGGAGACACCCTCGCTCCATGCACTGGCACCAACTCGACCTAATCATCATCAGGCGGTCTCCCTTCAAGTGCGTCCTGCTTACTTGCACCTTCCACAGTGCTGACTGTGACAGTGATCATTCGCTGGTGTGCAGCAAGATGAAGCTACAGCCAAAGAAGATTCATTGCTCTAGGCCAGAGGGCAAACCCCGCATTGATGTGAACAAGACCGCACACCCAGACAAGTCAGAGAAATTTACCCATGAGCTCTCCGAAGTGCTGAACTGCATGCCTCCCGGTGGCTGCGCCAAAGAGAGATGGGACCACATCAGAGACGCAGTACACAGCACAGCCATGAAAGTTTTTGGAAAGAAACGAAAAATGAACAATGGCTGGTTTGAGGCCAACTCTGCCACACTCACTCCAGCCATTGAAGAACGCTGCACTGTTCACCTGGAGTATAAGCGTTCCCCCAGTCATAGGACTCTACAAGAGTATCGATTTGCCAGGAGCAAAGTACAGAGACTAGCTCGACAGTGTGCAAATGATTACTGGCTCCAGCTCTGCCGGAGCATTCAACTATCTGATGACACTGGAAACATCAGGGGAATGTATGATGGCATCAAGAAGGCCATGGGACCCACAAAGAAGTGGAGAGTGTCACTAAAGTCTGCAACAGGCGAAAACATCCAGGAGAAGAGCAAGCAGATGGATAGATGGGTGGAGCACTACTCTGAAGTGTACTCCAGGCAAAACATCGTCACCGAAGCTGCCCTCAATACCGTGGATGGTTTTCCCATTGAAACTGAGCTGGACGAGAAGCCCACCATGGAAGAACTGAAGAAAGTCATTGAGAGCTTGTCCACAGGAAAGGCTCCAGGAAAGGATGGCATCCCACCAGAAGTTATCAAGTGTGGCATCAATGTCCTCCTAGAACACCTCCATGACCTCCTTTGTCAGTGCTGGGATGAAGGTGCAGTACCTCAGGATATGAGAGACTCCAACGTCGTGACCCTCTACAAGAACAAGGGTGATAGAAGCGACTGCAACAACTACAGAGGCATATCGCTCCTGAGTGTTGTGGGTAAAGTCTTCGCACGCGTGATCCTGAACAGACTGCAGAAGCTTGCTGACAGAGTTTACCCAGAGTCACAGTGCGGGTTCCAAGCAGGGAGATCCACAACCAACATGGTTTTCTCCTTAAGGCAGCTGCAAGAGAAATGCAGAGAACAGCATAAGCCGCTACTCCTTGCCTTCATAGACCTGACCAAAGCTTTCGACCTTGTGAACAGAGATGGGCTGTTCAAGATCCTGGCAAAGACTGGCTGCCCACCGAAGCTGCTGAGCGTGATCTAGTCTTTTCACGACAACATGAAAGGCACAGTATTGTATGATGGCTCGTCCTCCGATGCCTTCGATATCCACAGTGGAGTAAAACAAGGCTGCGTTCTCGCTCCCACGCTCTTCGGCATCTTCTTCGCAGCGTTGCTGAAACGTGCCTTTGGAAATTCCACGGAGGGAGTCTATCTCCACACCCGGTCTGACGGGAGACTTTTCAATCTGGCTCGACTAAAGGCCAAAAGCAAGGTACGGGAGGCAACAATAAGAGACATGCTGTTTGCAGACGACGCTGCCCTGGCCACCCACACAGAAACCGATCTCCAGTGTCTGATTGACCACTTTTCCAGAGCTTGCGAAGAGTTCAGGTTGGCAATCAGTCTTCAGAAGACCAAAGTTATGGCCCAGGATGCGGAACATCCAAGCATTGCCATCAATGACTATGTGCTAGAGGAGGTCAGTCAGTTCACCTACCTCGGATCTACCATCACGGACAACCTCTCACTGGACCCTGAGATCAACCATAGAATCGGCAAGGCCTTCACAATTTTGGCCAGTTTGTCACAGAGAGTGTGGAACAACAACATGCTGACCATCAACACAAAGGTCGCTGTGTACCGTGCATGTGTGCTAAACACTCTTCTCTACGCCAGTGAAACTTGGACCCCCTATGTTTCGCAAGAAAAGAGACTGAATGCCTTCCACATGCGCTGCCTCCGTCGCATACTCGGGATCACTTGGAGTGATCGAATAATGAACAACGAGGTGCTGGAACGTGCCAAGATCTCCAGCATGTTCACTCTCCTCCGTCAACGCCGCCTCAGATGGCTTGGCCATCTAAGTCGCATAGAAGATGGACGGATCCCCAAAGACCTGTTGTATGCCGAACTTGCCTCCAGAAACAGAGCTACAGGACGGCCCCACCTTCGCTTCAAGGATGTCTGTAAGAGGGACCTGAAGACTGTTCAAATCGACATCAACAGCTGGGAAGAGCTCGCCCAGGGCAGATGCAGATGGAGACATGCTCTGACTACTGGATTGAAAACTGGTGAAGACAAGCTGCGGCAGCTTGCCGAGGAAAAGCGGGTTCAACGAAAAAGGAAGCAGCGGCTCCAACCCACAGCTGACGCCGCCTTCAAATGCAGCAAATGCAATCGATACTGCCACTCTCGTGTGGGGCTCTACAGCCACAACAGACGCTGCACAACCATCAACTAAACATTCCCCATGGGCACATATCCATCGTCTCTCGAGACTAACGGACGCCAACAACAATCCAACAAGATGGATAATCACATTCAGGAAATCATAACCTTTCCAATGATATCCTACATGAGCCATCTTGCATAAAGTATATCTTACCTATGCCATATTCATATTTTAAGCGTATTTTTATGAAGCATGTGGAGTGTCACGACAGAGACGTTGGAAGGTAGTCACAAAAAATGGAACACTTTGGCGAATCAGCGATATTGCAGACTGATGAAAAGGTTTCAAGACATTTCTGTGAATTGGTCTACCACTAAAATCACTTCTCTCCCCTTCATCCATAAACCTCTAAGCTGTGCATGAGAGAGACATGTATTGTGAATATAGGGCTGGTGATAAGCTCCTAGTTCCATAAAAAGTCCAGTTGAAAAAGTCACTGAACTATCCATTGCCTAGGAAACAGTATTTTCTGAGCCCATATAGGTATATTGAATTTAATACAGCAGGTAGAGAGCACTATAAAACAATTTCCATTTGAATTAATTAAATTTCAGGAGAAAAGTAACTTCCTGTCCAAACTACCCTTAAGACAGTCTTTTGTGGGGCAAGGAAAAAACCTTTAGAGAAGTTATTGGCTGCTTGGATTATTCTAAAAGAAAAATTTGGAAAAGTGCCTGGCTTGAATTTATATTCCCTTTGTGATCCATCAAAAAGAATTCATCTCCTATTCAAATGTCTAGTCAATATGTTAGTCAGATCAAATACCACTAATAAGATGCTAAAAATGCTTCTGAGGAACAGGGGGATTTCTTTAACAAGCCATAAAGTGCTTTTTAATCCATTTCTGACTTGTTACAGTCTTTGTGATTCCCATAGATTGTTACATCATGACACAGTTCAGTCCTCTATGTGGAGGGAATCATTTGGGGTGTAAATCAAGGGCAGTGTATAGATAACTTTCTCCAATTGCTCCCAAAGCCAACATGCTCCTGTGTGAACCTTCCTACCTTTCTATCCAAATGTTTTAAGAGTCTGGTTCTTGGGGTTATTTTGACCTGGCAAAGTTCCATTGGGAAAATAATGGGAAGCTGTCTAAGAATTATATGTTCCATTATAAATTATGTTGTAAGTAAAACGATAGGCCTTCTTTGTGTATCACAGGACAATGAGGACTGTTGAAGTTAACCAGTGGTACTGGTACCCTCAGGCTTGGAGAATTTGGCCTCTGAATCTTTTTCACAATAATGTTAATATTTTAATACATACTGATTCAACATTTTATGTAATATCATAGACTGGTGAGGCATTCCCTTCTCAGGCATAACTTTCATCAACTTCCATAGGATTGGGCCCAAGGAAGTAGTAGTTTTTCTTGAATATATGTCTGATAAGGGAAGGTGATTGGGTGAGGATGCTGGGGGGAAGTGGATGGTGAGATTCTGTAGCTGAGAATACATACATTATTAGTCACTGCAGCAAAGAAAAGTCAGAAATAAAACAAGAGAATCTGAAAAATTAAGCAGCAGATGCCAAAATAACAAGAATTAATACTAAAGAACTGCTTATCTGAATATCCAAGGTGAAATTCTGGTCCCATTGAAATAAATGACAAAATTCCCATTGACTTCAATGGAGTCAGGATTTTAACACCCAGACTTCTGGGTGGTTCCTTGAATTAGACATAGTCCAGAACTATTTATCTGGAGTCATCCATCCATCCCTTTTGATTTTGGAGGTTTAGATAAAATAGAATCCAGAATTTACCCACATCCACTTTTGGGTTTCCAAAATAAACTATATAAATAAATAAATACCATCTGACTAGGTTTTGTAAAACCAAAACCTCCCCTGGTTTTAGCTGTCTCTAAACAAATCAAACTTTCTCAACTTCACACACCACCACCACCACATCTTTTGAGATAGCACAAACATCTCCTTTACAGAGTTATGTGACCTCTTTTGATTTCTTAAAGCACATTTAATCTGATCATCTGATTTTTATGAGTGCTTGCTTGAATTTTCAGGCAATACTGCAGTGTGTAGAAGAACATGGAGTTCTAGCCTACAACCCTTACTCATCTTAATAATTGTATCAAAGTAAATGGGTCCACCTGTGTGAATAAGAGTTGTAGGATTGAGCCCATGAATGGACTGAGAAAAATAATAGAAAAGAGTAATAAATACACAGTTCTCTGTGACTGCATGGTTTACAGTATTATTATTAGTCTTTTGACATTTTTATCTGGGTCCTATAAAAACGTCTTTGGAGCTGGCACAACAATGGTGCAGGTAAACTTCTTGCATTTTTAAAAGATCTGGTACTTAGTTTATGGGATTCAAGCCTGAGCAGATGTGAAAAGTTCAAAAAAAGGAAGGCCAGATTAGATGTACTTTTGTGGTTCAAAAATCAAAACAGATGTTATTATTCAACCACAAAAACATCTACATGCATTTAAGTAACATTAGGTGTTGGTTTAAAATTGTTTAGTGAATAATGAAACTGTTATAAAATTATGCAGGCCACATTTTTTTAAAATGTAACAGATATAATGAATATTTACACTCTTCTAACTAGTGAGAGGGAGCATAAATAGGTCCTAGAAGGCTTATAGTGATGTAAATGAGCTCAGTTTTGTGGGGATATGGTGAAAGGGGAGAGATAAGGTTGATTAGAAGGAAGGAAGAAGGTGAATGTAGTCTTTATTTCTGTTTAACAAGATGTATTGATTTAAGGTGGACACACTTTATAATTCTCCATAAACTTTTATGGGCACCTGCCCATATGACAGCTTGACCTTGGCAAAGGATAACAAATGCTAGAAGTGTTTACAAGCCTTTGGCACATTAGTATGTGAAGAAACATATTGCAGCCATGCCATACGCAGCTTCTTATGAAAGAGTCTTCTCAGAAATGGATGGCATAGGTAGGATGGCATTGTTCTTATACTGACGCATCCTCTTAGTGGGTGTTAGAACATAACAGTTGAATGTTAATAGGTTCCTGTTGATTCACAGTGTGGCCCAATGGATAGGGAAGCCAATTGGCCTGGAAGTCTGGAGACCAAGATTCTGTCCCCAGATCTACCACTGATTAGTGTGATGTTGGGCAAGTCACATAAACACTCTGTTTGCCCTCCCATACTTTGTCTGTCTTGTCCTATTTAGACTGTAAACATTTTGGGATGGGGACTGTCTGTCAATGTGTGTTTGTACAGCATGCAGTACAACCGTGTCCTGATCTCAGCTGGAACCTAGAGGCACTGATACTAATAAATCAGAATAATGTATTAAAATGATCTGACCATTGTGGCAGTAGACTGAGCTCAGATGTAGCGAAGATCAGCGAGCACATAATTATCAGCACACAAATTCACTCAACAAAAATTATGACAAGATAATATTTTGCAAACTCTTTCTTTTATGAAAAGCACCATGAGATCTTGAATATTGATTTTAAGTTCTTATCCAACCTATGAGCAAGTATGAAACACAAGAACAAGGGAGGAAAGAGTCTAATCTAAAAGCAGGACTAGGCATTTTGAGTAGGCTAGATTTGTATTTTTGTACTAAAGAAATAACCAGTGCCAATCCAGCTTGCAATCAGTGACTTCAGCTATTACCTCATCTAAAGCATGGTAACATTTAAGTAAGTTTTGCGAGTGACTTTTGCAATTGTCATGTTCTGCCCAAGAATATATGTGATACAAGTGGTAATGTACTGATAAATGATTAATACACCTATGGAACCATAGGTCAGTTGTTCTCAACCAGGGGTCCGAGGACGCCTGTGGGACTGTGAGCAGGTTTCAGGGGGTCTGCCAAAATAAACCAGTGAGCAGGGCTGGTATTAGAGTCACTGGGGCCCAGGGAAGAAAGCCGAAGCCTGAGCCCCGCTGTCTAGGGCCAAAGCTGAAGCCTGAACCCAGCTGCATGGGGATGAAGCAAACTGGCATGGAGCCTTGAACAATTGCCCTGCTTGCTGTCCCCTAATGCTGGCTCTGGCTTTTAATCTAATGGATATGCAGAAAAATATTTTTTGAGGCACAGGTCGACCATGGAGTTTATATAGCATAGGGGCAGGGAGAAGGGCTCAGAAAGAAAAAGTTTGAGAACCCCTGCCATACGTAACTATTCACAGTAAAAGTGTTTCCATTTATTTGCCAATAGCTGTGGCTTCTGGTATTTTTGTGTTTTCAAGTGCTTAAGTGGATGAAGTAAAGTCAGGGAACAAATTTTCAAAAGTGCTGTAGTGATTTAGGAGCCTTAATCCCATTTCCAGACGTGATTTAGGCATTTAGGCACAGACTTTTAAGGACCTTCTGTGTTGCTCCGCTCAGCATTGCAAAGCTTCAGTGATCTAGATGGCTAAGTCACATTTTCAAGAGTAAGAAGCCTAAATCCAATTGACTTTCAAAGAGATTTTATGCTCCTAAAGCCCAGATTTCTAAAGCTATTTAGGCATTGCTCCAATAACATTGCAAGGCTGATATCCCTGATTTTTAAAAGTATTTATAGATGTAAATCAATAAATCCTAGATACTTTTGAAAATCCCACTAGGTTCCCAGCCATTTCTTTAGGCACATGTGCCTCAAAAAATCTGGACCCTAGTGCCTAAATCAGTTTTGAAAATGGGATTTAGCCACATAAATCATTTACAGTGGGATTTTCAAAATTACCTAGGCACATAACCACCATGGTCTTGCAATGCTGAGTGATGCAGTGACTAAATACCTTCACAAATTTGTTCTTTAGGAGTCTAAATCTCATTGCAAGTCAATGAGATATAGGGTCCTAAGTCACCTAGGGCCAGATTTTAAAGGTATTTAGGCATGCACTAGGCACTTATCTGTGAAAATTGTATCCATAATCTTATATACATATAAATCAAGTATCAGTGAAACAGTAACATTTCTTTTTAGATCCCTAGGCAAAAAACACACATTCCCCCCCCCACACACAGTTTTGAGTTAATATTATTCCATTCTCTCATTTTAAAAGTGTCCACCCTATTTTCAAGGAGTTTCTTGTTTCAATTTCCAGGGTACATGAGAAAATCGTGACGTGAAAAACACAGAAGACACCCTTTCTCTTTGTTTTCTTTTGCTAATGCAAATGCTAAATATCATACTGATGTGAAAGGGATGGAGAGAGCAAAGTGTGTAAATAATTTAATAGGGAAAAGGGTTGTAAGATAGCAATTCACCAGAGTAAGGACAATAGAGTACAAAATGCCATAAAAGATAATAGGCTTATATGAATTGGCATGTGTTAGTGATTATGCAATCATTCATTTCCCACAGTTTTATTTTTATAGGAAACTTTGGAAAATCCCTAAAGAACTGGCCAAGTCATTTTTTTAACCACAACAGGTTTCTTTATAACATGACTAGGAGTAGGCGATTAAATATTTTCACATTTTATGCCTTGATGGGTCATTTTCATCTGTGAAAATCAGTAGCTTTCCATCTCACAAAAGCCAACAGAAGAAGACAGAGAACTATAGATCTGGCTTTTGCTTCAAGCTGAGCAAGTCATCCTCAAATCACCCAAACCATGGAAGCATTTTGTTTCTGAACTGCATGGGACTGGGTGACAAAGATCCAAATAGGAGCAGACATTTCACGTAACTGAATGTTTCTATCACAGTTTGTTCATGCCTGATGCAACAGGCACCTGGGAGGCTGGAGAGAGGAATTTTTGTTCAAGTGTTCCCAGTTCTGAGATGGACACAGATTTCTTTTGATTAACAGCTGAGTTCTCGTCACTCACTGGCAAAATTAGCATTTTTCTTTGTTGCTGTCATTTTAAAAAAATATTCATATTTTTGGCCACTATTTTCCTTCTCAGCTAGACTTAGGAAAATAAGGCTTTGATCCGCACTTCCGATATTTTTAGATGTTTTTTAAAAAGGTTACTATCTTTTCAGACTCCTTGTGATTAGCCAACAGCTGGCTCACAGCCTCAAAATGTTCTTCTTGCCTCAAGTGAGGCTGTCCGTGTACCTAAGCAGCATCAGTGGTGGCTCATCAGAGTGACTCATACAAGAGACTGTGTACGGAAACTGTGTCCTTGTGTGGGTATTGTGTATTTAAGGCCCATCTTCTCTTGCTGAAGGAACTCTCCTTTCAACTTCTCTCTGATCACTTGCAACCTCAGCTGGGACTGATAGGCTGCTAACCACTCAAGTTGATCTTTACTTCTATTTCCCAAATTCCTTTTTCTGTGTCTGTGTAGCTAAAATCTGGGTTGTTTGCCCGTGTTTTGAACTGCAGTTTGTGTGGCTGTCCAATTTGTGAACTGACAGTTAAACTAGTTCTCTCTCTTTTTACCGATATCAGTTACTTTATCTAACTTTAAGGCTACAGATCTGTGAATTTCAATAGGGACTATTCCTAATGGTTAGAGCAAAGGGCTGGGAGTTGGTATAGTCCCAGCTCTTCTACTGACTCACTGTATAACCTTAGACAAGTTACTTAACCGCCATGTGTCTTAGTTTGCCCATCTTCAAAATGGATATAATAATACCTACCTGATTGGCACCTAAAGGAAGAGAGCAAGAAAGGCTTGTAACTCCCAATCACTTAGAAATGTATAGAAAGGAAAACTAGTCTGAGTGTCTGAATCTTCCTCAGGGATCAGTTTGGAGGTCCAGAATTATTTAGTCTTTTATAATGTCACATACCAAACCCATCCACAAGTTTGCAAACATATCTGAATGTGTAATAAATTTACACAGGAATAAAAACATTGCCTGTTAAAATCTGCAAGTGGGTTAGAATGATTAATGCAGTTGTACATATGTTTAGGTGAGGCAGAATTAAAAGGACAGATCTTAGATTAGGCCCAAATGTAGTGTGGTTTATTTAAAAAAAAACAACAGAAGAAAATGTATTACAAAGCTGAATAGGAATATAAATATTTTCTTAATTAAAACTATATTAATAAAGGAAAACCATATTCTTCTCAATTTCAGCATTCCTGTTTTGAACTGAAACACAACAGTGACCATGCACGAGAATTAGAAAGGGGAAAGGAAAAAAAAAAAAAGACAGTAATGTAAAGTGAAACTGTGCAGCCCCTTGTCAAGAACAGTGAAATGTGAAACTTATATATGAGCCTAAATGGTGGAAGCTAATTTGTTCTTTAGAATTTCTTGTGTTGTAATTTGGGATGGGCCCGGCAGTAGTGTAGCCAGCAGTCCTTTCCGTGAGTGCTTACTCCAATTCAGGGTTTAGAATGACCTTAGACAGCACAAGCCGTGTTCAATTAGTCTGAGAGCATATCAGGGATGACTACCGGATCTGAATATGTTCAGCAGCCTAAATAAAGAATTCCCTTAATACTCTTTCAACTGTCTTCTATTCCCAAACCAAACCACTAGCTGTAAAGTCCCCTGATCTTAGAAAAGGATTGAATATGGATTCAAACTTTGTAGACTAGGCCTATTTCTGGTTTTAATAAGCTACCATACACAGGTAAGGAACATTTTTAAAGAGGCAATTTCCCTTTAATATAACTAAGGTTCCTCCTCACACTGTAAAATACTCTCAACAGTTTTATACACCACCTTACCTATGAGGTTGGTGAATTTAAATATATTTTGAGGTACCATTGGAAATATTTTTGCAGTGAAGAAAGTACAAACATACTGTAAACTCTGTGTTGTCCATTTATACATTTTATTAAAGAGTGCATATATACCAGTAAAAGTTACTATTGCAGCTATACATTGAATGAGCCGCTGGGTGTCTGGTATTTTAAAGTACTGTTAATTTAAGGCAATGAGTTGTGCATAATGTTTATTAACAATGTTTTAATGACTTGTCAGTTTTCTAAAACACATGCTGAAATATTTTAGAAATCACTTAGTAAATGTAGTTTTTATTCTTTTGCCATATTCATGGGTTGCTACTTACTTTAAAAAGAGATTAGAAGGTTCAGATTTAGAGAAGCAAATTGCTTGTTAATCTGCAGGTATTTCTCTTCTTGATATGGCCACCAGTGTCTAATCTTAGCAACACAGGCCCAGTCACTGTGCTTTTTCATTAGAGCTGCAGTGAACTGTTTGCCAGGAACTTGAACTCTGGTGAACAAGCTGCTCCAAGCTTGCAAGCTTTTGTATGAAAATGTACTGTTTGGGCTACTGTACAGAGCTGCTATATAGTGTGGTAAAAACTGGTATGAGATCACTGTGTCAAGAACTGTCATTACATTACTCATTTCCCAGCCCAAATTGGGACGAAAGATTGAAATCTGGTATTTTTGCAAACCAAAAAAAGATGAGATCAATTGAAACATTTCATTTAAAATCATTTATAAATATTTTTTAGCATGTTAACAAATTTCAAAACAAAAGATGGTTTGAATAGAAAAATTTGTCCCAGACAGTTTGATCTTGCACCAATTTGGGAATTTGGTCACTGATTTCATTGAGAGCTGTAACATTTATTAGGTCCATGGTGTCCATAATTGAGAACATGAGATATCCTGAACCCCTACACCCGAGCCTCATCAGCACATTCCTCCTCCTCTTACTCCTCCTCCAACAACCACTTATATCTAAGTTCCATGGCACAGAACATTATGCCACCGGTTGCTTTACTTAGGGTGGGTTTAGAGGGGAATTATCAACAACAATGTTCACTTCCCATTAAAAGTCATGCTCATTCTCCAACGACTTTTTCTCTCTCTCTTTTTTAGTGTTTATTTTTTTCCTATTACAATTTTTTCCTTAATTTTTGCCCTTAATTTCTCTATTAACTTTAATTAAGCTCATGAGCTTCTTTTCCAGGTAAGTTTTCCCGAAGTTTCCACAGCTCTATTTTTCATCAGCTACAGACCTGCAGCAAAATTTCGTCAAGCCGTGGGGGTGACGTAGAAGCATGATGTTTTATAGTATGGACTGTTCTTCATTATGTAGTAATTGACATATTCAGAATCTGTTTTTGCTGCTCCCCCTTAAAAATATGTCTACCTGAAGAATGGCATAGTTTTCAGTGCATTAAATAAAAATTTGCTTTGCAAATTACTTTAATCCTACAGAAAGAACTAACTCTTAGAGCACAAAACCTTCTTCAGGTCCTACAGGGCATTAGAACATCTCAGGTACTGGCTGCTGGTTTAATAAACGGATAGGATTTCCATTTACTTCAGGCAGGCTTAATGTATTGTTCTTGTATTGAGACAGTCAGAATGAGTCAGGAGCCAAAGAATACACTTTATAGACACAAATAATCGTAAATTCAGAATGTCACCTTTAGGCAGAGGCATTTTTATTATTGTTAGTGGAGCTGCTGAGTAGGTTTGATGTTTTATTCTCTTGGGGACTAAATGTTCCAGAGTACCATAGCCCTATCTTTATCAGGCTCACAAAAAGGGAGCACAGCCAAACTTGCTTCCTATACTTCTCTATGATTGATAGCAGATGGCATGCTTTAAAATAAACCTATCCATTAGCAGTCCTCTGTGTTTTTACTCAAGGCATTTACAACTGTCTCAACCAGAAAACACATTCTCTCCATGAGCTAGTTTCAGTCCGCAACAGCTGTACAGGTGCAAATCTTTCATTAACTCTTAAATAGTGGTGAAATAAATGTTACATTTTATTTTATCTTTTGGTGGAGAGATTGTACTTCAAAGGAGGTGGTGGGGGGGAATTCCATAGTTCATTTACATGGGGTAGAACTTTATATTATTAAAACAATATTATGCAGCAGTATATTTTCCCTGATATCTTATAGGCCATGTGGGTATTATACTCTACAAGTTTGTTCCCAGGGATATAGTTTAAATGATAAATTACCAATCTTACCAAAAAGAGAGACACACAGACATACGTGTACAGGGCCAGATCCTGTTCTCACTGATGTTAGCGGGATTTTTCCACAAGTAATTAGTTGCTGAAATCCATCCATAAATGCAATTGGTTTTGCCTAGATTTCCGTACAATAGTCATATATGTTACACCAGGCAGTGCTTTGAATACAATGAACTTCACAACATCTCTCCAAACATTGGTACTCTGGCAGCTAGAGCTTAAAATACTACTACCACATCTTTAATATTAGCATATAACATTAATATTAGACAAGATCTTAAAATATTAGTGCCAGATAAAAATGTATTAACAAGGGCATAAGAGTCATTAAGTAGAATAACTATCACTGACTAAATGGATGCTGAAACTTTAACAGGCAAACCAATGTAGATGATAGAAACTTCAGAGAGACAAGAGGATCCTTTCATTTAAAGGGATGTTGGAGAGACTAAGGTTAGGGATTTGAAAGCTAGTAAATAAAACAACACAGCAGGAAAAGTTATATCGAATGTGCCATCTCATTAGTGGCTATCATGCCTATGTTATTTTTCTTATGTTGAAAAGATAAAACAAGGAGGCAGGCAATATTCTGTAGCAAATAAGTGGAAATTGGGGCATTTTTGTATAAATCTAAAGTAACAAGAGAAAAATACAAATGTGCTCTCAGCACTCTAAATCCATGTAGGATAATGTAGGTGCTAAATAGATTTATCATTATGGAATACATCTGGAGTGCCCTTTTTATGACAGAAACAGCAGAGATAAGTGAATCTGAATTTGAATCACTGTGCACCTTTGGCAAATATTTTATAGTAGAAATGCATTGAAATAGGATAAAAACAACAAATGTCACAAGTATGTGAACAATAAAAATGTGAAAACCATAGGTAAGAGGAGCTAGTGGGAGCAGCTGGCTATGTAGAGGCCAGTGGAAAAGAAAAACAGCATTTAAGATTGGAAGGTCATAAAAATATCACACTATAATGTACTAAAAATGTGTTAAATACAGTGGCTGTGGGCAAAAGTGTCAGCTCTTAGGTGCTTATATGTATCAGAGCCAGTTTTTCTGAGGGATCAAATGCTGGACAATCACTGAACTTATTCCTTACACTCTTACAAATGCCATTAGAATGTTAGGACCAAATCTTGGCACATACTACATTCCCTATAGGATAGGCTGGCAGTGCAAAGGGGACTAGCTTGTCAACTGAAGATTCCCTCAGCTTGTGAAAAATGTCCCCCCCTCAATAGTTTCACCAGAAATTAGAAAATGTCCAGACTCTCGAAACTTTACGTTCTGTTGCTGCAGCCACTTTCTCTAGAGTCAGACGGGGACCATTCATTTTGTCTTAAAACACATGAATGGTTTTCCCATCCCGTGAGAATTTTTGAAAGTTTGAAAAAATTTCACCCTGTCCTGAATCAGGGTGAAAAGACAAAAAGCTCAAATGTTCACAAAAACGGATAATCTGCAAAAATGTAAGTTCAGGTCAATTGAAACATTTTATTTAAATAATTTTTAAATATTTGATTTCAGTTTCAACCTTCAACATGGGACATTTCAACACTTTCAAATCTTTTCTCAACATGAGAGTCAGGAAATGCTTTGAAAATAACCCTCTCCCACAAATAGTTTTGGTTCAATGAGAAAATGTTTTGTTGAAAAATTCCCAACTGTGTCTATTTACTACCAAGCTGGGGCATGTGTGTACAACTGGGGAGTACCTCTTCCATAGGCCTACCCCACCATATTATGCAGATACTCTGTGGATGGACTCCCATTAAAGTAAACTGGAGTTTTGTCCTTGGAGCACCTAGATAATTGGGCCCAAAATGAAATGCGGGGGAAAAAATCCAGGCCAACTGTACACAATATAAGTATAAGAAGTATAAGGTCCTAGCTCACCTCTCCTGTTGACTCTTCTAACAGGGGAGTCTAGTCATTTGGCACTAATGATGCAAAGCCACCAAAATAATTTCATAAATGAGTAGTATAAATGATGTACTGCACTGTAAAGTGTCCCAATTCATCATCCCTAAAGGGGAATGGAATGGCATTCCACTTCCCACTCCATCACTAATCTACCTTATTCCCAGCACAACACTTCTCTTTGAGATCCCTGACTGCAACCTTTTCATTTTGAAAATATGATAAGTCTACGGGGTAATGGGAAGGTTGCTGATTGCTGTTTGCAAGTCCACCACTTATTCTGATCACTAGCTACCACTGTGTAATGAAACTCTAGTTCCTCTTGCAGTCCCTGATCCAGCATACTGACACGTGTTTAACTTTAAGGATGTGAATGAACATACTGACTTCAATGGGATTACTCTTGTGCTCAAAATTAGATATGGTCTGAAGAGTTTTGCTGGATCAAGGCCATGTTCCTCTAAAGCAGGTAAACAACCAAACAAAAAAGATATATAAAAGAAGCACACATGAATCTTGCAAGCAGTTTTAAAATAATTTAAGATTTCAGCTAGTTTTCCAACTTTTGTTCCACTGCTACTCAGTATTTACTTGCTAGACCCCCCCACTGTAAGACAGACAGACACAGACATTCTGATGGCTATTGAACATGGAAGGCCTGCCCTCAGCTGGTGTAGTCAATATAATCCCCATGGAAGACAAGGGTGCTATCACAATGTACAACAGTTGAGAATTTGGTCCTCAGGTTTCTACACAGATTTTTACCACAAGTGTTTCAGCACTGTTAAATACTTCTAAGAAGCTGTCCAGTTGAAAATGTACACACAATTCACGTCTACCTTCATGACGGTGGACGTGTTCACTGTTAAAATGGCCAACACTACATATATATTTCCATATTTAACATTGTTAGTAAGACGTAAAACTGAAAAGGATTGCAAAGGAATTCTGTAGGATGTTTAGAGCCTGAGATCTTCTCTTTCTTGCTGAAGCACCAAATGACTGCACTGCACCTTTAAGTGGGGGCAGAGGCGAAGGGGAGGGATTTGTCTGGCTGGCTGTATAAAGGGAGCAGTACTTTATGGGTGGGGAGTGGGGGAGAGGTCAAACTGCTGCCTTTTCAGAGTAGGTACCTAGAATGTTCCTATTGAGCTGATCACCTAGATCTGGGCAGGAAACAGTTTTCCTAAGATAAATTTCAGATTTTTTTCTCATCCCAAAATTGGGGCAAAATTTAGAATTTTTTTGCAAACTGAAAATTGGAAAACAAATCAGTTCAAGTCAATCAAAATGCTTCATTTTAATAATTTCAAAACATTTCATTTTAATTTTGACCATTTTTAATTGTTTTAAGCAATTGTACTACTGTTAGGTTACATTTCTAAACAAAAAGTCATTTTCAAATGGAAAGATGAAATTTTTCATTTTGAAAATGTTGAAGCAGGGTTGAATCATCTTTTGTCAAAATGTTTTTGAGTCAAGTAATTTGTTAACTGATCCTTTCCAGGAAAAAGTTTCTGTTTTGACTAATTGCTCTTTTATTGGGAAAATATGTGAAAAAAATTGCTGACCAAGTCTACTTGCTGAGAGTTGCTACTGAAAAAAGGTAAATTTGGAACCTTATTCTACAAGTAATATATGTTCATAACAGCTCCTATGAGTAATCCCATTGACTGTATTGTGGCTACTCCCAGGAATAAAATTACACCTGTGCCTAAATGCCTGCAATCTTGTGACCCTGGTAGGAACTTGAAGCCTTCCCCTGATAGATATCCTGATCCAGCAAGGCACTTAATCACATGTTCATCCAAGTAACAGAACTACTTATATGCTTAAAGTTAAGCATCTGCTTAAGCACTTTGCTCAATTAGGGCCACAGAGCATAATTTATTATGGTATCTCATTTTACAGCAAATTACTTAGGGACTTTATATTAATAAAGTTACATTTAATCAGAAAAAATATTTGATTCCCCTCTCCCTGATTAATCCTTTTATTAATTAGCGACTTAAAAATATGTGATGTTACTAAGGACTGAAAAAAAATCTCTCTGGCTTAAGTCTAGGCCTTTTCAGAGGTAGTGGCTGCCCCTCAACAATCCCCCCTCCCCCTTAACTCAACTAAGGGAGAAATTATAATCACTGAACTGGTAGAATGCCTGGACAATAGTCAAAGGGGGCGGGGTTTTACTCTTGGTTTATTTGGCATTTCTTTGAGTAAATTGGATTTCTGATGATGGTGTCTATACCTCCTGGCAATGCTGCCAATATTACATTTTTATTTGCATTAAAACAGGAGAGGAAGTAAAAAAAAACACTCCTGAGTCAAAACATTAAATAAATCACATTTTAGAAAATTAATTTAATTATACAACCAAATAAAGGAAAGGTATTGAACCACATCTTGTATGCCTAACATTACATGAATTTACACAGACGGTAAGAAATGTATATACACCATACTCAAAATAGATGCAGTAACATGGCACATGCAGTAAGAGGGTAAGCAAATGAAATTTTAACAAAAATGTAATGCAGAACATTTTAAACAGTATTTGAACTGTACACAGGGCTAATTCATTGCACATACACATTTCAATGTGCCGTCTCTGCTTTTTACATGTTAAATTCATTCCGAATGAAAACTGCTGTTTTTATCTTTTTATCATATTTCTTAGTGGATAGAGATGAGATGAGGTTGTCATAATATGTATTTATAATAAATAACTTCATCTCAAAGTGTTTGCAAACATTATGTATACAAAAATCACTTCATCCATCATTGGAGTGGAACATGACACCCGTTTAACCCAGCTACATTCCACAACAGTTTGGAAGAGGAAGTGATGAATAGTGTATCCAGTTGTAACTGCAAGAGGACTTTAGGACTCAATCCAAGATGCATTGAAGTCAATTGAAACTCCTGTTGACTTTAATGGGAGCTGGATCAGTCCTTTAAGTAAGTAAAATGTAAATGCATGACCTGGAATTTGGCCAGTACACTAGGATTAAGACGTTATTGCTGTTCAACCGTTTTTCAGTGACCACCAGGTCAGGATCTCAGTTTTATGTCTTATCTGATGTTACTTCCAGCAGCACAATGACCACTAGCATTATGTTAGGGCATTGATTCAGTACTGACTCAGAGGGAAAACTCCCATTTTCTGAATCACTAACCATTCCTGCAACACCCTGCATTTTCCTTGGAGATCTTCCACACAAGCAATGACCAGGCATGACCCTGGGTAGTTTGAGAGATATGTTAGGATCACAGTCCAAAATTGCATGTTTTGTAAACTGCAGATAAACTCTGTCTTCCCAATTCCAGTATCTAGGAACAATACCACAACAAGAATATCTAGTGTTATGCTTTTCAAAGGCAAGTCTGTTTTCATTTTACCTGGAATGCTTGCCATACCCACCAGGGACTGTACCTCTCCCTTTGCTTTTAAGTGATGCAATGGCTTGAGGCAGGGTGGTGATGTCAGTTGGATTGGCAGGTACAGCATAAACAGAAGCAATCCATTAAGGGAGAGGGGGGGAAACTTTTGGAGAAGATTTTAAAAGTTTCCTGGTGGATCAACATCCTTGAGATTAAACATTCCCACATGTAAGTTGACATTTTAAAATATAAAACCTATGAAAGATAAGAAGGAAATTATGAGAAATGCAACCGTAAATATTTTGAAGCATGACTTCCTGGATTATGTGGCAGTTGGCAAAACTTTCAGGGAAAAGATGCATAGAGTGTAATATACTTCTTTGCCTAAAACTTTTGTTCCTGGCCCTTAATATTTTCATGTATTAATACTTCCACACCCACATAAAATACCTGAAGTATCATTTGAATGATGCTTTTAATCTCAGCTGTTTTAGATTACTCTTTCAAAAAGTGTCAGTTTAACAGTCAAAAAAGCACTGTCAAGAAAGATTTATTTTGAAGAGGACAAAACTAAAATAAAATTGAACTTCTATCCCTGTTTGGATGGAGATCATGCCTTGCTAAGGATCCCCGGGAGGGCTGAATCTAGTGGTCTATCCTGGTTAAGAAAACAAGCAAATGACAGAGTTATACAATACTCAACCAAACACTGCTTTCAAGATGCAATGTGACAATTACTAGTCAACAGGGAAACACTTTAAAAAAAATAAGGGGTAGCCACGTGATTGAAGCTGGCTGACAGACAGGAAACTCCACTGCCAACAAGTTTGAGTCCTGCTGGGGTCTTAACAGACCATAGTTTCCCTATTGTGATAAAGGGGTGACACACAGGAATCCTGGAAAGGAGGTTGAATTTTAGTTTCTGGCCCCCTACTGACCTGACATTGGTCAGGATTACAAAAGGTTAATACCTCTTTGACTGTAGTGGCCATTATTTCTTGGTTGCAATTGCTGCTGTTATGGCACATCTTCCTTTTATTTATGAAAATCCAATGAAAATAAAACATAATACCTGCTAAAAGTAAGAACCACAGACTCATATGGCCAATTAATAAAACACACAAATAGAGAGGTCTAGGATGTCAGTCGGAGTAGACAACCTGAGACCCTGGACACAAGAGAGGATTATTCTGCCTCTCATTGGACATCTGTCAGCAATTACATTTGATCACACATGTTCAAAAACCAGTTTCTTGTGCAGTTGCCTGTTAAGTTGCTGAAGTGGATCCCCACTTTGCACCATCCTTTTGGTGTAATTGTGCTGTGATACATCAGCATCAGCATCTCTTTTCAAATTGCAAATGTATTAAGAGTTCCAGCAAAGAACTCTGTTTCTGCACCATGGTCAAGAGTTTTGTTCTCCATCTCTATGCTCATGTAGTTTGCAAATCACTTCTGCAGAATGGTTGCTGTATCTGCACACAAGCCACCATATCCCTTGTGCTGGATGAGTTTGCATTGTGTGGTGATTTCCTCTTCTTTTATTGCAAACAAATCTGGTCTCTGTTTGTTTACTCTTCTATTCTGTCTTTATGTCTTGGTGTGCATTTTAATTAGATGCGCTTCAGTTCTTTCATTGCTTGTTGACGCTTTCATGTGGGAAGCACAGTTTTCACTAGCCCTGCAAGTATTTACTACTGTTTGCAGATTCAGGTTCATTTATCATAGAGATGATTATCAGTTGTACTACTAATAATTTGGTCTCTAATTAATCCATTTGTTAAAAATTCAGATTGCTATGACTTAGCTTTATCGTGTAGCTCTATTACAGAATGGCCAATTGTCTCACCTGGCAACTAGTTTCTTGTAAAGAAAATTTGTCTTTCCCTAGTGAAATTCTTCATGAAATAGTCCTGAAAGCTTTGAATCACTTCGTCTAGCTGTTTGTTCTGCCACCAGAATTTACTGTAGAGCTTCAATGCCTCTGAGCTGGGCAGTGTGATGGCCTTCACTCTATCCAGTTCTTTTCAATACCACTTGGTTCCAGGCAGATTTGGAGTCACTCTGAGCATCTCTTCTAGTTCTCTTCCAGCTTTGCTTCCAGGTTGAATCATTCAGGTGGCTTCATTAGCTCCATCTTTGCCAAAATTTAGTTTCCCTCTAACACCATATTAATAAAGGTGTGACATGCAGGATTGCTGGAAAGAGACTGAACTTTATTTCCTGACTCTAGTCACGTGATATGGACGGGGTTATAAAATATCCACTGAGTCTCCTGAGCCTACTGTTGCACCCTCTCCCAACCCAGGGATATATTCCATGCAGACAGGGATCAGAAATTTTCCTGCACCCTTCCTGCAGTGAGATATCTTGTCTCCCCACACACTCCCAATATGGGGTCATTGTGGTTGGCCTGTTTTCAGGCTTTTGTTGCAAATTTGTATAGCATGATCATTGGACTGCATGATAGTGCTGATGAGAGTTATATGGCATGCCTAGAGAAGGAGCAAGCTTCCATTTGTGGTGCCCAGATGGCGTTTTCTTCTATCATCCACTTGGCCAAGTGGTGGTGGTAGTTTTTGGCTTCCACTATAGGTATGAATTGGGTAAAATGGTAAAATTGTTCGGGTTATGTTTTGAACATGAAAGGCACTATTTCCAAGCTAGATCCTTGTGAGAGCTTATGCTGTTGATTGCATGGGGGCAGCCACATATCACATTGTGATTGGCTAAACGTTGAGCATTGGCCAGAACAATATGAACTAATAGATCTTTTCCACTTCTAATTTCTGTTCTCAAATGAATCTTTGTTACTGCTCTTAGACATGGAGCCAACTGTTACTCACAACACACCAGATATTTTCTTTTTTGCTGACCTGTAGCTCATCAGAGAAGCTTTCAAAGAAAACAAATATAAAACTGAGAGAAACCAAGGGAAGATATGGACTGGCCCACTCATTAATGCTGGAATGTGGAAACTATGAAGACATCATTTTTATTACCAATACTGGAAAGCAAAGTCACTGAGTGGGCTGGAATACAAGTTATACTACACGCAGTAGTTAAAAAAAACCTGCAAAAATGGGTGTAACCCTGGGCTTCAGTACAACTGGCCTTTCAGCCCCCACTTGAGATTTGTACATCCCCAGGGGAAACTGTGGTTTGGAATAAGAGTGTGCGTTTAATTTCACTTGGAGAACTTATTGGAGTTGGCACGTCAAGAAAGAATCTGAAGTATATTTTTTGTCATGGTTAGTGGCCCCTCACCACTATGTTTGATTATTTTGGAATGGGAAAAGTTAAATTCTTATAAAATATTGATTTACAATTCATGATCATGTAGGTAGGGTGCATAGATTCTGCCAACTTGATCACAGAACTTAAATCTTATTCTAGCTAGTTGCTGTGAGAAAATAAAACTAAAATGTAAAAAGCTGAAAACACAGCCCCTGATTGCTTGGGGAATTTTCTTAGTCATACATTATCTTTCCTTGTAGTATAAGATATTTTGTCTCTGCTGAAACCCATAGCAGAAAACTGGCCTGATACGTTTCCCTAGATTTCTAATCCAGAACAGCCAAATTTATTTTTATCATATGTCTTCTTTTCCCCCCATGCTATGTAAAACCTAGGAATACAGAGCAAAGGAGAGAGCTAATTTTAAACCAGCAAGTAACTTCCAGTGGAAGATTTCTTCAGTTACGTTCATTAAAACTACTCTGGGTGCTTTTATAAAGATGTAGGTGCCTCCAAATATAACAGGAGTAGATGCCAAGTTGGTAGGTTGAATATTTTCCTAGCAGACACATTACTTTAACCACAGAGCTGGTGGTTTTTGTCTTGACATTCAGTTCAACATTTCTGGAAGTACAAGGCTGTATCTTCAGAAACCATTTGTGAAGAGTTGCTGTTTCAAAATCGATTGCCGCATAAAAGTATATGTGTGTGGTGATGGAGTGGTAATGAGAAATATCTTAGGGGAAATGGGGGCATTGATACTTTGTTACTCCAGAATCTTTATCTTATGTTCCTTAATCCTCCCTATATTTTAATATACATTTTTGTCTGTTTCTCTCTCATTCTAACTCTGGATGAGAATTTAACTTTTAACACAGTAAATGTATGGGTTTTTTCCCCAGACCTTTCTTAGTCCATGTAGCATCTTTGTTTTTGTTTTCAACACATCTTTGAACCTATTCTGCTTAACTCTGTTCTAGTGGAATACATAGAAATTGAGTTCCCAGGCTGAAAGCTCAGAATGAAGAATGACTGAATGTATGTGTATGCATATATACATTACATATAGGGTGACCAGACAGCAAGTGTGAAAAATCAGGACGGGGGTGTGGGGTAATAGAAGCCTATATAAGAAAAAGACCCCAAAATCGGGACTGTTCCTATAAAATCAGGACATCTGGTCACCCTAATTACATATGTGTATATATGTATGCGTATAATAGCTATAGATGGGTGCATAAATATATTTTATAAAGACCACTGAGTAGACTTTAGATTATGTAACCTGACAGATTGGCTGGGTATACCGCAAGAAGGACAGGAGACTTGTTATGGGTTTTAATCAGGCTGCAGTTTTATTATATAGATGTCTGGGACTACCCTGCAGATAAAGTGTACAATGTAGGCAAATCCATGCTTATTCAAATCAATTCTCCGGGGCTTCCACCAGCCCCCCTTTGTTTCCGTCCAGGTCCCCCAGCCGACCCATGGCTTGGACCTTACCATCCACCAGCCTCATAAGACATGGGGAACTAGATACTAGTTTAGTATCCTAGTAAGTACCCTTACACCTTTGTGTCAACTGTCTGTAATGGGCCATCTTGACTATCACTTCAAAAGTTTCTTTTCCCTGCTGATAATAGTTCCTTTCAATTAATTAGCCTTTTACAGTTGGTATGGTTACTTCCACCTTTTCATGTTTCTTTGTATAAATATATAAATATTTGCTTACTGCATGTTCCATTCCATGCATCTGATGAAGTGAGCTGTTGCCCACGAAAGCTTATGCTGAAATAAATGTGTTAGTCTCTAAGGGTATGTCTACACTACCCACTAGATCGGCGGGTAGTGATCGATCTATCGGGGATCAATCTATCGCGTCTAGTGTAGATGCGGATAAATCGATCCCCGATTGTTCTGCCGTCGACTCCAGAACTCCACCACGGTGAGAGGCGGAAGCGGAGTCGATGGGGAAGCGGCGGCCGTTGATCCCGCGCTGCGAGGACGCGAAGTAAGTGAATTTAAGTCGATTTAAGATACGTCGACTTCAGCTACGCTATTCTCGTAGTGAAGTTGCGTATCTTAGATCGATCCCCCCCACTAGTGTAGACCAGGTCTGAGGTGCCACAAGTATTCCTTTTCTTTTTGCTGACACAGAATAACGCGGCTACTACTCTGTAACCTGACAGATTATTTTCAAACAATAGCTAAGTGTGGTGCCTTTATTTATTATGCTATTGGCTTGGTCAATGCTCCACCTATCTTTATCTTCTTTCATGGTCTATGTCTGGAACAGCATTACTGACCCTGTTTGCTATGTCTTTGCTAAGTCCCATCTCAGAACTCATTCCTTCAAGTAATTTTTCATGACCAAAAATCTTCAGTGCCCCCCCCGCCCCCCCCCATTCATAAAGTTTCTCTATTCAGAAAAGCACTTAAGCATGTTCTCATGTAATAAAGTCCATGAACAATAAGCGCATACTTAAGTGCCATCCTAAATGGGGATGGATTTAAACATAAAGCTAAATGCTTTCCTGAATTGGGGCCTGGGAGCTTTGGCTGCTTAATTGTTATGGAAATCAGGCAGCTCATTTTGGTGCCTAACTTTAGGCCTACTTGTCCCAATTTGTGTGTCTGTGTCTGTGTCTGTGTCTGTGTCTGTGTCTGTGTCTGTGTCTGTGTCTGTGTCTGTGTCTGTGTCTGTGTCTGTGTCTGTGTCTGTGTCTGTGTCTGTGTCTGTGTCTGTGTCTGTGTGTGTGTGTGTGTGTGTGTGTGTGAAATGAAACTGTGTAATTCACAAGTCTTGTGGATTAATCTCATAAGTGACTTCATGAGCCTATTGTCCCTGGGTGGTTATCTCTACCTGATGCTCTTGTTTGGATTGATGATCCAATCCTGCAGTCTGATCCACCTAGAATGCAGGATTGCAGTCTGAGGCTCTGGGGCAAAAGCTATTTCATTAACCACTTTAGGGAGGCAAAACATAAATAATACATAAGGAAGGAAAGAACAATATAAGTAATGAAGAAAAACCAGGAGTATTTCTGATTGGGTCTGAGATTTTTTCCCTGCCTCATCCTGCTAAGTAAAATATCAGGTTCTGAAATTAAGTACACAAAGGCCCGTCAGCCTTTCAAAGGAAGATGAATGTTCACTACAACCCTAATATTTATTAACAATTAAAGTGCTATATACATCAATACAGGCTATCTTAATAAAATATATTTGGTTCAAATCTATGTTTGAAGTCTATGGCTGTACTGTTAAACTAGACGTTCTATCACAAGAGTTCAACCCTTTGTGCTTTATATATGTGGAACTAAAGTTTTAGGTCAAACTTTTTTATTCTTTTTGATCTGGCTAAAAACTAGAATGCATCAACCCTTGTACATAATTAGAAAATTCCCTGTGAAAATGAAGATTGCTAGGAGTAGCATCTTTGTTAAACTCTAGCTAGACCAAACTAGTTCCAGACTGCTCAGATACTGAGCACATTGGTCTTATGACTATGTGCAGTCTAAATTGATCTCTGAGCCTAGCAAAGGGAAAGAGTTAAGCCTGCTTTGCTCTTCTCGTTGGCAGAAAGTTTGCAGTTTAAAATTACATACTGACTCTGGTGTAGAGACGCAAGAAATTATAGAGCAGACACTGTCCAGGACAACGTATAATTTAAAATGTACTAAAGAATGTATACCACATGGCAAAGTAAGTGAAGTGCTTCTTCAAATATAAGTGTTTTGCATAGAAAGGCTGTAATTATCCACTCCTAGGGAAATGTTTGCATTCATTCTAAATCAATATTTACTATTCATCTCTTGTGTTCAACAAAACAAGGATTTAACATTTTTTTTTATTTTAATGAGGTACTAAGACTACAATAATTCTACAATGTAATTGTCTTGATACGAAATATTGCTAAATTGTGTTGCTATTTCTGGAAGGAGCAGTTTTTAAAAGGAGGGGATATCCCTATTTGTGAAATGTTACTACAGTAACATACAATTCAGACTCAGCCAAGCAGGGAGACTCACCAGTTTCAAAGAGAAGTTAAGCTGCCTTGCTGTTAAGGCCCTTAACTAGGATCATTCGGGTGAGTCTTTTGTCTCTCTCTCCCCCCCACCAACACTGCCACCACAACCCTTCCTGAAAATATGGAGCTCTTTATAATTATTTCTTTTCAGATGGTGTCAACAGCAACAACAACAACAAAAGGATATAATTATTTTTTCTGGAGTTAGGATTTTTTTCCAGCCCCTTTTTTTACTCCCCTGCTGAAAGACTGTGAATGGTGAACAGTAACGGGGCCAGATTCTTCTCTTATTCACACTGGTGTTAATGGAGTGGCTCCAGATGTATACCTCTATCTGAGGAGAACTAGGACATTTTTTTTTCTTGTTTTAGAGTGACACTGGCATTCCATCCATTTGGTATTTTGAAGGTGTCGCTCTGAATGAAAAAATTTTGTTTATATGTTATCCAAGGAAGAAATAGTGAAGTAAATGGCCTTTGTACTACCATATAGGAACTATAGGAATAGCAGCACAGATCCTCCCTCCATTAAAATCTTGGTGCTGACTATAGGAAATGACTATGTCTCAAAAAGGTTGGAAATTTAACATGGGGTTGAATAAGCATTACCTGAACCCTTGACTCTGCAAAAATGAGCTGGAAACTTTGAAATAATAGCCTTTCCTATAAGTATTTCAGTTCATTGGTCCTGGTTCAAAAATGGAAATGAAATAAATGTACCTGAATGTTTCACAATCTTTTTAAAAGCCCCATAACTTCTCTGTGTGAGTAATTTACAACTCAGATATTCCCTTTCTTTGCAGTGCAATAATATTCCACTATAGCATTCCACTCAATCAGTCGCCCTACCATGGTGATATCACAATTAAATAAAGAATATACACTAGTATTTAAGTACTTTGCTGCCTGTGTGTACCTGACATTCCTTAAGACATATATTTGAGACCACTGCCGCTCATGCTGACTAATGTTGTTTCATTGTTTCCTTGTATTCTCCTGTCTCTCTGTCTGTGTCCATCTGTTTTCTGTTATGCTTAGATTGTAAACTCTTTGTGACCGGGACTGGTTTTCTGTGTTTGTACAGTGCCTAGCACAATGGGGTCCTGGTCCATGGCTCAGGCTCTTACGCATTACAATACAATTAATAAATAATAACATCCAGTCCTCTAACTTTTTTAAAAAAACATCAGTCATGTATGTGTGGTATTGAAGTGGCTACATCTCAGAATTCTCTGTCTGAAAAACTTACTGCTCATAAGGAATTTATTTTGCCTGTCCTGCCACAAAACTCCAGGACTTAAAGATGCCAAGGGTATTGACCCCCAGTTTGTCCAAGACAAATCTTCAAGTATATGCATAGGACACAGCGTTAAAGTGATCAGAGGACAGCAGTGGGCCTTAGGAAAACACACAGTTGAATCAAATCATATCAATTGGAAACACTTTATGTAGGAATATCAATCTTTTAAATCCTTTTCTTCTCTTTTATGGTTGCTAATGTTGCCCACCATTTAAAAGGTTCTGATCCTTCTGGCCCAATGGGAAATATCTCTTCCTGCTGCTATAATTCAAGACATTAGCACAGACCTTTGAGTGAATACAAACTTGTATTCGAGTGGATAATTCTGTATATTTTTTTCTACAAAGAAATTTTGGAGTCGTTCGTGTCCAAGAAAATCACTCACGTAAACGGGGTGAATAGTCCTGAGAGAAGAGCAATCTCTTTCTGCAGGAAATGATATTGTAACTGGTGTTTTAATTCTCAAGATATTTCACTCTCAACACGCAGGGCAACAAAAGGCTATATAGTGCCTAATCATTCAACAGTGATCCTGTGAGAAAGCAGAAGGTTAAGAGCAAGTTCCTAAAGTCTCTAAAATCAATGGGACACTAGAATGAGAACTGAAGTGTACCAGAAGGGACCTCTTGAGGGTCATTAAAAAAAAAGCAGAAACTGATTATGAACAGAGCTTTTACCCAAAGAACTGGAGGGGGCCAGCAAAACCATTCTACTGCACTCCAGTTAAATGTCTAATAGTGGAGACATTTTCTACACAGCCCATAAAGGATAATGAGGAGGGCTTTGATAGCTTTAGAGAGAGTTGTTCTGTCACTGTTCACAAAAAGATCTAAGCATATATTAGCAGAGAATGCATGTAATCACAGAAAGGGAAGATGTTAGCTGAATACTGTGGATTTCATCTCTGTGATGTGGTTAATCTATTATACATGAGAAAAATAGCATCAGCCAAACATTAAGGTGCAAATAGGAGCAGAGGAAAGCAATGAAATTCTGGGTTAAGGCTACACTCAATGATCTCACCTAAAGGTAACTAGGTATTTGTAAAGAGTTGGAAATGATGGGTGATTTTACATACACTGGACAAGATTCAGATCTTACCTACTCTAGAGCAAATGAGAAATAAGGTTCTGATCTAAAGGCCATTGAAGTTAATGGATGTTTTCTATCAATTTAAGTGGGGTTCACATCAGGCCCTAACTGCATTCCAGTTAACTTTTCTGATGGGAAAACTGTGTGATTTAATGGTTCAATCATGGTACCAGCAGTCGGGAGGTTTGAGTTTTCTTCCTGTTTCTGCCACTGACTGTCTGTGAGTAAGTCACTCCCTTGTTCTTCTCATTTCCCCTATCATGCTTTCCTACCTCACTGGGATATTGTGAAGAATATTTGTGAAGAACTTTGAGACCATTGAAGGAAGGTTCTATAAAAGTGAAAAGCATGATATTTTTCTTATGTGTCATAGTTATTCAGAACAAAGGAGTCAGTTGAAGATGAAGTGAAGACCATTACTACTAGTTCTAGTCTTAATGTTGCTTAACACAGAATAGACTATGAAATTATTTAGGGCCAGATTTTTCCTGTTAGGGCAGCCCTTCTTTGGGGGCAGTACAGTGCTCCACAATGTGTACATGTACTGCAGCATTGCTTTGGTAAGAGCAGTATGTTCTGCAATCTGTGGTGGTTACCAAGGCACTCACCTGGTATCATCATGGGTGCGTGGTTACGCTGGTAGACTGTATTTGTGCCTTTGGACTAAGGAACACTTCCATTTGGGAAAACAATCAAACTCCTCCCTGATTAGAATTGTATGAGTTCTTCCTTTGCTAGTGTAACTAGCTGTGGATTTTTCCAACACTGCTGAACTTGAGTAGAAATGGTCTAGATTTTTTTTTTAAGGATCACTCGTAGGTGGATAAAGTGAACCTAAGTCAATCTAATGGTGTTGCACCAAAATCGTGCAACATTTTGGCATTGCTTGTTGTCGATTACTGATTACCCTCAAATACAAAATTTGCAGGGAAAATCAGATGGTGAGAATGCATACAAATGCATACAAATTAAACCCTCTGAAATGTAAAACATCCAAACAAATTGAAATCCATTTAACATTATGAAAAAACTCCAGACCTTAAAAAATGGGACAGTCACACAGTAAATAGCAGACCAGAGTTTTTCTACGTATGTGCCAAATTCTACCCTGTCTTTTACCTCATGCAATGGGACTGTAAGGAGTGTAAGTCAGATCAGAATTGGTCCCTATTTTGGTCCTGATCCTGCAAATACTTAAGCATTGCTTAGTTTTAACTCGTAAATTAATGAACACCAATAAATGGACATCAATAGGACTACTGGTGTGCTTAAGTTAATTACATGCATAAGTGTTTGCAGAATCATGGCCCATGTTTCTAGCTCTAGTTGCATTCGCCTCTTATGCTGCAAAAGTTAAATCCAAAGCTCCTGAAGTCACTGAAAAGACTTCAATGGTCTTTGAATCAGGCCTTAGTAACATGTTTTCAGAGTGAAGTAAGTTGATCATATGGGATCTGATTGTTAGTCCTCAGTGCCTAAACTTAGGTGACTTTATCTGAATTAGGCATCCATTTTGGGCACCTGTGCAGGAGTCTAAATTTATATTTAGGCTCTTGAAATGGTCAGTTAGGTGCAGAGCCTTAGGCAAGACAGTTAGAAAATTGGGCCTTTAATTGTACTTTCCTTAAAAATAGCTTAAGGTATCAGCCACACACTGAACACTAAGTGCATGGAGTAGTTCAGTTTTTAAAGTGAAACCATATTTTAGCTTGAGCAAGTGATAGATGAAAAATCCAAACCCACTGAAAAACAATTTTTGATTCTTCTGTATCTAAAAATGGGCCTACCTCATTTAGTCTATTTAAACATTTTGTATCCATGCCACTTGCATGCCAAGTTTGAATGTAATGTAAATGAAAATGGTTGAGTTATAAACCCTTGAAAAACAGGGTTTATAATGGAAACAGTAATTGACCCTTAACTACCGCATCAAAAATACAATGCTATAATACAAAGCCTAGTGCTTGGGATCCCATTGCTGCTTCTAACCTCAGGCTGGCAGACTAACACCTCACCACAAAGCCAACTAATGTTTATACTTTAAAAAATTTTCTGCAAAATGGCAAGTAGGGAAGAGTTATAGGAGCAACATAATGTTGGCCAATAGTTCACAAGTTCTCTGTCTCAAATTTTCAGTATTTCCACAGTTGCCAATCCTCACTGAATTCACAAAAAACATAGTGGTACTTTTCCTCTGGTCTGATGTTGCACAGTGGCTAGAAAAGTGATTTTATTTCACCTTAAATGGTAGCATTGCATCATAATCGTACCTCCTTCTCTTCAGCCTTAGGGGTGGTTTCCCTGAACCAGCAGGACACTCCTTTGGGTCTCGTTCAGGTTGAAAGGAAAGGCTGTTGACTCTGATCCCCTCCTCTCTACATGGCTATTTGCAGCATGAGGGGAAGAGAAGGAAGGAAAGATGGTGGTGCTGGGAATGGAACTGAGTGGTTGTGCCGCACATATTAGCATACAATTGGCTAGTCCAGGGGAAGCAGTTGCCAACCTGTTTGTTGTGCAAGACTATGCTAGGGTGCCATCTTTGCCAGCAATTATGTTTGTGACTGTAACAGGGTCAGACTCGCCCTGCGGCGCCTCCTGCTGGTCGTCCTTGGGAATTAGCTCACCAGCCTCCAGAGCGCCCTCTTCTGGCCAGTGATCCACCTGACCACTCTCTGGCCCACGAGTCCCTCCCGGGACCCAGTGCCCCTTTAACTGGGGTGCTGCCCCACAGGTCTGGGTCTCCCCTCCCCAGGGGACCCCCAACCCACTATCCCCACCTTGCCTCAGTTGTAGGCTACTGCCAGTCACCAGCTAGCCCCCGCACCCTGGGGCAGACTGCAGTATAAGCCACTCATCACAGGCAAGGTTGGATTGGACCTGCTGCCTCGGCCTACCCATGGGTTGCCCCTGTAACCCCAGTACCTAGATGGGCCTAACCCTAGGCCACAGCCTGGGGTTTTCCTAGGCAGGAGCTCCCCAGTTCCTCTGACCTTTCCCTAGCCCTGCTCCACCCTAGGTACCTGATCAGGGCCCTGCAGCCAAGCCCTTCTCCCTTTACAGGAAGAGGGAGTCTGTGTCTGTAGCTCCTGGCTGCCCTGGCCTTTATAAGGCCAGGCTTATCTGTTTGGGGCGTGGCCCCCAGCTGAGGCTACTTCCCCACTCAGCCTAGCCTTCAGAGCTGCAGCTCTCCAGTCCTTCCCTGTCAGGGCTGGAGCGGGTGGCCACCCCGCTACAGTGACACATGGTGTATGATACTTTGGTATATGTTGAAACCTATAATCCACCTTGAAATGGGTGACCATGATCCTGAGGATGAGAAATTTTAGCGATGAAGGTGCAGGTAATCTCATGAGTAGAATTCCCCTTCAGTCCTGTATTTAGGATCAGTTTGATGCAGCCACAGAAATGCTAGGAGTCTACACTGATGTTCAGAAGAAGGGAATTTGAAAGCATTACTTGAAGGAAAAAAGGTGACTCATATGAATGGAGAAATTCTACTGATAGTTTGCAGTACTTAAAAAATACTCTCCTTCTCTGTGCACAAGTAGTGTATTAAGTTCATGCTTTCAGCTGCAATGAGGGAAGCAGAGGACATGGCAAGTATAATTTCTGTCCTGAGATTTTTTGTTCAGCTACCAATTAAAAATGTATATTTTTTATTATTTTTAAATATCATAGAATCTCAGGGTTGGAAGGGACCTCAGGAGGTCATCTAGTCCAACCCCATGCTCAAAGCAGGACCAACCCCAACAAATATTGTACAAAGAAAACATATAGCTATAAGCTCGGGACACTACTCTGACACTATGTGAGCATTTGCATCTACACCTTCATCAATGGCAATGAGAGTTGCCTTTCACCCATTTTAACAGGAGTTGCAGAAAGTAAAGGGACAGCTACTTATTAGGAACCCTGCACTCTTGTGAGGGTGAAGATGACATAATGTCTCTAAAACTGCAGTTATATTTCTCTCTCTCTCTCTCTCTCTCTAAACTGCAGTTTTAGAGACAGATATCCATGTGGTGTGGGGCAGGAGGTGGTGCCAGGGAATCTGCAATTAGGTCTTTTCTACTGACTTGAGGATGAAGAAACTATAAAAAGGGCAAGGGGGAACATCAACAGAGTCTTCACCTCATACTCTCCCTTCCTAACACCAAATGGGAACCAAAGTACAGCCACATAGCTAACAGATTCTATGTTCTGTATTAAACTATGAGAGTGACTTTGTTAACCCCTTTTATTCAACAGGGTCTCTGTTAGCCATAGGCCTATGGTGCTGGCCACTCTCTGCAAAACTAGTGGGGAAGATGAAAGATGTTGACAGTCTACACTTGGATTTTGGTTTCTTTTGCATTTTTTTTACCCATGCCATTCGAAACAGTGACATATCCTAAACTAACTACCCCATCCGCTGCTTCTGACAGCATTGCCCTACCCCTTCCCTACCACCATTCACATAATTATTGAAGAGGGGGGTTAGCCAGGGATATACAATTGAAAGGATGTCCTAGAGTATCCTTCGTTATCCCTTCCTTCACAGTTCCTCACAAAACTGTGTGAGAAATGTTTGCAGGAGATACTGTCGCCTCTGGCTGAATGGTGGTTGCGATTGCTATATCTAGTTGTCCTGGCTGAGCAGTCCAAGGTTCTGCTGAAGATATCTGGCAGTGGATATAAATATATTGAGAAATATAACTGCAGTTTTAGAGACAGATTTGCTTGTGTTTTGAATAATCTCTCACCCATTCTTAGATGAATTTCTCTCTATTGGCTCCAATAAATTCAGTTCTTTGCTGAAGGAACACCAACACTGGGCATTAACTTGCAGCTTGCTATGTAGAGATTGAATCTTTCATTTCTAAATATCCCACTGACTTCAATGTGAAGAGGATCAGGCTCTTACTATACTACATTATTCTTTTCCACTGCTTGCATCCGATGAAGTGGGTATTCACCCACAAAAGCTTATGCTCCAATACCTCTGTTAGTCTATAAGGTGCCACAGGACCCTTTGTCGCTTCTACATTGTTATTAAGATTGTTGGTTATGCAAGTCATTCCTTGATTTGTGTCAAAGCCTGACATCTTTATTTAAAAACAACCCTATTTGAAAATGCAACGACTAAGAAAAGAACATCAGGACTTTGGACCTTTCTGATTATTGCTCTGTGTCACTTATATGGAAAGAGAGAGAGAATAGAACACTATATAAGCTGTTCATTAATATTTAGATTAAACAAAAACAAGAGAAGAAACCAACAGTCACTTATTCAAATAAATGTATACAGACATAGGAATGCCAGCTCAGTCTTTGGCAGTGGATCAAGTAATGATCAGGATTTGAATCTATAGAGGCATTAACATTTCTAAAACAATCACTCTGAAATAAAGCTCAGAATGTATATTTAAACTATGGAAAAATACACTATGAATATGCAGTTTGTGGCTAACTGCTCCCTATTGTTTTGGGCTCTTGTCCTGCCTTGTAAGGTCTTTTAAGAGGAAAAAACTAGAAATCAAGATATATTTTGAGGCATGTATTTTAGGTGGTTTGTAATAATGTATTTCCCTCTTCATATCTTTCCTTCTTTGGTTTGCTTTTTATAAGCGTATTATCCAATTTAGTGTGGCACAGTTCAAGTGGACAGCTTCAACCTTTTCCATGACCCAAAAGGTGGGGTGGCAGTCTGAAAATAAAAAATATCCTTAATGAAGTGTGGAAGCTCCTGTTCTTTTCCTTCCTCAGGAGACATGCCTTAATCTCTGGCTCAGAGCCTTGTCAAAAGTTGCAGTAAAGAACTGGCAAGCTCAATGCTACTAATGGAGTGAAATTGCAACCAGGTTGTTCATTTCTTCATATTGTTTTTCTTCTAAATACTGCAGCAAGTGAAATTCCCCCTATCTCCAGACTTCTGTAATGATCATTTAGTGACTTTTGTGACAGTCCTACAATACATTAAGTAGAGTTTAAATTACATCACTAAAACATAATGAGGATTTGGATGCTTATATAGGTCAGTTATTAAGAAAAAAGATTAAAACCAGGGGCTGTTATAGGGATTTTAAGTTCTTACTGAAGATCTAAAATTATGGTATTTATGTTTATAACTTTTGACAGGTTATCTAAGTCATTGATATTATGTCTCTTGCATAGTAGAAGCAGAAAGCAATTGATTTTGGCCCGAAGACTATTAAAAAAGGTTTGAATTGCTCAAAATCTCAATACTATGAAATTGGAAATTTTTACACTCTACAAGTGTTTTTATTTTTTTCATGATATCAGCTGATATCTGATTGACTAATATTGATTAGAATTAGTGTGGCTTCTACCGATTTATGTGAAGAACCAAAATCAAAAATTCCTTCATTCCTACAATGCCTGAGTATCTCTCACTTCTCAAGGGGATATACCATAGTCATCTTATGAGCTCCCTTTTCATTTTCTATCAGCAGTGTTTTGTGCACTTGAAATAAATCGACATGCAGAATTCACTTATCTGCAAAGCCACTTTGCATAGAGGTCAGGAAGTCAGAAATGGCATCAACCAGGCAGCAACAAACATCCCATTTCCTATGAGCAACTTGCTACTATTTAAATATATGAAAACGTTTAGTTTGCAAAAAAGCAAATATCCAATCACTGACGCTAGGGGCAGGAATTAGTGGTGTTCCCTTAATCTCTGCTAACCTGGTTCTGTCAATGTCAATAATTGCATGACAGCTAGGGAAGAGAGCAATAGTGGATGGATGGGTAGGAAAAGCAGTTCATTGCTCACATGTAACCAAATAATATACGTGTGTTAGCACTGAATAGTCCATCTCGTTGTATGGGAGAATTGCTGACACAGTTATGCTCATTTGAAACATTGAGCTTCCTTGAGAAAATATATGATGTACAGGAGTACATGCACTTGCACTTATCCAAGGCTACTTTAAACTATGCCAGTGGAAAGAAATGGAAAAGAAGAGCATTTCCATACTACAGCCTTCTGATCTGTGTTATGGTATGTTACTGCAGGGGTTTCTAGGTGGAATTCTTCTCTGTAGAAGATGAGAAACCACACTCATACTCTGCCTTGGGTTAATTTTTGTCTTCTCAGCTTTTCCTCACAGAGTCATGCTAGTTAGGTTCTTTCAGCACTGAAATTCTGTATATTCCACATGCACCTGTGAAATATGCTCTCTTTATATAAATACATGTTTTGCCCATGCTTGTTAGCTCAGATAGTGTAAATCAGGTTAGCTTCACTGAAGTCAAAGATGCTGTAACAGTTTACACCAGCTGAGGATCTGACCCAATGTATTTAAAATATAATTGGAGGCTGTGCTTTTGCCAAATCTAAATACCCCAGTGTCTGCATTTGAACTGTTTTTGATGGACTTTTTATGCACATGAGGGAGCTAGGTATGGGGCTGAAAATAAAGAAAGATCTGGTCATCTTAGAATATTTCCACCATCCAATAACTGAGAAAATATTTGATGACCAGATCTTGCACTTTTTCAGCCCCATAAATAATTTTGCGAATCATTTTAAAAAATGTGAACAATGTAAATTCAACCATAAATGCACATACAGAAAACATGATACAAATTCTAAAACTTGCACACACTCCTCATAGTAACCTATATTCTAGAGTTGCTATACAAACACCCTGAGCTCCCTGCCTTGTACAGTTTGCAATCTAACCTGACAACTTATACACATAGGCTATGGATGGGATACAATAAAAGTAATTGACTGAGCTTGTGATGAGGATGTGCCTTGTTAATTTAATGATTTTCTGGGGAGAAATCATTGTCTATTTCATTATCATTTCTTATAATGGGGACCAGGGTTTAGAGATCACACAGAAGAAGTGTGATTCGGGAATGACTTGAAGGAGGATAGGAGGGAAACATGGAAGGCTAGTCAGGAAGGAGGCTCAAATCATGGAGGCCGGCATAGGAAAGGGCGGGGCGTGGGGACAAGAATGGGAGGAGCACTTGGCAGGGATCGATAGCAGCGTGGATTGGGAGAGCATAAGGAGACATGAGCAGAGAGGGGTGAGAACTAACTGGTACAGTGTTTGGAAGTACAGAAGGAGGAGATTAAATCTGAGGTGAGGGGAAGGGATTTAAGAAGATGCTGGAAGCTGGCTGAAGCGCTGGCCAAGTTAGATGACATTTGCAGCAGAATTTTGGATAGTATTAATTATTAGAAATGAAACATGTGGCCCATCTACCATTCAGTGGTAGCATTGCATAGTTTTCCACTTACACATGCACAAACTTTGATGAGTGCTAACGGTCCAAAGAGACAGACAAGTATTAATGTAAGGACTCCTGTTGTAAATCAATATTTTAAATAAATTGTTTTAACTGTTCATTAAGGAAACTTCATTCTGAGAATAATTATAAGCCTAAAAGTGAAAGTGAGATTTAAGTTCTGTGCTGATGGGCAGAGATTTGGCAGGCAGCATACATACTTAATCAGTCATACTGTAGCTTCTATGCTTAAGTTGGAGCTTGCACTGTCTCTGTACTAAGAAATACAGTATATTCATCCATCATATTTATTCAGATTAGGTCACTTTAGAAGCAATGGCAATGCTGTTTTTCAAAGTTATCTGTAGTGGGTTTAAAATGTACCTGCTAATGTAAAACATACTAAATATGGCTGATGCACATTCAAAAAGAATAAGGCAGTACAGTTTGAATATGTTTAAAATAAATAAAGTTAATGGCATAGTCTTCCTGGCTCCCTAGTTCACAACAGAAAATATATATTTTTTGTTTATTGAACCATATACATTTACTTCTACATTATTAGCCCAATTTTGTGGGCCTGGGGTCAAATGCTCATGTCTTAGTTAAAACTCATTAATTGTTGTGGTAATTTTGGTAGCATCAGAAATACAGTAGGAAAACTTTCTATGTTGTTCTATGTTGCTTCTTTTTCTTTTGTTAAGGACAGGGTTTATTATTTCTTCTTTTGACCTACAATGTTTTAACATAGTTTGGCTGATGAATTGAAGCAACATAAATATGGCGTGTCTATAACTGTACCAATTGATTAGTGTACATCAACTGTGGGAATATGTGTTGTCTGTGTGCTCTTATGTAGGTCCCATCACCATAGTTTCTTAGCACATCCTAAGCATGAAGAAATGGAAATAACATTAACAGTCTCTCTTTCCTTTCCAAGTAGGTAGGAGTAAATTGCTTGATTAGATTATGGGGTCTATGTATGTGTGTGAATAACGTATTGTAGGAAATTTATATTAATGCCAAACCAATTAATGGTAATTAATGATCCTACGTTTAATAACAAAAGAATTAATAGAAAGCAGCCACTTACAATCAATTGTTGCCTTGACATCTCTTACTAAAAATAAAAATCCCTAGAATGCCATGTAGATTTTAGGAAAGAACCAAAAGAAAGATTAGATAAAAAAAGCAACTCACTATAACAACAATAATTGTCTAACTGCTTTTTATCTACTGTCTGGAAGAAATTAATGTATTTTATTTAAAATAGTTGGTGAGAATATTTTTCTAATATAATCAAAGCTTTCTTTCAGATATAAACAATGGACTTTTGTGTGTGAGTAAGGCTTTAAGTGATACTTAACCAATGTGTGAGTCTCTTACTTAATAAGTATAATGCTCATAAACACAGTTTCTCAACACTAAAACAATTTTTAATTTATACATAATGCTCTTTTAAACACTATGCCATCCAGTAATACTTATCAACAAATTTGCCATCATCTGAGACATTAGCACCCTGCTTACTACTTGATGAGGCAATAAGTACACTGCATCAACTAAGGAATGTTTTCCAAAATTTAGGGTTAAAACATACTCTTAGTAAATTTCCCAAATAAATAATGAGTCCTTAAAGCAAGATTGTCAGACATATGGGCTGGACACTAGATTCGGCCAGAGAAGGAGTTTAATGTGACCTAGCAAGCTATTGCAAAATCCTCCTTCTGTTGCTTCTGCTATGCCTATCCCCTGTTGTGCTAGATTGGCACTGCTTTAAATATCACCTCCTACCAGTCACCACAGTGGGGGCAGCCTATCTGGATGAGATGGTAAGAGACCTATGCTAGGCACTCAGAAGATCAGAAGGGGGATTGTATTCATCTGGGGGGGAGGACTTGGCCAAAGTGGCCAATATTGAGTGAAATTCTATCCTTTTGAAGAAAAAATGTACATAAAAGAAAAATGTTGTCAGATGTCTGTGTATTCTGAAGACAGAATCATTTATACTGCATTCTGCTTTTACTGTTTCGGTGGATCTGTATGTGCTCTGTCTGTGATCTGGATGTGGCTAGAGTTTCCATGTCTGTGCTTCTGGCAAATATGGTCAGTGCTTAACCCAGACTGTATTTTTGCACTTACCATCTGCTTCATTCTCACTGTCAAATCCAGAACTTGTCTGTTAGTCATTTCACTCTCAGGTTTTATGTAGATCAGCACAGTAACTAGGACTGGATGAACTGAATGCGATAAAACAGAACCCTAGCTAAATCTCTTGCCCTAAAAATCTGAATGAACCTTTTAATGAGTAATAATAATAATAAAGGGCTGCATGCATGTGCATGTAACTTTCTTGTATTCATTATTGGAATTTATTCTCTGTTACTCTGTATTTGCTTGGTCTGGATGAAATCAGAAATGGAAGTCCCAAAATACTACACAAAAGGCTGATCTTGGGGTAATTCCCAATCTGATTAGAAGCAGGAATTACTGAACATTTCACAAGAGAGCCTGTTCTTGCAAGATTGCCACCCTATTTGATAGTCCCTAGTATGAAAAGTTGAGATAAGTATCTGAACTTTGAAGTATTTATCTGAATATCTTTTTATATTCCACTCACACAACCAGGCAACAACATTACTCTCTATATCTTGTATTTTGTCTGGAGGGACCTATCCAGTGCTGGAAATTTGGGCTTGGATGAGAGCTAGCTGTAAACACAACCCAGATTGAGGAATGTTGGTAAGATGGGAAAAGCAACAAGGAACAGTTGGTGAAGATTACACCCACAACAGTGATTGGGAATGTGTGCCTGCCGTTTGTAACTCAATTCATAATTTGTGGGTCAGATTAGATTTTTACTTCATGAGCAGCTGTGGCCAAGAGCATTTTTTTCATGTGTACCTTCTGAGAAGAATGTTACCTTTCCTTTCACATGAGGACATTGTTATGAATGTCCATGCCTTTGTGAGCCTCCAGATTAGTGCTCCACATGGGGCTTTCTTTCTTTCTTTCTTTCTTTCTTTCTTTCTTTCTTTCTTTCTTTCTTTCTTTCTTTCTTTCACATTTTATATTACAGTTGAGTCCCCACTGTACTAGGCACTGTACACAGGGCCGGCGCTATAACTAGGTGACCCTAGGCAGCATAGGAGCCGACTTCTGTCGGCTCCGCTGGGTGTGTCAGCATCGGGGCCCCGCAACATCGACTGGCGTCGGGAGCAAAGGTAAGTGCTCCGGTAACAGGCGCGGGGCCGGTGGGGAGCTGCTGGTGGGTGCTGAGCACCCACCAATTTTTCCCCGTGGGTGCTCCAGCCCCGGAGCACCCACGGAGTCGGCGCCTATGCTAGGCAGTCGCCTAGGGCGCCAGGATTTGGAGGTGGTGCTCAGAGCTACAGAATTTATTGCAGCACTTCAGCTGCTCCTATGCCTGAGGGGAGAATGACTCCTCCCCCCTGACCCACAAGAGAGCTACTCAGAGCACAGTCCAGGAGGATTAGAGTCTTAGCAGAGACTGCTGTTGACTACATATTTAATCGTGCTTTACAGCGAGAGCAGAGCGTAACTGTGCTGCCTTCACATTAGTTCGCAGGTAGAACTTAAGGCAGTGGTTTTGTCCTAAACCAATGGTTTTGACTTAAATAATTTGGGAGCTGGTCACAGGTGCCAACTTCCGGTGGCGCTGGTGGGGGCCGACGACTGGCCCCGCTCCCGATGACAGGTGATGTTGCAGGGCCCCGCCCCCAACGCCGGGTGACGTTGCAGGGCCCCGCCCCCAATGCCAGGTGACGTCGCCCAGCATCGGGGGCGGGGCCCCACAACGTCTCCCGGTGCTGAGGTGAGCTTGCCGTGGGTCCCGGGGCTGGCGGGGAGCTGGGCGCGGGCCCCGGGGTTGGCGGGGAGCTGCCGGTGAGTCCTGAGTACCCACCAATTTTTCCCTATGGGTGCTCCAGCCCCGGAGCACATACGGAGTCGGCGCCTATGGAGCTGGTTACCATAGAGACAACCTCTCTTTTCAATCCTGGAATGGCATGGAAGTAGAATGATCTGAGTGCTATTATGAACAGCCCGGGAGCAGGCTTGAAGGGGACATGCTCCAGCCAGAGTGCCTTGGAGGAATTCTGGCTGGAGTGGATGAGAATTTGTCCTGACTGTTCCAGGGGAACACATGCCAGAGTACCAGTTCTGAGATCCTTTCAAAGGGTTCAGCGTGCCATTGGCCGTGGCCTGACACCATATTCCTTTTCAGTTAGTTAGCACCCACGTTGGCACTAACAGGGAGCAGTTCCTGTGCTTCCTACTGGGATTTTTCTCCCTCTTCCCTCCCAATCCCTTGCTGCTTTTTACACCCTGCCCACCACTGTTTGGCAGCAATATAGTATATCAGGAACTACATGAATCCCGGACTGCTTATTCTGCTAAATTCTGCTCTCATCTTACACCATTACAACCCAATTAACGTAAAAGGGGTTGGACTAGTATAACTGGGAGGAGAACTTGGCTCAATATGTATTCAACTCATTCAAGAAATGTCCCAGTCTATTTTGGTCTTCTAAATGTAATAGGCCATCTTGTGTCTATAAACCATGATCTGTGATGTAGGAGGTTGAGGGAGAAAAAGTGCTTCAGTAAGCTTGGGAGGAGTTTATTAGCCTCATTGGAGTGCATGCTTGACTGATTCCTTTGAAAGGATGCAGCATACATTCCACCTCATGCTAGGCCAGCTCTGTTGGCCACTGCAGGGGCATGGGGTAGGTTGTGTTATGGTCCCAACAGACTACGTCTTTCCCCTCAGCCAGAAAGTGCAAAGTCCAAGATTGGAGCTGGCCACTCTTCATGGGAGCCTCCTTGAATGCTTTCCCTCTCAAGCAATCCAGCCTGCTGCTCTGATTAACAATGTTGATTAACATGTATATTAATCAACTTGCATTGAGTTACACTAAGAGTGCCTATTAAACAAACAGTTATCCATGTTATATCTGCCACCAGTGAAAACCTGGATGTATGGATGAATGTAATCCATTTATTGTTTATGAACTGAAAGTCCTCCCAGATGTCCCCGATGGCTAGATTTTGCTTAGGGATCTCTGAGTTAGCTGAAGGAAATGTAAAATCAAATGTAGATAGACAGCTCCCTATTGAATACATATCTACAGAAGCTCAGGAACACTTGTTATTCTAGCATAAATTACACTCAAGAAATTTGCTTGAGATACACCTATTTTGTTTGATAGACTTTCTGCAGAGTTAAACCAAACCCTCCTTAGGGATCTGCCATCACAATCGTGGCAGACAGGTGGATTTGGAGATGCACACACTTTGCAGAATGGCAGAAGACTAGCCGATCAATATTTAATGCAAAGGCTGCTGCAGCCCCTCACATGCATCATTTATTCCTACTTTAGGGTACAGATGGGCCTCAAACAAGCGCTGTATCCAAACTACAGGGGTGTTAGAAGTGGATCCAAACCTCTCAAATGGTCCTTATCTTTAAAATGGGCCAAAACAAATCCCCATATATCCAATGGAACTGAGTATCTCTACTTTTTGGCAGATTAGATCTCAGGACAGAATTAGGCCTCTAGAATAAATTAAGCACCCTTGAGTTAATTAACTGCACTAAAAATATAATATATGAACATGCTGAAGCTTATAAACTTTACAACTTTATTGTACAGGAGGACACAAACAAGCCTATTGGGATTAAATAAAATAATCTGAAAATCACATTATGTTGAGTAGTCTAACTGCTCTTGTTCCTCTCGATGAGCGAACATCTTTGCCTAAGAAATTTTCTCCTGACATATGATTAAATGCAAGTGATCTGATAGCATGCAATACTAACATAACAAGGTATGAGCAAGAGGGATTTGCTTTTGACTAGTTAAGAAATAGGCTTACCAATTCACAAATTTATTATAAGATTAGCCTATAATACCTGGTAATAACCTTTGTCAAGCAAAATTTCTCTGTTTAAAAAAAAAAAGGGGGGGGGGGAGAATGAAATTTATAGAAGGGTCTTGAACCACACTCACAAGTGGTAGACAAGGATAGTAAGAGGTCCAGCCTTTTGTTAAAGAAAGAAAGAAAAAAGACATACCAATTTAGCAGACAGGATACAGTGTGCAACACAGTGTAACATGGTAGCTCAGAAACAAGACAGTCCAGGAGATCAATCAAATGCCTTAAGATTATTAGTATCATTGAACAAAACAAAATTGTCCATTAATTTTTATCTAGTATGTTTTAATCAGTATATATGCGTTTTTAGGTGTATTTACAGGAAAGCAGATGAGTAAATATACATAGGAGATAGACAGGTATTTAGGTTTTAATGGGGGGCTTTGTTATATACAGGTGAGAATATAGGTATTTACGGCAGTGTTGTTATTTGCTCTTCAGTAGGCTCTCCAGGCCTCAATTAACAGTACCTAACACAACAGGGACAAAGTACAAACAATTAGAGACAGCCCCTACCACAGAGTTTACTACAGAAAGTGACAAAACATTAAAAATGTGGGAGGGAAAGAAAGATATAGAGAAGTTAAGTGATTTGACCAAGGTGTCACAGCAAAGCTGGAAGTAAAGTCTAGGTCTCCTGACTCCCAGTCCAGTGTCCTAGCCACTAGACCTCACTGCTGTATTGTTCAGCATAAGAATACACCCATTTACTTGGTGCAATATTCTTATAAATATGTATAAGAATAACATAAAGCACTCAGCCAACAATAAATAATAAAGTATATGCACAGATATTTGCTGCAGTAAGGCTGTAAACTGATAGGCTTACAAATAATTTGGCAGATGTAAAGCTTTTGTAAACTGGTATAAATATGTGAGTATCTGGTACAGAATTTTCCTTGGATTTCAGTTCCTTCTTACACTGCTTTCTGGAAATTTGACAATATGAGGGTTTGAGAATCACTGAGGCTTGGAAATGTATCTTGACTAGTCTATGTCTCTGTAGGAGGTAGGAATACAGCAATATAAAAAATCTCACTCAGCAAAGAGTGGGACTCTTAGAAGCATAAAGGCATATGAGTTGCAACAAAGTTGCTTTGGATATGCAGAGAGAATAAATAATTGGATTAAAGAGGGAAGACAGCAAAGACCAGAGGTCTTCTCATATCACCCTGCCCCCCTTCTTTGGATGACATGGAGGAAAAGAATAGAATGTTCCATTTTTGAGAATGTCTTTCTCAAAATGAAATAATGGTCTCAAAGTGGAAGTGATAGACAAAAGGCTTGTTTATTTAAAGTATTAAGGGGATCTGAGATTTAGGGTCCTCATTCCTTCACTTCTTATATGATTCTACATAGTAGAACAAGACAAGCTACTTGAGAGAGAGAGACTTTTCCCACATTAATTTTAGTATCAGTATCCAACAGGCATGTTACTCTGTTCACAATAATCTCCTGACACCATTTCCAGGTAAAGGTTCACCTGAAGAAGTCAGAGACTGATAAGCTCGGAAGAATTTTACATACTTCATTACTCACTCTGTAGAATACAGCGATGCAAACAGATTCCATCATCTTTAAAGTAGCAATTACTAAACTAAATCCAAATGTTGTTACACAAAGACATGGGCAGGAGCAGGGACGGATTAATACCTTTAGAGGCCCTAAGCACTGAAAAGATTATGGTGCCCCCCCCCATATGTAATTCAAAATATAAACAATACTATACCGTAAAATTAAATTTTATTTTTCGAAATTACACAAAATTTACATGTATGCTGAAATTAAAATAGCTTCTTTCTAGATTTTCTGATTACAAAATTCTGGATAAATTCATCGAAGCTGACTCGACGAAGCATGTCCGCTTCCATACACAATAGGGAAAGTGAATCAAGTCTGTCCTGACACATTGTTGTTCTCTGAGGGTGTGTGTAGTGGAGTGTAAGGAAGTCTAACATAGTTCTGATTTTTCCCATGATGACTACTTCTATGCTTTTTTGGAAATATCAAATATCAATTTTTTTTTTAAAAAAAACCTCTTTTTTTTTTGGTGCCCCCTGCTTTGCTGGTGCCCTAAGCACATGCTTAGTCTGCCTATTGGGTAACCCAGCCCTGGCAGGAGGCCCTTTGGAAGGGGCTCAGTAAAGTTATAGAGCTGTCGGAACTCGAGCCAGGCAAAACTGGTAGGACCTGAACAAAAAGGAATCATTTTAATACACTAGCATGTCTTTTACCAATCAGTTTTTCTCTGTAGAAATACTTTTTTTTTCTTGTAGCTGAGTTGAATGGATTAAAGAGTGACATAATGATAGAGTAGAAGAAGTGTGTTTGGCCAGGTTACAGAACTTTTTAGGTATTGTCTCAACCTTCTTGGTATTGGTTTTAAAGTGTGTCTTAGTGCTATGGTTTATATGGGGCCAACACTATGCTAGGTGAAATAGAGAGAGAGCTCTATCTCATTTCATATACACATATAGAATATTACATTTAAAGACTGATAGTCAAGGTGAGACATTATTTCTCAGCATGTTATATTTTAGGCTCTTTGAATCATGTCGCTAGAGGACTCTGTGTTTTGAAAGCTCCTTTTCATAATGGGTACAATTCAATCCTCCCCCCTGCACAAAGCCAGATTAATCAGGATGTGTGTGTGTGTGTGTGTGTGTGTGTGGAGGAGAGTGGGTGGTGATGCATGGAATAGTCATCCCACAACCCACAGACAGGCTGTGAGGCTGTAATACAGCTCTTCTCCACTTGCTGTTCCAGTCCAGAGGCTGTTAGTCTATAAGGTGCCACAGGGCCCTTTGTCGCTTCTACAGTCCAGAGGCTGTAACCATGGTCAAAGACACTCCATACCTACTATACTACTGTATCTGTGTTATCTATTACCCAGTGGCCTTCACTCATCTCTTTCTGAACCCAGCTTTATCTGCCTGCCTATTCGGGTTTGGCTCATAGACCACCTCTGTGATCTGGGCCTGAGGTGGGGAGAGTAAGGAAGGCAAAGGTTTTCTATGGCTATTCCATCTACAACCCTCTGCATGGTTTTTTGTTTGTTTGTTTGTTTTAACAGTGACAATATCCCACTGACCTGGGCCTGCCATTAGAGCAAGGATTTTGCCTGAAAATGTCCCAGGAAGTTACAAAACTCCTTTACATGGCCTGTTGGATCTGTGTATGATTTCCAACATTACACAAAATAAATACCAGGAGACTGGTGTGGAAGAGTTTATAGGGAAAAAATCCACCCACCAGCTCCCTTGCTGAGGATTACAACCAGGTCTCTGCTGCCAAGTTCTCTGTTTAGGTAAAGCATGAGAAAATCTGCCATTTTTAAAGTCACAAAAGGGGTTCTATACTAGGGACAGTGAGAATCTGACAGCTCTTTATGCTTAAAAGTCAGCTGTTCCATCTCAGGTACTATTATTAATAAACCCTAAGGTAATGTTTGCTCTGAAATATGTCTAATTGAAATAATTTACTCTGACCCTTAGAGAATTATGAAACTGTTTTCATCATGTTCACACACAGCAAAATAATTATGAGATGCCATATGGAAAAGACATCATGTGGTATGTGTGTTTCTGAATGTATACTTTTTGAAATGGTTCCCACAGATAAATCATATAGCTAATTTATAAAGAGGAGGCGGATAGTAGTTCTTCAGTAAGCAGTTTAAATTTAAAATGGTTTCGGGCTGGGTAAATTTACAATGGTGATAACACATAATAATTGCCCTGATCACAAGACATATATTACAAAATATGTCAATAGCGCCAGTAAGTTCCACTGTGCAAAATGGAGTGGTGAAATTCTTCTGATAACTCTCTGCTGTTGCTGTGTGTCATTGTAAATATATGCACAGGTACAGCAGAGACTTGAGTTCATTTTGCATTGTAATGCATCCCTCTTTAAACTTATGAATTTCCACTGAAACAACACAGGGTCCAAATGTGCTCTCAGAGCTACATGCAATGAGTAAATTCCGCAGATGGATCTGCTTCTGGTTGTATGGTGGTAGGAGGCCACTCACACTCCATAGGACCATATACCCTGTCCCAGACCTTGGTGTTGTGCAGCTCTAGGGATCCTTTTGTGGGGGATTGTGAGGGGGTATTCCTGGGAACATGCAGATTATTCACCTCCCCAACCATATGAAGGAAACCCTGAAAAGTTAAAACTACTTAAGGCTATGATTGATTGTTTTCTCAGTGGTCTTCGTCATTTAAAGGGAGGTCCCATATTTTCCATCAGTATAGAAACCATTGCAGTGTGACACTATCAGGATGCCGGCGAGCTACAGCGGGGAATGTCATCTAAAGCTAATGTCAAGGCACAGACCACGGTGCTGACAGCCGTCTACTGTCAGAGATTCCCTGAGAATCTATGTGGTTGTCAGGACATTCAGAACACTGCTAACAGAGAGAACCCTCCAAATCCACATGAAATATATGGAGCTAAGACTATGAGGGGAAACGTATGTTCTCCTCCCGCACTAACACCCCTTGAAGGTTTTCCATCAGGAGAGCCTGGCTTGGCCCACAGTTGACAGTATTATCAGGAGTATGATAGCAGTAGAATATCTGTGGAAGCCTTTATGGACCTTTTCAGGAATGTTTGAGAGAGATTATGACACGTCCTTAGTATCAAGAGGAGAACTTCAGAAGACTTGAATGTACTTTTTGGATAAGAGCTTTTACTAACCTTGCTACAAATCTGGTTGGAGATCATGCTTTCTTGTTAGTCCTTTATTACTTCTTGGTTCCAGATGGGTAAAAGTTGATATGAGAATAGCTTTCTTGTGGTATTTTGATATCTATGCTTCAAGTCCCAGTTGAAAACAGGAAGTGGAGAAGACTTTAAAAATGGGTGCAAGGGGAACCCCAACTTTTTTTAACTTCTAAATATGTGTAGTTCTTATTTCGGGCCAGTTCAGGTCAGTTCTTATTTCAACTGAACCAGTTCGCCAATCATTTTTGCATCTATCCCAATGACAATTAGTGAGAGATTTAAGAGTTCCTGGACACACTGACTAATTTTCCCCAAAACCCACTACTATATTTTTAGTGGTCACAAGAGCACAGAGCTAGATGCTGGAATTGAATTGTTTATTCCCCAATAATAGCATCACTATCCTGTAGCACCAATGTCGTAATAGACTCGCCAGCAACCTGGTAAATCATGGGTACAATCAAAATATTTACCCGACTTTTGTGCTGTGGTGTTACCCCAGAAAAGCCACTTCTGGCAGCCCACACTGTATGTCTGACACTCAGGTTGCAGAAGTAGTAGCAACAACAATGAAGCATTTCTGTGTCTGTAACAACAGTTCTCAAATTACCATCTTTCAGAGATGGTAATTGCAGTAATGACATTTCTCTTAAAAATGTGTCATTCCCCCTAAGTAGTTAAAGGAGGGATTTTTTAAACACCCACACTGCCTGTGGGTCACTTGAGACATCCATGTTTGATGATTCCCTAATCTTCATAACACTAACCACATATGCTAATATTTACTCACTCTGTCCATACAGATAAAGTATCTCAGTGCTGTAGAAGTATTTGTGTGTGAGTGTTTGAACTGAGCTTTTCTGCAATGTATCACTTCAGTGAACTGATTGTACAGAATGGGTAGCCTTGCTTCTGCCTATTTCCTAGCGATTTTTAAAGTTATGAAATTGTTTACTCAAATGACAGAAATAGAATGAGAAATTTGATATTCATATTCCTATTTCTAATCTTAGCTCTAATATTGCACTGACCAAAAGCTGTGTTTCCCCTTTTTGCAACTTTCATTCATTTGTTTTTAAACTCACTGGATTTCCAGCTATTAACGTGACCGAAAACAAAGGTAAACTTTCTGGGAGTTAGCAATGGATTATTATGGTACTACAGTATCCAAAAGCATGAGATAATGATTTATGATACACTTGTGTTTTCCACTTCAGTTCATGTAACATAGGAAAGGTAAAGCATCTTGAATTCCAAACTCTTCCTTATTTTAAACAGTTGGGTCCTTTGGTGTGCTGCTTGATTAAAGTACAGTGAGAAGGTCACTGACCAAACTTTATCTTACACACAGTTTCCCACAGCATGTATTCCTCACAGGGAACATTTTCTCAGCTCAGGTTATTTCCAGAAATGTTCTCAAACCAAAAGAACAGTCCTTGCAGTAAAACATTTCATTCCCACTTTTTATCCTTTATCTAACAGTCCAGTGTTGACAGCATTATGTTTCTTCTATTGACTGGGCCAAGAACAACAGGATTAATGAGGTTGTCTCTTCATGAGTGCATTATGTTTTTTCCTCTGACCTTTCAGACATGGGAATCTTCTGTTTGTAATATTTCTTAAGAAAGGGAAAACCCTCTCCATTTAAACTGTTGTTCATGCTAGTCATTTGGGGCCTAATCCTGAATTTCTTTGCTCACCCTAAACTACCAGCAGTCCTCGATGCAAACAGAATGTAGGTTCTGGATGCTTTGTGTGATTCTTTCCTCACTAGCCCGTGTTTGAAGTGGTGGTAGAAAATTGTGAAAGAGTAGAGTAGAGGGTATCTCCATGTCCTTATTTTCTAGGAAATTGGACTGTGGCAGAGATATTTTAGAGACTTTCTTTCTCGGACTATGAGCTTCTGATTATAAATGAACATAAATTGCCATGAGACAACGAGCCACTACAAAAAAATGCACCAAAACTAAACGCCCCAAAAATCATTTTGTTTTTGAAAATGTTGAAATGTTTCATTTCAATTTAAACTGTTGAAATGAAATGTTCCGACATTTCCAAATCAATTTTTTTCAGAATTTCCTCAAAAAGATGTGAAAATTTAATCTTTTCATCCCAATTTGAGTTTATAGACTATCAAATGACTGGAGTTGCACAGAAGATCGGAGATAATTAAAGGGTGCTAACTCTTTTTCTCCGAAGGATTATATACATGATGAATTATAAATATCAAATGTTTAGAGTGGGTGGCTGGGGGAAAGCTTTAAGGAATATTCTTGCTTGTTATCTTTCATATTCTTGGCTATCTCTGACATTGGATAACTGGAACTTAATCAAGATAGGATCCTTTTTATCTTCAGTGGGACAAAGAACACTACGAACTTTTCTGAGAGCAGAATCACAAAGTTCCTTGAAAAGAATAAATAATAACAGTTTGCATATGTGTCACTTTTTATCCTAATTCTCAAAACACATCAATTAGTTAAGCTTTACATGATTAAGCTTCTATATAAGGTAGTAAATATTATTTATTCCCATTTTACATGTGGCAATAACTGCGGTTCAGAGAAGTTAAATAACTCATCCAAAGTCACAAGCAAGTCTGGACTGATATAATAGAATCAAAAACGTCTGATTCCCTGCTTTCACAACTAGACCATGTATTATCTCTGGAAACAAAGCAGGCTGTCTTTTGAATCCTTTAATTTGAAAATGCTTTTATAAGAACCAAAAATACTATGAAGGATTTTTAAGCCAAGGAATAACATTTCAGATGAATTTCTCTTTGAAAATATTAATAAACCACTTCCCTTGGTAGTTTGGTAACATTTGCACTACCTAATGGCTATTGCCAGCTCCAGGGGGCAGAAATAAGGTTGCAATATGAGGGTGGTGTTTACCTTAATTTTGTATGTCCTCATTTTCAGATCTTTATCTTTGTGTTACCTTAACTCTTCATTTTCTGGTTTTCAGAGGTTTAAGTGTAGCTGAACTTGATGTTCTAGAAGGGTGTGAGGCAGCACTGAGCAAACTTAATTCTGTATTAATAAAGGTTTGTGGTCAGTTAGCTGTAAATGTGACTTCTCAAGTATTAATATCTTGAATGAGAAACTCCTGTGTTCAGTACGTCCTTTGTAGTCTCACACACAGGGCCCATTTTCTGCTATCAATTTTACCAGTATATATCTGGAGCAACTTCAATGACGTTTATTACATTTGTATTTGCCTGGCACTCCTCCTTCAGGTATTGTCTTCCACAACATACAATGGTAAGACACACACTGGGAAATCCCCACTATGGAACGCATCATCTTTTGGGGTTGGACCCCTCCAGACTTTAGGATTTTAAAAACCTCTCACTTCAAGATTTTCAAAATGTAGCTATCAGTGAAGACTGAATACATGTTTGCATAGTTTCCCTTATTTGAATTTGTTGGTAATTAATTAAAATACACGAGTTTAATTAAACTTGGAGTTAGGGGATTCATTAAAATAAAACCAAAACAAACAAACAAAAATTCAGTTAAAAATGTAAAATAATTTGTTCAGTTGAGTTTGCTGGTGCAGCTTAAGGATTTGCAGACAAATACAGACAGCATTAAAACTTTAGGGAATATCACACTGCATACAGTTATATATCAGTTACTGAACATGAAGTATATTTGTACGTCTTTGTCAGCAGAGAAATATTATACTGTAGGTAGTGAAATCACTTAACATTAACATTTGTTAGCAGTTCCTTTTTATCTATCTTGACAGACTATGGCAGGGACAAGACAAAGCTTGCCTAGATCTGTTAAAGTTCAAACCAAATTGTTACCCCCTAATTGCACTTAGTGCTCTTAAGAATTTAAGGTGGTAGTTTTGAAGGTGTCTAAGGAAATTAGGCACCCCAAAGCCCATTGATTTGGATGCATAATTCTAGTAGGCTCTTTTGAAAATCCCAGTCTCTATTGAGTCCATCTGTTCATTTCCTACACTATAATAAGGCTTGGCAGAATTCAAAAGTTTATTTTTCTATATTTTCAACTGATAATATTAATGTTTATTTTTAAGCATTTTTAATTTGTATCTGTTTCAGTGTTTAAAGTTGTGCAAAATTATGAGGTTTTAGAATTTTTCAGCTTTTATTCATTTGCATTTTCACAGTTATGGGAAATTATTTAATGGCAATAGACATTGAGATTCAAAAAATTAAAGCTTTATTACCGTAAAAACATGAATTTTCAACATCACATGTCAACATAATCAAAATCAATATATGTAAATCAAACTAAGAAGTTCTCAGGCAGCATTTTTCTTGCTTTTCCATTACTGTAATCAAAATATTCAGTTTATTGAACTGCATTTTCCCATAATGGCACATTGCCTCATAATTATTGCAGTTGATGCCCCGTTTCTTGCCTATGGGCCAGGCTCCCTAACTGGACTACATCTCCCACAAAGCACCCGGGCATATTACTCCCATGATGCACTATGCAGCATAGATAGACAGAAAGCCACACTGCATTATGGGAAAATGTAGCCCTCTACCGAGCATGGAGGGCCCAAACTACAATTCCCATAATGCAATGCAATTGGATTGATGCAAAACAAAATGTTGCAGGTCAGTTCAAAGAATGACATTTTGATTCTAGTTCAATTGCCCTGAAGGGAAATATTTCATTTAGATTTTCCTGACAGATAATCAAAACTTTTCAGCATTATCCTGTCTCTGACATTGGCCAGTGCCAGATATTTCAGAGTGAATGAACAGAACAAGGTAAATTTGAATGATCCATCCCCTGTTGTCCAGTCCCAGCTTCTGGCAGTTGGAGGTGTAGGGAGACTCGGAGCATGGAGTTCAAACTCTGACCATCTTGGCTAATTTCCAATGATGGACCTATCCTCCATGAATTTATCAAATTCTCTTTTTAACCCAGTTATACTTTTGACTTTCACAATATACCATGCCAATGAGTTCCACAGGGTGTGTGAAGAATTACTTCCTTTTGTTTGTTTTAAATCATTCCAACAGAAAATTTCTGACCAGGTTACTTAGTAGGCTCAGTTTAATCTGAAATTAGTATAGTTGATATCTCAGTTTAACCTCTAAAATGTAAACACACTAATTTACATATAATATTTGACAGCAGTGTTGTAAAACTTAACAAGTTTGCAAAATGCTTTGAGATCCTCAGAGAAAGATGCTGTATTGCTGCAAAACAAAGCATTTTTATTTTAAAAGCCTATATCATACCTTTGAGTCCCATCACTGTATTTTGTCATTTCTATGCAACTGGTAGAACTGGACTTGGAGACCTGAGTATCAACAAACCTGCTATTAACTTAGAACCTCAGAAGGAAATGTGATCACAGCATTAAAGTAAAAAACTTGCAATTGCTGAATTTTTTTAAAGGAGATACCTATGAAATATCCAAATCCAAGTTCTTATGAAATTACCTATTCACATGTAAATGCTTTTTACAGGGTTTATTGTCTGCTTTTAAAAAATCAAAACTATCTTTCAAAACAACTATGACTAGAAAGAAAGATATAACTTGTGAAGAGCTTTTTTGAGGACCCCACACTCTCAAAATCTTTTAGGTCATGTGTTTGCTTTCTGAAACATTTGGTAAGTAATAAGTGCTATGGGAATATATTCACTCCATCTGGAATTAACAGATTCCTTTGTTCAATTATTCCTGAATTTTGAACCAGCAGACTTACTTAAAAGTATTTTGATTTTCTTTTAAAATAAATATTGTAAAGAAACAAAGCCCAAGAGCTTTGGAGAGAAGTTCTTATTAGTCTTCTCTTTGACTTCACAAGGAGTGAAGGTCTTAAAGTGGCAGCTGCCAAGTTTGATGTTTATTATTGGTTAGTGGGTTGTAGTGACCCATCATTTCGGTTCCCTTTTTTAATAAAATAAAAAAATAGAGATGGAAAAAGAACTATTAAGTCATCTAATCCATCCCCCTGCCAATGTAGGATTGTTCCCTACAGTGTATGTTTCCAGTTCTTTGTCCAGGTTAAATTTGACATTATAGTTTAGAATCTGTTGGTCTGATGGGGGGTACAAGAACAAATGGAGATTTAACTCCTTACTCTTTCACCTCATCAGAGGGCTATATCATTCTGTCTCCACCTTTGGCTGCTCTAGTGGCCTCTTGATCTTTGTCTATATAGAGAAATGTATTAAAACATCATGCAGGTGCTACATATTTGCAGGTACTGTGGATCACTACCTCATCCCTATAAAAGTTTAACTTTTGCTTGGGGAAGGCAGGACAGGGAAGGGAAAGGAAACATTCCTACCTTCCCACTTCCCTGATGCACTGTAGCACCCAGGAGTAAGATGTTGAGACCTAGCCACCTGCTCCTCCAGTAGCTTTATGAAAAGAGAGATTGTCCTTGATGACTTTTAAAAGCTTTAAAAAAAATATTTTACTAGTGTTTGCTCTAAGTACCTTTGTAAAATTATTGTAAAAACAAAGTGGAATTTGCCAAATGACACACAATTCATGAAAATGGAAACAGAAGAAACTTTTGACATTGAAAATGTCATCAGTGAAAGGTTTGCAAATCAAAGCTCACTGAATTGAGTGGAGCTATACCTATTTTCATTTGTTGAGGATTTGGTCTTGTAATATTTTCTGTAACAAACTCCAGATATTTGCCTAGCTCACTATTTGTCAAAACTTTGCTTGATCCAAACATTCACTCAGATATACACAGAGAGAGATTTTACTTCTACAGCTGGATTTCAGCTCAAATGTCAAAGACAATATGGGCCTCATTCTGCTCTCATTTACACCATTTTTAATCAAGAATATCTCCTGTGAAATGCATGGAGTCACACTGGTAGAAATGGAAACCAAGCTGTATAGTTTAAGTCACTGAGCAGATTCAGCTAACTTGAAGAACCAGAAGTATGTGTCTCTGTGTACATATACATAGTAGCTATACAATTGTTGTATCTGGTCTGGACAAACATTTGTAACTAATTAACCAAACTATGTATCCATACATATTGGGCTGACCCTCAGATGCAGCCCAAATATAAGGAGCACAAGTCAAGGGCTGGTGTTCAAAAGTAGTGTAATGCTAATTTTTTCACTGCTGTTCCCCCTGGTCCTATTATTTTGCACAATGATTCCCCTGCACTGTGTTTAAGCACCCAAAAGGCACCTAAATTACTCTAGCCTCTACCAGTCACACATGGCCAAACTGTAGCCAAGAATTAGTATGACATCTGGCCAGGAGACACCTGGCCAGACCCTCCTTCCCTGAAATTCCAGAAGCAAGGAATATTTATGGTTTGCAAGTTCTACACTACTGCAGGATCACCCTTGCATTTCCCTGGGCTAGTTAAGCAAGGTTTGTAACCATATTACGCCATGCAGATAAAGTGACTACTGAGGATCTGGTATACATATTTACATGTGGATCAGAAACAGAATATTAAGACATTTGTTTCACCATTTTTATATCTGTGAGAATATTTCAAACCCAATAACTAAAGATCTGCACAGCACTGGAAAGTTTATTCCATTGGAGGATTTCATGCATGTCTCTTTACTGTTGAGAGCTGATTCTTTAAGCCTTGTAGCGTGTGGGATTAGAGACTCACTGACCTATATAATAAAACTGTAATGGAATGTGACAGATATTATAATTTTGTGCAATATCCTTGAAAAAAGTATTGAATTATATTTAATTATTTTTGGAGTCCATTGTATTAAGTGCAAATATTATGGATTATTGTAGGCCTGGATGTTCAAAGGACTGTACTGAACAATACGCTAGATAAGAATGGTCTTTTGGGACAATACATGTGAAGTGGATTTACTGAGAAATATGTATGGGGAAGTGAATGCAAATTTCTTCCCCCACCAGGTTATCTAAAAACCCAATCTTTTGAAGCTGAGACCTGGGAAGGGACCATTGTCTATTGATTATGTGTTTCCAGAATCTGAAGCTCAAAAGCCCAGGATAATGTAACCTATGCATGGGGGTTCTTGTTCTGAGCTCAGGCTGTTATGAACTTGTAACCACAGAAAAACCCCTCGGTGGGGTTTGAAGGATTGAATTCTACCAGAGCCCTTCTTGGAATTGGGGGTGATCTCCGATGAGCCTATTTTAGTTTGTGTGTAGGTTCTTTTATTGTGTTAAATATGTTTTTCCTGTAATACTTTCACCATAAGAATAAATGTGCTTGCTTAGAAAGAGCTTTATAGTAACATATAACAGTGGGCAATTACACTGTTTATAGCCTCCGGGGAGAGAGAGAGAGAGAGAGAGAGAGAGAGGCACAGATGCTGGCCTGTTTAGGCACTCTGGCTTGCTGGAAATAACACAATGTAGGCAGGGAACTGTGCAGGCTGGAAAATCCGAGTTAGAAGGGAGAGAGGTGAGGGTCTCTGCTCAAGAGAGGTGACAGCTGAGGAGCCAGGAGCATAGAGTGGGTGCCCTTCCTGGATCATGAGGGTAAATATAGGTGCCCTTGCCCTGAACTGTGACATCAAATAGGAAATATTTAGCAGAATCTTGCAGAATGACTGTAAATTGTTGCCCCTAGGACCGACAGCTTTAGTGGAGACTTTCTGTCAAAAATATATATGGATCTTTTCAAGTCAGAATCGTTCTCTGTGTCATCTTCCATGATTATTTTTTTTTAGAACAACATAGAAAAAACAGACATAGTTCATTTGAAGGGGCCCAAGCTTGCAACCAATGAAATCAGTGAAAATGTTGCCATTAATATCAATGGGAGCAGGATAGGACCTAAAATGGCTGTGTCCATGTGAGACTGATATACTTACTGCTTCTTATCTTCACTTATGAAGACTGGAAAACTGAGTTTGTTATGAGAATAAACTAATTATTTTCAATTTGTAAATCTTTCTGGAAGTGCATATGTTCACATGCATACTTCACATTTTATACTGTCCCTTTTATATGATTTTCAATGCTCTTAAAATGTCATCTTTTTAATTATAAAAACTACTGCTACATGGAAAGGTTTTTAGCAAAAGCTAATAAAACAAAATGATCATACAGAAATAGAGGAGAGTAAAGATAACAATGAAATATGATCGGTATATAAGGACAAATGAAGTGTATATTGATGAGAATGAGGCAAATCTAAACTTTAAAGCAGCAGAATTTGTTTGCAAAGTTTGACTTAAAAGATACTGTAACTGGTTTGAAAAGAGGCCATTTCAAGGTTTTTTAGTTTATTGCACTGTTGCACTGTAGTTAGAACTACTGAATGATTTTGTGCTGTTGTTTGCTGAGATGACTAAGTTGTCATTTTTAATTAGCTTTGTGCTCTTCTCAAAGGCTAATTACTTTACTTTTTATCAAGATTACTTGATTGCTAATGACAAGGGTGCCATGGTTACCTATTTTTAGAGAATTCCCCAACCTGCACAATTATATGATTTTCAGTTCCCTCTGGATTCTTTGTGCAGTAAAGCCTGCAGTGAAAATAATGGTTAAGAAAAATACATATTTGCTAATGATATCTGCAAAAGAAAGTGTCTCTTGTTTTTTGGCAGCAGGGCCATTGCTAACATATTTAGTCAATGTAAACAAACATTTCATTTGGTCTATCTCTCTCTCACTGATACCAGTGCGCCCCTATTAACTTGAATAGAGTTGTACCAGGAGGATTGAATTTGAGAACAGAGACTGTATTCTGTCTTCTTTTTTTTCTACTTGTGCATCTTTCCTTTTCATCATGGATCTTCTAAGATTCTGGACATGTGAATTGCCTGAAATGCATTCTTATTCCAAGCCATACAAATTACACAATCATATACTGGCATTCAGATAGAGTTCACCTTATTGTGCATCAATATTGGCTAGAAGAGCACTTGAAACAAGTATCTGAATGGGGTACTTCCAGGTGAAATCTTTCCCCTCTTTAACCACTGGTAGATGAGTATAATCTATTCTTGTTTCAGGCATCAGCCGCTGTAAAGGTGTTGCTGTTGTGAATGTTACCTCAGTCAGGGAGATTGTGATGGGGGGAAAATACTTCTTGTGCTTTTGACATTTTTAATAAATACAGTTATACACACAGAATCTCCATTTTATTTCTGTTGTGCTACACATAAATACACGTCAGATGTGTGGTAAACCAGAATGCTCCCAGGGGCTTGTCCTGAAAGAGGAAAGACACAATGATTTAGAGTCTGCATCTGCAACTCTTGCACCTGCTTCAGTTTCTACTGTTGGAGGAGAATTTGTTGCATCAACATCCTCTTGACAGTCCTGATGCAGAAGTATAGGGGAATTTAGTGGCATGGCTATCCTATAGGAAAGTAAAATAAAGCCACTTTTCAGTTGTAAGACACATAATTCTTTCTGCCACCAGATGCCTCTCCTTGTTTTAGATATCTTGCTCCTGACCACTCAACTCTCAATTTTTTTTCAGTATATGGGAGAGAATTCAAGACTAGATTAATCCATCCCCTAAAAATGGGTAGCATTAAGATGGTGGAATATATCCATGTTTTATCAATAAATGGAAGAGCACCATGTCATGCATGTACTCTCACGTTTATGTATGTAGATACTAGAATCATAGAATCTCAGGGTTGGAAGGGACCTTAGTAGGTCATCTAGTCCAACCCCCTGCTCAAAGCAGGACCAATCCCCAAAGCAGGACCAATAGACAAAGTCATATTAGACTAAGAGAGAAAAGCAAACTATGGTGGGGAGTTGAGAAAGGGATGGTAGAAGTTCCATACTTATAGGAGTTTGGTAATTGATATTTTTGTGACAAGCCAGATGATAAATTAAAAAATTCTACAGTTATGCTAAAACACAGGGACACTGCAGGAGTCTATTCTCCTTTCTCATGGGTGATGGCCCCAAATGAACCAGTTCTAGCCAGGAGGTGTTTAAATGTGGTCTTTTCACTCTGTGTAAATAAAGCCTTCTTACTAAATGTATCTACTGTCTGTGATTAGCCAGTGTCATTTGTGCTGGTGTAACACCAACAGATCCCAGTCATCAGCGGGCAGGACAGAACCTGAGACCTCTGGAGTTTAGTGCATGAGCTAAAAGCTAACTGGCTCTTAGCTAAGGCTGTAGAGCAGACTCACCCTAAGTGGTCTTGGTGCTACTAGATGGGACAGAACAACACGCCCAGAAGGTGTGTGGGTTACATACTTCCCCTAGCTAAGGAAGTGTGTCCCAAGCTTCAGAGACTTCCCAGTTGAAATCCCAGATGAGCCCCCACTTGTAACAGCGACAGACCCTGTTCATGGGGTGGGATCAAACCTGGGAGCTTAGTGCATGAGCCTCTACGGCATGAGCTAAAAGCCAATGGGCCCTTAGCTAAGGGTGTCGAGCTGACTCAGTCTCTCTAAGAGGTCTTGGTGCCACTAGATGGGACAGAACACCACACCAGGTCTGTGGGTTACACTGGCTTCAGTGACTAAAATGAGTTTTTACTTCTTTTTACTTCTGCTAACACAGCAGGGCTAGCAGAGAGAGTATGTGCTCTAATGGTTAGGGTACTAGCCTGGTACTCTGGAGACTGGGGTTTAATTTCCCCTCCCACATACACAGATTTCCTGTGTGACCTTGGGCAAGTCATTTAGTCTCTCCGTGCTTCTGTTCCCCCACTGTAAAAAGTAGGGAATAGATCTTTCCTACCTCACAGAGGTTTAAAATTGTGAGACACTCTGATTCTACAACAGTAGAACAATATAAGTGCTTAAGAGAGTGAGCTATTTGTTTTTGTGAATCATCAGAATTATTTATTACGTTCCAGTTCAAGGTGCAGTCAGTTACATCTTTGCAAATTCATTGAAGGCAAAGAGATTGCATACTAAAGTTATAACCAAGGTCATCATTTGTCTTCTAGAACTTTTATTACCAGTTATGATCCGTGAGAACGAGAGAACCCAGCTTGATTTTCAGAAAACAGACTGGATACATTTTCCCTTGTAAACTGAGCCTTTCCCACTTTCAGCATCTAAGCTTTTTGTGTGGAACTTATATCCAGTAAAAATGAATGATTCAACATTCCCTCATGATAACATATGCTCATGCAGAGCTCAAAATTAGAGGGAATATGAAGTGTTCGATTAATTGCATGAATGTTGATTGTTAAAATCATGTGCTAATTGGTAATATATGTGTGCAGTAGGTTCCCTCAATATGTGTTAGATTACATTTACTATCTTTGTGTCTAAGATATCAGAAGTTAAGCTTTTTGTGGAACGGGTTTTAAATGTTGTGTAAATTGCTTCTATCGATTATCAATTTGGAAAAAATTTACTAAAATAAGGTATACAGGCTGTACAAAAAAGTGATGAGAGCTAGAGGTATAGAAATTAGTGTTGAACTATAAAAATGCACCCATACTCTTTTTCTCCAGAGTAATTTCCCCCCCAAAACATTCATTAAGATATTTTTTTAATGCTAGTCTTCTGGTAATTCCATTGGGTGAGTCATCACAAATAGGGCTAGTATGCTGCTTAAATAAGAATTCCAATATGTTTATTCGTTTCTCTCTAGCTAGGCCATTCCATTTTTCTGTTTCCCCCCAGAGCCTTTCCAAGGGCCTGATCCCAGGCCTATTCAAGTTACTGAAAAACTTTAATAATGTTTCTAATTTTGCTCTGTCAGATCCTGTTTAGGTTCTTATCCCTCACCCATCAGCATGGCATTTGAGCACTGTGGTAATTAGCAATGTGCTGCACAACCATCACAGGTGGTCTCGCCTCCATTCCTAGCCCCATGGGAAAAATGCATATGGATCTCTTGTTTGTTGGGTTTTTTATTTTATGAAGCGCCATGAGCTTTTATTAGCAATGGCAAGGTTGAAGTAACTAGCCTTGTACTTGGAACAGAATGTGGTGAAGTCTGAAGTGGCTTTTAGAACCCAGAGTGCTAAATTCCACCCTCTTGGACTAGTCCTCTGCATGACTGAGCTTTATCCTAGTGGCAAACAAACAATTCCATTGTGTGGCGATGACTCAGAGCACTAGGCCATCTTTTAGGTATTAGATTTGATAGGTGTGACAAACAGGGTCCAGACATCCAAAGAGGAAAACAGGTGATCTGAATCCCAAAGAGTAAGCAATTGAATCAGCTGGTTGTATACAATGTCATTGTGTATAAAATACATTGAATAAGGTCTTTTATGAAAACTTGTAATGTTCTGAACTTGATAGTCATTATGAGCTATGTATACAGATTGTGGTTAGGAATCTATACATTTATATGTATCATGTTGTATTCTTATGACCTGAACTACAATTTCAAATATACCTCTCAGTGGGAAAGGGCTCCTCCCAAACCATGTGTTTACACAGCATCAGACAGTTCATGGTACAACCCAGGAAAAGACAAATGATGAACCTTTAGAAGATACTGAGATGCCCCTGCTATCAAGTTGAGAGGGAATTTCCCCCCTTCTCGAAATAATCATGAATTACTATAGTCTGAGAGAGAGGGGAAAAAATCCAGTTATAAGGGAAGGGGTTTGAAGTGAAAGGTGTTCAGAAATGAGAGAGTCTCAAAGGCAGGGAGCTGTCTGTGAATGCTGGATCTCCTTTAGAGCTAGGAGGCATGCTGGAAAATTGTTCAGAAGCAATAGGTAGCTTGTATTAGAAAAGGGAATTTATCTAATAGAGCAGTGCAACGCCTGAACTTGCATCTTTATTTATTTTCTGTGTAACCTGTATGCGTTTGCTTGTCCTTACTATTTCATCTTCAAATATGTGACTTTTCTATTAAATAAACGTTTTGCTTATTTGTCCTCCAAGCAGATGTGCAAACTGTGTAGTGCACCAAAGTGAACTGATAACAGGGTGCTGTTGTCACACCGTCAGGGTTGATGAACTAGAGGGGAAAAGTCCAAGCATCTAGTGAGCTTAAGAACTTAAGAACTCAGGGAGAACAGGTTTGGGGAGACTCAGGACTGGAAGATCTGTTGGTGTTACACTGCAAGAAGTAACTAGGCTGGTGGAAGCCAGGGTGAGATCTTTATGTATGTGAGCTGGCTACTGGTGCATGGGCTCAGAGCCATAACAGCATAGCATTAAGGCATCCAAAGTTACAAGGCAGGGGGTGACAGAACCCCATACTGCTCTGGGTGTCACAGTGAAATGTCACAGTGGCTTAGTCATTGCAGGAGCTGCACCTCGATATTGGTGAACTGAGGTTCACTCTCCAAACATTTGGAAAACAGGCCTTACTGGATTCAAAAGGGAGGGTGCAAAGTACAGGCTGGGACACTAAGCATCCCTGCATTCATTCCCTGAGTGCTACTATAATAATCTTTTGTACAAAATATGCCTCATGAGGTGTTATTTGAAAACAAATAACTCACTGATCATTAATATTCTTGTGTGATGTATGAGTGTGGTGGGTATTAAGAGCTATGGACATATGCTTGAATGATAACTAAAATGTGTTCAAGCCAGGCACATTAAGGGAGTTGATAAACAGGCCTGCACAGACAAAGGAATGTGTCTGAATTTCTGACTGGCCCAATCTTCAGGCATAGACAATGAAGGTTCATTTTTACATATGAGGCAAATAAAACTATTAAGCTAACAAGTGGGGAAAGAAAGCACAGAGCTTCCTTCATCACCAGATTTCATGTCGCCTTTCTCACAGCTTGAATAAACTTTTACTTTGAGGGCTAAACCTCAGAAGAATCTGTTTCAAAGATTTATTGGTCTGTAAAGACAGGGAATCTGAACCACAAGTGATTGAATCAACTGATTGTGTTCAATATTACTGTATTATAAGGGTGTGCATAGTGAGGTTCTTTTCTGAAAGCTAATGACACACTGGTGATTAATGCACTGTCACTGATCGGTCCATCAGCCCTCACCGAGAGAGCGCCGATCACAACACATCAGATGTGTTGTTCTAGCCAGTCCTCCAACTACCCGCTAGCCAAGCTGTCAGTAGCACCGGACACCCGATTGACATAGCGCACAGCAGCCTAGAACTCCTGAGCGATCCGCCAACCTCAGCCTCCTAGCAGCTGGGATTACAGGCACGTGCCACCACACCGGGCTTGGTGATTAATATCCTTGAAAAATGTATGTATTAACAATATATATGGAATTATGGATACTCATTGATATTAGGCTGTAGAATACAGTCTGCCCCGACAGGAGTGAATATCACAGCTATCTACCTGTCTCCTAAGTAAATTAAGAAGGGTGGAATCAGAAATGATGGAAGCCCCATTTACACAGAAATCATACAGGGGGATGGGAAGCCCACAGGAAGGAAACAACAGCACGAGGTCATCCTGCTCTTGAAACAAGTTCATTGAACTTTGGGAGATATAAGCAAGGACAGAAGCCATCTTTGGCATCCATCACTAGACAGCCAGAAAAGGGAACAGAGCTGTTGTGAGCTGAGAAAAATGGGTCCTTCACCCCAGGGGGGATTGAAGTCTCTGGGAACTGAATATAGGTGAGAAACTTGTTTATGTAAAGACTGTACTTTGTTAGATAAAGTTTTAGACTTTTAGAAACATATTTTGTTTTGTTTTACTTGTAACCCTTTGTATACTTGAACTCACTAGTCCGATGTATATTTTGCTAATACATTTATTTCATTTTTACCGTAAACAAGCTCAGTGCTGTGTTTAAAGGGAAGGGTGTATTTACCCCCCAGTTAAGTTAATAAGCTATGATGTGGTTTTTACAGAGAAGTTTACCTTCTTATTTCTCTAAGCTGTCGAGAAGAGGGCCGGATACTTCAGGGCAAATAGTTTTGGGGAAATTCAGAACTGGGTTAGGGTCACCTTGCTGGTTGTAACCAAGGCTAGTGGAAGCCAGATTGTGACTGGTGTGTTGCTGGCCGCCTGCTGGGGTCAGAAGCACAGCTATCCACAGGCACTCAGGTGTGACCTGCAGGCTAAAAGTTGGGTGTGAGAAGCCCAGGTTGGGGGAGCTACAACAGCAAAGGATTATGATGAACCCAAGGTTACAGGGCAGGCAGTGACACAATCCCTCACTGATCTGAATTTGCACCCCGAACCTCAATGGTGACAGAAACTTATGGTTTATTATTTTCTGGTTGCTTCCTTTGGGTAAAGGAAATAGAACAAATTAAAATATAAGATGAATAAAGTGGCAGAAAAGGCAAATTAAGCAAAAAAGTTCACCAAGAAGCAGTTAGAAGAGCTGTGTGCACAGTGAGGTCTGTCAGCTGCTGATCAGAAGAAATCCAAGCTGGTGGCCATGCTGCATTCATATGCTATGAGGCAGGATGGGGCACCTGCTCCAGACCAGAGGGCAAAAGGATATGGATGCTAGTCTATGATTTTCTTTCTTTGATTGTTTCTTTGTTAAAAATCTCATACAGGCACTCACTGAAAGCTAATGACATTTATTCAAGTGGGAAACACTAAGCTTCTCCTCCCTGACACCCACTCTGCTCCCCAGAGTCCTTACAAAATGCTGCAGTTGAAATAATTTTCCTTGCCTATAATTCTGTTACCCCCCCTTCCTTCCTCACTTTGCATCCCTTCACTGACACTCCTTTCTCCAGTCAATCAATTTCAAACTTCTAGTCCCTGCATAAATCAGCCCCCACAGCATACGGCTCATTTCTTATCGCATCAGTCCTGCCCATTCTGCTCAGCCAACAATACTGGCCTCAGCACACTTTGTCCACTTCTCCCGGGACCATCTCCATGTATTCTCCCATGCTGTCCTTCCACGTGGAATGTGGTCCCTAGGTACTCTGGTCCTTCAAACTTCTATTCAAGGACCATTTCTACTGCAGGGGTGATATCAGAGATAGGTGATATTTATTTCATGGCCAAACCATTTCTCATCCAGCCCTAAAACAACTTATTTATATGGAAGTGAAATAAGGAGCCCACCTTTACTGCTCTGTGCAGGCTACCTGGACCATGGATCCAGGTGTGCAGTATTAAGAGATGTTGTGTTCCCGTTTACTACTCACCCCAGAAAAAGTGAGGGGAGGGGCAGAGAGTGGATGGATTTAGGCGCTTCCCAAGGCACCAGCCAACAGAGATGAGCCAGCATACTGTGGCTAGAAATGTATTGTGGGCATAGGCCAATGATAAAATCTATCTCCCTGGAGCAAGGAGGTAAAATAGAGATTTTTTGTCTCTCTAACCCACAATTCCTTCCTCGCATTGTTCCATTGGCTACGACTTCTAGATACAATGAATTTAGCATGTAGATTGTAAATTCTTTGGGGTAAGGACTTTTCTTCTACTAGTTGGACAATGTGTAGCACTTTCAGGGTGCTCCCATAATACAAATAAGAAATAATAACTTTTAGAGAGTCAAACCCTGCAATCCTTATTTGGGTCAAACTCACACTGAAGCCTGTGTCTGAGTAATGCCTGCAGAGAGTAACCTATTTTTATTTTGGGAGAAGGAAGCTTAGGCCAGTGGAACTTTACTTATGGCAAAATTAAGAAAAGGAAGAGAAGGTGAAAGAAAATAACAAAGAAACAGATTTCCAGGTTTGCAAAAGAGCCACTTAATATATTTTATGAATTGCAGATGCAATTTTAAAATAAAATCGTTGTAAATGTAAGTAGCATACATTAATTCACTTTACTTAGAAGCAGCTTGATAATGAAGCAATGGATTAAAATAGAATATCTGGGAAGGCCAATGGACGGATTTTTGTTAAGGAAAGTATGTACAGAAGTGTTGAAAGTGTCTGAGCATGAAGTTTAGGAGGCTGTATTATCAAGGCTACTATGCTGCTATCTATTTATTTACTGATCTCAAACAGCCAACCCCCCTGGGTTAAAGAGCATAAGGTTTAGGCAATTGTAATGGAATTTAGAGAATCCAGAAGACTTCATCAATTGTCCTGAGAAATGCAACAGATCTAACAGGAAATCAGTTTTAGCCAGCATCCCAAATGTTGATTCTGAATCAAACAGTGCATAAACTATACTCACAGTTTAATTAAAAGAAAACCTGATAAATTACCAAGTTTCTGGTGTTCACAAGATAGTTATCTGTTATAGGAATTATTTTTTTAATGTGCTAGCTCTCATACATGAAATAGTCTCTGGATTTATTTTATCATAAATGGAAATAACGACATACATACTTAATCTTATTTCTTTAAAAAAATGTTTCCCCTTTTTCATCAGACAAACTAACTCAGATTCATTAAATGATGCATTAAACAGGGTGAACAAGTTTAGCAAATGCAGTGACCACTGGAAATATGTTGGAAAATTAACAATTAAAAAAATTAACCAGAAGGAAATTGCTTACTAATTTTTAAGAGACAAAGGTTAATCTAAAATGACTACCAGCCCTCAAAAGGTTAACTGTCAAATTAAATAACAGGGACATACAGTGGTCACTGGCTACCTGGGGGAATAAGCTGTTAAATTGCTTACTTCAATTCACATAATTTACAAAGAGATTAGCTCCTCTGTCTCTTGCTAGCTTTTGCCAAGAAGGCCTTGCATTCCATAGAAGGTTTTTTAACCTAGCAAGCATGAGGTCCTGATTGGTCATGGGAGAATCTGGGCTAAATGGTATACATTTCCGATGATGTAAAAGTAAATGAGAGAACAGGGAAAGTTATTACACCAGAGAATGTGGGACTATAGGGAATAATAAAAATCAGGTTACTCTAATTTCCTTTGAACAACTAAATATATACAGGTCATTATGTCCTGTAATCCACAGGCCTCCCACTGCAGGTCCCAGCTCTGAATTAAAGCCTCTGAGACAAAAACAACAGAATACAGTGTAGAGAGCAGTGAAAGAGGCCATGATTCTATTTAAATAATAGTGTAAGTGTAGTTTATAAATTCGGCATTCCTGTTCTCATTAGAATGCTAAATTTGATCATCTTAGTAAAGAAAATTGAGATTTATAAGAGCTATTTGCCAGTAGTACTGTGCAGAATTTTATCTTGTTTTGTGAAGAAGCTTTGAGGCCTGTTGCATCAGGGGCCCGATTGCCCTTTACCCACTATCTATACCAAGCATAAGACAAAAGGGCATTCAATTTATCCTGGTCAGTGGCTGATGGCACTGGCATGTTTATTGTGTTTTTCTGTAGCACCAGTTTCTTCTTTCCATTGTTAAAAAATAAAATACACAGTTCTCAATTATTCACCATCTAGTCAGGAAGTGGCTGCTGTCTGTGCCACTAAACAATCTTTGTTTCTTGAGGGCTTGTAGCCTGATCTACAGATTATGTATTAATTATATTGATTACTTAAGAATTCCCTGTTATCACTTTGAGGGTTGATAGGTCCTTGTCCCAACATCAGGCCTAGTATTATTAAAATTACTATAAAATTACTGTATCGGGAATCCTGATGTGCACAGTTGCAACACCCACAAAATATGAACTCTTCTATATTTACAAATAGTTGATTAATACATTAAGCAAAGTCACAAACACGAAGGGTACGTCTATACTTACGCGTCGCGTCGGAGGAGTCCAATCGATCTTCTGGGTTCGATTTATCGCATCTTGTCTAGACGCGATAAATCAAACCAGGAAGTGCTCCCCTGTCGACGCTTGTAATCCTGCTCCACGAACGGAGTAGGTGGAGTTGACGGGGGAGCCTGCGTGCTGCGTGTGGACCCCGGGTAAGTACCTTTTCATTTGAACTAAGATACTTCGACTTCAGCTACGTTATTCACGTAGCTGAAGTTGCGTATCTTAGGGCTGGTCTACACTAACCCCAGAATTCGAACTAAGATACGCAACTTCAGCTACGTGAATAACGTAGCTGAAGTCGAACTATCTTAGTTCAAATGAAAAAGCACTTACCCGGGGTCCACACGCAGCACGCAGGCTCCCCCGTCAACTCCACCTACTCCGTTCGTGGAGCAGGATTACAAGCGTCGACAGGGGAGCACTTCCTGGTTCGATTTATCGCGTCTAGACAAGATGCGATAAATCGAACCCAGAACATCGATCCCGCGCCTCCGATCAGACGCGTAAGTATAGACGTACCCTAAGTTTGAATTGGGGGGTTAGTGTAGACCAGCCCTAAGTCAGTAAGGTAGTTAGAGAGACCACAGAATGTATATTTGAACATCCATATATTCACACCATCTCTTGCAGGACAACCTGAAATGTTAGCAATTATCTTCCACCTCACCATCACCTTCCTCCTCATCACAAGTAGCCATCATTCTGGCACCTCCCAAGGGCTACATCTCTCTCATCTACTGACCATAGACTGGGATGCAACTTTTATAATACGTTACACTGACACCACTATATCTAATGCATATTCTGTAGGGGTTTTTCCCCTTTTCCTTATTTGTATTTCCTCATCCTCCTAATGTTGAAGTCTCCTCCTTGTATAGGTTAGTATATTGATATATGTAACTACCATTTCAGCTCATGATAATATCCGTCACTCCTTGCTTAAGCAGATTTGGAGTTATTACTTCCATGTTCCTTGCGGTAGCACTTACTGGAACATTCTAACTCCTACAATTAAGCAAACTCTCTTCAGTTCCTAAAAGCTAAAGGTAACCATTTCTATGTCAAGGGTTACAGTCTACACAACCGCACTTATGCGTCAACTAACGTCTTACAGGATATAGGATGCTGTAGGTTTATTGCATTACGGCTGAATATAATGAAAGAAGCTGAATATATGAAGGCAAGGCAGTGATATAGTAAAGGCAAGCTAGTCCTATGGGCCACAGGCCTGATCTAAAGTCAATTGAAGTCAGTGGAAAGGCTTCCATTGACTTCAGTGGGCTGTGGATCAGGCCCCTGAGATGGGATGAGGCAGTAGTTAACGCATTAGCCTCTGGCCAATTCTTGTTAATAGTGTTCCCAGAAGCAACACCATTTAAGCACAAGACTTCCAAAGACCTCTTTGCTTTGGAGAATTGGCACTGGGAGGAATGTATCCTTAGTTTGATAGTGACATTTCTGTGCAGTTAAAAAGATGGTAATAAATTCCTAAGTAAATCAAGCATGCCCCTGTTAGCAAAAAACCCCAAATATCTATGGGCTAGCAGATTGCGTCTTTGTGATTACTGAATCCCCTGGCTCTGAGATACCACAGAGATGGGGGCCATATAAATACCTACATATAAGTCAGACAGGATCTCTTTCAAGTGTCATCTCCAGGATGCACTATTTTTACCAGAACAGAGTTACCTTCCACTACTTATTCTAGTGTAAATCTGGGAAATCAATGAAGTAACACAAGTGTAAATTAGCCTTTGAATATGACCCCAAAAGTCAACTTCAAATTTCTTCCAGCTCTGGGCTATATGTAGTACCCAAATGAGTTTATAATGCTCATTGCTGTCAATAGGAGTTCTAGTGCAGATCAAGGGCTGAGTATGACCAAGACTGTCAGAACATGTGTTATGTCACTTCCAATTTAAACGCACCTCTCCTGTGTAAAAGTGCATTGCACTACCTGCCAGGTCATTAGATTGGCCAGAAATGGTCTCCCTCCCCTTAAGAGCTATACTCTTCCAAAGCATAATAAAAGCTAATCCAAAGCATAATAAAACTTAAATGTATATTGTGAAAAATGCTAAGCTTACTTAAGCAAGATAGTTGCCTGTAATAATATGTTATAGAACAATCTAAAATATTTATTGTATGCTCAAGAACTGCAGTTTTATTCCTTTCTAGAAACTTTTGAATCTACAGAAGTCTTCCCCCTCCCTAACAGACCCGAATTTTCAGAATTCCCCCACCCCCATATAGTAATCTGGTTGTTTTATCAGTAATAGATTCTGTCACTAATAAATATATCTTCCAAATTCTCAGTTTCTTATGTCTGTAGAAAACTGATCATGTAAATCAATAGAAAGCCTTAATACAATATGTTTTTAAAAGGCAGTCTGACAGTAACAAGTACAAATAGCAAAGAGCAGAACCTCCTTCTTGACTGAAATTGCATATCAAAGAAGCTTGGGGGTGGCAAGGATGTTGCTGCAGGATATGGCTCCAAAGTCACAATGTGTATTTTATTGCCATGAATAAACTGTATCCAGGGAACGGAGCTAATGAAAACGTAAGGACAGAAGATATCTTATTTTTGTTGTTTGTTTCTAAAATGTCCACCCCCACATAGGTCACTTGGAATTCATTTGTCTACATCCTGGCCTGCACGTAGGGGGAAAAAAATGCCTGGGATCTGAAAAAAGGAATGCAATAGGGCATGGGAATCACAGCATCACGGTGGTCACCAGAGCATATTTTGGCTTGTCTTAAAACAAGCAAGCACCGTTGGACCTCTGTAATACTAGCAAATTGGTCTAGCTATCAGGCTACCTATCAGAGACTGAATGCTTGAGAAAAAGTGTGTGGGTTTTTAGACTGAGCCCCAGGCGTTGGAGGGCCCTCTGAGCTGCTGCTTGCCTGTTGACTTCCAGTACTATTCAGTGACCTCGGCAACAATCCAGTGTACTGTTACAGTTCATTTCAATAATTAAACAGTTCAGGGATGGCAGGGCTTTCTTGTTGTCAGTAGAAAATCAGTGCTGAAGATTTTTTTCTCTCCTGCACTGAAATCAGGAGTGTTTTGTTTTAATTATATTAGCTAGTGACTATTAATTAATTTCCCAATCAGAACAAGAAATGTTTGTAAGGAGAACTGGCGACTGGTAAATGTAATTATTATTGCATCACCTTTTCAAGGAAAGATCCCAGCTCCACCAAAGTCAAATGTCTAACATTTCAGTCATGTAATTCAGGCTCAAATGGCAGATTTACTCTGCAAAAGAAGAGAACTGCTCTCCCATCTGGAGCTATGTGGTGTTCAGGCTGCCTGGACCCATTCGATACTAGCTGGGAAAAAGCACCAGCCTTGTGATGCCAGCAAACTCCCTCTCCCCCTGCCCCTCCCCAAAAAACCCTGCTGTCTGTGAGCTGCTCCAAATAATAGGTTGATATGCTGCTTTAAACTGCCATAAATATTGATGATTAGTGCCAGCCCATTTTAAGTGTAGTTTTGTACAACTGACTTCCCCCTCCCCCCCAAAATAGTCGGTGAAAATAGCAACATTTACATTTTTGCTAAAATAGCAAATAATTCAACTTTTTGTTAGGGATGTTTTGAAAAATTTGCTTCAATTAAAGCATTATTTGTTTAGGAGCTTATTGTGCCCCTTTCATTACCCATCTGGATTCTTCCCAGCTGTTCTGAGGCTGATTCTGGTGTTGTTCTGCTGGTATAGTAGTCAGGTGGCTGCTGCCAATCAGTAGCGCAGCCAGGTCCGGAACGCAGGGGGAGCGGCGCTATAAAAAGGCGCCTCCCCCTGTGCACACCCAGCGGCGCTCCGGGTCTTTGGTGGGACTTCGGCGGCTCACTCCGGGTCTTTGGTGGTACCCGCTGCCGAAATGCCGCAGAAGACCCGGAGCACCGCCGGATGAGTGCAAGAAGCGGTGCTTAAAAAGAAGCGGCGCCTTTTTTTAGTGCTGCTAAAAAAAGGCGTCACTTCAGCCGCTTCTGCTCAAGGGGGAGCGGCCGCTCCCCCTGCTCCCCCCCAGCTATGCTATCGCTGCCAATACTTACCTCTGCAATTTGCTATCTCTACTGGTTCGTAGAAGAACAAGGCCACATTCTTCTCTCCATTACACCATTGTGAATGCTCAGTACCTCCACTGACGTCAACTGAGTTGCTCCATATTTATACCGGTGTAACAAAGAACAAAAATTGAACTAAAAACCTTAGGGGTGAAATAACCATTTTAGGTCCTTTAAAACTTGGTCTTGCCCAGCACTCTCAACAGCAATGCCTATACCCCAGCCAATTCTCAACATTTCTATTTCGACCACCACAGTGTTACATTCCTCATGTGATACAATTTTCACCTCTTCCACTTCCTATCCGGCGGTGTTTACATAAGAATTTGAAACCAAATTGCTTTCTCAAAGCCAACATATGTCACCCCATTCAAAGTGACCAGTAGTACCTCATTGTTCAAATAGCCCCATTAATTTCAATGGGGTTTCTTGGACAGTAAAGTGCTACTCATTGTGAGTAAGGGTATCAGTCCGGCCCTTATAGTTTACACTTCAAATATTGTGACATACCTCTCATGTAATGACCTGAAATGTTGTGGGGTGGAGGAAAATGGCCAAAAAAGACATATGAAAGAAAGCCTCCCATAATATATGCCATCGTACATAAGGGATCAGGTTCTGATTTCATTTCTACTGTTGTAAATCCAGAGTAGCCACTCTGAAGTCAGTTGAGTTGCCGTAGATTTATACTGGTGTCAGGGTGATCGAAATCTTGCCCTTTGACTATATTTCTAATCCAAAAGTTCTCCCCTGCTTGTCCTCTTTTTGCGGGGGAAGAGAAGCTTGCAAGCTCAAAATGAAATATTGGAGTCTCTCATTCTTTCCAGGTGTACGCATGCCAAAATTTGCAATGATGTTGGCAAGCTCCCAAAGTTGCAAAATAATGAAGAAAATGTTGAGTATAGGACTCTATGCCCATTTTAGGAACATTCCTTGTAACTGCAATTAAAGCTGCCACTGTCTTGACCTCAGTGAAAACAATGAGTAGATAGATGCAATGCAGAGATTAAAATAATGTAGAAAGTTTATTGAAGCATCTGCATATACCTGTAGCTCTGCTCTTAGAAAACTCTAAATAAGGGAAGGTTTGAATAAAAAAATCACTTTGTTGATTTTCAGGCCGTGAGCCTCCGCTCTGGGTAAGGATTGTTCAGTCACGTGGGGGCACCTGTGTGCATTTGAGCCACCTTTGCTTCAGGAAACTCTGCACTAGTCTGGTTCTTTGGCACAAATTAGAGCAGCCTGCGGACTCCTCTAATTTGCACCAAACTAACTTGCAAGTTAACCTAACCTGGGGGTCCTTGTGTTAATCAGGCACCATCATAATGCAGAGACAATTCCGTCCTTCCCCCTTTCTTCTGCCCACAACTCCTGCACCAACCACAGCCAGTGGGAGCAGAATAGGAACCATTACATCAGCTCTACATGACCTATTTATTATTATTTATTATTTGTATTACTGTAGTGCCCAGGAGGCCTAGTTATGAACCAGGATCCCATTGCACCAGGCACTGTACAAACACTGAACACAAAGATGGTCCAAGCCTCACGGGGTTTACAATCTAAGTAAAGATCCTCTTACTCAGAGATTATCTTCCTGTGGCTGATAAGGTGGCTTTAGGACAGCTTCACACCAGTGTAGCAGTGCAGAAAGAGCTGCCCTAATGCAGGAGAGACACTGGCCCATAGTCTTCTCCTAGAACTGTGGATGGGTAGATAGTATAATCATGTAGGGAGGCAGAAGAGTAGTGGCAGGTCACCTAAGAGTATGCTTATTCAAGAAATTATATAATGGAACAGCTGCAGTGCTATGATGCTGTAGGGTAGACACTTACAACAGCCACTGAAGGCATTCTTCCATCGCTGTAGTAGATCCACCTCTGCTAGAGGCGGTAATAGGGTGACCAGATTTCCCGATTTTATAGGGACAGTCCTGATTTTTGGATCTCTTTCTTATATAGGCTCCTATTACCCCCCATTCCCTTCCCGATTTTTCACATTTGCTGGCTGGTCACCCCAGGCTAGCTCAACAGAAGAATTTTTCCATCAAACTATCACTATCTACACTGAAAGTTAGGTCAGCTTAACCAAGGGCTGGTCTACACTAACCCCCCAATTCGAACTAAGATACGCAACTTCAGCTACGTGAATAACGTAGCTGAAGTCAAAGTATCTTAGTTCGAATGAAAAGGTACTTACCCGGGGTCCACACGCGGCGCGCAGGCTCCCCCATCGACTCCGCCTACTCCGTTCGCAGAGTAGGATTACAAGCGTCGACGGGGGAGCACTTCCTGGTTCGATTTATCGTGTCTAGACAAGACGCGATAAATCGAACCCAGAAGTTCGATTGGACTCCTCCGACATGACACATAAGTATAGACGTATCCTAAATCTCTGAGGGTGTGAATTTTTCACACACCCCAGCAACATAGCTAAATTGACCTAACTTTCTAGTGTAACCCAACCCTAAGTCCAGGTACCACTTATTATTATCATTAGTTATGAATACTATTATTTTTAAAAGAAGCCTGTTTATAAAACTACTTTTGTTGTTTTTTTGCCTGTTCTACTGTGTTTTTGCAAAAATTACAGATGACAGATAAAATTATGCTGCCTCTGGAACTGGTGAAAATAAAACTCTGTTTATTCCCAAAGCTTCTGAAAAGGAAATAACTGAAAATTGTGGTCCCTTATGCTGCACTTTCTCCAGCAAGACAAAACCAAACTGCCTGAGTTATTAACGTCAAGGATTTCACAAAATAAGAGACGCATGCAGACTCTGAAAACAAGGTGTCATAGCTACCCTAAGGTGATAGCCCTGGCTTCCTGCACCTCGCTCTGGGTGGAACCAAGCAGCCCAACCACTTTCAGACTGGATCTCTGGGCTTAGTCACCTGATTCCCAACTGTATTAATGACATGGGTCCAACTTGGTTTTGGTTTCTCTAATAGTTTCCCTTTGGGATCCTGTGACTGTACACGTTTGCACTGGCACAGAAAATGTCTTCAAAACAATTCTTTAGTCATTCCTCACAGGTACAAGGTACAGAGAGCAGAGGGTAAAACCCATAAAAAGCCTGCAAGCAGAGTGCCTGCTTACACCTTTACCTTTCCTTGACAGCTTTGGTAAGTTCCCCTCAGCCCAGCCCAGCATTTCTGGCAGGCAGAAGCAGCTAGTCCTGCTGCAGCAGCGCCATGTCTTGATCGGTCAGTCAGTCAGCTTTCACTGACACACTTCAGTTAGCCTCCAGCCACTCAAGCCCTCCCTCCTTTTCTAACATCTCTTGGGGTCCCTTTTGAACTAATCCTGACTCAGCCTTGGGAAGAGTAAACCATTCAAGCCTGGATGCAGCTAGATGGGGGTATTCACCAGTCAGTAGCTCCACCCACTGTTATCTTTGCCATTATTTTGTTTCCTATTGATTTCCCACTTTACAGCCCCCTTTGATTTAATTCCTGGCATTCAGGCAGGTTAATATCAAACACGTAACTTGAGGGGCATACGATGTTTATCAAAAACACTAAACATAACTCCCTCATTTGCCACACAAGGTAGAAGCTCTAGTGTACAACACTGAGGCTTTCTGACCATGGGAATAAGTGTAGCTGCCTTATAAAGGCCTCCAGCAGATTGATTCCTTATCCTGATTCCTTGCAACACAGAGAGAAAAGGAGAAGGTTTGCTCTTATGCCTTTATAAGAGACAGAATAATAACAAAAATTTAAAAAGCTCTCTAAAAAGTTGATGATATAACAGCAGACAACACATATTCTATCCATGCTGTTTTCCTACAACAGATCACTCTGTGTTGCAGTGCTGTCCATGGGACTGAGAATATCTCTTTGACTATTTGTTACATAAACTGTAATCTGTGCAATGTGTAATCTGTTACATAGGGACTAACCCTATTCTCACTAGTTTCCAGAGGGAATAGAATCACACCCAGGAAGCTCTAATTACTCACCCTACAGTGATAGACCCGGGTAGGTGGGGCTCGTCAGCCTTGGAAGGCAGCCCACCTAGGAGAAGGAAAACTCTGATTTAAAACCTCTGCTGCCTTGTGGCAATACCCACTCATGGGAAAGGCTAAGGGAGTCAACCCTGAAACCAAATCCGGTGTCGGAGTCCCGATGGCGGTCTGACATTGTCCTCAACGTCATTCCGGCAACTCCTGCAACGCCACTGGTGACAAGTTGTATCAACATTGTCTTTCCCTTGGATCCATCAGTTGCGTGGAGAGGGGGGTTCTGCTGCATGGGCAACAGCTGTTCCTCCATATCACTCTGCCCTGGCTTGCGCCCTGGAGTAAACATTCCCCATGGGCACATACCCATCGTCTCTCGAGACTAACAGATGCCATCAACAGTGATAGAGAGAGAACAGGGCTGAGAAATCTGAAACTATAGTTGAGTGGTTACTTCTTCTTTTGGAGCCACAAATGAAAATTCGAGTGGCATGGTTACAGTACTGAAATATTAAAATGGAGCATATTTACCTTGAGGACAGTTTTGTTTTGTTATAGAGTTAAGAAAATTAGGATATGTGGTTAAAATGTTTTTAACACGTGACTATCATTTTTAAGTATGTGAAGGTTTCCAAACAGTGACTCATGACAGCAACAATTTAATTTTTGTTTAGTTAAGCACCTCGGCAGATAGGCACTGAAATGCTGGGGAAGATGTGGGATGCTACTCATTAATCAGAAATTTTAACTTTTTCAGTGTTTCAGATTCATTGATGTTTTCCAGATTTTCAACTCTCCAGGCTGCTCCAACAAGCAGCATTCTTCCCACTCCCTCGCCCCTCCTCCCCCCACCAAGTGCTAGTAGCAAAGCAATGGGCTCAGTAAGGGTAAGTGAACCAGATTTGATGGAACAATTACCTTCCAAAATGTGAATTCAAACCAAGGTTCATAAACATTTAGGTAACTTTTTCTTCCCATTATTTTTCATTTTAACGAATTGCTGCCCTTTCAGTTTTTGGCTAGAATCAGGACCAGAATGCCTGTTTCCGACTCTAATCCTGAAGTATCCATTCAGAAAAAAATATTCACTGACATGAAGGGGGCCTTTGCCTGAATTAGGACAGAATAAGGAGCTCTGTTGTCCCTTCTGTTAAGGTAACCACCTGAGTCTGTGTCCCTGTGACAGGGATATCAACCTTTTGTAACCTTGACCCATATCAGGCTAGATGCCAACAATAAAAAGAGCAGTCTCATCCCAACAGTCCTGTGTGTCACACCTTCATTAACTTTCTACTTCTATAGGCAGAAGGGATGAGAATTGTCAGAGCTAACAGGTGCAGCATGGAAAAAAGACTGAGTGCTACTTTCATAGTAATGCCCCAACTTGCATCTATTCGTCCTTTGCACTGAACCAGAGGAAGGTCTTTTATGGGGGCTTGGAAGAGATCTGACCCCATGCTGTGGAATTAAGTGGCCCAGGGCATTTTATCTTCTCCCTTCCCAAAATCCATGTAAGTTAAAGCTGATACTCAATCAACTCATTTAGTAGCTTTCCACCTCTGTGCTCTGGAGTCTCCCATGATGTTCTGGGGGTATTGGGAAGCCCCTTACAGCACTACTTCTATAAAAACCATGGTGCAAACTAGAGGCAAGAGTGGAGGCACATAATCTGTATGGATCCCCTGGCTCAAATACAAAAGGAAGGTAAAAGATTTGGAAAAGAGAAAAGATATTGGGGCAAATATTCTTTGGAGATAACTCAATTGACCTCAGCTGAGTTACACGAGCAGAGAATTTGGACTATTTTTTCATAACAACATTGAATATTTGCTGATGGAACCATTGTCCAGGTGCTTATTGCTCATGGTTTTCCTAGCCCCTAGTGGATCAGTTATGGTTCTGGAGAGTCTGATCTTTGTTTGAGTATGGCACGAATATTTTCCAACTAAGAGGAAAGATTAGCTAAATTGATTCTCAAAAAGTTAGTCTGAGAGTCATATGTTCCGTTGGTGTAAATTGGCATAACTATGCTAATTTATGCCAGTTGAGAATCTGGCTTGTTCTGTCTCATGTGGTAGCATTTTATGTTCACTTTGCACAAATGTACATGACTAGACAAAGTGAAAGTCAGTGGAGAATCAACTCCAAAGAGCCTGATGCTGCTCTCTCATCAGTTTTACTTCAGTGTGTCTATCAAATTCACTGGGGTTAGTCTTGATTTACACTTGTGTAAATGAGATCAGCATCAGGTTCATAAAATCGATTGCAAATAGAGAAGCCAATAATAGTAACAGCTGATACTCCTCATGCTGCAGAAATGCTAACTAGACAGGGGCAGTCTGCCTTTGATAAAGTTAAGATGCCTTTTTATTAATTGAGAGCTGGCTATGAGCAGCACGAGAGAACATTGCTATTCAGTACCTTATGCCTGGACTTAATTACTGTCCCATACCATCAAGTGTTTACTCTCACCTCACCTTCTCAGCTGCCTAAAGGGAATCACAAAACCAATGGCTGCCAATGGGGAATCCTAGCAGGCCATGCATTTGATTACACTTGTGGGTATACTGCACGAACAGCAGTAACATTTACAGTACTGTACATGTACATTTCAAGTCCTCGTGTTTTCCTTCTTGTATTTCTGATCTTCCTGCTTTTTGCTTATGTTTATCATACTAACAAGATTTCTTCTTTGGCAAGGAAAGTCAGTGTCTTCTCAGATAAGTTAAATCTCCCTGAGAACGATTGGTCTGCAGGAGAGGGAAAACTCTGAAAGGAACCCCTTATGGATTTTTGCCTGAATTCTCCCTTCAAGGGTGGAGGTGGCAGAGCAGGTAGTGTGGATGCCGGGGAAATCTCCAACAGGCCAGGCCATTTGTGTAGGAGTCCGGTGTCTCTCTGTTAGCTCTGAGGACTTCTGATCTCTGTATGGCTCTGGCTAAATGACAGCACAACTCCATACTCTTTCCCACTGGGATCTCTGGAGCTGCTAAAGGGACAGGGATCTCATTCAACTGAACTCTTTTCTCCTATGAGTAGTCTTCTGTGGATCCCGATTTCTCCCTCTCCCTTCACCAGGGCTGAAAAGGCTATTGCAGCTCTGGGCTTCAGTACTTTGGCAGAATGCTGAAGAGGACATGTCCCTCTGACAACAAATAGATTTTTCCATCATTAAGAGGCCTCAGAACAACATCCATTAAATTCCCATTGCCTTTTCTGATGGGTGTTCTGGGGGCATACATGATGTGTGAGTCCTACTGGACCTACCCAGTTCAGACCATCCTGAACCTGACCTGGTCCCTCCCCAAAGGCGGATTCGAAAATGGGGGCCAGATCTAAGGCACAAACTGATTTTTTCTCCATGCAGAGTCCCTCTGTGTGCTGGGAAATCTTGGAGGAATGATCAATTAGAGGCCAATTTTTTTTTACTGCTTTTTTGTGATTTGTTTATAATTTTTAAATGGTAACATATTTGTTATGGAGCAGTATAGAATTTGCTACAGAATTTAATATAGATCAAGTTGTCCACTGGAGTCTGATACCTGTGAAAAGTCTTATAAGTGTATTTAGATCCCAGGATCTAGTTATTTACTGATAAGTCTCAGAAATGTCTGCTTTGTATGATTTAAGAAAGACAGAGAAAATCTTGAATGAGATTCTATGATCTGTATTATACAGGAGGTTAGATTAGATAAGCTATTGCTTCTGGCCCTAAAAGTTATGAATCTGGAGGGTATGGGAGACCAGGTTTGTGTCCAGAGACCAAAAACAGAAGTGTGTGTGGGAAGATCAACTGTGAAAATTACAACACCCCAGTTGTTGCAGATAATTTAGTAAAAATGCAGTAATAAAGTTTAGTAAACTTGATAGCTTTCATAAACATGAATTTACCTGGGTCAAAGCATGAGGCATGGGCATTCATTATGAACTGCAAGCTCATAAAAGATAGCAGGCATATGGCACTACTAATTATATTGCTATACAAAGTTACATTCATAGTAATAACATCTGTGCCAAGTTTAGAGTCCAACAGCTCGAGTAAGGTCAATATAGTGAGGCAGATGCAAAGATTCTTGATATTCTGTAAATCTTAAATGACAAATGAAGAAGGTGTAAAAGAAACAATCAACCATATTCTTGATTCTGATGGGAGATGAGCAGCTTGAGGAGTGAATGTGGGTGTTCAGGAAAGCTGTATTATGAAGAGAAGCAGCATAGTCTAATGGATTGAGTCCTGGGCTGTGAATTAGGAGAAATAGGTTCTATTCTTGACTCTATCATGGAATTGCTGTGTGACCTTGGCAGGTAGCTTCATCTCTCTCTGAGGTTTCTAAGTTTTACCCCTCACACCTCTTATCCATCTAGATTGTAAACTCATCAGAGCAGGATTTCTCTTTTACTATACATTTGTACAGTACCCAGAACAATAGCATCATGATCTTAGCTGGGACTTCTAGGTGCTACTATAATGCACATAATTAATAAGTATGTAGTGCCCCATGGAAGAGAAAGTAAAGAAATAAAGTGAAAGACCAGCAGAAGTACTCCACTCAAACGAACAGCTTAAGAAAGTCATATAGAATCATAGAAGATTAGGGTTGGAAGAGACATCAGAAAGTCATCTAATCCAATACCCTGCTTAAAGCAGGACCAACCCCAATTAAATCATCCCAGCTAAAGTCAAGATATATCACATCCACCGCTTTCCCCATATCCACAGGGCCAGTTATCTCATCATAGAAGGCAATCAGGTTGGTCAGGCATGACTTGACCTTGGGGAATCCATATTGACTGTTCCTGATCACCTTCCTCTCCCCCAAGTGCTTCAAAATGGATTATTTGAGGACCTGCTTCATGATTGTTCCAGGGACTGATGTGAGGCTGCCCAGTCTGTGGTTCGCCAGATTCTCCTTCTTCCCCTTTTTAAAGATGGGCACTATATTTGCCTTTTTCCAATCATCCAGGACCTCCCCCGATTGCCACAAGTTTTTCAAAGATAATGGCCAGTGGCTCTGCAATCACATCAACCAACTCCATCAGCATTCTCAGATGCATTAGATCCAGACCCAGGGACTTGTGCATGTCCAGCTTTTTAAAATAGTCCTTAACCTGTTCTTTCACCACTGAGGGCTGCTCACCTCCTCCCCGTGCTGTGCTGCCCAGTGCAGCAATCTGGGAGCTGACCTTCAGCTTTTTTCACATCATCTGTCACTATGTTGCCTCCCCCATTCAGTAAGGGTCCCACACTTTTCCCTCATCATCTTCTAGTTGCTAACATACCTGTGGAAACCCTTCTTGTTACCCTTCACATCCCTTGGTAGCTGCAACTCCAATTGTGCTTTTGCCTTCCTGATTACACCCCTGCATGCTCGAGCAATATTTTTATACTCCTCCCTAGTCATCTGTCCAAGTTTCCACTTCTTTTAAGCTTCCTTTTTGTGTTTAAGCTCACCAAAGATTTCACTGTTAAGCCAAGCTGGTCACCTGCCATATTTGCTATTCTTTCTGCACATCGGGATGGTTTGTTCCTGTGCCCTCAATAAGACTTCTTTAAAATATCACCAGCTCTCCTGGAGTCCTTTCCCCCTCATATTAGCCTCCCAGGGGATCCTGAGGGAGTCAAAGTCTGCTTTTCTGAAGTCCAGGGTCCATAGTCTGCTGCTCTCCTTTCTTCCTTTTGTCAGGATCCTGAACTCAACCATCTTGTGGTCAGTGCTGCCCAGGTTGCCACCCACTTCTTCTTCCCCTACCAATTCTTCCTGTTTGTGAGCAACAGGTCAAGAGGAGCACAGCCCCTACTTAGTTCCTCCAGCACTTGCACCAGGAAGTTGTCCCCAACACTCTCAAAAAACTTGCTGTATTGCTCTCCCAGAAGATGTCAGGGTGATTAAAGTCCCCCATGAGAATGAGGGCCTGTGATCTGGAAACTTCTGTTAGTTGTGTGAAGAAAGCCTCGTCTACCTCATCCTCCTGGTCTGGTGGTCTGTAGCAGATACCCACCATGACATCACTCTTGTTGCTCTTGCCTCTAAACTTAACCCAAAGACTCTCAACAGGCTTTTCTCCAGTTTCATATATGTACCCAGGGACACCAGAGTATCTTTCCAGTGACTTCAATGGGCTTTGGATCAAGTGCCTAACTCCCTTATTCAATTGTTCTCCTCTTTATTGCTCACCTTCCCCACCCCTGAACATTATTCTGTAAACTCTTTCAGGCAGAGACCTTGCCTTCATATCTGTCTGAAAAGCTGCTAGTTGGGGCTATACTACTGTCATGCTCAATCCAACCATCACTTCTTGCTTTAGGAATACCGTCCCCAATACTCTCTCAGGCATATGTACAAATTTCTCTAGGACTTGCATCTCAGGATTAAATATTTTTAAAGTGAGATGTCACTTTTCTACTTGTTCTAAATTGTGTGTAATCTTTTATTAATACAAATGGTTTTAAATGCTGCCTTCTGCAGAAATCAGAGAGGCAGCTTCCAAGGTTCCAGGTAAAAAAAGAGCAGCTGTGAGTGATGCCATCAGTTATGACCATCCATAGTAGGTAAATATTTGGTGTTAAAGGCAGTTTTGAGTGATCTTGTGCTGATTTATGGCTTTGTGTTGAAACCATGGGAAGCTCACAGTTCTGACATGAATGATGGTGAAATTCAACAGTTTGACAGGCAAATATGTGTTCAAACAATCACCAAACTACAAATGAATCCAAGAGCTTGCAAACCCACATTACTTGAAAATGAAGAAAGTAGTCTCATGTAATCCTGTTAGCTTAAACCTCTAAGTTGTGCACAGTCCTACTGAGAAGCAGCCCTTCAGTCACCATCTACGATTGCAGAGCTACCATTTGGAACCTTTAATTAGCTTTTTTGGTAAGTATGACCTCTCTGAAAGCAATAGAGCCACTCCTCTTCCAGAAATGAGGCATCTAGGTAGAGGGAGAAGTAGTTGCTATTGCTCTCCTACCTTCTTGTGTTTTCCTGTCTTTTAAATGTTCTGTGTGAATCTTTGGGGTTACTGCTCACATCTTTCCACTATGAGGCACATTTTTCAAGATTGCTGATGGGAAAAGTTTGTGAAACTGCACCACAGCATATAAAAGAGAGAACATTTTTCTGCTCATTTGTGAAATTTGAGACAAGGCAACTTGTGCTTGTTTTTACTCATGCACTTAGGAAAACATGTGAATGAAGTGTGAAGCTTAAATTATTCTGAAAACAGACAAGAACAGCAATATTAAAAGAAAAGGAGCATCAGGGGACATTCAAATCCAGGACACAACTGAGAGACAGCACAGAAAGCTGGGAGTAACAACAAATAAACAGGGAAAGGATGTTATTATACATGGAATAATCAATGAAAAATTAGACCTAAACCATTTTTCAGTTCTGTAGAGCTAATTTGAAGTAAGACTTGCAATTTAAAGCATCACACCATTATTTTAAGCATGTTACAGAATGATTCCCAATGGCCAAATTCTGCCCTCATATGTGTGTACCATGCATCATGTTTGCTGACATCACTGCACGTGCAACCAATGGCAGAATCTAGCCCTAAAGCATTATGTGCAGTAGCAGGAATAAGACTTTAGAGATGACCTTCTAAGGCAGGAAAAGCTAAGCAAGGCAAACTTATTCTACTGGCCAAAAATAAAACCTTCGTGTGAACAATGGAAGCACAATACTGAATGTTTTTTAATCAATGTATTTATCAACATCATCATTCCTGATGTTATCCAGGGGGGAAAGTATTTAAATTTTAAGGAAACACTAAATTGACGACCCAGTGCAATCGTCCTTTAGATAGAAATGAGAATTTGGATTCACCTGGAATTAAATCCACCTCAGGTAAAAATACAGAATAAAATTGATATGTAACCCATTTACATATCAGCGACTACATCCAGGCATGGTCTCTAGCACTTGGGAGGTTGAGGTGCAATCTCTCAGATGAGATGTAAAATGAAGGCCCTTACAACTTATGACTAACAGAAATCCCATGACACTTTTCATCAGAGTAGAGTTGTTTAATCCTATTCTAACTTGAAATTGTAGTGTTTATCTTCACTGCCTGCCCTAAATTGGGTAGTTTTTCCAAGAGCTGTTAATCAGTTCTTGTATACCACCCCAAAGGGGCTGAATTTCAGCAGCAGGTAAAGGTCTGCTCATATTTGTTGCCCGTTCCATGGGTGGTTGTGAGGCTTACTTGGTTAATGTTTGGAAAGTGATTTTGAGGATCTCAAATAAAATGTGTCATAGTAAGTGCAATGTATTGGTGAACTGATCTTTTAATATGGTTCTCTGCAATTTCTTTCTCCATTGCTAATACAAATATTTCTGCCAATGAAATTAGGTATCACTTTAAAGCCTCCCTATCTTTTACTCACAGGGTTATTTGTTTTTAACTGATATTTTTAGGGGAGTGAAACTGAATACCACATATAGGACCAAATCTTAGTCCTGTGGTTATGCATGGTACAGACATGCTTAGAGATAGTTTTGTGATGAAGGCTAGCAGTTGGAAATAGGAATCTTCCCTCCTGTGTCATTCCCTCCTCCACCCCCAAGGACTTTGATTGCAGCAACTCCATGGGAGCAGTCTTCTTGCCTTGCCCAGGGAGCAAGACCTATGGCTCTACCTAGCACCTTAGGGATGTTGTTGAGGACGTTCTGTGGGGTGGATGTGCATATATACAGAGCCTCTTTGACTCCATAAGGGGAAGTTGGATTATAATGACTAGCAATCAGTGATGGAGGAAGATAAAGGCTCTGTGCGTCTCGAAAAGCAATATTATCTGTAGTGCTCCAACAGTTCCCTGTCACATCAGGCCTTTAGAATCAAAGCATCAGTACCAGCACCCCCAAACCACCTATTGTTTCTTCCCATGTGTCAACTTTCACAATTCATTTGTGGCTGCAATGCCTTGTGGAATATGGTAGGTTATGGAATGATTTGGTGTCCGGGACCCAAAAGTTTAAGAACAAACCTTGCATTATTTTATTTTATTTTACTTTAAAATAGAAACCTGTGTTGGTGAGAAATACACAAGCACTTTCCTGAGGTTGCCACCAGCTCCTAACACATGCCTTTATTTCTTTGAACAACTTAAGGACCTTATCCTGGTTCCCCTTTCTTTCCTTTTGGAATTCTGCAAGGTTATCAAAGTCCCTGGGCTGCGGCAGCCTTGGCAGGCCATGTGTGGGAGTCTGAGGTCAAGGATCCAGGGAGAGTTACTTATAGTAGAGAGGAGCTCTCCCTCTCCACCATTTCCTGCTGTTGAGCAGTTCCATGGATCCCAACATGGAGAGAGCAAATAGCCTGATAACCTCTAGTCAGTATTACTGAGTGCGCAGGAGAGTCTCTTCCAGAAGTTTGGTGGTTGTGACATGGAGTATTCAGAGTGAAAATGAGACAAGGCAGGGTTGTGAATCATCAGACCTATGACAAACAAAAAGGGCTCCTGGGTGTGCTTTCTCTGTTTTATTGGATTTTTTTTCTTTGTTATTTCTGACAAGTAAATAAAATGTTCCAAATTTTGTATATTTAATAGACCATACAGTAAAAACTCAATGTCATGTTCAGAAGAACTCCTGGTTTCCATGCTATTCAAGAACAAACAAATTAAAACTGAAACACCTTGAGCAGCATGGAAAACAGGCTTATTTTTCATTGCTGAATCCAACTCATAAGTTCTTTTGTTGCATAGTGAGTGAAAACTTGCTATAATTAGAGATTTGTTCAAATATGAATCCTTGATCCAATAGAGTGTAATAACTCATAATAACTCACTCTGGCAAAAGGGGTAAACAGTGAGGTGGCAAAATTTGCAGATGATACAAAAGTACTCAAGCTAGTTAAGTCCCAGGTAGACTGCGAAGAGCTACAAAAGGATCTCTTAAAACTGGGTGACTGGGCAACAAAATGGCAGATGAAATTCAATGTTGATAAATACAAAGTAATTCACATTGGAAAACATAATCCCAACTGTATGTATAAAATGATGGGGTCTAAATGAGCTGTTACCACTCAAGAAAGAGATCTTGGAGTCATTGTGGATAGTTCGCTGAAAACATCCACTCAATGTGCAGTGCAGTGAAAAAAGCAAACAGAATGTTGGGAATTATTAAGAAAGGGATAGATAATAAAACAGAAAATATTATATTGCCTCCATGGTACGACCACATTTGGAATACTGTGTGCAGATGTGGTCGCCCCTTCTCAAAAAACATATATTGGACTTGGAAAAGGTTCAGAAATGGGCAACAAAAATGATTAAGGGTCTGAAATGGCTGCTGTATGAGGAGAGATTAATAAGACTGGGACTTTTCAGCTTGGAAAAGAGATGATTAAGGGGTGATATGATAGAGGTCTATAAAATCATGACTGGTGTGGAGAAAGTAAATAAGGGAGTGTTATTTACTCCTTCTCATAACGCAAGAACTAGGGGCCACCAAATGAAATTAATAGGCAGCAGGTTTAAAACAAACAAAAGAAAGTATTTTTTCACACAACGCACAGTCAACCCGTGGAACTCCTTGCCAGAGGATGTTGTGAAGGCTAAGATTATAACAGGGTTCAAAAAAGAACTAGATACATTCATGGAGGATAGGTCCATCAATGGCTATTAGCCAGGATGTGCAGGGATGGTATCCCTAGCCTCTGTTTGCCAAAAGCTGGAATGGGCGACAGAGGATAGATCACTTGATGAGTACCTGTTCTCTTCATTCCCTCTGGGGCATCTGGCATTGGCCACGTTCGGAAGACAGGATACTGGGCTAGATGGACCTTTGGTCTGACTCAGTATGGTGGTTCTTATAGTCTTGTTTCACATAAGACCTATTTAATTGTTTCACCATTGGCCCAACTGATTCCTATTGTGTCTTCTAGGCTATTAAATCAGTGCAGGGTCATGTATAATACACTTGCAAATCATTTATGACATTTTTGACCTCAAAACTATTATGTAGTCTGCAGCCTCTAAAAATATGTTGTGTTATTGTAATTAAAAATTAAACTACTGAAAACAATTATTAACTGACATTGTAGAAGAATGACTAACAAGTTGTTATTTTTATAAATAAAGCCGGTTTTGAATTATCTATAAACAAAATTCCTACATCTTTAAAAGCAACAGTTATTGATTTACAATCTTATAAATATGGCTAAACAATCTTATACTGTAGAACAATAGATATATTTTTAAAATATATATATAAATTTGTTCCTGAGCTTAGTCCAGGCATGGCAGTAGTCAGCAGGGAAAGCCATTTTACAGAGTCATATAAACTGCAGAAAATAGGAATTTAGATTAGAAATGCAAAGAAACCCTAGAACTATGTACTACCAAAACAATGCAGCTATAATTAAGGAATTACCCATTCCTGCCTCTAGTCTTTGAATTAAGCCTTCACTTATTTTAATTGGCTAGAATATAGAAAGCATATTACTGTATACAGGATCTGTTTCTCTAGCACAGGAATAGTCCTACAAGGCATTCCCAGTAAAACAGTGTTACAGTTCTACAGTACATTGAAGAAAAAAGAAAAGTACCATTGAAAGTGTTATCCAATGGGCAGATGTTAACTTAAAGTGCACATTGTTTGGAAAAGGAGTTAATTAACAACTTATTAATTGGATAGAAAGTCTGAAACTGTTGTACTTCTAGCAAATACATAATTTTCTTCAAGTATTATTAAAGCGTTTTTGTTGTACCTATTAAAGATTCTTGTCTCTAAGTTAATTTCATTATGCTAATAAGCTATCATCGTTACAGAACCTAAGCTTTGATCCATGTTAATTGTCGTGATCTTCAAAGACAAAGTCACCACTTACTTTAAATGAATTTTACATCTTTTTAAAGAATCACACGGAAATTAGGGGAAGTAATTAATTTTTTATTATGTGTCTCAATATTTTTAAGGGAGGAAGTCAATGGTATTGGCTAGAATTCATTTTAACATTTAACTAGGAAAAACAGCATGAGGCAAAAAAACGTTCAGATGCAAAAGATTAAAGAAAATTTGAAACTGGGACCTAATTTGTCTTGATAAACTTTGGTGTTTAATATGCTTCTTTTGTTCTCAGTGTGAAACTGCAGGGTTTTGATTTGTAAAAACTTTTTGAAGAATTAATTCTTTCTAATATTTATTCCTTTCTTTGCCTTTCCTTTACAGTGAGACAGAGAAGTTGACCTTCAAACCATAACACTTTTTACTATCTATGAACATACAAGGTTAAATCTATTAGTGGTATGAGTTTAGCTATTATACACTTACAAAGAGTGTATTTTCCGCAGGAAATTTAGCTTTTAGTACATGGTAACAAGCTTATATCAACCTCAAGAGTTCTAAACAAATAACAGCATATGTTGTATTAAAACTGTTTCATCCCTCTTCCCCTTGAGTGTTGGCTATATTAACCCTTTGATATCACTCAAAACTCTGTTCTGTTCCAACTGAAAATTTTGCTTTTGGAATTTAGGGGACATTGTAACAATCCGTTGCAAACTCTGATCTCTACTGAAATTCTTCATAGTCTTCTTCAGACCTTTGTTATCAAATACAACAGAACATCCTTTAAAAGAGGAAAAAATATGCCATTCACCTGCTGCGTTTACCTCCAAAATGCAGAACTCTAAAAGGCTGTTTTCACTGCAAGTTGGAGTTGGTTGGCTGTCCTATAATAGAGACACATGTATATTAGTATTGCAGGGGAAAAGAATGCCTTAAAAAAAAGGCAGCACACTGAGGAATTTAAGGATATTAGTAGTAATTGAAATAAAAAGCCAGATTACCTACTTCATTCTTCCTGTTTAGTAGCACGTAAGTACTGTAAACCCAAGTAAACATCAGGTTTAAACCGAACCTTTACAAGAAGGATTTCTGCAACTCAGTAGACAGGTGGTGAGCGCATTGCAAGGATTTCTCAGTATTAATGCTGTACTCATTTAGACTAACACCAGGCTTGAGTGACCCTCATCTGGATTTAACCCATGACCTGTCAATCCAGAGACATACTTTGCAAACCACTGCACCATCATTTTTTTCAAGGCATTGATTACTTTAATCATTAAGCAGCTTTAATAACTGTAGCCTATATATGTAGTATACAGTGCTCTGTGTTTTGTAATCTAGATTTCTGTACATATAATCCACAGGGTCTAAATGAGTTCATCTGAAGTTCTGAGTTCTTTGATTCTACATGTAGTGACTGGGCATAGGATTGCACTGCTTGTCTGTTTAGCTTCCCAAATATTTTAAGTTCATTTTTTTTAAAATGCACAAGCATTATGTGATTTTTCGAACGCGTCATTATAGCAGCACTATAGGCATACAGTTTGAAAACAAAATGTCACTATGGCATTCTACCATCGTCCAGGTGATCATATGGATTTGAGACAGTTATGGAAAACCATTCATTTAAAACAGAAACGGTGCACATGTTTAAAGTTGGAATTTGTAGAGTGCAAGACTTTAGCTGAAAGTTAGGCTCTTATTTCCATATTTAGGCACCGCAATAAAATAACATAAAAATGGCCTGATTCTCTCAAGTGCTCAGCACTCAGAAATTGGGTGGAAGAAGGTCTCCTGTTCTGTTAGGGCTGAAATTCACTTATATGCAGATGCCTCGCAAAGCTCTGTTTATCACAGTAGCCTTCAAAATAGGGTTTAAGTGAGACGTAAGTGGTGCATAGGTGTATGGTCTTCTGGACAGCAGTGAATGTTATCCACAGTGCCTAATTTTGGCACCCAAGTCTAGACTTTTGGTCTTAAAGACTGATTTTCAAAGGAACCCAAAGGAATTAGGCCCCACATGCCAGCCTAACAATTTAGTAACTGCCCTTTGTGAGATCTCCCAGAGCAACAAAATAATGGCACAGGAGACAAGAACTTCTTTCTAGATTTTCTTGTTTTACACAATAGATGCTCCCCAAACAGAGGTTCACTGGGATCAATTGTGGGAATGTTATTTGACAACTATGAAAGTGCCAGCGAGTGCTGGGAAGCAACAGTTTAAAAAAAAAACCAGTAACAATTAAAGCCTGATTTTACCAGATTTCTTCTTGCAAAATCATTAACAGAATAATAAAACAGTCATTTGCCAGATTTTCCTTCAGTGATTTGATCATCAGCAATTATTTAAAATTATTGTAATTGTTATAGCAATAGGAAAGGTCCTCACAACTAGAGCTGGCCAGCAAACAAGAACTCTGTTTCATAAAAAGTGTTGAGGTTTTGTTTTCATTACACAGTGCTTCAGGCAGAGCAGGGGCTGGAACCTGTGTCCCCTGTATCCGAAGTGAGTTGGAGGACCTGACCACAAAGCTGTTGTCCATTCTAAAGTGAGGCTCTAGCTCTTTCTCTCCTTTTAACCAGAAATTCCATCATGGCCTGGAAAAACCCTCTCAATGACATTTTCAACAAAACCAATATGTTTACAATAATTTGGCATTTTCCAACAAAAACAAGATGGGCCAAAAATTCCAGGCCAGCTTTACTCATCGCTGTAGTACTTAGGAAATAAAGCTTCCAGCAATCTGACTAAATGATCACATGATATCTGAAATGTCCACAAATTATCCATCCTCACCTGGCAATCTTTCCAAAGCCCCCTTGTATTCTTTACCATAAATGTGCTCATATAGAGATAAATGGAAGAGAAGGGGAAAAGGACACGGGGCCAAAATTCTGCTCCCACTCACTTCATTACATTCTCAGTAACTGTAGTGAAGTGATACAGATGTAAGAGACAGAAGGATATGTCATGCAGTGTGATTTTAAAAAAGAGAGAAGAGCATATGAGAACCAGGACGCTCTTCTGTCATAACTAAAGAGGGTAACATTTTCCCCTAACACAAGGCTGCAGAGCGAAAGTGGTGACTGGCCTCATGCAGGGCTGGTGCAAGGAAGTTTTCCGCCCTAGGCGAAACTTCCTTGCACCAGCTCTGCGCTGCCCCTCCTCCCCCGCAGCCAGCTCCACGCCCCCACCCGCAGCAGCTAACCCCCCCTGCAGCGGCGGCCACGGTAGGCTCAGCTCCACATGCCCGGCTGTGACGGGCCCGGCTCCCCGCGGCAGGCCCGGCCCCCCGCGGGCAGTGGTGGGCTCGGGCCCCCGCCAGGCCCAGCTCCACGCGCCCCCGCCGGACCACGATTGGCTCAGCCGTGGCGGGCCCGGCTCCCCGTGCCCGGCCATGGCGGGCGCGGCTCCATGCACCCACTGCGGCACCCCCCCGCCCGCGGTGCCCCCCCCACAGCAACTCACCTCCTCCGACGGCAGGGGCAGCAGCAGCTTCTGAGAAGCTGCGTTCTTGGCGGCGCTTTGAATCGCCGCCAGGAGTCTCTGCCCCCCAAATCCTGGCGCCCTAGGCGACCGCCTAGGGTCACCTAGTGGGAGCGCCAGCCCTGGCCTCATGTCAGCTCTCTACATGACACTGAATGTCGCTCTGTAAGAACAGGCAAAGTATAGGGGACTCTGTTTTGTTAAGGTCTTAAAATATGGTGTGATTGGTGGACAACTAGTCTATGAATCTGGGATGAAACAAAAGTCAACCATGAGGTTGCTGTGAAAGAGACCTTATTTTTCATGTTTGTATGTAGGTGGCTCTAACACCCTTTGGTAGTCTGAAACTGCTAAACTACTCTGAGTAGGAGACTATAAAATGTTGGGGTTAACTGTCAGATGCTTTACTCTTCTAAAGACCTTTGCTTTATAACTAAATGCTTGCTTATCTTTCTAATTTAACATAGCCCCACATTCTTCTTTGTAGTAATTTTGGGCTATCTGATAACATATAATGGAAAACATGTTTATGTCTTCTACCAGTTCTTGTTGCATATTTCAAATGCTTAGAACAACAATTTTCAGAAGCTTTCATTAAGGTTAATTTAAAAACTACATTAAATACAAACAGATTTTCTCACAAACAAAATGCAATGTGTACTTAACAGACTTCTGTATGTTATATTTGATAAAGTACCTCATATAAATGCAAATTTTGACTTTCTGCCAGAACCAGGTGGTATGGAAAATATTTCTATTAAACAAATAATACTGGGAGAGCAAACTTCATGTTACGGTATGCTACACTAAAAAAGAGGATGCTTTCACTGAGGTTAGATGTATAGATTTTCATTCAGGTATTCTTTTACTTTTACAAAATGCAATACACAACAGAAGACATAGTAATCCTCAGTGTGAAAAGACATTGAGATGTATGTATGTAAGGACTATTCTGCTTTTTTTAGTGAATCAACCTGAAATACTTTCTAATATTATACATGGTTATTACTGATACCATTCTGTTTTCCTGTATAACTGCCCAGGCAAACTGCAATCTAAGAGCTAAGCTGAGAGACTGATTCAAAAGGGACAAAAGAATGAAGGCCAACCCCCAATCTTTGTACCACAGGGTTTGCTATGAACATAGATTTTCATTTGCTTTGTATTGAGTGTCATCTTGTCTTGATGGATGTAGAATTATATGCACACGACTCCTGTTAATTCTTATGGAAGCTGTGTTCATAAGTCCTGGCTCATCAAAATGAGAATATACAGTGCACCTACATTTATGATGATATAGGTATATCTGTATGATTATCCACATCTGTCTCTTTGTGTAAAGGTATAATGCACACACAGACATGCATGAAATTTTATGAGATACAACAGGAAAATGTGCCAGTGTGTTCCACGGTGCACCACTTCACATCAACAAAACAGCAGTATAATCATTCAGCCTCCCTGTGCTGGTGAGTAAGGGTAGTATACCAGTAGTAGTGTCCAGCCTGCACACAGCTTCAGGAAACGGCGTAGGCAAAAGAAATGAAGGTGTGTACAGGGGGAAGAGTCCATATGCTGCGCCTCACAATGGGCATTTGGAAAAGGAAGGTGAAAATTCAAGCTGCCAAAGGCAACTCAGAAGTGCACATTTTGGGAACAAATTACTTCACTGCCTCTGTTGCTAACATTATTGGTGGAATTCGGGGATACCAGAAAGAACCACTGCATGCTGCTGTCCCTGTGTCTGGTGTGCATAGTTCAGTAGCTGGAAGCTAGATCTGGATTATTGCTCTGTCTTGATGGGAAGGGGATTCAGGTAGTCTGGTTTTGCTTGTCTATGGATCCTTCCAGTTTGTGTTGCACATCATCAGTAACAAGAAGTCCTACGGCTCCATCATAATTCTGGTGTTGTCTTGCTTACACAGACCCAGCTGTGGCGCGGTCTGTTTCCTGACATGGCCATTAACAGGATTGCTACACTGTGAGCCTGTTGGGAGAGCTCCTTAACATCCACTCTCCCTCATGAATGACGGGTATGGGTTTCCCCTGACTAAACTTTGCCAAGCAACAATCAGCTTCTCTGTTCCCCAGGACAGTTTCTGCCTTGAGCTGGTCTGTTGTTGCCTTTGATTCAGTCATAGAAATAACCTACATTCCTTTCGATGCATGTGATGTGCCGTGTGGAACTCCACACAATCCTGGACATGCATGAGTTATATGACAGGCTTTTCAGGATGAGAATCATGTGGTATTCACCTCCTCTTTTTGGAGTAATTTTGTACACTGCTTTTGTCTGTGCATTTTTCTGCAAGCACTGGTGTGATTGGGCCACTAGATAGAGGGATCCCTTCAACCACCGTCAAATTGCAGCCACGCCTGGGGCAGAACACAGCAATTCTTTGACAGTGCCATCAGTACTATGCATATGACCGAGATAGAGATAATGAAAATTAATTAATCAGGCCTTGATTAGAAAAAGGGGAGCGGGGAGAATCCTACGGCTGTTATTCTACTATAAAATATATGAAACTGGTAAGATTTTAATTTGCTCTTACTTCTCAAAGATATTCCAGCACATTGACTGAGACATTTATAATCCATAACACTGGAAAGCTAGTGACTAGGTTAGCCACTCAAATCCACTATTTGGGGGTTACAATGGATACTTGGAACTTAAGGCCCAGATTCTGCAAACTTAACTGTGCTTAACTTTAGGCAGTGTGAGGTTGATCCAAACCCCACAAGTTCCTTTACTTCAGTGGGCTTTGGGTCAGAACTTGTGTGCAGTCCCATCTAGCACTGGGGCCTAAATGACCCTGAGGCACAATCCATTGACCCCAATCTTCCAAAGGGGTAATGGAGCTCTGTGCTCCCCCGCACTTAGCCATTGACTAAAATGCCAGAATTTGGTCCCTTATGATAAAAACATGAACAGTGCCAACATCTGGCCAGAATTACATCTGTTACAAGTCTAAGTAGACTTGTATCATAACAGCCTTGACGCTGGGCATAGGCATTTTCCATGGGTCATGGGAAGTACAATGAACCTTATAAAGATGATGGGGTTTAGGTTGAAATCGATAACTGCAATATTAACTGGGTAAGTGACTTTTCCTTAATTCTTTTTATTCTCCAAAAATGCAGTTTTGATGTGTATACAAATCCAATGGCTGCGCAAATGCTAACACCTCATGAAACGTTCTGTATAAGCTGGGTTAAACTGGGCTAGATTTTAGTATTCCTGGAAGTAGACAGTGTAAAGAATTTCAACTTTGGAGGTGAAATCTGCCTAGTCGGATCATTAAATATCAATAAGTTCAAATGTAATACAATTATATTAAAAACTGTTTTCAATTTTAGAAAGAATAACACTGCTTTCCTGGGCAAATTTCAAATATAGGCCAAGTATGGAATTTTATGGATAGAGATTACATAATACACGAACACAGGGTGTTTTGCATTATGTTGAAGAAACAGAGCATTGGTATTCATAGAAGAAAAAGTAGAACTGCCACATTGTTAGGATTTGCCATGGTTTGGTTGAGTTGGAAACCCTCAGGTCCAACTCACAAAATTACATTTCTTTTTTGCACCCTCAGTGCTCAGAACACTCAAATTAGCACTTTTAGGCAGGCAAAAGCAATTCTTTCTTTCCTGCTTACCAAACTTTAAACCTACAAATTGCTTCTTACTCAACTTTAACTACAGTCCTCTGGGGAGGTGCAGAGAAAAGAAAGATGCAGAAGCATCCAAGACAGGTGTTCCCTGCTCAGTTATAGAGTTTATCTATAATTACTTTGGGAAAACCTTCCAAAATACAGTTCTCATAAATGAATCCTACTAGGAGCATCTGTTAAAGCTGCAGCATCCCTTTAAAGACCACTTAAAGTAATCATTTTCCTGTACATAGACAGGTTCTCCAAAGGAAAGTATTCAATGTTCCCATTAATGATCAGCACATGTTTGGTCTTCAGATTTTGAGGGTCTTAGTATAAATTAGAAGAATCGGGGATACAATATTTTAAAAGTGTGAATGCAAACATAAAATTACTGTGATATGACAAGTATCAGAGGGGTAGCCGTGTTAGTCTGGATCTGTAGAAGCGACAAAGGGTCCTGTGGCACCTTATAGACTAACAGAGGTTCCGAAGAAGTGGGTATTCACCCACGAAAGCTTATGCTTCAATACCTCTGTTAGTCTATAAGGTGCCACAGGACCCTTTGTCACTTCTGTGATGTGACAGAATATCCTATATCTTCTTCTCAAAGGAAAATCAACATGCTTTGGATTGCATCACAGATTTCATAATTAAATTTTTAGAGGTCATTACAATGAGCCAGTTTCCTGCACAAAAGGTGGAGGATGATGAAAAATGCCTCTGTTCTCTCTAGTGCACATGTGAATGAGACTGCCACAATCTGGCTTTGACTGGAATGGGAGCGCAAAGGACAGGGCTAGCGCTGTCCAGGGTGGGAAAATCCCCGCCATGCCCAGTCAAAGGACAGAAAGTTCTGAAGGAGTAAAGGGTAAGTCTTACTAAGGGCTAGATTGAGACGTGAATATGGAAGGTTGTAGAGCCACCCTCTCTGTTCTCCCCTCTGATCCTCCCTGCCTTTTTGAAAAGGCTAGGCGCTGCTTTTGTGTCCAGACCCCTGTTTGGGAACTATAAGGGGGACTCCTCCCTTGTGACCTGCGAGAGCTGAACACAGCATCTGATCCTAAAGAAATAACAATCTCTGCTCCTCCAGTGCCTCCATTTTCTGCCGAAGCACTAGAGGTGTTTCCCCCCCACTCCAACAGTCAAGAGAGTCACTAGGTCATAGCTCAGCCCTATAAATCATATTAGCCACATTCATTTCAGAGAGAACACAAGACATGCAATACTTTCATTAGGGCCACCGCAAGGAGTGGAACTAATCGCAAATGAAGGAAAAGAGGTGGTTCATCTTTATGTTGATTACAAGATACAGTATGCCATCTGGACAGCCAGGCATCAGGTGATGGCAGCTGGATTTCGTTATGCTGCAGTTATGTTAGTGGCCTAGGTATTTTTTTTTGGTGAGGGCATGTGCAGGATGGGAGCTTGCTATGTTAAAATGAATGGCAATAAACTGTCAGACTTAAAGCAGCTTCTTCACAAGAGCTTAGAACTATAGTACATCGGGCACTTCAGTGCAACTCTTGCCGTTTGAAACATAAATGTATTTTAACAATGTACAATTTACACCCAACCCCTTAGATCTTTAAACAAAATATAGTACCCAAAGGGGCCCAATTAAAAAATATTATCATCCTGCACGGCTTCTTCTAAACAATCATAGAATTGGAAGGGACCTCAGGAGGTCATCTAGTCCAACCCCCTGCTCAAAGCAGGACCAACCGCAACTAAATCATCCCAGCCAGGGCTTTGTCAAGCCTGACCTTAAAAACCTCTAAGGAAGGAGATTCCACCACTTCCCTAGGTAACCCATTCCAGTTCTTCACCACCCTACTAGTGAAAAAGTTTTTCCTAATATCCAACCTAAACCTCCCCCTCTGCAACTTGAAACCATTATTACTTGTCCTGTCATCTTCTACCACTGAGAACAGTCTAGACCCATCCTCTTTGGAACCCCCTTTCAGGTAGTTGAAAGCAGCTATCAAATCCCCCCTCATTCTTCTCTTCTGCAGGCTAAACAATCCCAGTTCCCTCAGCCTCTCCTCATAAGTCATGTGCTCCAGCTCCCTAATCATTTTTGTTGCCCTCTGCTGGACTCTTTCCAATTTATCCACATCCTTCTTGTAGTGTGGGGCCCAAAACTGGACACAGTACTCCAAATGAGGCCTCACCAGTGCCGAATAGAGGGGAATGATCACGTCCCTCGATCTGCTGGAAATGCCCCTACTTATACAACCCCAAATGCCATTAGCCTTCTTGGCAACAAGGGCACACTGTTGATTCATATTCAGCTTTTCGTCCACCATAATCCCTAGGTCCTTTTCTGCAAAACTGCTGCCCAGCCATTCAGTCCCTAGTCTGTAGCAGTACATGGGATTCTTCCGTCCCAAGTGCAGGACTCTGCACTTGTCCTTGTTGAACCTCATCATATTTCTTTTGGCCCAATCCTCTAATTTGTCTAGGTCCCTCTGTATCCTGTCCCTACCCTCCAGCGTTTCAACCACTCCTCCCAGTTTAGTGTCATCTGCAAACTTGCTAAGGGTGCAGTCCATACTATCCCCCAGATCGTTAATGAAGATATTGAACAAAACCGGCCCCAGCACCGACCCTTGGGGCACTCCACTTGATACCGGCTGCCAACTAGACATGGAACCATTGATCACTACCCATTGAGCCCGACCATCTAGCCAGTTTTCTATTCACCTTACCGTCCATTCATCCAGCCCATACTTCTTTAACGTGCTGCCAAGAATACTGTGGGAGACTGTATCAAAAGCTTTGATAAAGTCAAGAAATAGCACATCCACTGCTTTCCCCTCATCCACAGAGCCAGTTATCTCATCATAGAAGGCAATTAGGTTAGTCAGGCATGACTTGCCCTTGGTGAATCCATGTTGACTGTTCCTGATCACTTTCCTCTCCTTTAAGTGGTTCAGAATTGATTCCTTGAGGACCTGTTCCATGATTTTTCCAGGGACTGAGGTGAGACTAACTGGCCTGTAGTTCCCTGGATCTTCCTTCTTCCCTTTTTTAAAGATGGGCACTACATTGGCTTTTTTCCAGTCATCCGGGACCTCCCCCGATTGCCATGATTTTTCAAAGATAATGGCCAATGGCTCTGCAATCACATCGGCACACAACGAAGCTCTAACATGTATATCTACTCCAAGTCATAGCCTCAGTACCTTTGGCTTCAAATGCTGCACAGTAAACCACAGTAGTAACCAGATTCTGATGTGTAAAATTTAGCTGTGGTATCAGCATCTGGCTTAACATACAGTTTCAGTGGTACCTGGTGTAGTAGATATGGAGTAATATCTAAGATTTCTACTGTATGTGATTAGACTTCATAGAGTTGCTTAAATTCCTGTGGTTACCATTTCCCTTTAAACACCTTTCATTTTGAATCAGTTATGGACTTTTGCATATTTGCAACCATTTCCTTAGATTTCTTTTGCTTATCGTTTCAGGAATTTCAAACTATGGTGTATGAATTGCAATCCCAGTGCTATTCAGATTTCCAATCCATGCAGTATTTTCTGACCTTTTTAGTTGCAAGGGCCAGGCCTCTGTATAGTAAATTATTTCTTGTTTGCAGATTTTCTGGCATTAAACAATATCAGAGTTCTAAAAGTTAACTTTTTCAGGATAACCCTCTGCAATCTGTGGTTGGTGTCTACCGATTATCACTAATTTTCTGAGTTATACACAGCTTTGTGGATCTAATTAATACACTGAAGAACCTCCTGCATGTGATGCAATGAAAAACAAACCCTGACTTTTAATGAAGTCATTTGCTTTGTACAACTAGATGGCAAATTCTAAAGTTGGAAACGTTTTGACAATTTGAACAATTATTAGTGTTTTTATTATTAATGTGGTATTTTGCCACTTTGGTGTTGTATTCATATTTCTACTATTAAAACCTTATTTTCAGGGGATTGTGCCCTACTCTGGGATGAAACGTGGCACCCAAGATCTGAGCATGAAAGAGAGTTTTAGTTTTATTATTTTAGTTTGCTAAAACTTGAAAAATAAGAGTCAGGATTGAACACTCTAACTTATACTGAGTCAGAACTTATCCTGTGCATAGTCCTATTGAAATACCCTAACTATCAATAAGTAGTGTCTATGGAATAGACTAAAATCTTAGGAATGAAAATAACAATAATAATAACACTGGTCTAAAATTTTTGAGAAGTCGTCTGCTTCAGAGATAAAATGTGCTATTTAGTATGTATTTTAATGTGCTGAATTCAAATATGACAATTAAAACAACTGATTGGCTACTGTTTCTAAGATATTTAAGTTTTTACATTTTATGTCTATGTATACTGTGTAGATAGTAGAGTTTTAATAATAAATTGTAAACCTAGGTCTTTTCATGTGTTTATGGTTGCTTTACATGATACTATTTCACCTGTCCTGTTTATGTAACACTTTAAAAATCTGCAAAGGGGTTATATAAATAAAATGTATTATGAAACGCGCTTCTTGGCTTATCTCTTTTATTCATTAAATGGAGCATCTCTTGTCACTGTCCAGCAATAGTCTGCGACGTGCTCGTCGCTCAGTGCTCCGCAGTTCGGTGGAAAAAAATCTAGATGAGAGTGCAAAAAATGTATCTTTAGTGACATGTTGCAACCAAGGCTTTTGTATGCCTTGAAGAGGTTTTCCACCAACAACCTGTAGTTGTCTGCCTTGTTGTTTCCGAGAAAAGTTATTGCCACTAACTGGAAGGCTTTCCATGCCTTTTTTTCCTTGCCACGCAGTGCATGGTCAAATGCATCATCTCGAAGAAGTTCACGAATCTGAGGACCAACAAAGACACCTTCCTTTATCTTAGCTTCACTTAACCTTGGCAATTTTCCATGGAGGTACTTGAAAGCTGCTTGTGTTTTGTCAATGGCCTTGACAAAGTTCTTCATCAGACCCAGCTTGATGTGTAAGGGCGGTAACAAAATCTTCCTTCATTCAACAAGTGGTGGATGCTGAACACTTTTCCCTCCAGGCTCCAATGACTGTTGGAGTGGCCAATCTTTCTTGATGTAGTGGGAATCTCTTGCACGACTATCCCATTCTTAGAGAAAACAGCAGTACTTTGTGTATCCAGTCTGCAGACCAAGCAAGAGAGCAACAACCTTCAAATCGCCACAAAGCTGCCACTGATGTTGGTCATAGTTTATGCACCTCATGTTTCATGTTGTCATAGGTTTCCTTCATATGGACTGCATGACCAACTGGAATTGATGGCAAAACATTGCCATTATGCAGTAAAACAGCTTTAAGACTCGTCTTCGATGAATCAATGAACAGTCTCCACTCATCTGGATCGTGAACAATGCTGAGGGCTGCCATCACACCATCGATGTTGTTGCAGGCTACAAGATCACCTTCCATGAAAAAGAATGGGACAAGATCCTTTTGACGGTCACGGAACATGGAAACCCTAACATCACCTGCCAGGAGATTCCACTGCTGTAGTCTGTTGCCCAAAAGCTCTGCCTTACTCTTGGGTAGTTCCAAATCCCTGACAAGGTCATTCAGTTCACCTTGTGTTATGAGGTGTGGTTCAGAGGAGGAGGATGGGAGAAAATGTGGGTCCTGTGACTGATGGTTCAGGACCAAAAGTTTCATCCTCTTCCTCTTCCTTGTCTGACTCAAGTGAGAATGATTCTGGTGCATCAGGAACCGGCAGTCCTTCTCCGTGGGGTACTGGGCATATAGCTGATGGAATGTTTGGATAATGCACAGTCCACTTTTTCTTCTTTGACACACCTTTCCCAACTGGAGGCACCATGCAGAAGTAACAATTGCTGGTATGATCTGTTGGCTCTCTCCAAATCATTGGCGCTGCAAAAGGCATAGATTTCCTTTTCCTGTTCAACCACTGGCGAAGATTTGTTGCACAAGTGTTGCAGCATATGTGTGGGGCCCACCTCTTGTCCTGATCTCCAATTTGGCAGCCAAAAGAAAGGTGATAGACTTTCTTAACCATAGTGGTTATACTGCACTTTTGTGATGCAAAAGTCACTTCACCACAAACATAGCAGAAGTTATCTGCACTGTTCACGGCATCTCTGCTCACTTTGGCTAAACAGAAATGTGTCCCTTTGCAAAATCAAACACTGACAAATAAGAGAGCACAACACTGTATGATTTCTAGAGCTGATATAGGGCAATTTGTTCAGCAGAGTGATGTAAGCTTCGTTATGATTGCATCATCCATGACTTCTAGGAATAACGTGATGCAATTCATATCATGTATGATGCAATACCAGCTTCAGATTGCATCATTCATTGTTTTGCCTAAAAAGCAAGTACTGTCCAAACCCAGTCATAGATTTATTCATAGATCCAGTCAAAGATGTATTTTAGTCATTTCTGGTTTAAATTGAGATCCCTTCCCTTTATAACTCACTTATCCTCCGCCATTCCCAAGTCAAGGGTCGTGTATGCTGACCCAATAGCATGTCTTGAAAACTAGAGCCAATCAACAATTTAAAGCATCATTTTCGTTCTCAGTGACCCAGAATTAGTAAAGTTTGACTACATTTATTTCAGAAGCATTTTGGCTGTAGAGCAGTGTAATGATTTTGTGACTTCAAGGTAAGTATTGATGTACGGATCAGATGATAGTGTTCTTGTGTATAGAGATGACTGATGTAGTACAGGTGATGTACGATGCAAAGTGGAGATGGGTGGGTCATGTAGTCCTCAAGCAAGACAATAGGTGGACAACCCGCATCAGTGACTGGATCCCCAGAGACGACAAGTAACTACTAGGCAGACCAAAAATGTGCTGGGCTAATCCCATGACAAAATTCTTTGGCCAGAAATGGAAAGAACGTGCTCACAACAAAACAGAATTGGTGTGATGTTGACTTGATGGTCATGGAGGGACGGACGAGGACAAGTTGGACAAGGTTGACAATAATAATGATACTGTTAAATGCTAGAAATGGCTGGAAATTGAAATATCTTCCCACAAAAAAAATTACCCTTAAGAGAAATTGGTCCCAAAGTGGGATGAAATATCAGAAAACATGATTTTTTTAATTGCCAGGTATTCCCAGAAAAATTCTGCTTCAGGGAGAATCAAAATGGAATTTTGCCAGTGGATTCACAGCTGGATCTCCTCCATCCCAGGTAAGTGCCCTAAACACTGGGCTAAAATTTATAAAGGGGGACACAATGAGACACACACACGGTTTGTGGCACAAATGTCCACAGAAGCCCTCCGTGGCTGTCCCACTTGCTTCTACCTAGAGCTGGCTGAAACATTTTTGATGGAACAGATTGACAGGAATGTACCTATTTCAACAGTAAAAATTTAAAATGATTCAAAATCAAAATGGGATATTTTGACTTTCTTATTTCATTTTGACTTTCTTGTTGCATTTTGACTTATTTTTTTAAAAAAACTGTTAATTTTAATATATATAATATTTATATACATTGTATTTAATATTATATTATTTTGATGTTATTTTAATTAAACAATTTGATATGGTAATTTTACATTTCAGAATAAATACATTTCAGAATTCCCATTCTGCAAAATATTTTGAGAGTTCAACTTTTTCATACTGACCTGAGACAAAAGTGTCAGAATTTCCCATGGGGCAGAATTCCTGACCAGCTCTACTCCCTCCTCTCTTCTTTGTGGTCTATTTGCTTAAGTGTTTCACTGAATCAGAATCTTACTCATTTGGGCAATGCAGAACATATGTGCAAACCCAGACAATTGTCAATCTACTGGGTCAGTGATTGTGTCTGGCATAGTGGCACACAAAAGACTTGAGAATTTGGCCTATACCAGATAAACTGTGAATAAAAAGGACTACTTATTCCCTTTTAAATAAATGGTTATTTGGATATTTAATTGAAACATACAGGTTAAATCCATGATCTATTTTAGTAAATGGCAAAGCTCCCATTGACTTTAATGGAGCCAGGATTTCTTCCATAGTTTTCTGAAGTAGTGACAAATCTTTGTCTCCCATTTGGTATATCCGCTCAGTAAATCAGCAAATAAGAAAAGATTTGCACTATGGACAATAGGTCTTCAAAGCTGCTCCAGACTGTTGGGACAAAAGGAATTGCCATATTAGTAGAAAATAATAGTCAGTCTAGTTTGCTTTCCTCTCTATACTAGAGTTTTCAGAAAAAGGAAATTAGAAAATAATAATTAATTAATGCATCTGATCAAATGTGTGATACAATACTATCAATGTTGTGGACAGGGAGACATGAGGGAGGATTTCTTCATGACCTAAGATGATAATTGGTTAATGGATGAAAGTGAAACATGACATGCAGGACTGATCATTCTTCTAATTTTCCTTACTTACTGTAGCAGGAATGCTATTCTGCTTCATGGGTCTCAAACCTTTCTCTGACTAAATTTTCTGCTATCCTGCAGCAGTGGATTCCACAAGTTTATTATATGCTGCATAATCAAGGAGCAATATGGTTGACGGGAAAAATAATATTCACACCCAAATAAACATTTGTAAATATAACATATTACTTAACGACATGCATGATGCATAATGTACTAGTCTAATTAATAAATTCACTGTTTAAAAGAAGCCAAAATTCATTGGCCAAACTCTGCCTCTAAATGCATGCATAGCTTCCATGGAAGTAAGTGCATCTGAGAACAGAATTTAGTCCGTTGTGTTTAATTCATTCTAATCATTATTATTAATTCATTATTACTATTTCCATTCATTTATTCAATTAGTTCTGCATTAGTCAAATTCTACTCTATGTAATTAATTTTGATCATTCAAAATTACAATTTCAGTATATTTTTTACTGCTCAGTATTTGAAGATAGTCAAAGGGAAATTGCACGTGAAAGAAGAGTTATTATAGAGTTATATATTTCTGCATATATTACATGCCCCTATCAGTGATTAATAAAAAAAGATTATCTGCGGAAATTCTGTTCTCAGGGCAGTAACTGGGAGCTATTTGTTTGCACTTGAGGGGATCATTTGAATACTACTAGGTAATGTGGCCAAATAAGACTTTCCACAGCCACACAATTGATCAGAATTGGGAATTTATTTATTCAAAGGGATACAATGCCAGTGCAGTGCTGACTGCACTAGACAATACAGGGTCTCAGTTTGTTCTATAACTAGAGCTGAGTAGAGGAGGCTGAGTTTAGAGTTTAGTTTGGCAAAATGTTGTTATGTCAAAAGCAGTTCAAATCTGCATCCCATTTTATCCAAACCAGCAAATTTCCGGAGAGTGATTTCAGACAAGGGGTTTGAAATTTTTGGCCCACCACCAGTACAAATGCTGCAGAATAGTTGGTATTCTTGTATAGGACAAATATGCAGGACAGACATAGTTATACCCTTAATATTATTCAAACACAGGTCATTTGACCTGATCCTGAAAGTTACTGAGCACCTGCCTTTGACATCAGTGGGAGCTCAATGTGGTAAGTTGAGCATTTTGCAGAGTCAGACCCACAGTGATGAGACTTAGGCCTGGTCTACACTAGGTGGGGGAGGTTGACCTAAGATAAGCAACTTCAGCTATGCGAATAGCGTAGCTGAAGTCGACATATCTTAGGTTGACTTACCTGGCCGTCCTCATGACGGTGAGTCGACTGCTGCTGCTCCCCTGTCGATTCTGCTTCCGTCTTTCGCAGAGGTGGAGTTCCGGAGTTGATGGGGCGCGTGCTCGGGGATCAATTAATCACGTCTACACTAGACGCGATAAATCGATCCCTGATAGATCAATCGGCGGGCAGTGTAGATGTACCCTTACACTCACATGCCGAGAAGGATAGACCCCATAATATGTGTGAATTGAAGATATTTGAATAGTTGTATTGAATTAGGTATATAGTCTTCTAATTCAGCAGGACCGTCCCCAAATTGTATATAGCTATAGAAAATCATTACAACCAAATTCCACAGTCTTTCCATATGCAGAGCTTCCATGAACTTCAACGGCAGTTATGTATAGAAAAGGGCTGTAGATTAGAGCCCAAGAATGCTAAATGATATTTTTACAGCAAAATAAAGTAAAGTATATAGACCTTAAAGGGTCACTGATTTCTCTTGGAGCAATATGAAAAATAATATATTTAGAAAAAACTTTGGCTGCATGTTGCCCCCCTTTCAGACCTTTATTCCCTTAAACTACATATGCTCCCACTGCTTACTTTCAACTTGAGGAAACAGGGACAATAACATCACCACACTCATATAATTAATGGGTAGCCTCATCTGAGTAAGACTTATAGAATAGGGCCCATACTTTACAAATACAAGTGGCAATTTCAGGTCAGCATATTAAATAAGGATTTCTATTCAGTTATTTTCTTTATTATTATATTAAACCTAGTGTTTGCTGGCATCTCCGCTTTGTACTTATTTCTGTTTCATGTCAGTTGAAACCAACTAGAAGTTAAAGTCCATTCAGAGTCATGTAAGATTCACAGGATTATTACGTCTTCTGAATATACTCATCCATCCTGTCTCCCTCTCCGTTATGATGCTTTCAGTACTTCTGGTTAAGTATTACCACTTTGAAATTTTATTTCCGGTTTGGTCTATATAGTAATATCTATAGATATTGACAATTTCTAAATGTCAGGGGGAAAATACTGATAATTAAACTATTGACTTAGAGGAATCTCAGTTGCTTTTGTACAACACAGGGCTGTTTTACAGTTAGCTTGCTTATGCTGACTTCATAAAGCTTTTGTAGAATTAAAACAACATGCTTGGTACCAAGATGCCTTCACTTCCTGTGCCTTAATGTTAAATCCTATAGCACTGTGGATCTTATAAATGACTGAGTTATTTTTAAACCACTGGATGTCTTCCAGTCACTCTATTTCACACTGGATTAATTATATAAGAATACTGACTTGTTCATCACTAATGTTACAACTTTTAAAAACAACATGCTGTTTAAATTCAGGTTTGGCAACTGTTGCCTGAATCCCCTCAAATTTATGGCACCACACCCATAGCATAATAAAATCTTTAGTGGTCCTTTGTCTTTTAGCCTGCCTTCTATTTTTTCTCAAGGGTGTTTTATGCTGGAAGATGCATACAAAAGTTGTCCAGATGTTATTTGTATCAGAGCAGGGATTTCAGTCCAGCTATCTGTGGTTGCAAATGTTTATTTTAATGGGTTATTGTGCAATCCTTGCTGTGTGGACCTTAGTGGCCTTATATGTATGTTCTCAGCAATGCCAGTACATTGTTTTGAGATATATTATTTTAGTCCAATAGAACTGTTACTGGTCACTTGGGGAGCAAAAAATGTAACACCTGTAGTAACACAGAAAATATTTTTGCTAGTGTCCGCATGTTGACTTTGTGCAAAATGCTTGATTACAAAACAGCAGCCAATCAGCTCTAGGTAAGAGTAAGGAAGGTGTGGCCAAAGCCCTAGCAACAGTCACAGTCCTCTGAGACAAAGTTACACTGTTGCAGTAAACATACCAAGGGTGATGAAAAAAAGTCCAGCTGCTGCGCAATGTATTTTGATGGGCTAAAACAAAGAGCTTAACTCGGTCACCACAGTATGTGCTGGAAGTTTATTTTACCATTGCTATTGTAACAAACAGAGGGGTGGCTTTATTGTACATATTTGGAATTCTAATAAAATCTTAACTGATGTTTCCTTGATACTGAAGTAAATTGCTTACCCTGTATCTAAAAACACATAACATGTACACCAATTAGGAATGCGAATTTCAGCTCATTAAAATACATTTTAAATGTGTTTCATTTGGTGCAGTAAGGACTTTGAACAATTATAGGAAGAACAAAAATCAGCAGAGTTTGGAGTCACTATCCTATCCTGTTAATTGCACCAATAAAAAAGAACACATTTAGTTTAGATTTGAAGGGTCTGTTCTACCTTCTCAGGCCCCAACTCAGCAAAACAATTATGCATGGTGGTCAGCAATGCACTGACTTCAACAGTGTTGTGCTGAATTGGGGTCTTCAATAAGCATATTCTTCTGTGGAAATTAGATAAAGTTTTATAGAGCTGATCCCCCATTAGTGCAAATTAACATAGTTCCATTTAAATCAATGGAACTACACTGATTTACCTGTGCTCAGAAGCTGGCCCACAGAATTTAATAAAACAAGCTAGGCATTCCCTCTGTTTTTCGGCACTTTCTATGGAATTTAATAGAAAATTATATCATTGGTATATAATTCTAGAGGGTAGTTAATAGAAGTTAATATACTTTCTGTTGGTATTTTAGAATAATTTCATAGATACATAAACATAATACACATTGCCAACCCTAAGCTCTATCAAAAACCAAGCAAACAAAAACAACAACACAACATGAGATTGGCTTAAAAATCACAAGATTTATTTTAAAATACCTGTCGGCTTCTTATTTTCCTTTCTGTTTTCAAGGTTTAGGGTCATAGTTTTATACTTTTGTCCCCAACAGTGAGGTCTAGAAACTTGCTTTTTTCTTTAAGTGAAAGCTGAGATTCTCAAGTAATCTTAAGGTTCCAGGGGCTGGAGCTTCAAGTAAACAACAACAACAACAACCAGGAGACTCGCAATAAAATCACAACACTGTGCACTGTGAGAACCCAACTGACTTTGCCACTGTTCAGTTCCAGAGGGCTTTTCCATAAGGAAATCAGCCCAGCTAAAAATCCTATCTTCAAATTGAAGGTATCCTGTCAGTCATAAGTGACATCAATCCTACACTGGAGATAGTTTAATTGGGAAACAGTGAAAGCAGTTAACAGATGGCCTTTTATAAATCTGGTGCAGGGATGGGCATTAAATATTTGTGTTCATGAGATCATGAGGGTTGAGGGATATATACTCTACCCTTTATACTGAAATTCCATAGGTCCTGCTTGCAATGTAGCTGTGCGTTCTACCCATGATCAAAGAAATCTCAATAGTGAGCTCAATAAATGTTTTAGATAAATATGGGTAAGTACAGAAATCCAGATAATTAGCACTATTAAAGGTAAAGTGAAAGGCTTTAATAATAAATACACTGTTTAAGAGTCCAAATCAATAGATTAGCATAAGTATAGCCCTAACTATTATGGCACAGGCACTTAGTCCTGCTGCATTGTCTCTGTACCAGTCTGCTGGTACAAAGGAGTTATAAAGCTAGTTCAGCTGGGAATTCACGCCTACAGGGGAAATCCTGGGTGGTTTGTAGCAACTCTATACCTCATTCCTCCTGGCCCAGAGTGTAGAAAGCATGGTTCTAAAAATGGGGGCCTGGCTAGAGCCCCATTGCACTCCAACAATCCCTGTCTGACAGAATGGCCCCTTAGGACAATGGGTAGTCAGATGCAATTTAGAGCATCCCTAAGACCCACCCCACAGCTTGCCTCACAATCTGGGAGCCACAAAGATATAAAACTAACTTTGTCCTGTGCTGTCATATCCTGAAGTCTGATTGATCAGACTGGAGGATCCAGGTAAAATGCACTTTAAAAAATAAAGCATATGAAAATCATTTTACCCTTTACATAGCTGCCAGAATCTGAGTATAGAATTTGTTGTCACTCATTCAGGAGCAGCAAATATAGTGTCCACCTGAAATATTTCTCTCTGCAACAATGATTGGGAAAAAATGAACCTTGAATGCTGGTCTTGGCAGCCAGCTAAAAGAGACATTGTTTTTCAGTTATTTTCTTTAAAATGTAAGTGTATTTGCAAATTTTAAAGTTGTTGCTGCCTTTCAGTCATAAGCTGCTTTGCTTTACAAAACCTTTGCAGTTTGGTTTTTAATATCATGAAGTTTCACATGTATCCGACCTTCTCCACGTTTCAGGGACAATTTTGTCTAGTTGTCTCTGTGACATATGGTAATGCTTAGTGTGTGCTACATGGCCTGCAGCCATACCACTGCAGTCTGTATTTTCCTCAGTCCTCACAAGCTAAGCAGAATCAGGCCTAGTTAGTAGATGAATGAGAGATCGCCACAAAATAGTCAAGGTACTGTGAGAAGTATTGTCCCTCCTTCTGAGCAATACTGAACTAGTGCCACAATGTGGTACTGGATTGACACTGTGCTGCTGAAGGTACAATCTGCGGATGAGACAAGATTATAAAACTCGGTCCCTGACCACAAATATCCTATTAAAGATCTCATAGCACTTATACACAGGAGAACTGATAATCCCATTTAAAAAGTCAGCCAAAAGTGGTAGTGTGGAACTGTGCCACTCTGAGAAGAACACCAGAAAGCACCCTGTCTCCCCAGTAAACAGGAGAAGTTTTCCTGCTAGCAGCTGGTCCTGAAGAGAGGGATTGGGGTTGCCACAGACCATGGTGATGTAGGTATGGAACAATCCCTGCACTCCCTCAGCACAGGCTGATATTCTGCCTATCTTTAAGTGGACTATTCACTGCCCTTCCATAACAAAGCTGGGCAGAATCTAGCCCTTAATGAGGTGTCTCTAGTACAGAATAGAATCACCTACTTAGGCTCATACCTGCTGGAATCTTTACAAAACCATGTTGCAGTGTTTTCAGAGGTGCCAAGGGTAGGGAGAGAATATGACTTTGTGGCAAGGCAGGTGGCTAGGTACATGGACTTCTGGATTGTATTCCTAGATATACCATGGGTAGCAAAGTATGGGGAGGAGGTGAGCAGTCCTGGATGATTGGGAAAAGGTACATATAATGCCCATCTTTAAAAAAGGGAAGAAGGAGAATCCAGGGAACTACAGATCTGTCAGCCTCACCTCTGTCTCCAGAAAAATCATAGAGCAGGTCCTCAAGGAATCCATTTTGAAGCACTTGGAGGAGAGGAACATGATCAGGAACAGTCAACATGGATTCATCAAGGGTAAGTCATGCCTGACCAACCTGATTGCCTTCTATGATAAGATAACTGGTCTGTGGATATGGGGAAAGCAGTGGATGTGATAATCCTTGATTTTAGCAAAGCTTTTGATATGGGATGGATTGCACCCTCAGCAAGTTCGCGGATGACACTAAGCTGGGGGAAGAGATAGATATGCTGGAGGGTAGGAATAGGGTCCAAAGTGACCTAGACAATTTGGAGAATTGGGCCAAAATAAATCTGATGAGCTACAACAAGGACAAGTACAGAGTCCTACACTTGGCAAGGAAGAATCCCACGCACTGCTACAGGCTGGAGACCGACTGGCTAAGCGGCAGTTCTGCAGAAAAGGACCTGGGGATTACAGTGGACGAGAAGCTGGATGAGAGTCAACAGTGTGCCCTTGCTGCCAAGAAGGCTAATGGCATATTGGGCTGCATTAGTAGGGCATTGCCAGCAGATCGAGGGAAGTGATTATTTCCCTCTATTCGGCACTGGTGAGGCCACATCTGGAGTATTGCATCCAGTTATCGGCCCCCCACTACAGAAAGGATGTGGACAAATTGGAGAGAGGGTCCAGTGGAGGGCAACAAAAATGATTAGGGGACTGGGGCACATGACTTAGGAGAGGCTGTGGGAACTGGGCCTATTTAGTTTGAAGAAAAGAAGAGTGAGGGGGCATTTGATAGCAGCCATCAACTACTTGAAGCGGGGGTTCCAAAGAGGATGGAGCTAGGCTGTGGTCTTAAGTTGCAGTAGGGGAGGTCTAGGTTGGATATTAGGAAACACTATTTCACTTGGAGGGTGATAAAGCACTGGAATGGGTTACCTAGGGAGATGGTGGAATCTCCATCCTTAGAGGTTTTTTAAGGCTCGGCTTGACAAAACCCTGTCTGGGATGATTTAGATGGGTTTGGTCTTGCTTTTAGCAGGGGGTTGGACTAGATGGCTTCCTGATGTCTCTTTCAACCCTAATCTTCTATGATTCTATGATTCATTTGTTCTGGGATCTTCAGAGACTCACTTACCTGCACTTTTTCTCAGGGTCAACCCTGTATGAGAGTGGTGGGCAACCTGCGGCCCACAGGCAACATGCGGCCCATCAGGTTAATCTGATTGCAGGCCACGAGACATTTTGCTGACTTGACTGTCCACAGGCACGGCCCCCTGCAACTCCCAGTGGCTGCGGTTCACCATTCCCTGCCAATGAGAGCTGGCTCGCTGCTTCCCGCAGCTCCCATTGGCCGGGAACGGCGAACTGTAGCCACTGGGAGTTGCGGGGAGCCATGCCTGCGGATAGTCAATGTCAGCAAAATGTCTCATGGCCTGCAATCAGATTACCCTGATGGGCTGCATGCAGGCCGCAGGTTGCCCACCACTGCTGTATGTGCAGGTATAACAATACTTGGCTGCATTATGGCATTGTTGAAAGGCTTAATTAAGTTAAATGTTTTGAAAACCTTGTATAAAAGGTGTTATGCAAGTAAAGGTCTGATGATGATAATTCTTACTTATGAAGCCAACATCTGAACTCCTTACACAGTTTTTACTCGGTCCTTACTTAGACACCTATACCTCTGCATTTGAACATGACATTGTTTCCCCAGTCCTGGGACAGAAGCCCCTTGAACTTGAAGCATCAGCCCTTCTGATTACCACCCCCATCTTACTTACTCCTTTTGCCATCTTACTTTTTAAGCATACTATTGACTTCTGCTGTCCTCTCCACCAATTTGGTCCTGGTTTCCTTACAGTTCCCTCTACTCCACCAAAGCTACCCTCACCAAAGTCACAAGTGGCAAAGTCTAAAGACTTCATGTACATGTTTCAAGTGGGCTGGAGTTTCTCATGGGGAATGGAGCATGCAAGGTCACTCTGCACTGCTTCTTTCATATGGGCTTCTGCTTTTCTAGCATAGTACACTCATGATTTCAGAGCTCTAGGGCCACTGAGAGCCTGGGAGCTAGTGGGAGTCTTTCAATAAAAAGGAGGGAAGGATGGCCTTTTGGTTAGGACTCAGGAGATCTGGGCTCAATTCCTAGTTTGCTACAGACTTCCTGTGTGATCTCAGGCAAGTCTCTTTATACCATAGTTCCCCGGCTGTAAAATAATACTTCCTGTTTCTCACTTGTTCTCTTTCTAATCTATGTAAACAGTAAATACTTTAGAACAGGGACTGTCAGTCTGTGTGTATACAGTGCCTCCCATAATGGGGCCCCCTTCTCAGTTGGGGCTTCTCAGGGCTACTGTCATGCTAATACTTCTTTGTCATCATCATCATAATTTTAGCCCCACATGAATTTAGGGATGGTCATTTCAGACTTCCTGGAAGTTTACCTTGGGACCAGTCCATGCAAAGAAGAATTGTGTGAAACTATGCTAAATAATATGGGTTTCTTTTCTCATATAGAATACTTACTATCTCTGGAAGGAAAATATGCATTAGAGTTAAGACCATCAAACTCATTTCACCTTTGTTATATTTAAACTAATTAGTCTCAGAGATGAAAAACACATTTCTTAGATTCCAGATAATCTTAAACAAAACACTTCATGCTGATTTTATTCCTCTTCGATCTGCACAGATTACACAAACCCATAGTTAGTTTAATCTGTCAGGCTTTAAAAAAATCATGCTGAAGCAAGTGAAAAAAAAATCTGGTGGAAAGGTTTGCAGTGCTATGAGTTTGCTCATCCTTAGTTTATCTTCTGCAAATGAGCATGTATAAAACAGTCCACCTACTGTTCTAGTAGCTACAATATAATGCAGTTCCACTGAATGATCCTGTTAACCTAACCTTCAATTTGCTGGGATTTGAACTCTGAATTACAGCTTAGTAACATAGTTTAACAGCTGGTACAAGGGCTTCTTTTGAATTTTTAATCACATGAATTAAAGATTGTTGGAGATGCTTTTCAGACCTCCACTAGCAGTGATCCAATGTACAGAAAGACAAGTATAGGTAGCCCCAAGAGAATTAAGACCACAAAGGTACTGTGGCTCGTAAAGCTATGCTGCACTCTTTGCTTGCCAAATTAGGAATACAAGTGCAAATTATTCATAAGAAAATAAATGTATATTATGGCTTCAATAAGACCATAAGACATTTAATTGTTACACATAAAAATACAATCAAAAAGGGATTTTAAACAAAATGCATATTGTACAGGACAGCTTTAATAATGAAACCAGGTTCCGTAAAATGTTTCCTTTGTTCTGCATATATATGAGAGAGAGGGAGAGAAATATATAAATACAGTATACTTGATTGCAGTTGATAGCTCGAATTCTGTGGGGAAAAATACTTGAGTGTCTGGATGTTTCAGTATTGATATAATTTACCATTGTACAATTGACAGCATGCATGTGTTTAGATTCTGTTGTTTTGGTTCTACCATTCGTTAGTCCAAGACTATCTTTTATATTGAGGATATGTCTCAGGAAAGAACTGTAGTATAACTGGAAGCTTCGCTGTCCAACAGTGCCTTTGGATGAGTGCTGTCAGAACTTTGGAAAACATCTTCCACAATCCAAGTTTGCTAGCCCTGCAAGCCTAAAGATCACCATAGTAAAGTTGAGAGAGTTGTTTAAACAAAGTAAGAAGGAAAAAATAAATGAGGGCAGCAGCAACAAGAAAGCATGTTGCTTCTTAATTATGCTGTGTTCTGTCTCTAATGGATTGGCCTCCCAACACACTCTAAGTAAAGCAACTGGCATGTGGCATCTTCTACAGATAGACGAGCAGTGGCAACTGTACAGCTGTTCGTGCCGACACACAGGTGTTTCATTTTTGAATTCGTTAGACAGATTTTTAAGGGTGTACAGGGGAATCATCCACAGTTGTTGCACACAAAGTGAGTTGTCCAAGTACACTGGAGCTAATTATGATGTAAATCCCACTCCACATTCAAGGCTCAGCACTTGTCTCTCCTGCTCCCTGCCAGCTCTGGATCACTATCTGATTCTGTTTCTATCATCCTTTTTCATTAAATACTGTGTTTGAGCTGGCATTAGATGGGGAAATGTCATAGCAGAGAGGCAGTGGGGTCAAGTGACTAGGACAAGGAGTGGGAACTGGGAAGCAGTGTTTTCCTGAAACACCCGACCCTGTCACTAGGGATTGATCCTCCTGAGAATGAGTTTAGTGGGCTGTGCTTATTCATCGAGACAGATGACTTGTTACCTCAACTAGATATTAGGGAGGTGGGAGTGGATCCCTGGTGTCAGAAAATCTAGAGTGTGAGCTGAGCAGTTGTGAGGGAGGAACCCTAGGAGCAGTCAGACCTGAGGGAAAGTTTACACTGGAGTATGTAACATCAATGTTAATTTCTGTGTTAATAAAAACAATCCTTAGAAAAAGGAGATACATTTGAATGGTGTGGATTGTGTTTGAGAACAAGTCTGGGATGTTACCAGCTCACACCTAGTTTCTAATACTGACTGACGATGTTTTGCTGTATATCCTTTGGCAAACCTTAAATTACTTGTGCTTCAGTTTCCCCAACCCTAAGTAACTTTGAGATCATCAAATGAAAACTGTTATAAAAATGCAGAGTAGCGTTGCCGTCTTTGCTGTAAGTTATTAATACTTGTAAGCCTTTTCATTTTTAATGGGTCATTCAGAGTTGGAAAACAAAACAGAGGAATCAGGAGGGACAGAGAAACCCTGATGCGTCACTCTTTGATGGAAAGCAGTGAGAGGACTCCTTGGGCCAAATTCTCCTCTCAGTAACTTTGGGGCCATTAAAGAAACTTTGACAGAACCATATTCAACAGTACTGTCAAAATCAAAACACTTTACAAAACTGGCTGATTTCACTGGAATTTAACTTAGGCAAGTAAAAAACCCCAACATTCTGACAATTTTGAAACATCCTGTACTGACATTTTCAGAATAGAAAGTTTTGATTTTTTTCTTTTAAAATTGCTATTTTGAATGTTTTTATTTTGCATTATATTATGTATTCCAACAAAGTGTAAAAAGTCAAAATCAAAACAAAACATTTTGAATGGCCCAAAACAACATTTTTGGTGAGGTGGAGGCAAAATTTTCATTCATAGAAGAATATAAAAATTTTCAGTTTTCACTCAAGTTCAGAATGAAGCCAAATTTAGAAATCTTGAAATCCTTCATGAAACAGAACTTCCATCCTCCACACAACTGTAGGGACCACTCCCATTGATTTCAAGCTTGGAACCAATTCACCTGAATGACAGTCACTAAACCTTGTACATTATCAGTATTTTGGGACCCCACTCCCAGATACTACAGGCTCTTTGATTTCATTACTCAGTAAAAGGAACACCCCGATACCAACTCTGCTGCTGCTTCTGTTTTTCTGACTGTCCATGTAAGCAATCCCTTCGAACGAGTTACCATTGGCTTTTAGACTGAAGAAAAAATCATCCTCAGAGCATTAGGTAGTAGTGATGGTGACACTAGATGTCTGCTCCTGTCTCCTCTTCATGAACTACTAAATTATGGAAAGCTATTGAAAGGACAAAGGTGTGTGAGCGGGGGACAGAGATTTAGTCTTGCAGCACATCCTATGTAATAACAGTAATATCAGCAATTCAGGTATCAGCCCTAAGCTCTCTCTTCAAAATCCACCCCTATACGCTAAGATTTTAGGAAGGTCTGTAAGGAGCAGCATGTTCTACTGAGTACTACATATTTAAAATACTAAGCAATGCACGGGTAAAACAATCAAATTAGAAAAGAGCTTTTTTAGATGGTAAACTCTTTGAGTCAGGGACTCTTTTTCATTATATGTATGTACAGTGCCTAGCATACTGGGACCATGATTCTTAATTGGCAGGCATTATTATAGTACATATAATACTAATAGATTACACTCGGTCTCTAACAAAAGCACCCACCGGCCTCCTACAGTTGAGGTGCACATCTTTATATGGAAGATGCATCCTTATTTACTTTTCCTGTCCCCAAAGAAGTTCTTTTATGCCTTTAACCCAGACTATATTCGAGTCCAAGCTCTCCCCTTTTCTACAGCAGGACAACCAACAGGTACGTGAAGCCTTTGCCACTCTTTAAAAGTCAGTGCCTAGATGGGCAGAGATTAGAAAAGCAGCAGCAGCAGCAGAGGTAGTGTTGGGGGTCTCCTCTGACTCAGGTCTGAGTGATGAAACTGAAGAATGTGCACCAGCTGTGCGAGGATCCCAGAATGCTGACAGTGGAGAAGCTGTGGATATTACATTTCTCTCCTGCGATTTCCGTTTTTTCCCATACAGTCAATTCCAATCATTTTTCCTGAACTCTCATTCACTCCCTCCATCTTCTTTTAAAGATGATGATTGAGAATAAACTAACTGCCCCTTTTCTTTTGTCTCAGTTTCCCATGATTTTGGGGGGAGAGAAAAAAGACCTCAGCCCAGGCCCCTGCCCCTCTCTCCCTCTTTCATTGATCTAGAAAGCCAGATGCGCTCGCTCTCGCTCTCTCTCTCTCTCTCACACACACACACACACACACACACACACACACACACACACACACACACACACACACACACACACACACACCCACCATTACACAGTTCTCTGTCCTATATATATTACCTTACATCTCAGCAGCTCTGATTCCAATGCTTACTAATGTTTTAATTTCCTGCTGGCACAATGAACAGTTTTCAGCTTGTGGTACATTATAGAGCTACTGGGTGAATGGGATTGAGCTTTCCAGTTTGGCTTGGAGTGTCTTATTCACCTGAGCTCATTGGCAGAATGAATAGTTTACCACAGCTCTAGTGCTAACCCCCTTTGTGAACTAGCAGTGAGCCATGTACTGTATGACAAAGGCCAACAGTTCCCTAGAAACTTAAATCCACTTCTTCGGTAGGCATGTAATATAATAAAAAAAAAACCTCTGTTGCAATAGAATCCAGACTCACCACTAACGATTAGGATTATATTCACACATCTAAAATTCTGTTGCTAGGTTAAACTACAGTAGTTTGCAGTGTGTATTTATGTCAATGAATGCATTGTTTGAACAAAGATGACCGTGGCGATCCTTTTCTAACCCTGTGATTCTATGATTCTATTAATCTGTGCGGAAATTCAAACTCGGGTAGAATTTAGGCAAATACACTTGAAATATTGGTATCAGCCTCTTTATTTTTAATATTGAAGAAAAGATGCAAGTCTTTATACAAGTTACATGCTACCTTACCTTTCCCCCTCAAAAACCTTTAAAAAGCTTAACACTGACATTGGGCAGGAGCTCACAGAAGAATAGATGTTGCATTGGATGGCACACTGATGTTGTTTTGGAGAAGGAAAAAAATTAAACTTTTCCATGCCGCCAGTCATTCATTCCCTGCCAGTTCTCATGCTTCTCCTTCCATGGATGGTAGCCACATAGCTACTCAAAATACAGTAAACATTGAGGTAAGTGAAAAGAAATGGATGAAACAGAAAACAGTAAAGTGAAAGTAGTTGGATACAGGTTCACTTTAGTAAATGTTACACAGGGATTATTTAAGGGTATATCAGGAATGCTGACATCATTCAACATAGCATTTAGACCAACATATTGTGGGGCATGATTTTGCTCAATGGGGAACCAACAGAAGATATATCGATAGTATCATTAGGGGTCAACAGGATCTCTTTCTGGGGCACAAATATACCAAAGAAGGGTCCCTACAAATGACTTGCAACTGGGAAGAGTGAGCCTACCCCACTGCACATATTGGGTAGTCACTGGGGATGTGTGTCAGCATTATGCCACACTTTTCTTCTCTCCCTCAGCCTCTGGAGTGGAGTAAGTGTTTTTCATTATTTATTTTTGTATGTCATAAAAGCAGGAATAAGTAGTGAAAGGGACTGAAGGTAACGTACCATATTTTTTCCCACAGATCTGATCCATTGATGTTAAATCTTTTTTTAAATTCCCTGTGTGGGAGAGCTACATGTACAGAAGTTTTAACATGATTGTTCTTTAGAAAATAAAGTTATGTATTATCTTAGCTTTATGTTATATATTTTGATTAAGTGGGCTGAGGGAGATCATTTAATAGATGTAGGATTATTGAAAATGGAGCAAGTTTACCTCATCCAGATAAGTCTTTGTGGAGAGAGAGAGAGAGGCAGCATGGTTACAATTATGAGGTTTTCTAGGATACAGTTAACCACAAGAGGAGAGCTCGAATGGATTGCAATCAACCCTCTCTCCTCCCCCACAAACTGAATGATAGAATGCTGTATTACTACACATCCTCTCCTTTAATGTTTTTTCTTTGAAAAGTCAATTAAAATACCACAAATCTGTTTGTTGTTTATGATGTGACTTATGAGAGTCAGATCGCACTAGATTGCTGCCTGTCTATTATGCACAGTGAGAAGGGAGGAAGAAGACGACTCTGCCCTCTTTGTGGCCCATATCAGGTCTAGCAGAACTGCGGCACAGGGAATACTGCTTGGGGATACACATTGACCCAAGGAGGGAGAGTAGACAAAGCCATTGCTTTGATTCCCACCCGTCACTGGATTCAACCTCACTCCAGAAGGAAATTCTGCATTACTCCTTCAGAGGGTACAGCATAAATTCCCCTAGTACTCTGGGCTGTTCAAGGGAGACAGCGATATGTATTTTTTTGTGTTTTAAATTGAACAACCATGAAAAGATTTTGTCCTGTAACCACAGCCCTGCATAAGAGGCAATGTGGAGCCTCATTGCTTCAAGGGGAGCATGGAGAAGATTGTCCCTCAGAAGCTCCCCTATGTGTGTGGGGGGTGCGTAAGATCATAGAATCATAGAATCTCAGGGTTGGAAGGGACCTCAGGAGGTCATCTAGTCCAACCCCCTGCTCAAAGCAGGACCAACCCCAACTAGATCATCCCAGCCAGGGCTTTGTCAAGCCTGACCTTAAAAACCTCTAAGGAAGGAGATTCCACCACCTCCCTAGGTAACCCATTCCAGTGCTTCACCACCCTACTAGTGAAAAAGTTTTTCCTAATATCCAACCTAAACCTCCCCCTCTGCAACTTGAGACCATTACTCCTTGTTCTGTCATCTTCTACCACTGAGAACAGTCTAGATCCATCCTCTTTGGAACCCCCTTTTAGGTAGTTGAAAGCAGCTATCAAATCCCCCCTCACTCTTCTCTTCTGCAGGCTAAACAATCCCAGTTCCCTCAGCCTCTCCTCATAAGTCATGTGCTCCAGCCCCCTAATCATTTTTGTTGCCCTCCGTTGGACTCTTTCCAATTTATCCACATCCTTTTTGTAGTGTGGGGCCCAAAACTGGACACAGTACTCCAAATGAGGCCTCACCAGTGCCGAATAGAGGGGAATAATCACGTCCCTCGATCTGCTGGCAATGCCACTACTTATACAGCCCAAAATGCCGTTAGCCTTCTTGGCAACAAGGGCACACTGTTGACTCATATTCAGCTTTTCGTCCACTGTAACCCCTAGGTCCTTTTCTGCAGAACTGCTACCCAGCCATTTGGTCCCTAGTCTGTAGCAGTGCATGGGATTCTTCCGTCCTAAGTGCAGGACTCTGCACTTGTCCTTGTTGAACCTCATCATATTTCTTTTGGCCCAATCCTCTAATTTGTCTAGGTCCCTCTGTATCCTATCCCTACCCTCCAGCGTATCAACCACTCCTCCCAGTTTAGTGTCATCTGCAAACTTGCTAAGGGTGCAGTCCACACCATCCTCCAGGTCGTTGATGAAGATATTGAACAAAACCGGCCCCAGCACCGACCCTTGGGGCACTCCACTTGATACCGGCTGCCAACTAGACATGGAGCCATTGATCACTACCCGTTGAGCACGACCATCCAGCCAGTTTTCTATCCACCTTACCGTCCATTCATCCAGCCCATACTTCTTTAACTTGCTGGCAAGAACACTGTGGGAGACTGTATCAAAAGCTTTGCTAAAGTCAAGAAATAGCACATCCACTGCTTTCCCCTCATCCACAGAGCCAGTTATCTCATCATAGAAGGCAATTAGGTTAGTCAGGCATGACTTGCCCTTGGTGAATCCATGCTGACTGTTCCTGATCACTTTCCCCTCCTTTAAGTGGTTCAGAATTGATTCCTTGAGGACCTGTTCCATGATTTTTCCAGGGATTGAGGTGAGACTGACTGGCCTGTAGTTCCCCGGATCTTCCTTCTTCCCTTTTTTAAAGATGGGCACTACATTAGCTTTTTTCCAGTCATCCGGGACCTCCCCTGATTGCCATGATTTGTCAAAGATAATGGCCAATGGCTCTGCAATCACATCGGCCAACTCCTTTAGCACCCTCGGATGCAGTGCATCCGGCCCCATGGACTTGTGTTCGTCCAGCTTTTCTAAATAGTCCCGAACTACTTCTTTCTCCACAGAGGGCTGGTCACCTCCTCCCCATACCGTGCTGCGGAGTGCAGCTGTCTGGGAGCTGCCCTTGTCTGTGAAGACAGAGGCAAAAAAAGCATTGAGTACACTAGCTTTCTCCACATCCTCTGTAACAAGGTTCCCTCCCTCATTCAGCAAGGGGCCCACACTTTCCTTGACTTTCTTCTTGTTGCTAACATACCTGAATAAACCCTTCTTGTTACTCCTAACATCTCCAGCTAGCTGCAACTCCAAGTGTGATTTGGCCTTCCTAATTTCACTCCTGCATGCCTGAGCAATATTTTTATACTCCTCCCTGGTCATTTGTCCAATCTTCCACTTCTTGTAAGCTGCTTTTTTGTGTTAAGATGAGCAAGGATTTCACTGTTAAGCCAAGCTGGTCGCCTGCCATATTTACTTTTCTTTCTACACATTGGGATGGTTTGTTCCTGCAACCTCAATAAGGTTTCTTTAAAATACAGCCAGCTTTCCTCGGCTCCCTTCCCCCTCATGTTATTCTCCCAGGGGACCTTGCCCATAAGTTCCCTGAGGGAGTCAAAGTCTGCTTTTCTGAAGTCCAGGCTCTGTATTGTATCATCCTTTGCCATAGTTGCACCTCTGTCTACTTCTTTTGTACATCCCTCAGGGTGTGCACAGAGGGAGCAGTCCCTGCATTCCTTTGAGTGTAAGGATTGATTGTCTTTGGCTCTTGTGTAGATGGCACAGACAGGCCAGAAGCATCCTTGCACCTTCTCCCCCTGTGCACAGGGGCAAAGACCAAGGATTCTCTGGCCTTATGGATTCAAATCACAGGGTTCTAAGCTCAAATGAGTTTTCTGAACCTGATAATATGTTCAACTATTCCTAGTTTTGTTTCATGTGACTTTTACAAGTGGGAGTTTTCCCATTGACTTCAGTAAGAGCAGGAACAGGCCCAAATCCCATGGAGAACCCAGAACTTTCCCCTTTTGGGATTTGGCTGGGAGCAAAGGGTGTGATTAACATGAGAGATTTTTTTCACTACTCATGTAAAACATGATACAACAATACACCAAGGAATTATTTATTTAAACAACCCTGCAGGTTTAAAAACAGCCCTTTTCCATTGTTAAATATTTACAGCAATCCCCACAAGGAAGACAGGGGAGTGATTAGAAAAAAAGGGCAATCAGGGAAGAGCAACCCAAGTGACTACATGGATGGAGGGATTGAGGAGAGATTAAAACAGTGGTCCCCAACCTTTCTGTGGCCAAGAGCACATTCATCCCTTCATCAGAGTGTGGCGGGCAGCGACACTTCTCGGCGGCATTTCGGTGGAGATGGTTCTCCGCCGGAAGCGCACTTCGGCGGCATTTCGGTGAAAGCTTCTCTGCCGGAAGCGCTCCTTGGTGGCATTTTGGCAAAAGCTTCTCTGCCGGAAGCACTGCGCAGCGGCATTTCAGTGGTGACGCTTCTCTGGCGGATGCTCCTCTCCTCTTCCTTCCTTGGTGCCGGCCCTGACGGTGGGCACACATAAATGCCCTGGTGGGCGCCATGGCGCCCGCGGGCACCACGTTGGGGACCACTGGATTAAAAGAACTAAAACCATGGGCCAAATGATGCCCTTCCTCACAACCATGTGCCCTCTTGGAAATCAATCAATACAGATTTGCTCAGTGAGGAGCAAAGGGACGCAATACCCATCTGCAGGTATCTCAGGGGTGTTGAACACCAAGCAGTAAAAGGGATTGGATTGTCCCTGGGGTAAGGTATTTGAGGATGAATGACAAGAAACATTATTCCCAACAGTTAGTGCTGTGGACTTCAGAATCACAAAGGACCTACTTGGATTTCCTCAGCTCACATTTAATGTTTATGTAAACACACAAAAAAGATTCCAAGGAGCTAGAGATTAAGCCTCACCAGACTCCAAAGCTGCTTTCTTACCAGCTTCCGGACCATTCTCTTCTACAGCTGCAACAATAATTCATCTTCTCTCTGTCCCCACATACTTCTAGCCAGTAAGAACACAGCAGGCACCTGGTGTTATAAATAATCCATGAGCAATGGACTCAGAGATAATTAACTTTTTAGTTACTAGATTAAGATGTTTTGAAAAGCACACATTTAACAGTAAACTGAAAAAGGATCCCAAGAGAAAGTGGTAGATGCCCCATTGCTTAAAAGTGGACTGGACAAAAGCAGTTGGGAATATAATGTAGGGAACAATCCAGCAATGACAGGGACGTGGACAAGATGATTTAATACTCTTTTCCATCTCAGATTTCTATGGGTCCACCCACTTGCAATACTGGAGGGGACCAAAATAGGACAGAGGCATTAAAGGTTGAACTGGTGTCTTTATGGCAAGCTCCAGCTTCTCCTTACAAAGGTATAGGACTCTGCACAGCCAAGGCAACACAGCTCAGGACATTTCAGGAGTATGGATAAGTAAGGCAAGGCTGGGATCTGGCTCTGCACCATCATGCCATTCCAAAGCTACAGAGAATTGGCAGCATCAGACTATGCTGAGCCTCTCAGTAGTACCTTGATTCCCACTTTTCGCAGTGAAAAGACTTCTTGGGGTTGGTTGGGGGAATGATTCATGGGGGACACATGCCAAAGACATGCTGCCATGGGGGGAAAGCCAGGCTCTCCTGCTGTGCTCCTGCCCTGTGTGCTTATCTTGAGATCTGTGAGATTTCTCCATGAATTCTCAGGGCTTCCACAGGTTTAGGATCTAAAGCAGATATTGAGTTGAAAGTTGTTGTATTTCCTGGGGCCTTCCCCCTCCCACTTTCCTGCATACATATCAGGAAAGAGATGGCCTTATTATCTGTAATAAAAAACACAGAAAGAAGGGGGGCTTATAATGGAGCCCCTTTTGAAGGTGTACTTTACTCTGACCATTTTGTGTGAAGTATTATATGCAAGCAAATGGGGATGGTAGGAGAAACACTCTCAATGTGAAAACCTCCTCATTTTTCTCTGTACCTGCACTTTTGTGGAGGATTGATACCCTCCATGCTCAGATCCCCTCCTCAATCCCCTCACTTATTGCATCCATTCATCTCTTTATTGTTCACATGTGAATTTACCGAAGAAACTGAAGAAGGTTTCTCTTGTAAAACACCATGAAAACCACAGATCTCTCATGGAGGACAGGCCTGGTTCTAAAAGTATGAAAAGAAATCAAATGTGCAAAGAACATAGAGGTTTGGACATTTGGGGGAAAATTCTGACTTCAGATACACACACACACACATACACACAATTTGCTGTAGTCAGTGGGTTCACTGGTATTAGCTGAGGGCAGAACTGATATTCAACCATTATCAAAGAAATATATAGTTTCTGCACTGAGATGATTTTATTCTGAAATGTGGTCCTTACAATAACTGTAAACTTCTATGGGGTGCATAGCAAAATGATTTGAAAGACAACTGGGAATCTGGTATGTACCTACAGAAATGGAGAAAAGAAGATATGAGGAGTTAATGGAAGATGGTTTAAAGTTGAAAAGCTTTTGTCAGCCTGGCTCTTCCGATCCTCTCCTTCTCTCTTCTTCCCCACCCCAGATCCAGTTTGCAGCCTTCCAAACCTGTGAAGAAGAGGTGGACTTGTCAGGCTTTCAAAATGCAGTATACTGAAAAGGTCAGAGTAGAACAGTCTGATAGAACATGTAAGTCATTATAATTCTGGTATCTCATTTGTAATGAGAATGAGAACTGAATCAAATTGTAAAATATGCTCTAAAACCTGGGAAAACATGATAGTTATATTGAAACCAAGGTTTTCATCACCTGCTATAATGACAAATAGATTCTGTGTGTTTCTTCACAAATGTGCTCTGTAGCTCAGAGGGCTCTGAAATAAAAAGATTTGTGGCAATTACCATGGTAACTAGTAATTTCCCCCCCTAATGGCATAAAGAAAACTGACATTACTGCAGGGGTGGGAGAAACTGGAGCTAGCCAGAGGATTTGGGGATTAATCTTTGTTTTGTTTTTTTAAGTTTAAATTTTGGCAAAACTCTGGCATTAATCCCTGGCATCTGAAAGTACCATGAAATTGAGGGTGAGGGATTCATGGGAAACCTGGGCCTATTAAATATATGAAACATAATGAAATACAAGTGATTCATGCTGCTTATAGATATCTCTGTTATTGCTACTATTGCATTGTTCTGTTTTTATACATGTCCCACTATCTCATACTGCATGCCTATTTGCTAGAGAGGTCCTTTTGCTATCTCAGTCTGGATAATTATTCAGTTATAGAGGGATTAGGGCTCAAGAAGGCCTGAAGGGCCCAAAGAAAGAAGCCTCAGTCAAGGGGTAGCAACATTCTCAGTTTGCCATTCCAGTCAGCAGGAGAGAGACTAAATAATGGGAATCCAACTAAGAGAATGAGAAGAAGAATGACTACCCTGGAGATACATCTGTTCAGCATAGGAAAGCCCTAAAGAATTTAGAATCATCATGTGGGAGAGTGTTCTGAACTCAAAGGGTATAATCCCTCAAGGGGTGTGCATATGTCTATGAAGATTAGAGACCATCTAAAAGCCCCAAAAGGGTTACTGAAGTCAGTACTTATTATGAAATTAACCAAATTATGATATCTACTGTTATTTAATGTTGCTTAGTCTATTCCTTTATATTCTCACTAACCTATACATTTTACCCTACTCTGCCAAACTGAGGCCTTGTACACACTTAAATGTTGCAGAAGTTTAGTCATTTTTTAGATTAATTTAGATAAATCAGTGCAAACACCTGCTTAAATTGGTTTGCAACTGGTTAATATCAGTTTAGCTTTATTTATTAATTGAGAGTGCAAGTTTAAAAAAAATGAAATGCAAGTTACACCAACCCTCTCAAAATAAGTGTAATTTATACTAAGGAAAGAGGCATCCCTGAGCATTGGAGGGGACAGTTTAGGCCTGGGGCATATGATTAGAGCTTTTTTGTGTATGTGTGCTCTGTAAAATAAAAGTGTATATGGCCTTTCAAAAATTGCAATCAGGAAAAGAACACTTTTCATATGCTCCCAACTAAAAAGGGTGTTTGAAAAAGGAATTAAGGAGGCTTTTTTCTACTCCACATATGAGATTGCACCGGATATTAGTACTGTTGTGGCATTATTGCTCATTGAGGATTCTGTGTGCTGTTCGGTGTATGCAATTGAGTGTGTGGCTGGATTGATAATCCTCCCAGCATTCGTCATACTATACTTGGCTCATGGGTGGTGTGCTAGAATTCCTCAAAGATGCTTAACTGAGTTACTCTCTTGCTTTTTCAAACTCCTGCTACCATGTCCCAGTACTCTTCCCTAGCACTACTCATCACAAAGTAATGCCTCAGACATGGCCAGTTTGAGACACTGCTTTGGGAAGTGCTGATTGAAGATGGGTTTTGATTCAAGAAGGATTATGACTGTTTAGCTCAGGTCTGGTGTTTTGTTCCAGGCCCGTCTCTAGTTTAGTGAATGTGAAAAGCGGTACACAATTACCCCCCAATCCTGCATGAATTTAGATGTGTGCTTAACTCTAAGCTCACATAATTAGTTTTAATAGGACTACTATATGCTTGTTTGTAGGTTTGGGCCTTGGTGGTTACCACATTAAAGAGGAAAAAGAAGAGCTAAATGTGGTACACATCACAATGGGAATGTCATGTTATACCCACTGCAGTAATATGATTGTCTATGATTATTTTAGGCAAAACTGTGAAAAATGTACTGGTCAATGTATATACAGAAGTTGATAGATCCCTCATCTTTCCAGTCAATCATGCTTCACATGAAAGCTGCAGCATAGAATAGCCTGCCGCTGCACCAGTTCAAATAGGAGATTCCAATCAGGTGGAATTCAATCCTCTGTATTCTTAATTAAATTTGGTTTTAGATTTAGTGCAGCCAGAGTGGACCTAGGCATGAGCAATCCTGCACTTTCGGGGAAGTCACAATTATATAGTGACTCTGAAAGTCATGGGCAAACACAATCTTACCTTGTAGCAATGTGAACAGAGGCAACTCTGCCAGATATTTGAATACCCACAAGAGATTCCTATCTAAGGAAATAAACAACATAGCCCAGGTCTACACTAACCCCCCCTGTCGAACTAAGATACGCAACTTCAGCTACGTTAATAACGTAGCTGAAGTCGAAGTACCTTAGTTCGAACTTACCTGTGGTCCAGACGCGGCGCGCAGGCTCCCCCGTCGACTCCGCCTACTCCGCTCGTCGAGCTGGATTACCAGCGTCGACGGCGTAGCACTTCCTGGTTCGATTTATCGCGTCTTGACAAGACGCGATAAATCGAACCCAGAACATCGATCCCGTGCCTCCGACGCGACGGGTAAGTATAGACATACCCTATCTTTTCTTATATCCGGTTCATGGACTTCAGAGAATAATGTTGAACTAAAGGTTCTGATATGCAAAACTTCAGTTATGATTATAAAGGTCTTCCTTACCCATTTGTTTGGCTAAGTAAGTAAGTATGTCAGATTGTCAGCCCAGCAGTACATCAAATGCAGTGATGTAAATGGGAAGACCATGGTGGTGAGAGGGTTAATTGTAACTTCTTTAGTTTTTTCTGAGAAAGGAGCAAAGGAAAGAAACTAGGACCCAAATTCTGAAATCTGATTCCTGCTAAGCCTCACAAGGGTAGCCTGAATATTCTTTTTAAAAGGAAAAAACAATATGGTGCACCAATTATTCTTTTATTTTAGAAAATGTCAAACTCCATGTGATCCATTTAATTACTATGGGTGTTCCAAACGGGAGAACTATCTAAATGTTCCTTTAATTGAGCAATATCCTGTGTAGCAAATATAGATTCAAATGTCCCTAAAAAAAGCAATCATAGACATAACATTCATACACACAGAGAGCTTCAATTCAAAACCCTGATGTTTAGTGTTAAAAGTCTGTTTAACCTGTATTTATAACTATCAAACCCTTCTAATCTATTTTTGCTCAATCTGACTTATGAAAATGATGACTTTTTTCCCTTGTGTCTATAAGATCCTCATGTCATGATTGATCTGTGCTACACATTCGCCTCCCAGAGCTGGGAAAAGGTCACTGGCAGTTCAATCTCTCCTTAAAACTTGAGAAAGTAACTTGCCCTTTAATACTTAGGTTTAGGCGCCATGAGACATTAAAAACAATATTATCTTGACTTTTCATAAAGTTGCTAAACAGTTGTCCCTCCATTTTTCTAAAAGGTTTCTAAAATAAGAATGTTGCAAACAAAACAACCATTGCAATTTATCCACCAAAAAAAGAGAGAGAGAGTGCACAGTTAAGAGTACACATCCTTATTTCTTCTCAGCAAGAATGTGGACTTTCTGTTTGCCATCTTGTAGGCTTACCTATAGCAGTCAAAAGGTGAAATGTCTGAATATTAAGCCATAATCCATCATTGCACACACACTAATTACTTTCTGTCCTCCCATTCCCTTGTCATCATGGTCCAAAGCAGGTTTTTTGAGACTGAGTACATTCATCTGAGCTGTTAGCTTCTACGCTCCACCGCATCCTTGTATGATCTGCCTGGTCTTAGTCCCCCAGAGGAAATTTGTGCATGCATACTGTATGTGAACTTTAGATAAATAAATAAACACGAGAAACAGCTTCCAGATAATTGAAAGCGAACGAAGGAGGGAGCAAAAAGAAAACAATTTCTCAGGGGACAAGCGGGCTGAGGTGGCAGGTATGATTAAAATCCGTATGATTTATGAGTAGGTGCATTACTAACATGACAGCCCTTTAGTGAGTGTTTGTTTTGGTGCATTTGACAATAAAGTTTTTTGTTTTTGTTTTCTTTCTTTTCTTTTTTCTTCTTGCTGCAGATTTTGTTCAGGAGTTAGCCACTCAGGAATTCCTAGTGCCTGACTGAGCAGTAATTTAGCAAGCTCTCTTGTGCTCTTTTCCTGTCAGCATTAACATGTCAATTCATTTTAATAGTCTGGGCATGCTCAGTGGGCATGCATTTTCTCAGTAGGTATCCCATGAGCCCACCCTGCGGTGCAGAAATGTGTTGTAGCTTGTCTCAGGCCACAGAGACTTCAGCAGGTTTATTTTCATTATGGCCAAGTGTATTTGTTAAGACAAAGCATGAAACAAGGAAAAATAAGACATAAAATCAAGATCTTAAAATATTAAATGGCTTATACACGTTTGATTGCTAATTTATGACTTGTGCACAAATAGGTTATAAAGCCTTTCTTTGCATGATATTATTACATGGCATAGTTTCAAAAAAAATGTGTGCTGTCACTTCCTCTGTTTTTTTGGAAATTAAATGATATCATGCCACATTGGGAATTATCTGAAATCATGATTAATAGTTGAAGTGGTTTTTATATTAAACCTGAATTTACTTGCCATCTTTCTCATTAAAGAGCTTTCAGATAGACTTGTATCTGATGTTTTGCCTCTCAAATATATAAAACCAGGAGACTATATAGTCCGTTAGTCTAGTTTTTGATTATGATGTCAGGGTTTTAAGTTAAAAATTCAGCTGCATTTGCATACTTTAAAAGCTACAAGTAGAAAGTCTGGTTTTAAAAGAGAGAAGAAAGTGGGAAGGAGGAACCCTCAATAAGTACAGAAACTCTTGGCACTTTAAATGACATCTTTCCAGATGCAGATTAAATTGAATCAAGGTGTTTTGGTTGTAAAATACCTTAGTGTAATTAAATATTTAAACACACTGAGCTGTGTTATCAACATCTTTGTAGTAGTCTGAGTCCAGCTGGACATAGCTACAACATCTAGATGACATAAAAAAGGTAAAATCTTAATTTCTTTTTAAGGGGCTCACTTTTTTAAAAGAAATATATTTTTTGTGGTAGGCTCTGCATTTCTGCTTCTCTGTGGTGTAACAATAGATGCAGACTCATGAAAGATATAATGTAGTAGAACTGTGTGGGAATGCTCTAGTGTTTGGGCATAATTACAGTAGAGTAGGAGGAGAATTATGCTTGGAATTTAAAGCTTGGCATGGGGATTCCCTTTCTGTTGGCCATATAAGGAATGAACTTATTTCTTTAAAAGTGGAATTTACAAAGTACCTTTTTAAGGAATAGCAACGGGCTATATTTGAAACTGGTCAACAACAGATTTCCCGCATGTCTCTGGCACAAGCGTGTATGATGTGACGAGCATTGTGACAGGACTCTATAAAAACAACACAGAACAGTCTTTTGAAACTGAATTATGTATGTCCACTGGTTAAACAGATACGCTTTCTGTGCCAAATAAGCAAGTATAGTGATAAAGGAAATAAGGATTTCAAGAAGAGGATGCAGCTAGTGAAGGAATGGCACATCTGTTCAATACGCAAGTGGTGATGTTGTTCATTGGTAGCAATGTCTGGAGAATAATGCAAGAAACTCAAAGCTAATAGCTGTAGGACTATTCCTGCATGAACAATAATGTAGTTCAAAACAGTGTGTATGTCTCTTTCTGGCCAGTGGAAGAGAAATAATTGAAGTAGGTAGTGAAATGTCAAAAATCATTTGCCTTGCGAAGTCAGACATTCAATCAGTGATTAATACCGTAATGAACTGGGTAGTTTGTATGTATATCACTAATGTCTACTGGATGGAACTGCTCAGCTATGGGTCATGCACCCTATACTGATGGTGATGAGTCTCCTTTCAATCAAGTGATTAGAAGTTATGCTTTCAGACATGTTCTATTCCTGCTGTTACCTTGAATTTCTGAATTCCCATGACTTGCGGCATAGTGCTGTATTAAAGTTCTTTGGCCAAAATATTTCACATACTGTGCCCAGCTTCCCACTTACTTTTGAGGGGGTGTGTAACAATATTTTACCAATTTGTTGGTATGGTGGCAACATAAGGTTAATGTAATTAGAGATATGTTCTTTATTTGATGAAGGGTATTGCAAATATCTCTTTATTTCTTGATGATTTAGTTACACCAAAAAGTTGTGTTCTCCCTCCCGCAGAAGATAATTTTGTGTTGGGACAGGGGGTGTTAATTCCTATTGAGTGAAATCAAAGGGAAGAGGAAGAGAGGTCTGAACCTAGAGTCTGGGCCTTGGTTTGACTTAAATTTGGTCCAGGTTTTCTGAAAAGTTCATGAACGCACAGCACAACCTTCAATGGGCCAGAGATGAGCTTGAGGTTAATAACTTCAGGCTTCATTATGGCAAGGTTTCCCAGCTCCAGAGTGTATGTACAAGTTTGGTGGAACTTGACTGAAAGTCAGAACTTTGTACTTTCTTTTCCAAACTTCATCTCTAGCTTGTTATGTGAGTTTGGGAAAGTCATCATGCCGCAAATTTTCAAAACTGACTCTAATTTTAGATGCGTTTTAGAGGTGCAGAGCATTGAAAGATATGTAATCAGTACCAGTGAAATAAATCACCTCTGATACACGGATCTCAAAGTCCTATACAAAAAATAATTAATTAAACCTCACAACTCTCTCTTATTGTAGGAAAATATAATTATACCAGTGCTATAGATGGCTAAATTGGAGAAGATACACATTAATCTTGACATGTTCAGAAATGAGACACAGGACAATAGTACGTTAGGTAAAATTAAGGTCCCAGTGTAAACTTAATAAACCAATAGAAATTAAAGAGGTTAAATCATCTTCACAGCTATGACACTAATCGAGTCCACTGTGGATTCATATCACTAGATCCTCATTCAATGTGCAAGGCCTCTATCAATCACAAACTGGGAGATGTTGCACAGTCACCCCTACAAAATCATAAGAGTAAGGAATTGGGCCCTTCAGCCTAATTCCCTTGTCATCTCTTTCTTCATGCAAGTGTTAGGAGCACGGATGATGGTGAACCTCCATCTGTGCAAACCTTAGAGACCCACACTCTCCAAATCTTATATCCAAACTGTCAAAGTTTAATTGGCTTGCAAATGGGGCCTGAACCATAATCCACACTGGACTCCAACAAAAGCTGGATAAAATCATAACAAACATAATAAGTTCACCTCCTCGTTACCTAGAGAAAAGAAAAAAACTCAGATATATCAATTTTGCTATGAGGGGAAAATGTTTTCCTAACTCCACAGAGCAATTGGAAAAAACCTTTGCTCTTCAAGAAGACAAGCAATACTCAAAACAGCAACAAGGGAAGTGGAGGAAGGTATGCTAAACTCTGGGGTCACACATCAATCAGAGCAGAGGAGCAAGGAAACGCAGTTGGGAGGGGAGGGATGACTAACCATTCATGACTCTGCATTCTCTAACCATCGCTCAGAAAACCAGGAGAGACAAGCATTGCAAGGGGAGCCCACCCACGTCTCATGCAGTCCTGAGGAGCTTGACTTCCCTTCACCAACACCAGAGCCACACGCAAGTAAAGAGAATAGAGAGGCAGCTGCTTCCCAACCTGACTAGCATGATCAATCTATTTGTGTTCCAAGCCCTGCTTGTCTTTCTCGCACTGATGTTAAGGTGTCAATCCATAAATTATACAGATTGATGCACATATATCTAGACACAACAATAGAATAGATTCAAACATATTTATCTTGCCTAGTTTAGCCATCTATAAAAGGGGTATAATGATACTTACCTAGCACACAAGAGTGTTGAGACTTAATTAATTAATCTTTGCAAAGCAATTGGTTCAGAAGTGTTATAGAAGAGCACAGTGTCATTATTATTCCTATAAATGTAACCTCAAAAACGTAAAAACATTCTATTTATTGTTGTATGTTTTCATACATTTGTGCGACAATATATATCAAGAATATTGCAAGCTTTTTAAAAATACACTTTTTCATCTCCTAAAAATGTTCCTTTTACAGCCCCTCTGTCTGCACCGGAGTTTTCAATGCTGAAATGGCTAACAGGTGCTGCTGATACTGAATCTCAGAAATGTGTAATTGAGTCTGTTAAAGCACGTGATTTCTTTTTGTGGCGTTTTCCACTGCATAATATTCATGTTCTCTGATTGATCAGGGTCCATAAGTTTATGAATGGTGGCCCAAAGCCTTGACTGTAGTCTAAAAACTCTGCTTCTGGGTTCATTTCAGCTTGGTATATAGATGCTTAGGCTACAGTTGTCCAGATTTTTCATCTTCCCTAGTACTGCCATCATTCTTCTTCTCTAAGGAAAAGGCTGGAGTTCTGTTCAGTAGGTGTATATTAGATGTATATTTTAACTGTATTAGAAGTTCAATGGTCAAAATGTAATACAGAACCATTCTTTTAGCTTTTTAATGGGGTAAAACAGTAAAATTATAATTTCTTTCTGATTTCTATTTTTATTTATTTTATTTTTCTGACATTTATTTATGGCTTCCCAGAATTACATTGAATCACCTTACCAAAGAATGACTTTTAACAATAAAAGTTTATAAAGTCACTTTCTGTGATTCATTAGGATATCATTTTGACTAAGTGAGTAAATTGTGTGCTAATGACAATAGCATCTTTGTGGATCTTCTTAAATATAGATGATATATGAGGGTTTTTTCCAAGGTACAAAATGTCATTAAGGGCTCAGGTGGTTAAAATCACCATGAAAAATACATGCTGCATTTTCTCTCCTTAAATGCAATAATGTAATCAGATTTCAAGTCATCTTACCTACCTCACTTACAGCTTTATGGAGATTAATTAGTTTTTAGCCCCCAGTCACATGATCTTTTCTGACTGCCATTTAGCTATATTTGCTATCTGACTTGAACCTGTAAGCTGCCTCCAGCCCCAGAGGACAGATTAAATTTTTGTATTGGTTTCCTTCTTCCTTTGATTTAAAGGTAGATTGTTATAGTCATAGTTCAATTAGTCTTTGTTGTTAATTAGCTATGTGTTGTCATCGTTTCTTTGGAAAAGGTCCATGTCTGAATAAAGAGAAGAAAAATTGTTTAAAAGTAGGAAATAACTTCTCCAGTGTTACATAGCTTCAAAGTCATTTTCTTTTCAGGTGAATAGCTATGGAGCTGCTTTTAATTTACCTCTGCACAAATGCTCTCTCCATTGTCTTGGCATGTTTGTTTTTTATGCATTGCCAATCATCTTATCATTGCACACAGATGAAAAAAACAGAAAACGCAGGAAAAGAAAGTCCTTCTCCCTGTTTCCTCAGAGCAGAGGAGTATGACTCTGTATGTTTCTGTTGGTTTTTTGCTGGTTAAATGCATTTAATTGTAGCTCATTTTTAGTTTTCACAAAAAGGTACATTTTACACTTTTGTCCGAATGATTCACCAGAACATTGTAAATGGAATGTAATTCTGTCTTTCACCATGGCTCTGCTGAGTGCATTAGATATCGTAAATGTGCAGTGGCTAAACATGGACATCAGGCAAAATTCTGCTCTGCTTATTCCAGGTGTCCTATTGACTTCAGTGGAACTATTCTCCTGAGTAAGATAAGCAGGATTTGGACCACATAGTGAACAGTCTTAAAAAAAAACAAAAAACAAAAAAAATCTTTAGGGAAAATACAAATGTGGTACCTGCCTCTGTGTAGTTCACTATGTATAATTTAAAACGTATGTAAATAATAAAGGAATATGACTGGTAAAGCTCGAGTTCTAAGTAAGGTGTGACGAGCAGAATTTAAGTATCTGCTTCATTCACATAACTAAATGAGGGAACACAACAATAACATATATAGCACAGTTCCTGCTTTGTTGAGAACTAGGACTGAGTTAAGATAGTGAAATTGTTACCTTTGCATGGTGAGAGACTCAGAGACGAAGCCACTGAGGCACTGATATGGACATTACATGTGGCTGTCTATTTGCCCTTTGTTGCATAGATTGTCTGTAGTTTACTTTACAGCAAGCATTCACCTTGGTTAAATAGGACTCTGTTCAGCCATAGTCAGCAAAACCCTGGAATTTCCTGGCTCTGGCCACGATGGCTCCACAGGATTTTCATTGCTCAGGTGTTGCAGAATCTAATCCTTATTCAGGAACTAAAATTATCTCTTTTCCTTGCCTGCAGAGCTTGGATGCCTGCCTTTGGCTGTAGCCCCAGACTCCTGAAGAAGATGAAGACATCCCTACATGCCTATATATGGAAAGAGGCCAACATGGATGCCATCAGAAGGATTCAACTGAGCATATGCTGAGAAAATTGTGCCATCCATGCTGTACATGGGGAAGGGCTGACTGAACACTCCAGTATAATGAAGCTTATGGCCCTGAAAAGGAAACATAGGTTTGTGGTAAATATCATTCAGGGATATGATAACTGTTATTTCCTGGCTCTGGATCACAGTGCTTTCAACACATTCTGTTCATCTACCTCTGTTTCCTGCCTGACTGACTATGTGCAAAGTGGTATCTCTCCAGTGTTCTCACCTTTACTTATTCCCTGAACAAGGCAAAGGTAAGAGAAACTCAGGCAGAGTTAAAAATGTCTTTCTGAGGGGGCACTGTGAGAAAAGGGACCATTTGGATTTTTACACTTTTTTATAGCTGCCCGCATCTTACGAAAAGTGCATAACTTGTGTTTTTGGGCTCCGTTACTTTGACTGCATTATGACTGAACTGGTCCCGTGCAGCTGTTCTGCCATGGCATTTCATTTATACAGATTGCTTTCAGACTTAGCATCTACAGTATGTTTGCTATGTTATATATTCTTAAAAGGTTTCCCTAAGTACCTTCTGTGATATGACTTATCTATTTGGCTGTCTGAATTCCTCACAGACACGTCACCTCACCTCTCTCCATCCACTCTTCAGGTATTTTATTTTGGAACTCAAATGTCATAAATGTGATCATGTGTAAAGAGATACAATAAATATGGTGGCATTGTTGTCTTTCTGTGGACGAGATGACACTTGCAGCATTATGCTGGCTTCCCAACAGAAAACCCATCTTTGGTTGACACCCGTGCCTTAGTTATACTGACATACCATCTCTCCAACACAAGGCCATTAGTGAAGGGAGGTATACAGTCATGAATGCCTCAATTTTGGATGTAGAAGGCAGGATTCCAAATCAGTAGTGTAGACCCTGAGCTTTTGTTACAATGATAAAGGGGATATGTTATCTCTATTCCAGCTCAGAGCTGTATAATGTGCCTATGAAAAGCAAGTTTCTATGTCTAGTGAATACGAATAATTGTTTCTGGGATAATGAGACTCCACTCCCTTTTGGCTCTCAATGAAAGACCACAGCACTGGCTAAGAAACAGTTCCATGAGAATGCCAAGTGTCTGCTGAATACAGTGATGACAAGCATGATTTTCACAGCCATGGTTAAATGGCATGTGAGTGATTTTGTGCGCCATGTTACATCAACTCATGGTAAACAAGAAACTGGCTGCAACATCCCGACCTCCTACCAGTGGCCCTTTGCCACAATGTTGTTATGTTTATTTAGTTAGCTATTTATAGATAGATTTTTTGTTACTTGCAAATAGCAAAAAGGAAAGAAGATGAAATAGGGTATATAATTGTATATATAAATACAAAAACACAAGCAAAATGTTGTTTACAATGAGTACCCATGCAATAATTGTTAGAGGTAGATCACAGAATCAGGATAAATAGGGTTTTCATTAATGCAGCAAAGGACCTCAATATGAAACAAAGATCAATAGGCCCCTAAATCCATATTTAGTCACCCCAAAGTAGGCCTGATTTTCAGAGGTTCTGAACACTCAGGGCTCCAACTGAAATCCATGGCAGCTGTAGAACCTTTGGAAATCTAGCCACCTTTATTTGTGTGCTTAAATATGGATTTAAGCGCTTAGCTGTAGATCCCTATGTTTGGAAAATCTCAACCAAATTGCTGAGGTATCAGATTCAGCATGATTAAGAAACCAATACATACTGGTCATTTTCAGCATGTTTCTTTTTAGGAAGTTTTTTCCCATATTTGATAATAGTGGCTGTGCAGGGTTGGAATAGAGGTGGTATGCCACTAGGCCACGGGTGGGCAAACTTTTTGGCCTGAAGGCCACATCTGGGTATAAAAATTGTACAGCTGGCCATGAATACTCATGCAATTGGGGGTTGGGGTGCAAGAGGGGGTGAGAGCTCCGGCTGGGGGTGCGGGCTCTGGGGTGGGGCCAGAAACGAGCAGTTCAGGATGTGGGAGGGGGTTCAGGGCTGGTTAGATGGCTGGTGTGCGAGGGGGGTGCGAGGGCTCCAGCTGGGGGTGTGGGCTTGGGGATGGGGTTGGGGATGAGGGGGTTGGGGTGCAGGAGGGTATTCTGTGCTGGGACCAAGGGGTTTGGAGGGCAGGAGGGGGATCGGGGATGGGTCAGGGGATTGGGGCGTGGGGGGGCGGTCAGGGGTGCAGGCTCCGGGAAGCGCTTACATCAAGCAGCTCCCAGAAGCAGTGGTATGTCCCCATTCTGGCTCCTATGTGGAGGCATGGGCAGGCAGCTCTGCGTACTGCCCCGTCCGCAGGCACCACCCCCGCAGCTCCCAGAAGCACCGGCATGCCCCCCTACAGCTGGAGGCATGGTGCCGGCGTGGTGGCGTAATTCTGGGCTTTCGGCTCTGTGTGCTGCCCTGTCCACAGGAGCTCCGCCTGCAGCTGGCATTGGCCACGGTTCCTGGCCAATGGCAGGTGCGAGAGGCGGCGCTACGCCTAGGAGCTGGAGGGGGGCCATGGCGCTGCTTCTGGGGGCTGCACGGCAAGCCCCTGACCCCACTCCATGGCTGGAGTGCCGGAGTGGGACACGCTTTTGCCCCTGCTCCCCGGCGGGAGCTTGAGGGCCGGATTAAAAGGCCTGATGGACTGGACGTGGCCTGCAGGCCGTAGTTTGCCCGCACTTGCATTAGACTGTTATAAGAACTCTGGCAGTGGCAGTGACAAGCAGAAAGCATAGACGAGGGGCAGTGGGTTTTTTTGTATGCTCCTTGTCAGGTCCAGTAGAGCAAAGAAAATAGTCAAGTAAAACAACAGACATTGGTTTGTACAAGAGTTCTTAAGGCCAGTATGGTTTATCTCTGTTTGTTTTCCAAAATTCTTGAGCACCTATCAGGTACTAGGTGCCAGGTACATCCTTATTTAGTGCCTGAATTTTATAAGGTACTTTCCCTACAATTGGAAGGTGCTCCGTGCCTCCCCTGAGAGGCTTATGACCAGATAGGATCAGACCCTGAGATGTTTAAAAACAAAATATTGGCCTACATTTTAAAAAAAGTGACTAGTGATATTGGGGGCCTCTCTTTTTCGGTGCCAACTTGAGAAATCTTAAAGGGCCTGGTTTTTGGAGAAAGAGTGCTTGGAATTTTCTGAAAATCTGGCCCTTTTAAGGTTTCTCAATTGGGCAGCCAAAATCACTAGTCCCTTTTGAAAATTTAAAAATTTTTTTTCGGATATAAAAAAACCCCAGTAAGTTCACCCACAATTGGGGGAGCATTAAAAACCTCTCTATAGTTATGAGGAATAAAAACAAACAGAAACAAATATGAGGAAAGCCAAAAAAGTCAGGGAAACTTTACGCCAAATAAGCCTGCCTTCTTACATCATGCTCCAAATGTCACCAGACTTGCCCACAGTGAATCAATTCCTAAGGCAAGAGCTCTCATCCCTGTCATAGAATGTTTAACATCAGGAACCAAAGAACATCAATATAATGCAGGAGAAAATGCAAAGAAGGCTGTTCCATAAATGTCTAGATGCAGAAAGCCAGCAAGACATTCATGCTCGCTAGAGACTCCAGCTAGAAACCATTGCTCTTGAAGAGTGCATCGTTTGATACCTGTTATCTACTAATGCAGTCAAACTAAAGACGTAGGCATTAAAGCTAGACCCAGTTCACTAATATTTATTGCACTAAATCCAATCTATAATACAGTGTCAGCCCCATACCAAAGCAGGAGAAAGTAGTATTTATGATTATTAGTACAATATTGAATCATCCTGAACCAATTACTGATCCAATTACTGTGTCATTATTATCTTCTGAATAGGGCTTGATTTGTCTGTGATAAATATGATGCAATTAAACTACCTTTTTACATAATAAAACACTGCAGGTGTTTATTCTTAAGGGTTTACGGATACCAACAACCAATAGATTTAATTAAAAAAATCCTGGAAATAAATGTGAATTTCATTAAATTGTTCTAGCATTAGTGTACATTTAAAGTATATCTTATTAAAAGATACAATTGGACTACATCTCCATATTATCCCTTAAAAGCTGTGCTAAATGGCCAACCAAACACAATCACTCCAGCATCTTAATCTTCCAATAATTAATGAGATTTGGTCTGTAGCATTGTAATTTAAGTGTGGAGACAAAATAAAGTTCTGTGGGACTACTTTCTATCAAATTAATGTTATACTTATTTGGAAGGAACATGGATGTTGTTATATATAAAAAGATGGTACATATTTAAATCAGACTTTCTATTCAATAAATTCAAATCCAGTCTTATGTTTGTGGCATTGCAACTATAATAATAATAATATTTACATACAATTAATTTGGTATTAATACTATAGATTGAAAACTACAGTGTTCTTTGCTTTAATATTATACTAAAAGAGAGTGGGGGAAATAATGTCAAACCTACATAGTCATGAATTTATATCTTGACATGTTAGATAGATGTAGGGTGTAGACCAGGGGTTGGCAACCTTTCAGAAGTGATGTGCCGAGTCTTCATTTATTCACTCTAATTTAAGGTTTCACGTGCCGGTAATACATTTTAATGTTTTTAGAAAGTCTCTTTCTATAAGTCTTTAATATATAATTAAACTATTGTTGTATGTAAAGTAAATAAGGTTTTTAAAATGTTTAAGAAGCGTCACTTTAAAATGGAAAGCCCCCCCCCAGAGCGGTGGCCAGGACCCCGGTAGTGTGAGTGCCACTGAAAATCAGCTCGTGTGCCGCCTTTGGCACCCATGCCATAGGTTGCCTACCCCTGGTGTAGACCAATAGACCAAATTCGCATTGAAGCCTAGGCATAGTTCAGGTGAATCTGACGTCCCCAGCAAAATCATTTTATTGAGCCCTCCCAGATACCTGTGCCAACTTTCAACATGAAACCTCCCACATTCTGCCCCCAAATATTCTGCAATTTTCTAGGAGTTCGGTCATATAATAATATCATTTAAAAGAACAGGAATACTTGTGGCACCTTAGAGACTAACAAATTTATTTACTCTAATTTACTAATTTAAAATTTACTCTAAGGTGCCACAAGTACTCCTGTTCTTTTTGCTGACAGAGACTAACACGGTTGCTACTCTGAAATAATATTATTGTTACCCTTGTCTTCAGTCCTCCCTTCTGTTCTACTCTTTGTTGCACTCATGAATTGTGCCTTCTCTTTAATTAGATCTTAAACTCCTCAAGGAAGGGAACATGTTGACATGTGTTTTTACAGCAACTAGCATGGGGTACTGATTCTGATAGAGGCTTATGGTTATAGTAATATAAATACTAAATACTGTAACAAGACTAAGGATTAGAGACTGTTGGAATAGGTCAAGTGTACAGTACTGATAAATACGTTTGGGTGGGGATAAGGGAAATAGTAGGTGAAGGTTACCTGTTAAACTGGCCGAGGTGGAAATCCTGTGATGCACCCCACCCAAGACCGTGATATGCAAACATACTGATTCCCCAAGGGATTCATATTATCACCCCAGAATTAAGGAAGCAGGAAGCAACTCATGCTCCACACTAAGCCACATTTGAGGAAGAGCTGTAAATGTCACAATAACATTTACACCCCTCCCGGCTACATTTGGGCTACATGGCCTGGGGGATGCCCATGGCGGCAAGTTTGGCAGCACTGTGTCAGGTTGGCCTTGTTGAAGGGCCGCCCTGTTGGCTTAAGGATCTACAATGGTGCATTTATTTGCAGTGATTTACTTTGTATGCCTAATTTGTACCTGATTATTATCACTTATATGTCCTTTCTCTTATTTCAGTTTAATAAATTATTTAAAAAATACTTGGAAAAGGGAGGTTAGGGCTGAAGAAAAATGAGTTTGGTTTTTAATTTCCCATTGGGCACCAAAAAGAACATGTTTATTAGAGCCAGTTGGATGACATTCTTTATTTCTTGTGCAACTAATATCCAGGCTGATTAGGTTAGAAAATTCTGTTGATGGAGTCAATTAGATATCTAGGTTCAGATCCTCAAATGCTGTAAATCAGTGTAGCTCCATTCACTTCAATGGAGGTGTTCCAATTAATACCAGCTGAGGATTTGGGTTGTAGTATAGGTCAATTGACACTGAAACTGACTGAAAGGAAATATCATAAATTGTGAAAAAAATATTATATACAAGAAGGACATACAAATGCAATAAACTTGGAAATGTCAATTCATTGCTGGAGCATCATGGACTGCTAATTCAGTTACCTATTTAACCTGTCTTGTGAACTTCTTATGCATCCAATAAAACTGGGATTCTACTACTATCAGCATTGCCCCAGCTCCGTAAAACACTTAAGCATGTTCTTAAGTCCCTGAATAAGAGTGCTTTCCAGCTTTGGGGACAATACAAGCACTCCTCGTCAGCTTTTGAGATGCATTATGTGTACAATATAGCACAACATGTCTCAAAGAAAGGTTATCAATGAAGGATAATTGCACACCTTGTAAAAGTTGACTAGGCATTCGAGTTTTATCAATGTCACAAACAAATCCACACTGAAATAACATAGGAAGTGTCATTATTTCCATAAAAAAAGTGATCTTTCAAATTGCAGTTCTCTTTTGCTGAATGGTGCTAAGTAGGAGAGGGTTCCCATTTTTATTACCAGAACTTCAATAACAATGGATGTACATTTGCTGGGATTGATTGATAATTAAGAACACATAACATCAATATTCCATTTTCTCTATATATTTTAAAAGCAAAAAATGAATCCAATTCCATAGTGGTCAGATTAAGGAAAAAAATATTTTGCTTTTCCATCTGCACGCAGGCTTATTTCTTGCTTTCATAAAGGGCTATTAATGATTAAAAAGAGCATTTTCTATGCCGCAGAATAAAATGTAGTGTTGTAACCACAGATATTTTATATAAATTAAGAGTTTAAAAAAAATTGAAAATGGGAATTTGATTCCAGACAATATTTAATTTAAATTAAGTGTTAAAATAAAAACAATAACACTGAGAATAAATTAATGAACTACAATTAACTATCTTTACAATAAGTGGTTTGGTCGGAAACACCTATTCCCTACACTGATAAAATAAAACCTGCATCCTGCAAAAGCTAAAATAAGTTAAATGAAGATGCTTTTAACAAGGTTATTACTTAAGCAGTGACAGGTTTACAGATTTTAGCACCACTGGATTTTCACAGGAGCTACAGCAAGTGCTAAAATAACACACACCTTCAGGTTCATTAAATTCACCAGTGTGATGAAATAACTGATATTTTGCTATATTACTATAGTGCCTCAAAGAACTAACTATAAATAAGATACACTAATAACAACTGTTTGTAGTGCTAAAACAATAAAATAATTCTTCCTGGTTTATCTGCTAAAGAAAAAAAATAGCGTATAAGCAGGACTGTTAGCATACTTATAACTGGTGGGACTGATTCGGTTGGTACATGTATTTAGTCATTTATTTATAATAGGAGTGCCCTATAAAATATTTTATCATTTGTTATGGTGGAAGAAAAACTTGTTAAAAGGATACATTGAAAGGGGAATTGACAGATTCCTATCCCAAAATGTTTATTTTATAATCTGATGTTTACCAGAGCATTTCTGTAGAATAGTTTATGTAAAGAACTGATTTTAAAAAGAGCATTTCAGATTATGATAAATCATATTATTATAGTCTGTTTTGGGAAGAACCAAAGCTGAAAAAGCAGATTTCTAATAAATCAATAGAGTATGGCCTTTGGAGACCTAGGAGACATATGGACAGTAATAGAGTATCTCAGGTTGTCTCGTGAATGATTCCATCTGGATGAGGGCTTGGTGTTATTCACAGCCTTCTTCTCCCCTAAAACACCTTCAATCTTATCCACAGCCTCTATCTCAAATGTCAGACCACCTGGGATATGCAGCTGTCAGGCTGAAAGGGGAGCTGCCTGGGACTGGCCCTAGCCTGCTCATCAAGAAGATACTGTCACTGACAAGCAGGCAATGCTAGGTGCAAGGGGGTGACAGGAGTATCAAGGGCAGGGAAAAGTGCATGACTTTGGATTTCAGATGCTATGAAAAAAATAAGGAACTAAGCTTGAACTATATGGTTTTCTGTGACACAACCACATCTCGTAAAATATTTAGTGCTGTGTTCAACCCATAATGTATGTAAACTTGCAAAAATATTTCTTGAAGCCTGACTTTTGTCAATGCTAGTGTTTATTCCTGTACAAAGGACCTGATTTTCCTCTCACTGACACTGGTGTAAACCAGGAGTCCTGATGTCAGCAGGATGTAAAATCAGAGAACAATCAAGCCCGGAATATTTCAGTCTTGTCTAAATTTTTCTCTAATATAGCTTCCCCTCTGGATGATTTATAGTTTTTCTCTACATTGGCTTGAGAAGTAAACTTTCTTTTGGGGAATATGTGTAGTGCTAGGTACATTGAGGTTAACTGAACAATTACTTTTCCTGGCTCTGAGGCAGAACTTAGATAATGGTATATCATGTAGCAGTCTGGGAGACCTAGGCACAAAATTCACCCTATCCCACTGTGAAATGGATGGTGGGTTGAGGGGGTCCACAGGTGCTGGGAAACATGCCAAGTTTCCAAATAATCATTCCCTCAGGTGTCCAGGGTTTTGGAGGATGAGGAAAGGACAGGGATTTAGTCATTCCAATATCCCACAGCCCTGGAGATCTGTAAGAAAGATGCCTTAAGTGTTCAAATGCAGAGAGGCATCCAAAAGGAGGGCTGGTCCTTTCACACTGCTCCAGTGCTCCCCCATTGGCTGAATCATCCCACAGCTGTACAGTGGCAGCTGCAGCAGGCTCAGCAGGAGTTAATTGTGCTTCAAGGATTTTAATCTCTGAATCAGGTCTCATTTCAAATATTTGTGTGGTCAACCTAGGATACTGGAGCAGAGAATGGCAGGTCCTCTGATCCACCCTTCCTGACTGAGCTTCTACATCCAAAATAACACAGAAAGAGGACTCTGTGCACCAGCAGTCAGAGGAACATTATCAGGTTCCCTAGGAGTGAAGGTGAGGCTATGGGGCAGTGGCTCCCTTCTTCCTTGCCCCACAAAAGAGATTTGTTACAGCTCAAGACCATTGTTTTGCAAAAGCAGAGGGAACGATCAAAGCCACAGACTGCATTATGCAATGAGAACCCATCATCTCTCGTTGGCAGAGACCCACATCTCTCTCCCCCCCGAGTGGGGTTTTAAGGCAGCACAGATCCCCAATTTACACTGTGATGTTCCCAGCAAGCCAGACGGCCTAAAAGGCCAGCTTCTTCAGTTTGCTTTCTCTCCAAAGCCTCTGCCCAGGTTGTTGCCCAAATTATAATTTACCAAACAGCTTTTTCTAAGTAAACACATTCATTCTTCAGGGGAAAGCATTGCAAGAAAAACATATTAAAAGCAATCAAAGAACCAACATACATACTAAAAAGCTTACCAGAGGTCACCCCCAACTCTACCCTTGGGCTCTGGTAGATGTCAAGTCCTTCAAAACCCACAACTGGGTTTTCCCTGTGGTTACAAGTTTATATAACTATTTCAGATTCAGAACCAGAATCCAGGCTGGGTTGTTCAGCTGTTTCTTTATACAGCCATTACCTTTTGTAGTTTTATATTTCAACTATGCACATATTAAACATTCTGCTAGCAAGCTAGCAAACATCCTTAAAAAATCTGCACAGAATCTTTTAACAGCCAACCTGTATAATTTATCTCATTAGAACCTATGGGGTGGAGCTCTGGCACATCCCACCCCCCCTCAAGCTCTGGTCCCCCAAAACGTGAACTTGAGACCTGGTCCTCCCACTCCCACATTCCATCCTGTTTCTAGGGAGTGTGTGTGTGGTGTCCCTTTGTCCCTCCAGGGGGTTGTCTGACCCAATGATGGGTTGAAGTCCCCACCCCCTCCCAGAAGTATTACGAACAGCAATTATTTGGACCAAAGAGAGAAATAAGGTAGGGCTGTATCTCTGTGAAGTGGCTCTCAACCCTGTGCTGCTTTTAACAGCAGAGGAGTTGAGCAAAGGAGATTCTTTAAGCCTCTTACTGTGCCCTGCCTCCTCAGAAGTCATGGCCCAGCGACTCTGGTGGCCTAACCCTCACTTCTCTGGAGGGAGGAGGAGGAGTATTGATCCCCTACCCCACTGGTATGGGCTTTTGTTCCCCACACACTTAGTCAAGGTGAGCAGAATTTCCTCTCCCACCCAGCTCAGGGTCCTCTACAATTTCACAGACCATCAGTCAGTCAGAGAGTGTGGGGAAAAGTTCTCCTCCTTCCTAGTTATAGTTACCTCATCTCCCAAGCAGCTATCCTATGCTTTACTTAGTTACTTCCCACCCTTTTTAGGTGGGAGTCATAGATATGGCAGTGAACTGCAGCTGCCTCAGTGTCCTCTCTTTTGGCTGGAGGCACTATCATCACTATGCTCTGTACTGCCTTGGGTTCCCTAGTAACGGTAAGCAAAAAGCTTATTTCCCTGGGTTGGGCTTCAGAGAACTTTCTTTTAGTAGAAGCCACAAAGAGTCCTGTGGCACCTTATAGACTAACAGACGTATTGGAGCATAAGGTTTCGTGGGTGAATACCCACTTCTTCAGATGCATGCGTCTGAAGAGGAGAGGAAATTCAGATACCCATGCATCTGAAGAAGTGGGTAATCACCCACGAAAGCTTATGCTCCAATACGTCTGCTAGTCTATAAGGAGCCACAGGACTCTTTGTCGCTTCTACAGATCCAGACTAACACGGCTACCCCTCTGATTTCTTTTAGTAGTTCTCATCACCCCTCTATAGCAGGAAACTGCCCCCCCACACACAAACGTATTTGTTTGCATACAGTGGTAAGGTAACTTGATTCCTCTTGGATCCTAGCAGAGTAAATACACCCCACCTCCTTCTTGTCAGCTACTACATTTGCATTTACGCGGATAGTCTTTTGTGGGACTGGAGCTAACTAGGGTGACCAGATAGCAAGTATGAAAAATCAGGACAGGGGGTGGGGGGGTAATAGGAGCCCATATACAAAAAACCCCCAAATATCGGGACTGTCCCTATAAAATCAGGACATCTGGTCACCCCAGAGCTAACCGAGTGGGTCTGATTCACTCCTTATACTTTCAAAGCCACAGTATCATTCTGCCACAGCAAAGAATATGGAATGTCTGACAGTACACCCTACACGAGTGCCCCTGGAACTTTCCTGAGTCTGTATAGAAATCTATGCTGCAGGCAGAGTGCATGCCTTTACTCCAGGAACTTTAAACCAGATTTCACACCCTGGGAGCATTTGATGGGGTTTCATGACATGGGGCTTAGGTATAGTCTTAGCGGGCTCAGTATCTTGCGATCCAGTGAATGCCTCCCCATTAACTACCCACTAGCGATCCAATGGATCTGCACCCAGGAGGGTGCAGCATGACATGCGGGTGGTGGTTTGGGGTGTGAATGGCTCAGCATGAACATTATATAGCATTGGCAGATGGGCTGTGCAATTCCTGCCTCCTGCGAGTCAGTCACACAGTTAACTCTGTGAGGTAGGGGCTCAGCTGGCTTCTCCAGCACTGCCCTGGGCCTCAGGGGGCAATCCTGAGGAAAGTCACCCCAGATGGAACACCACTTTTCCTCCCCCATGCCAGGGTTTCTAGAAGGTGGTTTCCCTCTCTGTTGGGCATGGGTTTTCGCCTGGGCCAAATCCCTGTTCTCTGATTCATTTCCATCTCTATTTTTTTCTCCTCAAACCCAGGCGACTATACACATAATGGTCAGTCAACTTCCCGGCTATAGTTACATCTCTACGATCTTTGTCTATTAACCATGATTTTAAATTGGGGTACCAGAGATTATAGAATTGGTCTCAATCCATTAATTTGTAGGCCTCTGACCATGGCAACCCCCCCAAACAGTTCCCCATTTTCTTATGTAACCCCTAATTTCAATTGAAACCCCAACATAAATCAGCTGCTCTTTTTTCTGAACTCCTTGAACCCTTCTTCTATACACTTAAGGGGTCAGTTTATTTATAACCTCTTTCCATGTAGTTGAGTCCAAGATTTCCCCAGCCCTCTGGACTCTCCGCCCATGGGCTGTATGTTCCCTGTGAAGCTAGACCATCATTTCTCTTCTGGTCATCAGAACACAGCAAGTGAGCCAGCTGTACCTTTGTCCTCTCCTCAGTGTTTAGCTGCATTTCTCTGGATAGCTAAAGCAGCCGACCTTTCTTCAGCTGTTCATAACTCATTTTTCCCTTTCTCTCTTTTTGCTATTGCTTTCCCCCAAACACTGAGACTTTTCTCTCTGCTTTTCCCTACTATTGTACTTGCTTTCACTGATGTTGGCACTTATGGTAATTCACTCTGATAGATCTCATGCAGCCTGACACCATATCACCTGTATAAAGCATTATACCAATTTAACAGGTGAGTAAACTGAGTCACAGAGATACTACGTGATTTACACAAACCCAAAGTCTCATAGCAGATTATGGTTGGAACTGTTTTACAATTGAGGAGACTGCTAGCAGGGCATTTTTCATTAAAGGTCCTTAACTCTGGAACTCGCTCCTCCATTGGTCTAATACAGCTCAGATTTACTGACCATCAGGGACAACTGCTCTTTCCTTAGGCTCTTGTTTAGCAGTGATTTGGGGAATGTTGTGTACTGACTGTGATGGTGAACTGGGGTCTGCCAATAATTTGTATTTCATGTCAAGGAGAAATTGATAAGAAGGATTAAAAAGAGGCTAATATATGGTACCTCTGTGATCAGCTAAGATAGAAACTGGATACATTCCGCATGCTCTAAAATGTATAGCCGAGAGCAATGGACATGCCAATCATAAGTCAACCACCAACACTGTTGAGGAATGTCTAGGAAAAGAGAGATTAAGGTGGACGTTAAAATCCTAAACCTGAAGACAGAAAGGTGGGGGAAGCTCCCAGAGGTAATAAAGGGACAATAGTCCCTTCCATGGGGGACAAAGGCTTCAGCATTTCCTCCAGTTGGCACTCCTGATCAAACAGTCCTTTGAGAAACTGTTGCTGTAACCTGACCCCAATATAATAATGAACTCTAGTGCCTGGACTTGTTACGCAGCTAAGGTGAGGGATGGAGAGAGACTTCTTTGGACACAGCTGGGGGGAGGGTGTATTGAGGCTGACCGGAGGGAACTGATTTCTAGAAATGTAAGATTTTCTTTTATCTGTAACTAAGCTTAGGGAAGCTTTGGAAAGTGTTCAGAGGAGGTACGTTATGCTCTTTATTTTGTTCTACTGCTATTTCCTATAGATAAATATATATTTAATAAATCTTGCTTTTATGACTACTGTTATACAGGAAATTTCACACTGACAGACCCAAAGAGTCAAAAATTCTTCAACCTCTAAGGAAAGGTGCTGAAGGGGAAGGAGGTTTTGGAGCCTAAATCTTCACTCATGTTCTTGGTCAGACACGGCATGAATAGAGGTGAACTCTCCCACTAAGGTGTATTGTAAAGGCCTGTGACTGATGAACACACAAGTGAAGCTTACAGATGAAAGAGGATATGTGAAGTAAGGGGAGTAAGTAACACTGAGTCCCGGAAGCTGTTATTTTGTTGAATGACATGTTTTGGGACTTGTGTTTGGTTTTAATGGGCGAGACATCATTTGTTTGGATTTTTATCTCTAGTTTGTGTGTATTTTAAATAGCTGCACATGAATAAATGAATGTAACAAATATTCCTTGCTTATGAAGATGTGAAATAATATAATATAATATAATTAATTAACTATAATTAATATCGTAATTATCTTATTTCTTAATAGAAATAGTAGCTCAGTAGGTCAATTTCTGTCATATTCTATTCACTTCAGGTTCTTTTACTATGCCCATCACTGTGGCATCCAAGTACCTGTTACACTGATGTAAATCCAGAATTAATCCATAACATTTTCCAATTTTGATTGGTGCTACTTTTGTATGTAAATTATGATATACTTATTACATTTGTACAAAGAAAACAAGAAAACAATCTCACACTGAGAAATACAGTACAATTAATTATTTAGGTATACTGAGGCAGAATAATTGAATTAGTTTGTTTATGCAAATGCCTTTTTATGTTTTGGTATAAAGAATTTATGTTAATCATGTGTCATGTAGACTATCATTATTACATGGTTTATTACTTATATATTTCCAATGTATCATTCAGTTTCAAAGAGGCCATCTCCAGCAGCACTGCCAAATCACTCATCACTATATTCCAGCTATCTTAGAGGGATTTACATTCCTCGATAATCAGTTTCTTTGTGATCATTGCTGCCCTGAGTAACTATTTCCCTTTATCATACTGCAGATTATTTAACAGAGGGAGGAAAATGACCTAATAATGCTTTGCACTTATTTAGTGCTATTCATCTGAGCAACACAAAGCACTTTACAAATATTAATTAAACTTCACAACATCTCTGAGAGGTAGCTATCATTATGGTCATTGTATAGATGGGCAAACAGACTATACATGAGCTATATATCTTGTTTCTAATGCCACATCCATCTCCATGGTATCTGAATACCATATACGTTTATTCAAGTGCACACAAGAAGACCTCGGTATTTCTCGCTTCCCTTTTCTCATTCTATAGACCCTTTTTTAAAATGTGTGATTCTGGTGGAGTTATTAAAGAAAAAAACACATTGAAGAAGTGCATTTTAGATGATCTCATGAGCTTTCTGAATCTGGTCTTTTCAGGTGTTATTTCCGCAGTCATCGGCTGGTTGTTGAGAAAGCTCTCACACATAGTAGCCTCACTCTTGAAGTTGACAGTTCGTTTGTTCCATTCATGTGGACCAGAGCTGTTGTGGGAGGGCATGCTCATGCAGAGTGAGGCAATTCCTCAGGTGATCTGAGGCAATCCCATGGTGGTGTGTTGTGGCACAATGGATTTTGTTGGCATGAGTCTGACATGTTCATAATACACAGGGACTTGTGGTGTGGCAAACCATTGGATTCAAACCCAGTCCTATGTTCTAACCAGCACAAACTACTCTGTTCTTCCTCCCTCTGGAATTAGTGCATCCTGTCTTTTTTAGTTCTGTCTGCAAGCAATTATGCACATGAGTAGTCAACTAGACAGATACATCCTGGGCAGAAATAGGGAAAATTTACCCTTCAGATTGTTCTGTCTCCATGTCTTTTCAGCCCTTGGCCTCTCTGCTAAGACTGCCAGCAATGGTGCCAAATGTAACTGGGTTTTTTTAATGTGACCACCCACCTGCCAATAACTGGACTAAGACCACCAACTCATCTCACACTGGCCTGCCAACAATCATCAGATAGAACCAGCACAAAGGTACTTTTTGATGTTGTTGATTAATTGTCTGTTAATTCGGAGTATTTCTTTCATACAAATTTAGTTCTGTTTGCAGCTTTCTGAGATTGAAATTTCTGCAAAGTAACTAAAGAAAGGCCCCTCTTCTGCAATGGGTATTGAGTGGATGAATTCCAGTGCCCTCATGGAATCCCATTGAAATCAGTGTGGCTCCACACAGGTGCAAGCGATTGGTCGACATAGATCTGTGGTTCATCTACATAGATCTCATTGAAGGGTCATGGACAATCTTTATTACGCTTTACAGTGATTATGGAACAAGTGGTGCTATCTTTACCTAGTTTTCAGATTCCATTAAATTGCATGTCAGTGACTATTAGGGAAAAAAAAACACTCCAAAGAAATCCATTCCGTTTCAAAGGTTTGCATCATCCCCCTTGCATGAGTGTGTTATCTATATACACACACCTTGCCTTCAAATGATCCTTGGGATGGAATTGCAGCCCTCCCCACAACATCTGGTGACTTCCACACTGCTAAAAACAAACCAGTGATCTCTCCTAGATATCGTATTCTAGCAGGAAATGTCTACTTATGAAAAAAGTGGATTGAGTGAGAATCTGTGCAATGAAAGGCTAAGAAGGAAGAACTGTTTTTTCAGTTGGCATTACTCCGCCTAGCAGTTAAACTGAAAGCTTTACACATCTCATAGGCTGCTTCAAGCCTTTGCAGTTTGTAAAGTGGAAAAAGGAATTGAAGAAGCAAAAATAAATATTAAAGCACATAAGAATTAAATATTACCTATTTAAATAGCAATTATGCCGTTCAAAACAAGATTGTCACACCTGTACAAGAAAAGACATGCAAGCCCAAAACATCTGTTTGGATCCACCTGCCAAGCACCTGTTTCTCTATTTCAATGCCATTTGATTGCTGGAGATGTAGAGGCTCTTGTGAGGTAATGAGTGATTTTACATTATGCATGATTGAAAACAGGTGTTCTAACGCTGTACAATTCTATGCATGAATAATTCAGTTTGTTTAGAGCAAGATCTTTAAAAGAAGTATGGGCTTTCTTTTTTTATTTTTTTAAATAAATATTAAGGTTATTCTTTAAAATGCATGGCAGTTGTTCCTTTCAGCAGGCTCACTGATGACCATTTTTGTATAATTTTCTGGATGGGGAATAATACTGTGAAAGGTAAAAAATAAGCACACCTAAAGAATGTAAGGAGTGAAATTGAACGGTTTGTTAGCAAGGGGAAAAACAGTCAGTGTTTTAAGTGGAAAAAAGCAGATGACTTTCAGTAATGCTTGCTTTACAGCACTAACAAAACAGCCCGAGAGCTTAATTATAGAGGGGTGAACTGACTCAGGGAAAAGTAAGAACTAGTCCATATCTCGGCCTGAATACCAGCTGAGTCTGAATTTGTTTAAAGATTTTGTTTGTGTTTCTCTGTCTCTCCCACCAAAGGGTCCAAGTGTGTGTGTACACATTTAGTGCTCATGAAAGTTGCTGCACTGAGAACCCTGGTGACTGAAATTCTTTTGTTTTCCACAGAACAGTTACAGCATGGATAGTGGTGGCAAACCTCCACACACCGAGTCCTACCAATCACATGGAGGGACTACTTTCAGGGGTGTGAGGATAGTTTTTTGCTGTACCCTGCAGGTAGAGCCTTATTAAGGCTCATGGCCACAGACAGACCCTATTGTTTTGCCTGGCTCTGTAGCTCCAAAGCTAAGTAAACACAGTCTTTGCAGACAAGCACCACCACACAGGATTGCTTTAAGTGCCATATATGGACTAAGCAGCCACGGATTGTGCTGTTTGCACTATATACCCATTCATTCCTTGTTCCCTCTGCTGAGATTGCCAGCAAGGTTTGCAATTAGTGGCAGCTGTCGTGGTGGTTTTTGTGATGTGAATAGTCATCCATTGGAAACTTGATTGGGATCTCCGAATGCCTTTCATATAGATATTTTTCTGTTTTTGCTGATTTCCCACAACATCCACTGCAGCATACTGGGGGGTCTGTTAGCTTCTGTGCAAGGACTGTAGCTGATGTAATATGTTTCAGGCAACAGGTCTTCTCCAAGTCAACAGTGATGCCACTGAGTGTTTTACACCTGTGATGTCAGGTACTGCAACTCCCAGAGCACACAAGGTTTGCACACAATGGTTGTCAAAGATGAGGCTGACAGACTTACTGAGACTCTGGAGTGGCCTAAGCAGAATATCAGCAAATATGAATCGAGTGGAGAAAGGAAGAGGGAACAAAGCCTTTTCAACTTCCACCTCACCAAGTCCCATCCAGTGGAATCAGCCAGAGACCTGACTGTCCTTAGATGGAAGAAGGGGGGGAGAAGGAGTAAGGAGAAGGAAAGGATGGAGTCAGAGGAAGAGGGATTGATTTTGGCAGAGGGATGGACAAGGACAGAGAGAAGTGAGCGTTTATAAAAACACACCACAATGTGTTATACGAAAGACTCTGTCCTGTGTAGCCTGAGGCATGGCTCAAGCTTTGCTGCTTGCTAATCAGAATAGCTTCTCCCTGATTCTCACATGGGCTGGATCCTGGGTTCTTTATTTTGGCAGCTAGTCCCTCCACTCAAGGTGTCTCCTCACTGTGCCTGGGATACAAACAGTGCTGTCCTTTGGGGAAATAACTAATGTTCCTACTCTATTTACAAGGAATATACCCCAGTACACAAACAACACAACATATTAATACAAGCCCCAACCAATGAAATGCTCCACACAGAAAGCATGTTATAACACTGGGGACGTCACTGGGAACAGGAAACAAAGGCTCCGGGGAAGGAACAGATTAAGATGAATGAAAACACTAAAACATCAACAATATAACAAATTCCACACTTCCCTGCATTCACGACTGTATACAACCCCCCAGCTCCCTCCCTAGTACAGCTTCAAGGCAGATTGGATGCTGAGGATAAGTTCTGCGATGAGTGCTGTGAAATGTTGGCCAATTTAACTAAAAGGAAAAGGGTTCCCTTAGGGTGTCTTCACCCCTGAGTGAGGCAGGGTCCTCTCCTGACTCCCTGATCTGGAGCCCTGTGGAGGTCTCAGCTGGCTTCAGGTAGCCGGCCCTGGATTGGTTCTCTGTCTCCCTGGTCACTGATCTCAGCAGTGCTGGCACTTCCTGATCACATACTAAATCCCGCAATAGTTCAAAATCCCCCTTTGGGTCGGGAGTGGGAGGTGAGCAGAATATCCCCAGGTTCTGCTGCTCCTCTCTCAGCTCCAAACTCAAACAGCCCTCAAGTTAAAGCAAAGTTATTCCTTTTGTCTCTCAGACAGCCAGTCCCTTCCCACTGAGGGGCTGAGCCATCCTGGCTCCTCATTGGCCCAGCAAACTGTCTGTCTATATCACTTTATCAGAAGCCCCCCCATTGGCTTTTGTAGAAGTTTCCAGTCTATTCTGTCTCTGCCCCAGACCTTAAACAGGGAAATGGTGTCTGGAGACTCTGGAGCCATTGTTGCTGTAGTCCAGTGGGTATAACTCCTAGAGGCTCAGCTCAGTGTTCCAGGAGCTGGCAAACTCCAAAGGTGGTTACACCACTGTAAAGTTATTACAGTATTTGGGATCATTACTGCAGAATACTGTGACAGCATGTAGTAAGGACTTGATCCAATGCCCCATGGAGGTTAATGGAAAGGCTCTCATTGACTTCCGTGGGTGTTGGATCAGGCCTTAACGGAGTTAAAAATGGAAGAATTTCAAAGCTTTGGTAAGTAATTGAATTCAATGTACAGCCTATTTCAGTGAATACATGGTGGGTGAAATTCCAATGGAGATTATAAATTATAGCGTTTTGCAGAAAGATAGGAGACTTTTCCTTAACACTCTTTGGTTAATTTCCAGCATAGGTGAAAGAATGTTTCAGCATGCTTTACTGAAACAAAGTGCAGGTGTTACAGTAGATGTAGGAGCTCCAGGCCTTAGGGTAAACTCTGCTTGCTGCAACTCATTTGAATTGATGCCCACATAATCAACAGCATGAATAATCATAACAGTGAGTTGGAGATGTGAGAATGGTAAAATCTCTCAAGAAGGGCAAAGAGCCTAGTGAGAAATACTGTAAAAATTCTCTAAAATGTGAGAAATCAATATGCAATTGATGATTTTTCCTACTCATTTTTCTTTAGTGATTAGAAGAAAAAATAGCAATGGTCTAATCCTTTATTTTTAAGAAGGAAAGTGGAGCTGGTGAACTCTGATTTGTAGCCAAAAACTATATAATAAAGGTAAAGGAGAAGCATTAGTAACATAAATGATGGAGACGGGCCATCCTCTTCTAGATCACAGACTTCCAACATGGCCATTATCCCATCTCCACTCATGCATATATTCAGTCTAGGTACTGGCTTCCTCACTCAGCCCCCACTTTTCAATTAGCCCTTCGCTCTCTGTGGTCCTACAATGTGTCCCACATCCTCCTCCTTTCTCCATTAGGCGTATGACTCCCCAAGGCTGTGCAAACCCTGCAGGACTAGTGTTCGCCTATCTTCATAAATGCCAGCAGGCTTTGGTCCATAGGGACCAGAAACAAATTGTTTGATTAACTGAACCTCTGTTAACCCAGGAGCCTCTCTATAATTCCCTGTCTAGCTCCCATACAAGCTCCAGGACTCCTTCTACTTACCTTAGATGTCTTACCTTGTCTCAGCACCTAATTTGTACTGAAGTAAGGTAGTTTCCTATCTTCTGGGTCTTCAGAGGTGCCATATGGCCATTTACCCAGCAGGCTGTTTGGGGACATGAACTCCAGAATCCACAATAGTTTCAAGGAAAAAGGGGCAGTGGATATGCTCCTACTTCTATATAGGGCACTTTAGAGTGAGGTGTTACACTCCCAGCTGCTACTCCACTCTGTAAATAAGTACATAGGAAATGAAGCCAAAATGCTTCTGAAATAAATGTAGTCAAACTTTACTAATTCTGGGTCACTGAGAACGAAAATGATGCTTAAAATTGTTGATTGGCTCTAGTTTTCAAGACATGCTATTGGGTCAGTATATACGACCCTTGACTTGGGAATGGCGGAGGATAAGTGAGTTATAAAGGGAAGGGATCTCAATTTAAACCAGAAATGACTAAAATACATCTTTGACTGGATCTATGAATAAATCTATGACTGGGTTTGGACAGTACTTGTTTTTTAGGCAAAACAATGAATGATGCAATCTGAAGCTGGTATTGCGTCATACATGATATGAATTGCATCACGTTATTCCTAGAAGTCATGGATGATGCAATCATAATGAAGCTTACATCACTCTGCTGAACAAATTGCCCTATATCAGCTCTAGAAATCATACAGTGTCGTGCTCTCTTATTTGTCAGTGTTTGATTTTGCAAAGGGACACATTTCTGTTTAGCCAAAGTGAGCAGAGATGCCTCGTACTTGTGTGAACAGTGCAGATAACTTCTGCTATGTTTGTGGTGAAGTGACTTTTGCATCACAAAAGCGCAGTATAACCACTATGGTTAAGAAAGCCTATCACCTTTATTTTGGCTGCAAAATTGGAGATCAGGACAAGAGGTGGGCCCCACACATATGCTGCAACACTTGTGCAACAAATCTTCGCCAGTGGTTGAACAGGAAAAGGAAATCTATGCTTTTAGCAGCGCCAATGATTTGGAGAGAGCCAACAGATCATACCAGCAATTGTTACTTCTGCATGGTGCCTCCAGTTGGGAAAGGTGTGTCAAAGAAGAAAAAGTGGACTGTGCATTATCCAAACATTCCATCAGCTATACGCCCAGTACCCCACGGAGAAGGACTGCCAGTTCGTGATGCACCAGAATCATTCTCACTTGAGTCAGACGAGGAAGAGGAAGAGGATGAAACTTCTGGTCCTGAACCATCAATGTCACAGGACCCACATTTTCTCCCATCCTCCTCCTCTGAACCACACCTCATAACACAAGGTGAACTGAATGACCTTGTCAGGGATTTGGAACTACCCAAGAGTAAGGCAGAGCTTTTGGGCAACAGACTACAGCAGTGGAATCTCCTGGCAGGTGATGTTAGGGTTTCCATGTTCCGTGACCGTCAAAAGGATCTTGTCCCATTCTTCTTCATGGAAGGTGATCTTGTAGCCTGCAACAACATCGATGGTGTGATGGCAGCCCTCAACATCGTTCACAATCCAGATGAGTGGAGACTGTTCATTGATTCATCGAAGACGAGTCTTAAAGCTGTTTTACTGCATAATGGCAATGTTTTGCCATCAATTCCAGTTGGTCATGCAGTCCAAATGAAGGAAACCTATGACAACATGAAACAACTTTTGAGGTGCATAAACTATGACCAACATCAGTGGCAGCTTTGTGGCGATTTGAAGGTTGTTGCTCTCTTGCTTGGTCTGCAGACTGGATACACAAAGTACTGCTGTTTTCTCTAAGAATGGGATAGTCATGCAAGAGATTCCCACTACATCAAGAAAGATTGGCCACTCCAACAGTCATTGGAGCCTGGGAGGGAAAGTGTTCAGCATCCACCTCTTGTTGAATCAAGGAAGATTTTGTTACCACCCTTACACATCAAGCTGGGTCTGATGAAGAACTTTGTCAAGGCCATTGACAAAACACAAGCAGCTTTCAAGTACCTCCGTGGAAAATTGCCAAGGTTAAGTGAAGCTAAGATAAAGGAAGGTATCTTTGTTGGTCCTTAGATTCATGAACTTCTTCGAGATGATGCATTTGACCATGCACTGCGTGGCAAGGAAAAAAAGACATGGAAAGCCTTCCAGTTAGTGGCAATAAATTTTCTCGGCAACAACAAGGCAGACAACTACAGGTTGTTGGTGGAAAACCTCCTCAAGGCATACAAAAGCCCTGGTTGCAACAGGTCACTAAAGATACATTTTTTGCACTCTCATCTAGATTTTTTCCCACCGAACTGCGGAGCAGTGAGCGACGAGCACGGCGAGCAGTTTCACCAGGACATTGCAACAATGGAGAAACGCAACCAGGGCAAATGGAGCCCATCAATGCTTGCAGACTATTGCTGGACAGTGACAAGAGATGCTCCATTTAATGAATACAAGAAACAAGCCAAGAAGCGCCGAGTAGACACTGAATAGGACTAAACTATGTACATAATATTTTTTTGCCTTTTGTTTCATAATACATTTTATTTATATAACCCCTTTGCAGATTTTTAAAGTGTTACATAAACAGGACAGGTGAAATAGTATCATGTAAAGCAACCATAAACAAATGAAAAGACCTAGGTTTACAATGTATGATTAAAACTCTACTATCTACACAATATACATAGACATAAAATGTAAAAACTTATATATCTTAGAAACAGTAGCCAATCAGTTGTTTTAATTGTCATATTTGAATTCAGCACATCAAAATACATACTAAATATCACATTTTATCTCTGAAGCAGACGACTTCTCAAAAATTGTAGCCTAGTGTAATCAAAGCATGGTAACTATTTTGCATATAATGTTTCTGGTTTACTAAATAGCTACTTTCCCCATCTTCTTATCTACTCGGTTATCCTGTCTTTGCTTTCTCTTTCATAGAACACACTATATATGACCAGGACCTGAGTATCATAGAGGAAACTTGTTTGGGGACAAATTTATTTGTTGACCTAGAGATCCAAGAACCCGATATCTTCCTTCACACCACAAAGGGGTCTCAATGAGCTACTTTCTCCAGATACCAGTAGTCCCATTTCCTAAAGCAGTAGTACACTCCTTTGTTATTCACAGTTGTAATCATGTTGAAACTGTCAAGTGTTGTCTCCACATCTTCAATTTTCTTCTGAAACTAAATCCTTCACTTCTTTGTATGCAGAGACTGCTGCGGCCTGGATCTCATCTAGTCTCTTAGTAACATCTTCCAGATTTGTTTTAAACTGATTAGACACCGCTCAAGAATCAAATTCTCTCCCCCGGATAGTACAAAGCCAAGTGTTGACAGAGCTGGCTCTTGGCCATCAGCTACGTGATGACGCAGCACTGGATCTTTTGACAGCCCTAATTTTGTCTTGGGCATTTTGAAATGCTCACACACTCTGACAAATTAAAATAAAATAAACTACAGTGTGACAGGATGGTGCAATTAAAAACGAAAAAATGCCAGCTTGGCCAGAGTGCTACTTTAATTAAAAGACTGCTTTGTTACACTGGTTGCATGGAATTTACAAGATGCTTCTGTCCTTATCATGTATGTACTTGTGGTCTCTGAATTCAGATTTTACAAAGGGCCAAAATTAAAGTTGTGGTGGGTGTTTATTAATTATTATTATTATTATTACAGACCTCCTGAGATAAATATTGGGGATGAATGAAATGAATATAATATTTACTAAAAAGCAGGAGCACTGGTAATATTTTCTCAGCCAAACTGAAAAGAATAGTTTCTAGATGAATTTAGATGTAGGAACATTTGAGTCACATACCTCAGCTGTTGCTAGTACAACCACATTTGTTGTCATCAGCTGGATTCCTTGCTGAGTCGACATTCCCTGCTCCCTAGCCATGCGGGGTAGGGGGTAAGGTTAGCAGGCCCCTTCTCTTGGTTTCATGGCAAGGGAGAGAAAAGGAGTTCTCTTCCTCCATAGCCAGTGTCTCCAGTCTCTTGGCCTCAAGCTGACTTGAAGAAAAGACTCTACATACACACTGTGACCTAGAAATGAACAATGCATTGCCTTTCCTGTCTTTGTGGGTAGGATAATTTGCCTAGGCCATTCCTCTTCATCGCACAGGTCTTTTCCTTTGCATAGTGGATCCGTATTGTCCTGAAACACACTAGGATGACCTACTACCAAGTTTGTGACAATCCCTGCTTCTAGTCACAGCAGGAATATCTAAACAGAAGTTTTTGTCATGGCATTCTGGCATTTCTGCTTCTCATGCTTGCTGTCACAAGAAGGGCAGAAGTACTGAACAATGAAAAAATAAAAGTTCTGTGAACCTTCCTGACTGAGACTAAATATTTGAACTTTGTGTGAGGATCTAGCTTGTTCTTTATTCCAATATATCCCAGTTTTCTCAGTCCTATACTTTATACCAACCAAATTCAATTTCTGAGGTTCACCCATCAGTAAGGAATTTTGAGGTTCACCCATTGCTAAGAAAACTCACACATCAAAACAACGATGCAGGGCTAGCTTCAGGAGTTGGAGTCTTCCATATTACAGAGCCCTAAGTGGTGTTTTACAGTGTGGGAAGGATTCAGAAATTATAGTTCTTTATATATTTATCTATTTTAGGGTTTTATTTTATAGTGCTCATCACCATAGTAGCTAAGCACAAATGCCTGTTCTGTAAGTATGTTTGTGTAATATATACATATAATATATAGTCTGTTTTAATGGTATCCTATTAGTTTACCAGCTACCACAATGAGGACACAAAATTGATGCTTTAAGCAAATATCTCTTGCTAATTTTCCCCCCACTGAATTCTGACCATCCTTACTTGAAACTGTTTTTTATTTACAGTCTGGTAAACTGTGTGCTTCCATACATTTCTTTCAGCCTTTACCAGGAAGGGCAAATCTCCTAGTGTGAGAGATAATTTGGTCTTTATGAAGTATTGTACTGCACTATGTGTGGAATTTTTGAAATGGTATAACTTGGCGATGTATCACTGCAGTCTCAGCCAATAATAAGGGAGAAGATTGGAGGGAAAAAGTGACATTATTTTTGTCTACTGTAAATGACACAGGAACACATACTATACACATAGGCTTGAATCTGCAACTGTTACTCATACTGAGGAACACTTACTCACGCAAGTAGTTCCACTGAACTCAATTTGTCTAAGTAGGTTCTTATAATACACCCAAGGCTTTTGTATCTGCACGCCTCACAAAGTTATAAAGCATACACAGTTCTCTGAGATCTCAAGTATATGAAGAATTGAACTGGGTTTACTATTCAAAGCTGACAATTTATCTAATAAATGTCTCCTCTATTTCTGTTTGTAAATATCCACAAACAGACCTATATTTTTATTAATTTGTTCATTACTAGAAATTATTTGAGTGGTCTATGCAAACATGTCTCAGGCTTTGGATTGCTCATAAACTATTTGCTAACATTATTGCTTTGATTATATGCTATTTGTAATTCACTTTTTATATATTTGACTGGCCAGTTAATTCCCATTGTATTGTTTCTGCTACTGATTAGAAGCCATCCAACCTTACAAATATCTTTCACTGAGATAACTGTGCACACTTTATAGTTTTGTGAGGTACTTTGTGAGGTACTGGATATATATCCAGTGTTGGATGTGATATGATAACCTGGATAGACTAACAAATAGAACTGCCCGATACTTATTTGCCTCAAGAAGCTAGTACCACAAACCCTGTCAGGAATAAAGGCCTGCAGCAGAGCCAGCCTCTGGGCAACCTAATGAGCACAGTTGGTCTGTAGTAAGTTGCCTGATTGGCTACACCACCTGGTTAGTGGGAAGTGTCTGTAGACCAGTTCTTAAATCCAGCAGCAGTTCAGTGGCTACTCAAAGCATTTGCCTGCTGCTGTGATAGCTTTTGCATTTGCTTGTTCCCAGTTTTATTTCAGCCCTGTTCCTGCCTTTGACCCAGCTGTGCTTCTGCCTTGCTCACTCCAGGTAATCCAACTCTGACCCTTGGCTCCCATCCTGACTTCAGCTCTGACCCTCAGCTCTGATAATTTGTCTCTGACTCCAGCGCTGACCCTGGGCTCCTATTCCTGGCTAACAACTCCTGCTCTAGCCACTAGGCCTGACAGGCCTAATCCCAGACTCTGAAAAACTCTAAAGACCATCTTACACTTATGGCCAATAAGTAAATAGACATGGAAGGAAAACTACCTCCACCTCTAAGAAGAAAGATGCAGTGTAGTGAGTCTGCACTTCAGCCTGATTACCAGGAACACCTGTGTTCTAATCCTGATTAAACCACTGACTCCATCTGTGGTTTGTTGCAAGTCAGTTAATTTCTCTATCTGCAAATAGAGATAATACTCATAACTTACCTCAAAGAGGCATTGGGAGCTAATGTCCTAAAGAGCCTTGAAAGTGGTATGTACAACTTTTGAGGCAAAATTGAACCTAAAATGAAAACAAATCCCAAGAGACTATACATATATCTGTTATCAGAGTATGAAGCATTCGCTCACCATTAGATGAGAAGAGCATAAGGATAACTAAGATTTCATAGAAGTATAAATCTGGCGTGATTAGTATGTTTGTTTTTTTCAAAGTGGCCTACTGGAATAAGTAGGCCTCCAAGGTATTTCATCTGGAATATGCAATAATTTCCACTGGGAGTATTTATAAAAGTTATTCTTGAATAGTCCAGAGGTTTTTCTGCTTTTCATTATCTAAATTTTTTAACAGGGCCAGAACTATGTGCATGGTTTTCTGTGATATAGTCACAAGGGAGGTATTTTTGAACTGGCCAAGGACACAGTTTACAAGAAGTCCTGTCAGGCATCCAAGTGCCTTCACTAAAGCCTCCATTTTAGATGATCCCACAGAATGTGGGAACATTTTGTATAAGGGGTATGGCATCTTCTAGCAGTACTGATACTCAGAACGCCTGCTGTTCTCAAACAGATTCTTAGGTGTCCTGTATTAATTACATTAAAGGGTGCGGGTAGGAATTATGTATCATTGTTTTCCCAGGTAGAAATCCAATTTAGAACTCAAACTTCAGTGCAGCTTTTTTTCCCATGTGCACAACTACCATTGAGATAAATGGAATTTTAAATGCAGAGAATGGGATGTTTTGTCCTCCAATTCTAAGGCTAAATCAAAAGAATTTGGGTCATCTTCCTCTCTTGACTTAACTCTAGTTAATGGCATTGGGAACACACATCCCTTTGAATACAAATGGTCTTCAAATTTGGAAGGGGAGAGGGCAGCATTTATTATTTTGTTTACAAACCATGTGAAAGTCAGTGGTTTCATCAGAGATTTGTTTTAAATTTTTTGGATTTGTTCAAACTTAAAAGCCAAAGTGAAACTCAAGGGATGTGAACCCACTTGAATCAAAACCAAACAAGTGATGCGCCAAACTTCCCAGGAACCAAAACCTCTGGGTTTCTCACAGTTCTAATCCAAACAAAAGTGCACTAATATAAATCAAATACTGAACCAAATAACCCTTTTTGCTCGTTTTAGCTTCCAGTAGAAGTAATGCAGTATATTAAAATGATCTGCTCATCAGTTTCACAGCAGCAACTATCAAAATATCCTGTGATCATTTGATAGTTGGCAGTTAATATCCTGATCTATTCTCTTTAGTTAGCAATCCATTCCTTTCAAAGTAGCACTGTATGTTGCATGCACATCATAACCCCTTAGCATCTTCCTTGACTACATAATTTTGCAAGGAAAACTCTGCATATAATTTAGAGTCCTTTACAGTCTTAACTAGAACAGCCAGGAGAGAGAGAGGAGACGGAGTTGCAATTACAAGAAAACTGAATATAGTGTGATCAGTACAAAGAAAAGACACTTAGCCCGATAAAACAGGCTAGACTACTGAGAAAATATTTTATGACTTTTTTGCCTAGTTTACCTTGTTTGCAAACCTACTATAGCTCTGAAATGGGGAGAAAAAAAATCAATTTTTGCAGTTCCATCACTCATCATGTCCCAAACAGTTTTTAAAGCCATAAAAAAGTGCTAGTCATAGAGGAACTGTGGAGGCTTCATTTGTAACTAAGACACACTTGTTTATAATGTGTGCTTTTAAACGTGGCCAAGTTGCTGAGAATATCTATACTACATAAGATCTTTAAATATGTAAGTGTTAAAAAAACAAGGTATTGTACAAGAACTATTTAAAAAAATAGTTTGATCTGATGGTTAAAACCCAGCCAGACCAAAGAAAACCTGTTTATGACCTTTTACGCTAAAAGCTAAAAATGTCAAAAAAAATTCATGAGATTAATTACCATCACTTTGGGAGTAGTGAGTTGGACATTACTATATGATGTCAATTAATGATTTAAAAAAAGGTGGTTTGCAACCACAGTCCCAAGTGCATTACATCATTTCTGGAAAGATCTTAACACGTGATAAGCAAAGAACATTTTAACCTAGAAGTCTGAGTGTTTCAACCCTCCCTTTTCTTGTAACACCCTAAGCACTTCTCATGATCCATCTTTTGGCCTTGAAGTCACTTGCAGTAATATCAAGGGATCAAAATAAATTTTACAACACAAGGTAACATAGCTGTTTTATTGTACAAAGTTAACCCAAGAAGATCATTTGCTATATGCATTTTAGGGCCTTTTGCCTGCCCATGTGCAGTGTTCTCATTGAGATTCAAAGCTAGATATTTAACAGTCATGTGGCTGATGTGATCCAGGTATTATTAACTGTGTAGTAGTACATTTATCTGTGTGAGAATGACTTGCAATTCCCACGCACTGATCTGAGTTACTACCCTACTTGTCTAAGCTGTTATTTACCATATGGGGTGACAATGATCACTTTATGATCCTTCTGTAACCCACTGAAATATTCAGAAGGATTTCATCCATACTTTACATCTCCTTATGGTGTAGCTTCTTTCTGAAAAATATATATATATTGCCCAAAACAATACCCAACCTGACCCAATTTCCTGGGATATCTATTCCCTTCTTGATATTTAAAAAAAAAAGAAAAGAAAAGGGGGGTGGGATTATAGAATTTCTTGTCTAAATTAATACGATGCATTTAAAAATAACTTTGTAATAATAAATATCACATGAACATATGTATCAAACAAAGAATTACAATTTTTGATGACACTTCTTTCTCAAGAACAGACATTCTAAAGGGAGGTGGGGGGAATGTTGCCAGCCCTGAATTGATTGACATTTGTTTACTTAACTCTCTCTTCCTGAAAGTCTGCACACCTATTTCAACCTTGAACAGTTTCCAACTGTGGTATACTGGAACATTTTTTCATTTATTAAGTTCAGTGTTGCCAACCCAAACAAAGAGTAATCAGTGATGATCCAAGCAGACCAAGCTGTCTAGCACCATACAATGTATCTGCATACTAATTTTCAAATTCCCTCACATTTCCAGAGAACTAATGGGATCATTTTTATTCTGTTACAGCAACTCAACAGTTACTGAATCACCATCTGTGTTTTCGTTAACCTGAATCAGATATGAATTCTGTTATTGCAAGGTAGAGCAGCTTGTTTAATGATTCTTAATCTTTTCTTTAATTAAATCATGCAGCCAACCTGAAAAATCTATCTTAATGCAAATTAGGAGCTTTTTTGGCATTCACTTACAGTAATGCACTAATAAGGTTAATTTATGAAGGTTCTCTTCCAGTCTGTACAGATGATATTTGTTCACTGCATATTTTTAGCATATTGTCCCTTTTTGTAATTTTTTTAAAATAATAAAAACCTAGTTATTTTTCTCTCACAAAGGAGGGAGGCTGTGAACAGGCTTATTGTTAGAAAAAACACAGAGCATAGAAAATGAAAAACATTTCTTTTCCCCCCTTCTAAAAGTATCTATCTACTCTGGGTGCATAGTCACAATTCCAGGCCTATAGAATTAAATGGCCCATTGCAAGCACCCTCCTCTCTCAGGATGAGGGGCACATCATGACTGCAGTGAAATAATAAGCTGGAGCTGTCACAGTAGGTAAGGAGTTTCCCTGGAGTTTTTCCTTGTGGGCATGAATTAGTATTTTAAAAAGGAAATACTGTAGTCCATTATGAAATAATTCTTCTGAATTCATCTGTTACATAATTGCCAGAGCTCTGGGTTCTGATGATCTCAGTCACAAAAATCTCTCTGAACATTCCACCCAACTGTAAAATAAGTTGAAATCTGTTCTCATTGCTGAGTGAACAGTAAACTTTTTTTAAAGCATTATTTTAAAGCAACCACAAGTAAATCTGTTCTTGGTAAGGATGGAGACTCTCTGAATATTGGCATTTGGACTCTACCATTTAATTAAAAATGGGTTCTTGTACACTGTCTAATATAAACAAATCAAGATAAAAAAGTAACCGTTTTAATGTCCGTTAGTTTGTAAGTATCCTTAAGCATATTTTTTGAGATATGCTTCTACAACCTTAAGAATATGCAGCGAGAGAATTATAACCATAAGACCATGAATCTATGATCTTGTAAGTCAGAACCATCTCTACATACCATTTATAATGAGAATCATGAAAGAAGGGAATATTTCCAGAACATCCTTGGGATAAATAGTAGGTTGCCCTACATGGTTGTTCCCCCCCCCCCCCCACGTCGGCCATTTTATCATGTTGCTAAAAAGAAGTGTAATAGACATACAGAGTACAGTACCCAAGACCACTTGGTCCCTTCAGCAGTAAAAGAAAAAGAATACGTAATCTCTCTCGCGCGCTCGCTCTCTCTCTCTCTCTCTCTCTGTCTCAGTCTCTTGCAAGCTGCTAAGTCTTTTTCTTCCACTAACTTTACTGTTAGTTAAGAGTGCTTAGGGCTTCACACGAGTTTCACAGGAGGTGCTCAGCACCTCTAAGTGTCAGACCCATACCACACTGACAGTCAATGCTCTGCTTATATCAGAAAAATCAATTTTAATGCTTCCTCAAACATTAGAGTGCAAAACCTCCATGGCTTTAATTGTGGGTGACGGTCCTCCTCCCACTCCCAGCATAACATAAAGTAATCTGAAGACTACATAGGGTGGATGGAGATGCGGGAAGAATAGAGCACCCTTCTGCATCCCCAGCTGCTTCTTCAGGGCATTTTTCTGGTCACTTTATGTTGGTTTACACACTCAAAGCAGTTAAAACAGGGGCCAAGGATCAAGACCTGAGTACCCACCTGCTGATTTGGGCAATAGCCTCATCATCAACTCTATTATTTCTACGGATGGACATGAACTAAAACAGAGACCCAAACTCTGCCAGTCTTTAGGATAATTTAAAGACTGATCCAATTGTAAGTCAGGCCTATCTCTAAACATTAGCTTTGTTGAACCAATCATGTCTAGGAGGACATATTTGCTTTGGAGTTATTTAGGATTTGATCTTTGCACAGGGCAGGTGTGGAAGTTTTAATGTATAAGTTCAAGATAAAAAGTAATGGGCAAGACAGGGAAAAGAGGGGAACCAGAACTGGTGTTAAGTGGTAAAGGCAAAGAGGGGTGCATGTAGCTATCTGATTCACTTAGATGTGAATGTGAGGATTTAGGGTTGCCAACCCTCCCGGTTTCACCAGGAGTCTCCCAGAATCAGGATCTATCTCCTTGAGGCTTCTGAAGCCAAAGTGGGAGATTTTAGGTCACTAAAAGTCCTTTGGCATAGTGGGGCTAAGGCAGGCTCCCTGCCTTCCCTGGCTCCATGCTTCTCTCAGACGTGGCCGGCAAATCCTTGCAGCCCCTGAGGGGGAAGCAGGGTGTCTCCGCATGCTACTCCCATCCTGAGCACCGACTCCGCATCTCCAATTGGTCAGGAACTACAGCCAATAGGAGCTGAGGGGGCAGTGCTTGCAAACAGGGGCAGCACGCAGAGCCACTTTGCCCCCCAAGGGCTGCAGGGATGTGCCAGCTGCTTCTGGAATCCCAAACCCCTTCCCACACCCCTGCCCCAGCACTGAACCCCCTCCCACACCCAAAGTCCCTCCCAGAGCCTGCACCCCCTCTTGCACCCCAATCCCCTGCTCCAGCCCTGAGCCCCCTCCAGCATCCAAACTCCCTCCCAGAGCTTGCACCCCGTGCCCCCTCCTACATCCCAACCCACGGCCCCAGGCTCAGCCCTGAGCCCCATCCCACCTCACTCCAAACTCCTCGGCCCCAGCCCAGAGCCTGCACCCCCTTGAGCACTCGAACCCCATGCCCCAGCTGGTGAAAATGAGTGGGGGTGGGAGAAAGCAAGCAACGGAAGGAGTGGGGAATGGAATGAGCGAGGCAGGGCCCCGGGGAAGGGGCAGGGCCTCGAGGAAGGAGCAGGGCAGGGGATGGTGAAAGGGTGTTTGGGTTTGTGTGATTAAACTAATGTTCCCTCACTCATGCCTGTTCTTTGCCCACGTCCTACTCCTTTCCCCCCTGCATACTTGAGAGTTACACAGTGAGGATGCAAGGGGTTTGAGGCCTAGTCCCATACAGGGTGGGGCACTATGCCTAGACTAATACTCATATTTGTACCCAGGGCTAGATTTCCAATTAGGCACAGTAGACACATGCCTAGGGGTGCCGGCATTCTAGGGGTGCCTTATCTCTCTAAAACTGTGTGCAACAGGAAGGTCAGTTGTAGGCGGGAGGTTTGAAGGGTGCTGAAGATGCTGTGCCTATGGGCACGTAAGGTGTAAATCTGGCCCTGTTTGTACCCACAAGCTGCCACTCCATTCATACTTGAGCTGGAAAGTAACTTTACACTTTGTTTGGTGAGCCTCACAATGATTTACTGTATAATTCACTCAGATCTTTATAGAGTAGCAGTACTGGTGATTAGAATGTGTGAAGACTTTAGCTTACTGAGATGATGTCATGAATTCTAAAGGCATGAGGGTCTACGTATGTGTGGGGTGTGGCTGTCCACAATATACCTATTGGTGCAGATTTATCCCCTGGGTACCTCAGTTTTCAGTAAGGTTAGATCAAGTCTGAATTTGTTTTATTGTCTTTCTCTTTACATCACAATACATTCATTTTCCTCTGCTCGTCTTTCATAATCTTTCTTGTCTTTGTATTTCACTCCATCCACTCTGTTTCATTTTCACTTTAATTTGTTAGGTACATTCTCGCTATTCCACATCCGTGCCCCTTTTTTCCAGCATCTTCTAAGTACACCATTCGCCCAATAATGTTTGAGTTCAAATCTGAGTCAAACGTGTGAAACCACAAGATTCAAGGGGGCAGAGTGTCTGAAATGTGGTTAAAAAAAAAGTTTGCCCAGCCTAAAAAACACCCCAGCTAAGTACAAATGGTTTTGGTGTGTTTGCTAAATGCAGGGAGAGATGGAGTGAGATAGATGGATAGTGCACCCTATGGCCCGAAAGAACAAAGCCCCAATCATCTGCCAACATCGGGATTCCCACAAAGGGCAGGTGGTATGTGAGCACAGGACAAAGTTCAAAGAGCTAAAGAAGGAGGCTTTGAATAGAGTCAAAATCCACTTCGTTAAGGGTTTTAAAAGCAAGCAGTGTCAACTTAAAGGTCAATCCACCACTTATAAGTGGCCAAAGCATACTTGGGTAAGTATACTATAGCCAGTAAGTAAATATTATTCTGTGTTCTGAGAAAGATGTCAATGATGGAGGTGCTCTGGAAACCAAAAGAGGGAATTAAGCCTTAGAGTCAAGAAGATATTTGTTACTGTTTCAAGGTCACCATGAGATAAATAAGGGTGAAACCTGTATGAACTATGGCTACAATATGTCCAGCACCTGGGAGAGGAAGGGGATTTCTATGGAAAGGATATGATCAAAACTAATGCCAAGATTCTGAGCCAGGCTGATTACCTCTGAATGAGTCCGTTCAATAAAAAGTGAAATGAAGGCAGTGAGTGGGTTCTTATAGTGACACTTCTTACCACCCAGAAAGACTTCAAGTTTTTCCAGGGCTGAAGACAATTTAGCTCTGAGATATCCAGCATGCAATATCATGCAGGCATTTTCTCCAGAGCTCAAATAAAATTTTTAGGATCCACAGAGCAAGCAATATATAGCTGGAATGCAGTAGGTCACTATTAAAATATTTACGGCATTGCTGGGCTAGTGCTGAAATGGCACAGTTGGCCTGAAGTAGCAGTGTCTTGGCATCCGTGTGTGCCTCACGTTCTACCCATGACCACAGAGGCCAAAGTGTCCTGATGGCGCTGTATAGTAAATTGTTAACTTTGCATGGTGTTTTTTTGTAATTTGTTTTAAGGCAGTAATTCTAAAGTGGAGAATTATAACCTTACAGCAAAGCTGCTATTTTGAGAATTTTAAACCATTATTGACTTCTGTCAAATCAGTTTCCAGAATTATTGACTCAAGAAGTAAATATAGACTAAGGGAAAGCGAGGTCAAGTCAATATTTATCTTGCAGATCAATACATTTTGATACCAACCAAAAATTAAGCTCAATATATGCATATATTATATACAGCAGGGATAGGAGAGATCCATTCAGAAAATGTGTCCATTTCAAATTTCCCTATGGAATTTGTCCTTTCAGATTCAATTTCCATTAGAAATTCTGTCCCTTTAAGGCTGGTTGAGTGACGGTTATCACAGTCCCCAGCCTGCCAATCAGATTTTAATAGAATTGTCAAGGGAAACGAAAACAAACCCTAGATGGAGGTGGAAGGATGTGTGTGAGGAGACTGTTTGGGGATGGGGGGGTGGGGCAGGAGGGTAGAGTGTGATGTAAATATGGAAGAAAATGGAGCCCCAGGAAGAGTCTGTTCACCAGTGACAGTTCTACATTTACCAATAGTTACTACAAAGTGATATGTGAGATACAGTGCCAGTGCATGTCAGTGATGGCCTATGAGCCTGGTCTTATCTGCCTAAGCATCATATTTGTTTGTAGACTGTCAGCGCATTACACAGGAATTACTGAAGCTACAATATTTTGTTCTGTTTGTATGGCCCTTGTGTCATCTCATTGCTTGTTTGGTTGCATCAGTCATGTCATAAATACAGTCTTTTTGCATGTCTTACCTAACATGGTACCGTTGGTTACCCTCATGTTACACTGGTGACCTTTTCAATGTCTGATTTACACCCTTGCCTGGTTGTGTCTGATTGTGCAGCTCTGTTGTTGTGACATTGTGAATTGCTGATGCACTGCTCCCCTCTAACAAAACATATGTGTAAAGTGCTAGCACATGGACCAGAGTTGGCCACTTTCTGTCCCATGACAGTGAAAACTACAAAGAGAACAGATAAGTCAATTTACTTATCAATTCTGTGCTACTGAATTCCTCTATCTGACCTATTTGCACAGACCATTAATTCCTATCCTTGCAAGAGACTACTGCTGGATTTTTCTATAGGAACCCTCTAATTACTATAAATGGAAATTATAATAGGATTCACTTGCTTTCTCTTTTTAGGAATCTAGTACCAGTCTTTACCGTAAGACAGTTATGCACACACACACAATTAATAATTTCAAATTCCTTTTTATGAATAACACTCCAAAGATAAACTGTTAGAGCACGGAAGTTACAATGCATCCTAGCTAGATTAACATCACTAAATGGAGATTTGTTGTTTTCCTTTAAATTGAAAATAGAACACGGGGCCTAAATCCCATATATATATATATATATATATATATATATACATATATATATATATAGGCTGTCAATTAATCGAAGTTAACGCACACTATTAACTCAAAAATATTAATCGCAATTAAAAACATTAATTGCAATTAATCACAGTTTTAATCTTACTGTTAAACAATGGAATACTAGTTGAAATTTATTAAATATTTTGGATGTTTTTCTAAATTTTCAAATATATTGATTACAATTACAACACAGAATACAAAGTATACAGTGCTCATTTTATATTATTTTCATTACAAATATTTGCACTGTAAAAATGATAAACAAAAGAAATAGTATTTTTCAATTCACCTCATACAAGTAATGTAGTGCAATCTCTTTATCATGAACGTGCAACTTACAAATGTAGATTTTTTTTGGTTACATAACTGCACTCAAAAACAAAACAATGTAAAACTTTAGGGCCTGTAAGTCCACTCAGTCCTACTTGTTCAGCCAATCGCTAAGAGAAACAAGTTTGTTTACATTTATGGAAGATAATGCTGCCCGCTTCTTATTTACAATGTCACCTGAAAGTGAGAACAGACATTCACATGGCAATTTTGTAGTCAGCATTGCAAGGTATTTACATGCCAGATATGCTAAACATTCGTATGCCTCTTCATGCTTTGGCCACCATTCCAGAGGACATGCTTCCATGTTGATGACACTTGTTAAAAATGTGTTTAATTAAACTTGTGACTGAACTCCTTGGGGGAGAATTGAATGTCTCCTGCTCTGTGTTTTACCTGAATTCTGCCATAGAAATCTTGGATGATGACCCAGCATGTTGTTCGTTTTAAGAACACTTTCACTGGAGATTTGACAAAAAGCAAATAAGGTACCAATGTGAGGTTTCTAAAGATAACTAAAGCGCTTGACCCAAGGTTAAAAAATCTGACGTGCCTTCCAAAATCTGAGAGGGACGGGGTGTGGAGCATACTTTCATCATACTTTCACAAGTCTGGTTTGTTGAATTGGGCTGTTGCGCGTTCTTTCCTCCTTTCCCATTTTTCCATTTCCTGTTGTCTTTGAGTCTCAAAAAGCTGGGATCCTCACCACAAGGTCCCTTTCCATTTTTGTTGGCCGGGGGCTTGGATTTCCCATAAGTTTATGTCTTATGTCGCATAAGTTTATTGCACTTCTCCATATTGGCTTTGAGGGTGTTTCTAAATAACTGTTTTGCCCCTGCCCCCACCCCTTTGCCTGTTGGCCTGGGCTCAGTTGTGAGAACATGACTTGGTTGGAGAGTCGATTTTCTGGTATTCAATTAATGTGACCAGCCCAATGGAGTTAGTGGCAGATGATCATAGCTTCAATGCTGGATGTTTTGGCTTGATACAAAATGCTGATGTTGGTGACTTGGTCATTCCATTTAATTCAGAAGATCTTATAGAAGCTCCATTGATGGTATCATTCAAGAGTCTTAAGGTGTCCACTGTATGTGACCCAGGTTTCAGCACTGTACAGGAGAGCAGATATAATACGAGAAGCTTGCTTTGGTTCTTAATGTCATAATCTTCAAAGACACGTTTCCTGTTGCATTGCAAGTGGTGTTGAATCTCCTCATCAATGTTGGCCTTCTGTGACAGATAACTGCCAAGGTAGGGGAAATGCTTAATGATCTCCAGTGTCTCTTTGTTGATCCTATTGCAGAAGCAGGATTCTAATGGTTTGGAGCCCGCTGGTGGAGCACATTAGGTTTTTTTTGGTGTTGAGTGTGAGGTTGTAGGCTTCAGAGAAGATGTTGACTGTTTTCTGGAGCTCTTCTTCTGAGTGGGCACACAGAGCACAGTTGTCCACATTTTGAAGTTCAGTAACTGATTTAGTTATAGTCTTTTCTTGGAACAGTGGCAATTGAGGTAGAAGAGCTTGCCATCCATTTTGTATTAAATGTCAAGTCCAGAGCAGAGCTTGTCAGCAATGAGAAGAAGGATGACAGAAAGGAAGATAGAGAATGGGTTGGAATGATGACACAGCCTTGTTTAACACCTGTCTCGGCTAGGAAAGGTTCTGTTTTGGATCCATTTCTGATGATTGTCATGTTGTTGTGGAAGAGTTGGAGGATGGCAACAAATGTTGGTGGGCACCCAAAATTGATGCACCCAAATTTGAGGAGAATTCTCCACAGAGCTTCATGGTTGATATAATCAAATGCTTTCATGAGGTTCGCAGAACATTTCCTGAAGTTGGCAGGCAGTGAAGATCATGTCGGTGGTACCTCAAGGTGGTATGAAACTGCATTATGATTCTGGGAGGATTTTCTCTGCAAGGGGGAGCAGCCAGTTAAGGAAAATTCTGGCAAGGATCTTTCTGGAGGTGGGCAAGAGGGTGAGTCCTTGATAATTTCCATAATCTGATTTTTCTCCTTTCTTGAAGATAGTCACAATCATGGCATTCCTAAAGTAAACTGGGATTTTTTATGAATTCCTGATCTTGAGGATTAGAGCAGAAAGTTGTTGAACAAGTTCTCCTCCTCTTTATTTGAAAATTTCAGCAGAGATTTCATCAGGTCCATATTACCTTATCATTATCTGATCTCTAGTTCAATTATGTAGCACATCTCCTGAAGACATTTGATCTCCAGTCTGCAATTGCTCCTTTATGGTGTTTTTCCGAGACTCAATTCCACTGACTTCTGTAGGAAATTGTATTGCGATCCAACCCACAAATCAGTCTGGGTTACCCCTGGCAGTTTTATCTTCTCTTTGCAGGGCTGGGCTGGATCGGACTAGTGTTCAAAATGGCTATAAGTTTTGTACCCTTGACAGAACTCACTACTGATTGGCAAGGAGCTTCCAGCTTCTAACTAAAGGGGTATGTATGTACATGTGGGAATGTCTGCCCTTAATGCAGCCTTTCACACTAGCTTCAAAACAGCTACTGAGCATGGTTAACTACTTTCTCCACTCCCTTCTTTTCAGTCACTTCTTTTCAGTCACTTAAAGCTCTATACTGCCACCTTGTCTGGGAATGTTTCCATATCAACACAGAGCAAGTAGAAACAGCTGTAATTACAACAAGTGTTTTTGGCTGAACCCCGTGAAATAGAAAAGAAAAGAAAAGAAAAGAAAAGGGGGTTACAATAGGTTAAAATTCTTTTTAAAATGCTATTTTCAAATAAAAGCTTAGTTTCAAGACCTCACAGTTGTGAATAAACCATCCAAATGTAAGCCAATATGGTGCTGTCATAGGGCTTCTCTATACGCACTCTTGGTTAATCGCAAGCTGGGGTGTAAATCTATCCCCAATACCCTGTCAGATGCCATACTGGCTCTTGATCTTCCCTTTTAAATGTCCCAGTGTACCACAAATTAAGTGTTCATATGGATAAGCCTTTACTGACTACAGACTGAAACAATCACTCTGAGAAATGTGAATTACCTCCTACTTGTCTCAGATATAAAGAAACTTCGAAGGCCAGCCTCAAAGCATGTAAGATAGACATTAAAACCTGGGAACTCATTGCACTGGACAGACCCAGATGAAGAGGTCTGTGCCATGAGGCCATGCCCACTTTTGAAGAGCAGCATGTGAGGTCTCTGCAGGAGAAGAGAGCATGTTGTAAGTCTAATGCCTCATCTCCTCCCGCCAACAATGACTACATTTGCAAGACACATGATCGCATTTGGAAATCCAGGCTCAGACTCGTTTCCCCTTTTGAGAAGCCATAAAAACAAACAAGCCCATAACTCAAGTCAACGCTGGCTGAACGCTCATCTGTTGAAGTGATAGAAGAATCCAGCAACTATTTGTCTCAATGGAGTGCTAACTCTGAAGCCAACATATAATTTAACTTTTAAAACTGTTAACAATGTATTTGAGACAGATTCTGATCTCAATTACTGTCTTCTGTTGCATTACTCTGCTGTAACAGAGATCAGAATGTGACTCCGTTTATTTATTAAATAAGTATCTATACTTATCTGTAAATAACCTATGCACAGTGGTGGTTTCAGGAGGCAGGGAGGTATCCTTGCTGCAATCAACGTTGGTGGTATTGTAATGCAAATAATGGATTGTTTGGTCCTGTTTTACCTCTCTGTCAGTCACCTTGATATCACAGATTACCTTGTGTTTCATGGTCAGTTGTTACCTCCTATGTTTGTGGTGCATTTTCCAGTATTTCAATTATATTTCACTTTCCTTTTATAAGTATGGTGCAAATCTACTTATTCCATACTGTCTTGGATGCATGCTGTTTCTTGGATGCCTACTATTCTAACACAGACTTGAGAAGGGCTGGTGTGGAACTGTATTATCCTAGGGGGAGCTCTGGGAGGGTTAGCACATAATGCCCTCTGCAGAGAGCTAGTTCTGCTTAATGCAGGTTCACCTCCTTTGTGTCCTTCCTGGTGCTTTTGAGAACGGCTAGTGCAGGCACTAGCATCTGTAAGTAGTCCTTGCACTCAGGGGAGCACAGGAGGTACAATTGTAGTTGGCCACTGCACAGTGGCGGGGAGACAACCAGTGGTAAGGTTCTTTATTTAACATCCCTGTCCCCACACCTGCCCAGTGGCCAGAGACAATCTGGCTCTCACTGTATAGTTCTGACATGCTTTCTCTTTTGAGGACATTTTACTATACATCTTTTTAAACTGTCCTTTTACCCTATGCTCAAGTGAAGTGAATTCTGGATGTGTCATGATACAAATGAAATATTTGTTTGAGATATTTTGTAAATATCTAAATATTGAATTGGATGCATTTGTGCTCTAGCAAATGACCTTCCAGTCATAAAAAGAGTTTTTTGCCTCCAAAGGATCTCCACGTGCTTTGCAAACTTAAAATGAGATGCACTCTATACACAGGAATCACTTCACCTAGCACTGGACCACAGCCAACCCCTGTGAAGAGAAGTGCAGCACCTGATTAACAGCACACACAACACTACACAACAATTTAGGGCAGAGAGTGAAGAATATCTTTGCAAATTAAACTACAGGAGGAATGTAGGTAGGCTGAATGTAATTACCCAAGTTGGAATTTGGCCAGGACACTGCAGGTATGGTGAATAAATTCCCTGGAAAGGATTGTAGTGTGATTTCAGAAGGAAAAGGTATGAAAATTATTTCATGTACAACTCTATTCTCTGTGTATTATGGTTTCTATGGAAAAAAATGTGTTGGGAAAATAAACACCTATGTTGATCTGTAGAAACCCTACTTACAGATAACTCTAATTTGAGTGAAAATGAGACAATGATATTCTAATTAGTAAACTATGATTTTATTTGAAATAAAGTGGAGAAACTTGCCAAATGTAGCTCCCCACAATGCAGCAAAGTATATTTCTCATCTAGCATTAAAAGGTACCATTTGTTTGATATTAGTGTGTTGAATTATTAATTTTATCACAGCTAAGATGACAGCTAATATTAGAACATTGAATTATTAATTTTGAAATGTGGCTGTAAAAAGGAGAATAAACATAAATTGAGACACATTTTAGGTAAGATTTGCCTTTCTTACATATTCTATTTAAGAAAACAAAACATAAAAGGCAAAGAAAATATTAAAATGTTGCCAGCTGATTTTTTACCAACACTGATAACATTTCCTGTCTACTCTACTGAACTTTGATTATTATATATTTTACATATGCTGTGTCAAAAGAGAATCTCCATGTAATTTACTTGGCTGTGGAGTGCTTTTTGGGGTACCTGGGCCAATGAATAAAAAAGAAGCATTTGAAACCCTAATAAATTAGCCATCTCTGTATTCCAAATGAACCAGCTGAAAAATGCAGGTTATTCTTAGGGTATAGTAGGTACATTACCTTTTTAACCCTTGTTTTCCTTCCTCATTTTTCATTCTTGCTTACTTCATGGCTTAAGGTACATAAACACTTCAGGGCCTGTATTCCTTAAACATGGTTTGTGGGGTGGTGGTTTTTTTTTGTTTGTTTTTTTTTTTTTTGAGGTTTCAGTCATAAGAGCCAGTGCAGGATTTTTCTGGTTCAGCTGCTGCTCTACAGGCTAATACTGACTTTTTTCCTGTCAGATGTCTCCTTTGAAAGCATTCCTTGTCCCCCATTCTCCATATGAGGATGGTAGTTTCAGAACCTTCCTTACTCCATGACAAAACAAGAAAGGTTCCCAGGTGTCATATGCACTTCTTTGAGAAACTGCCGTCCATGCCTATTGGGGTGCTGGGCATAACTTGGGTAAAGCTGGGTTGCTGAATAATATATATCTATTTTTGAGAGCAATACTTCTGGCCAAAAAAAGAGAAACAGCTGTCCATCCCCAAGCTTCACTAGGAATTAATCCAGCTCAAAGCTGGATTAACTTCTATTTAAAAAAAAACTGTATTCCCGGTCACATATGGCGATTATTTAGTGTCCAAGCATTAGGCAGGGCTAGCTGTGTAGGGTACTAGAGGCATATTTCAGTCACATACTTTATTCCACTTACAAACTAGTGCAGGGAGAAAAGGTTTCTGCTGCCCATATGAGTTTAGAGAGAGAACTATTCCATGTGGAAGGGTCAATAATTAATTGCAAAGCCATCTCCCACCACTGAGGAGTTCACACTGTGGTGCAATTACAAACATTATGTACCATAATAAAAGGCCAAATCATGTGGCATTATTTCATTGTTGTAGAAGAGCCAGGGGGGATAAGGTGTGATCCTATAATATGCCTTGGTCATTGGAGGTGCTCAACATCAACTTCCATTTGTAGTTAAGGATGTCAATCACCTCCAGGAATTGCTCAACATCTTGCAGAATTGAGCCTTCTGTTGCATATTCAACCAGGTTCTTATGCATTTGCTTAACTTTAAACCAGTGAGTAGCCTCACTGAGGTCAATGGGGCTACTCATGTACTTGAACCTGGGCATGTGGTTCAGTAGCTTCCTGAATCAGGGCCTATGATTAGAAACAGTGTTGAGGAAAGATGGGCTGAGGGAGCTGTCCAAAAGAAGAAATCTCCATAACATTAAGAGAAACCCATTTGCCTACTACCTTTGTAAATGAAGTCAGTGATTTTACTCACATGCTTAAAGTTAACATCGCGTTTGGGTACCTTGCTGAATCGGAGTCAGAATGCAGACATCCATCAAGAGAAGGCTCAGGAGGGAGGTCAGTAATGAAAGTATAATAGGGAAAACCCCTTGCACTGCATGAGCTCATTCTGTGCTAACAGCTTTGGAAGTTTGGATGAATGTTATATTAATCTTAGCTCATTTTACAGATAATGCAGTGTCAAGTGCATTATAAATACTTGTATGCTTCACAGTTGCAGTTATTACCCATATTGCGGTGTGATGTGAGTTAAATATAGTCTGCTAGAGGTATGTGAAATGTTCAAACCAGGTGATTTGGATTTTGGTGTGAGTTTTTGTTACAAACTCCGATCTAGAGGAGGAGTAAGTTGTTAATGAGAAGCCAAATTTTCAGGGACACTGTTGCATCTTCTCTTGGAGACATTGTTGATGTGCAGCCCTTCTCTGCGTGGAAAACAGAACATCAATGGCACAAAAGGTGGGTGCTGTGCCTGTTTTTCTGCTCTGCTGGAAGTCCCAGAAGTGGCTTCTTCCCTTCATTGGGGTCCAAGAGAACACTATCTTCTCTCTCCATCCCTCACCTTGAGAATTATGAAGGGGCTAGTAGTAGCTTCTTCTCACCCTTTCCAAACAGTGACTCTATGCTAGTAGTTCCCTTTAAATCTCAGTGGGAGTCCCAGGAGTGGCTCCTCAGACCATACGAGGAGATCTCTGATGACAGTACATATTCTTCTTCCCCTCTGTATGTGTATATCCATCAGGGTGAACTTGTTTTCCCTTGTGGGGGATTCAGAGATGGTTTAAGTAAAGTGAAAGTGGGTCATATCACACAGAATCACAAGCTACTTGTTGTCTAGTCAGATACTTATAAACAGTGCTGTGGTGCTTTGATGCACTGTGTGATATCACCATAGAGTTCCTCTCAGCACCCCAAGCTTTGTATCCATTGTTCCCATTGAGGGGGAGCAGGAGGAGTGCAAATGATGTAAAATCTTTTTTAAAATTGACCTTCTCTAATAGCAAATGTTAAAAAATTACAAGATAACTACTCTAGCCATCCTTTAAAGGTGATTCTTATCAAACAATGTGTTTTTGAATTTCTCTGGTTTCACACATTACTGGTTATGTTACCTATTACAAGGGATTCAATGACACACACTTTCTCCCTGCAGCATTTTATTTTGACACATCTCAAATGAAAATGCAGCTCATTATATTATACACAATTCAAATACATTGTCACCTGTTTTTTTATGCATTCAAATATGTTTCGTTTGCTGAAGGTATCTGATTCCCCCCCCCCCCCCCCCCGCCCCGAAATACACTTGTGCACTAATATTTTTATGCAGAGATTTTGTTAATCTAAACATGGGGGTAACTGTAGACTTTGCCTTTCTTTTCCTTGAATATTTCTTTGGGCTCTGGATATAGTTGGAGTCTTACCCTGTTCTATCTTCTGTTTTTATATTGGGGGTTGGGGGGGGGGAAGGGTTCCCAAGAGAAACCTTTGAGCTATTGTCATGGTGTTATTTTTTCCTGAAAAAGGTTTACTCAAATAGTTAACATTGTTTATATGGGTTTTTAAATTTTCTTCTATATAAAAAATTACCTCATTCTACACCTGTGTTGAAGGGCTGCCCCTTTAAGAGTAGGCTGGATTGACAACCCCCTTCGGGATATAATATATGAGTTACCAGAAGGAAAGCCAATCTGAGGGAGGTTGTAGTGAAGGAAAGACATGTAGGCCCTACACTAATGAACTTAGAGCTTAGTAAGGAAATCCAATTATTAGGTTTGTGTGGTCTGCGTGTCTTTCCTTTTCTTTCCTTTTTCTTCTGTTGCTATTAAACTGGGAGTTGGCCTTGTATCCCTGTCAATAAGTTTGCAATTCTTATGTGAAATTTTGGTCAAAATGGGTGGCAATCTTATGAGCACTCAACCACAATCGATTTTAAATGATGGAAACCTAAAGATATCAATTGTCCTTTCAAAGTTTCACAAGAATGTCATTTCTTGCAAGATTTCAGCCACTTCTGACCCAGTGCTCAGAACCAAGTCTACTCGAGTTTCTAATCCACCCAGAACCAGAACTGGAGAAGTGGCTTCAGACCTAAACCTTTGTAAAATTCTATGGAGTCTGGATCTGAGAGTTGAGTTTTGTCTGACTTCTAGTAAAAATAGAAGGCCTGGTGAGCTTAGAGTTTATTGATTCTCCATGAAACCTGACACACAAATCTATTCTATGAATGTTCAAGGGACACAGCTAAATCCAGCAGCTAAATTAGTTCCAGATATCAGAGGGCATGTACGTAGGCCTCTAAGTTTATTTCCCATTCTCTTCTAACATTATGCAGTAAAATAACATTTCTACATGAAGCAATCCAGATAGCTAATTACATTATTTATTTTAATGAACATCATCCCCAGAGGAAATCCTAACTTCACACATGTTTGTAAAGGAAAACAAAGTTACCAAAAAAACCCTCAATGTAAGAAAATGACCCTCCCCCTCCCAGTTATCTTGGTACTGTAGTCTCACAGTAATGTGTTGTGCTGCCATGTTGGAGTCCTGAGTTTGGGGATAATCTCTAAACTCTTAGTCTGGACCTGATGCAGATGGTCTCTGGTTGCAGAGTGGTTGAGAGGGAGAAGAGTTGAGTGTGCTGACCTCATCTCAGAATGAGCACATCAGAAGATCTTTGGAGCAACATTAATTGTGACTTTCACAGAATTATTGATGGAAAGGATGGAAAAAATCTCATTAGTCTTGCCCCATATACTGCGGAGGGCAGTTCCCCGTTCTTTCCTACAGTCTTTGTTTGTTTGTATTGCAGCCGTGTTGGTCCCAGGATATGAGAGAGATGAGGTAGGTGAGGTAATATCTTTTATTAACAGAAGTTGGTCCAATGAAAGATATTACCTCACCTACCTTATCTCTCTAAAATATACAAGCATTTTCCGGGCCTGATGCCTTGACAGCATCTCTTAGTAGCCTGTTCCAAATCCTAAACTGTTGGGCAGAATGAAAGATTTTTGGAAGGAGAGGCGCCTGAAGAAATACACCAGGATAAAGTGGGAAATATCAAGAATAATGGTAAACACTTTGGTTTCTGAACGAGTAAGGGGTGTGTGATGGGAAACAAACATTGCCAGAAAAAACATAATTATAAAAATGAATTCCCTTCTTATACCCCTTGACTAAATACAGCAGAATAAATGTGTTCCTATATAAAATGAATTATGCAGTGATTCTAAATATGGTGTGAGAATGAGGAGTATATTAACTACTGAGAGAAAGAGAGAGAGGGAAGAGTATTGGGGAATACGTGTAGTCTCGTGTGTGCCTGGTGCTTCATTTGTAAGAGAGGGGAGACTGAAAATGGGGGGAGGGTGAGGGTCACGTGAAAGGGGAGTGTGTGTCCTGCTCCATGAGTATCCTATTTTTTTGTGGGCCATTAATGCTATCATAATATGGAGCCTTAGTACGTGCAAATTCATTTAACATTCTGTGAGGAATTATATCCAGGGTAGCCTGTCAATTTTTGATCAGACCAGAGGATGTGGATTTGATACCTCAAAGTTTATTTTTGATTCTTCTCACAAAGGAAGGATTTTGCCTCTCCTACCCCTCAAAGTTACCTTTTACCTAGAGTCAGATTAAGGTTTTATACTATTTGAATGAGCTCTTCACTCCAATCCCCCTTTTTCTTGCCCTTCCCTTCCTCTCCCCACATACTAGAATCTTTCATACAGGCTATATCACTGAATGTTCTACTACACCGTGTACAGCCCGTCACTATGTGAAGTGTTACTAAAACATAGAATCATACTGGTTTTATTTCCAATTCCTCCAATTTCTACATGCCTTCCATCATGACAGATCGTCTTACTGTTTATGTTCTCAGCCTGTGCAATTCTTACCATATAACACTCATTGTGTTTGATGTCTTAGAAAGTTTTCTTTGTCCCTCCAACCCCCAACCCCAGTTCACCTATTCCGTATCACTGGTAATGTTCTGAACATTCTGCATGTCTACCACTGCCCTCTGCTAACTGGAATGTCTGCTCATTCCACCTCTTTGAGTCTGAGTCTAGCCTATAGGATTATAGAAACCCTTCTACTATCTATAACAAAGAATCTCCATTAGTTTAAGCAGCAGAGGTTTTTGTTTCTGGAACAGAAGGTTGAGTCCTACCTTCACTGATGATAGCAAAGGACACATGGTCATGATGTGTAGAATACCTTGCAACCCTGACATCTATCAGGCTATTATATCATATTGTATGGCATGATACTGAATTACCTCCATGGCTTCAATGAATAAGAAAAACATTCTATTGATATGTTGATGAGTTGTTTGATCAGCTCTGTAAGATGAATGAATAATGAGGAATATGTGTTAAATAGCTCAACATTTGTCAAATTATTCTAGTAGTGATTAAAACCCGCCAACTGGCCGCTCCCTCTCAATGACAGATAGAGTCAAAGTTCCCAATATCATAAGACTACCTTAAATAAAATTATTTAATCAGTTCTGTCCTTCCACCTCATAGTTACAATATAGTCTTAGGGTATGTCTACATGGAAAAAAACCAAAAAAACCTGCGGCAGCTAGTCTCAGAGACTTGGTCTACAGACTTGGGCTTGCACTCTAGCAATAAGCATAGCCAGACAGACATTTGGGCTCAAGATGAGGCTCAGGCTCTAAAACCCAGCAAGCAGGTGGGATTTAGGGCCTGAATTACAGCCCAAGCTCGCATGTCTATACAGCTATTTTTAGCACCATACCAAAAGCCCAAGGCTGTAGATGTGGGCTCTGGGACTTGCTGCCACCATTTTTTTTTTCTGTGTAGAAATCCCTTAGAGCCCTCCTCCATGCTGTCAGATATGCTATTGCGAACTTGGACTTTGTCTGTCATTGATAGAGAGCTGACAAATTTGAGGATTTAAATCACTACTAGAATAATTTATTAGAGAAATTTTATGGTATTTAATACATTATTTCATACATTTCCCCATTATTTATTCATTTTACAGAGCTAATCAAACTAGTCAACGTATTAGTTAAATTTATTCCATGACTTCGGTAATTTTTAAAAATAAATTATTTGATTGACTGTTTTAGCTATCTGTCCTGTCCAGTCCAGTTCAGCCATTCTCAGACTTGGCACCTCCAAGTCATCCATGGTTTCTTCTTGTGATTCACTTCTTGTGTTCATATCCCATAAGCCTCTATTGTCATGGCAAGGAAGCTGGTTTTGATGTTGTTGGGGGAGACATTCTGGTGAAGGGTCTTGGTGCTGCTAGGCATAGGCTTAATGGGGTGGATCTAGGTCTTCCTCCCTCTCTCCCTCATCTACCCTGTACTCTACTTCCAGAGAAGCACTGCTTAGATATAAGTAGCTGACTGAATGCTGGAAGTAGGGGCGATGGGGCAAAGGCAGTTGACTCCTTATCACTTTTAAGCTGTGCTTCATTGGACCACGAGAAGATAGAAGTAGCAGCGGTGATGGGGTGGCAGGAGGTAGATGAACGTCTCCCTTCCTGCTCTTTAATTTGTTCTGCCTAGTAGCACTAGATTTTTTGTGATTTTGCCACCTGTCCTTCCCCCAGCAAGACCCTTTCAACCACTTGAGAATCATGTTTCCCAGAGTAATGCCAATCACTATAGCATCTAACCAACGAGCGATAATTTGCCCATCTCTAACCACCATTCTTAAGGGCTAGGAATTCTTATCCAGTATTAGTACTCTAGGATCGCTTTCTCCATTGGGCCACAAGTAAGACTATCAAAGGCAAAGGATCAACTGGCCATGCTCAGTTAGCCAATGTAAACAATCCAACTTGGCAGGGGAAACAGCCTTCCCATCCAAAGCCCTTTTCCAGCAAGAACAGTTTATTTCTAATTTCGGGCAAGGTTTCTGGCTCTGAGCCAACTTTCCTCACTGCCCCTCAAATGCTACTTCCTGGTGCCCCCAGATTGACTTTACAGAGTGTCTTAGGAATCAAACTTTACTGAATAGCAAAATCAAAATGTGAAAATCAACCTGTATTACTACATAATATAATCATGAAAACAATATTCCTTAACTGTTGCCTGTCTTTAACTTCCTGTACTGAGTGCTTTAGTCTTTTATATAGCTGTTCATCTGAAGCACCTAATGATGGCACTGAAGCAGGAAGAGAGTTTAGTCTGAAGACTTTCTTTCATATTCTCCATGTGATAGTTTGATATTTCTCTTCCAGATTTTGCATTTATTATTTGGGTATCTTCACTTCAAATGCCTCCTTCAGCCTCTTCAGTCCACTTTAGTTCTATTTTAATTTGAGAAGCTTGTGCTAGTGGGATGGATGTAAGGAGTGTGTGCCAGAAGCCAACTGTTTCCTAAAATGTTAGGGGTCTCAGGCTGAAAAATAAACATTGAAGCTGTATGATGCAAAGCAGTGAGTTGAATCCTCAAAGAGGTAATAGCTAGTATAAGGTACAAATACAATACAACTGAAAGTGTGTATATCTTCCTATGTCAAATTGGTGAATTTACTTTGAGGGCACAAGCATTTTGATGAATGGAAGGGTGTCCAATGAGGTGAAATTCACACTGTAGGAATGTTTTTGTAACTTTGCAGTTGTTTGAATGTTGAGTTATTCATATGTTGAGAAAACAGCAATATTTTTGTATATAAAACTTGTGAATATGCCAATGTTTGCATATTTTTTATTTTAAAAAACCTCTTGTCCAAAATAGGAGCCTAGTTTTGCTTGGAAATGGTGTTTGTTCAAAAAACACATATAACTTAGAAAGTATTTTCAGTTTATAATGAAACCAAAAATCTTCAACTTCAAATAATTTTGCTATTCCCTATGAGTATCTTGCACCCATCTAGAAGACAGGGTCATCAGCAGCTGGATTTATAAAGAAATCATACTTGATATAGAAATATAGCTATTTTATCATATGAGAGCTGACTATGTATAGCCTCCATGAGATTTTGCATGGAAGGGGTGAAAGCATGTTAATTTCTCAAACTGTGGAACAAATTAAAGAAAATATCATCTAGTGTACCTAGCCACAGTGTCAGTTGCAATTTTAACCATATGCACCTGCACAGTGTGTCTGGAAGCCAGATGCTGCCATTGTGATATTGCAGTCCTCATTTAAAGAGAAGGAAGTGAATGTTCTTTTCAGAGTATATAATGCAATAGTTCCAGGGTGGTTGAAAGCAGAGATGATCCTGAACCCCACCCCCAAATCCAAACAACCTTTTTTCTTGAATTTTGGGAAAATTCAGACCTAGACCTCTCTGTTTATAATATGAACTGGAAAGTCAGATCTGAACACAAAAGTTCAGCTTCAGATCAGGATTCAAACTTCATCTTCATCTCCCAATAAAAGGCATTCACTATTTTGGGGGAATTATTTAAATTATGAAGTCTAAAATATTTTTTGTTGATAAAGTAATATCATTTGTTAAAAGAAAAGGCTATTTTGGAAAGCTTTGCTAAGTAATTATAAAAATTAAGATAACTGTGTGGCTCAGAGAATGGCAATGGGATATAGTGTCTTTAACCTCCTAGGTTCCCTGTTCAAAGCTGGCCCTGGTCTCTCATGTCCAAAACTCATGATAGCTGTGTGGTGGTCTGTGTGAAATGAGTTGATGCTGTCACTCTAGTTCTTAAGTAGCAAGCATCCTCAATGCTAAAAAATACCCTCACTCTGAGTGCATTCTTATTGACAGTCTGAATATCCCTGCCACTTAAAAAGTGGACTGAGAGTACCAACTCACTTCAGACAGAGCACCACACAGCCATCCTGAGTTTTGGTCACGAGAGACTACTGAACCGTGAACCTAGAACTGGCATTGTTGGTATGGAAGCCAAAAACTAGCAAGTCATGGAGATAGAGCTGTTCTCTCCTCCACAGAAGTGTTCTCACCAGAGCAGGAGTGGGACAGTTTGTTTGGGGGATACTATGCTGCTGCCATCCTGTTGTACAGTTCTGTGGGAAAAAGGGCTGTCAGCCTATCACCTTGCAATAGCCTTAAATCTATACATAAAATATAATCATAAAGTGAGAGCAGCTTTAAAATATATATGATCCTCTTTTACTAAAATTGTATAATTTGTGTCTCGCATTGTAATTACACAGCGAGATTTCCTATTGAATCTTTTGGATATAATAATTCACTTTTATCATAATGCTTGAGACATAATTGTTTCACCTCTCTTAGGACACACCACAGATTTTATTCTCCTCTTGCTATCTATGGGAGCTACACATATAAATCACCATGCATTGAAAGCAGAATAGACCTCATATTCCTAGTAACTTCTAGTGATTTCCAAGCTATTATCCCAAAATAGTAATAAACAATTATTAAAAATAAAGCGGTCTTTCTACAATGTGAGATATAGCAACATGATAAGATATTTTGAGAAAGTCCCAAATACCATAAAATGTAATTTCACTGTTTCACTTTTCTCACTTTATTAGGGATTTCTTAACATAATACTGCATTTTAATTCAAAGTGTCAGAGAGTCAGTGGTATACATTTTGCAAACTGCCAGAGCAGAGTCATTGGATTGAGCTTTCAAATAATCATACAACTATATAACATGCCTTTACATGTCAGAACCTGAAGAAAGAAAATTTACACACAACAATGTGTGTTTTGTGGATGGCAATAAGCCACCCAAATCTAATTTAATCAAATATTTAAAGAGGTAATAATTAATTTTTAAAGAATTGAAGTGAACCATAACTAGGAATAAATGTTATTGTTTATTTTAATGCCAGAACAGTATTCCTGATTCAATTTTAATATTTTATTAAGCCAGTAACTTTCGTATTATATTTTGTCAGGTTTTTGTATTCTTGCTGATATTTTTTCCCCGAACACAGTTGGAATTTTATCGCCAACCTTAGAATCACACATTTCCTTCATTTTTGGGGGTCTGTTGTAACTAATGAAATAAGGTAAGGATTTTTTTTAAACAAGCTACAATATTACACAGTGTGCTTCTAAGCATATCCTCTCCTTTTAACATGTCCTCTTGTTGCAGTTTTGTTTGTAATTTTTTTTGCTATTGTCATTCCTAATTTTAAACTATTAAACTACTAATTAGCAATGAGGATTTTAAAGTGAACCACTCCTCATACCTTTTAAATATAAATTTGATTCTGCCTTTGTCCTTTTGTTTTGTTTTTGTTTTTTGATGGATTGTGTCTCACGTTTTGAGCCTTTTGTACTTGAAATTGTGGAAGCCTGTTTATTGCACTCTGGCTCCAGCCTTAGTTAAAGGTGTGAACTACCAAAGTGGAAGAGGGCACATGCACATTAACACTATAGTGGAAAACATCACTTGACAGATGGATGCATGTTAAATGGATGTCTGAAGAAAGGTGTTTGCAATAAAAATCTTGAGTATGGCATCAGAGGAGACCACACAAGTTTTCAGTTTTATGTTTGTAATATATATGGGTCAGGCTTGTTCTAGTTTCTACTCTTATTACCATTGTGTACTTTTTTCTGTTCTCCTTTAAAAATCTTTGATAGAAGATGAGGTGTCAGAGTTCTTATGCCTCGTATCTATCCTGCCACATACTATGACTATTTTCAGGTGTTCAGTCATTATATTTGCTAGCCATAAACATTCTGCTTTATTTACTGTGGATGAAATCCTGATGTCTTTACATGCTTTTTACTAAGGCCTTACTCAGGCAAAACTCCTATTCAGTTTTGCCTGAATAAAATCTTTAGGATTTGGGGTAAAATCATGTCCCTATGAAGTCTATGGCAGTTTTGCCACTGAATTTGGTGGGGCCAGGATTTCACTCTTAGACTTCAGGATTTGACCTAAAATCTGAGAAACAATAATATAATGGTCAGTTAATTGAATTAAATAATACCAATTAGAAACACAGTAATATAGGATTTGCCCATTTGGGGCAGTACTGGTTGAGTCCAGTTACGTTTCCATTATCAGTCACCAATAACTGACACCTCAGAAGGAGGTGAAATCCCTATCAATCCCATGATGAACTTACCCAATTGTGAAATTGATTACTGTATTGGCAGAAAGGCATTCGGTACTGCACCCCCAATTTACAGTCAGAAGTATGAGGTTTGATAACCTTTGTCTGAACAGATGTAACAACTGAAATGATAAATTCTTAGTACAGATAAATATCCAGCACAGGAGCTGGTCAAATGTTGTAAAAACAGCATTCATGGACTTTGTTTACATATGTTTGGCTTGATCATGGTTTTTGTTACTCTGGAACATTTGTGCCAATGGTCTTATTCCATTCTACAAATACCCGTATTTATATGCCTAAGTTGTCAGGTGCACTGTCTACCACAAGTATTCAGATTGGATGCTAGGGAGATGTCTGCGGATGGCAAGGGGGTGAAGGGGGAGGGAGAAATCCTACCCATCCCTATTATGGAACTTCTATAGAGCACTTGGGTGTCCTCCATTCTCACTGGCTAATGGGAGTGTCTGTACAGTGATGGGTCCGCTACTTGCACAGAGGTCTTTTGTGACCTTGGATTTGCCCTTTCACGAGCAAACAAGAGTACTTATTGTTCAGTATTTGTTATTTGCTATTCTTATTTTTATTGTACTATTTCATAGCGTTCCGTTATCCAATCCAGCAGCAGAATCGCTACCATGTGACTTAGGTTACCAATGTGTCACTATGAATAACAACCAGCTAATAGTCAAAAAGGTTACATTTCATATGCTAAAATCTGTTCACTTAAAGAGTTACAGTTTGCAAAAGTCAAAGTATGTTGTGGAAGAATTTGTAAGCAGAAAAGAACAACAACATTTGTCACATTATCTGAAATAATTAATCTGACCAGTTATACTAAGCGACTTTTTATATTTTATTCTTCTAATATGAAAAAGAAAGTCATAGATTCTTAAAATGCCATGAATTGACGGAAATAAGGGCTGGCACATTTCTTTTAAAACACTGCTTGACTCTGGTAAAATAATTTGAATGGAGAGTGACTGTATTAGAATTGTACACAGTCAAGCCCACCATACTAAGGGTTCAAGATGAGTTCTGTCAACTCTGTAGAGCCCAGATCCTGCAAACACTTAACGCACACGTTTAACTTTATGTACATGAATAATCCTATTGATGTTAATGGAATTACTCACATAGGTAAAAATAAGGATGTGCATAACTTTGCAAGATTGGGGACTAACTCTGCTACTGTGCTTTGAGATCTTCAGATGAATATAACAACTAGATATTATTATTACAGCTGTACGCTGATCAACATTTGATCAAATCACAGATTGTTTTCTAAATGTGCTAGGACTGAACCTTAAGAACTTAGGTGAAGTTATTTTAAGGTTTAGGTGTCAGATTCTCAGCTGATCTAAATCAGTGTAGTTCCTGTATATAATCAGGGGTGTTATACCAACTTATACTAGCTGAGGATCTAGCCCACGTTGTCTTTAAGACAGACTCTCCAGATACTACACAAGTATGTATGGTTATCACAGTATATTACAGACAATGGAGGTATATTTAGTAGTGAAAACTACGACACTCACAAGATATTTCATGTTTATATATTATAGTATTCCCAAATCTTGATTCACAAGACAACTCAATTTAGAGATCTTTTTGATCTGCTCTGTGCAAGCCATACTGTTTTAAAATGCAAAAAGTCATGGTTTCTGCATAGATAGAAAAAGGGTTGTTCTCTGTAACTAAAGTATTTTTAACTGTGAGAAAAGAAATATGAATTAAAATGAATGCATATAAACTCACATGCACTGCATGAGCATTTTAGCAATAAGAACTTAGAAAACTATTGAAAGTTGCTTCTGACTTGGATAATTTACTTTTAATTTAGAAATGTTGCAGCCAAGATTTTTTTAAAAAAATATTTAAGACAAGTAACCATCTGTCATAAATGATAGAAGTTGAATATAAATAAAATAGTGCTTGGAGGATTCAGAGGGAAATTGCATGCCAAACCTATCCATGGTGTAGGCAGCAGGAACACTTTTAGATGTCAGGAACACAAAGCAGTTATTTTGGCCAGGGCTTATTTTGCTGTGCATGGTATGACTTGTTGGCGGGCCTGAACTAGGACATTATTAAGCAATTTGGGCTGGAGCATCGTTATGCTCTATGAAGAATTTAAGGAAGATCTTGACTTGAGCCTATTGCAAGAGGAGTCATGCTGTGCCATTCGGTATAAACATATAATCTGTCTTATGCCACTGGCAGATTCAAACACCTAGTGGGATAAGCTGGGCATTCGTGTTCAAGGTTTTATATAAGGTAACAGCTGCTTTGGTCAGGCAGTTAATTAAATATGTTAATTTTCCATGCAACCAACAGTAGTGACAACAGATCAAAGAGGGATTTTATGACATTTCAGGGTTCCCTAATGTACTGAGGACAATAGATTGCACCCACACCATCTTTCATGCCCCTTCACAGAATGAAGCTGTCTTTTCCCTTTGGAAATAGCTTTATTCTTTGACTCTGCAAATATTGTACATGCTTTGGTACCACTTACTGAATACTGCCAGTTGTCCCCTCTCCAGTCTTGAAAGGCTATTTGGGTCTAGTCCTGTAGTGATGTTGGATTAGTCAGAATATACAACAGCTCATTAACACGAAAAATATTTTTGTTTTTTATCTCCCCTCATGCAGTTCTTGCTAGAAATCTTTACTTACTGAATTGGTGGGGTTGAAACTGTATGCTCAACATCAACAGATATTCGATTCTTCAGATTTAGAGCCATGGAATACCTTGATTGCCTGGTATGTTGCATAATAGTCACATGAAAGCAATATAAATATATTCTGTGCATTGTGTTTTTTACAATATGATAATATCCCAAATGTGTCTTGAAGGAGGAGGCTACATGGACAAGATACATGAAAAGGAGTCAACTCTCATACTTAGATATAATGCTATTACAGCTACAATAGCTTGGGTAATGTAACTGAGCATATTCTTTCCCAAATGGTCCATAAAAGTTCGTGTAGAAGAAATGTAAACTTCATGTTAAACATATAAGGACTGGATGAATAATTATTCATACACCCACACAATTGGCTTACAATTTGAAATATTTGTTTTTATTTGGTTGGATAGCCACTAAAAGCTGATACTAGTCTTTGCTTGAATTTGATGTGTCACTTTTTTTGATGAGTGGCAGTGATGTTGTGACATATGTCATATTGTGTCATGTCACTTGAAATACATCAAGTCATGTTGTGTCTCATCACATTTACATGCAAAGTGATGTTCTTTAACATGACATGACGTGAAAAGAGGTAACACAACTGAACAGCTAAAAATTAAAGGGAAACTTGTGTAGAACTCTTGTAGGTTCTGACATGGGTTCCAAAATTGCCATTGCAAGGTGTCATGGAAATAACTACTGAGAAGTTTTCAAAACTTCCTGACACATTGGATAAATTACTTTGGGGAATATGTGCCTCTACCGGGTGCAGGACCTACCTACAGAGGCTCCAGGATATAGTAAGTAATAACATCTTGTTTTTTTCTCAGGCTGGCATTCAGAAGTGACCCATAATTGTCCTTAAGAAGATATTCTTTGGATTATGCCATGCATGACAAAACTACCAGAGGAGGAAGTACTCAACTTTAATTGAGGTTGGATTCATGTTGAAGAAACAATAGATCCTACAGGAGTAGGGTGGCCTACTAGTGCCCGTTGATAGCTTCAACTCCCTCATATCTTTCCTTGCTCAGCTTTTTCATTAGATGTCAGTCTTGAGGTTGAGTATTATTTCAGACTCAGAATAAAGAGCCTTTGTCTTCTTTAAAAGAAATAGTAAGTTCTTCTATTATTTTCCCATCCCATATAATTTTAAGCATTTAGGTAAATATTACAGCCATAATTGGAGTTTACCCTTGTGGTTAATGCCACAAGTCATTTATTTAGGAAAAGACTTCCTGGGAAAGGTAAGTCTTACATTGTGCCTGCTATGTGACAAGATTGAAGATCAGACTGATCTGAAAGCATCTGTCTATATGCCATTATGTGTTGGATCAACTGCAATTTCCAGAAAGACTGAAAGGTCTGTCCCAAGTAGAATACATGCTAGTAAACTAGGCCTCTCTCTGAGAAGGGTGATCTCTTCAGTGACCTGGAATAGCCTGGAGTGTGTGATCTCTGCTCTACCTCCTGCCCAATAGAATATCTTATTTTCTGCCTGTTTTGGTGATTAGGAGTTCAGAGTTTGTGTCATGCAGCATGACATAAATGTGATAATATATTGATTTCATGTTGTAAAAAGGATGTTTTGGTGAGAATAAAAACCCCCAAAATCTTAAACCAAAGTCTTTCTACTCTATAAAACATAGAGTGCTCTACTTCTGAGGAAGAAAAAAACCCACAACTTTGGGCCAGATCCTCAACGGTGTGAACTGGTCTACCTGTATTGAATAGGGATGATTATTTACACTATCTGAGGACCTATCCTTTTATTTTAAGAGTATTTTCCTAAGCAAGAAAACCATGATTTAAATTCAGATTTAAAATCTGAACACTTTAAGGTTCTTCAATCTTTGTTACATATGTCTAAAAATTCTGTAAATTACAATTTCATTACACACCTGTTGAATATCCCTGTTGAAAGTTAGGTATGAAAAACTTGGTAGTACTATGCAAAGTAAGAAATGCATACGTAGCAGCCTAAACATCAGTGCATCATTGCTGCTGTAAAACAGAGACAACTGCTTTGGTGACATTCACTGTTACTGTACGTTGACAAGTGCTCATTTAATTTACTACATATGGTCCTATGTTTCCATAGCTACTCTTGTGAATTCATTATTCATTAAATAAGTGATGAATTTGATCAAATATTGCAGCCACATGGCCGACACAAATGCATTCTAATATTATTAACACGTTGCCAACTTGCAACTCTTCGAAGTCTGAGTAAATGTTTTGACAAGAAGAAGCAGCAAGAACAAATAAGTAGTAGCAGTCTAGATGAAGTTCAGCCATAGTTCTAACAGCTTTAAAGTCTTAACAGTGTTTTCACTGGGGCAGTACCAGATAAATTGCTCTTATGTGTGCATACAAGAGACTAAAATTCCTTTGAAAGTTTATAATTTCTCATGGGAAAACACAACATAAATGTTACTTTTACTCATAGAAAAACAACACCATATTTTCCTGTCAACCTTTGCTTTTGGGAATTTCAAAGTTTTTGCATTTTTTCCCTGTGATTCTTTGTCAACCCATGGGACAGGCGTTTACAACATAATTTACTTTCAACGTGTCTCTGTAAATCATTGCAATACTCTCCTTTGCTGGGGGATGGGGGGGGGACACTCATGTCAGACTGACAACCCTCTTTTCCTAGCCCTCCATAGCAAAACAAAACAAAACAAACAAAGAACTTCAATTTTGGAAGTGTAGAACTGAAAAGGAGATATGCACAAAAGAAATTATAAGAGGATTTCACATGAAAATTTATATTTAGGTGCTTTCTCAGAAAAATATTATTTAGAATATATTTAAAATAAACTATATAGAATGTGTAGAGAGTAAAATGTGTCAATGGCAGGCTCTACAATTCTAGGAAAAGGCAAAAAGTTCTTTTTTTGAGGTGCTATCATTTTTTCTTAATGGTTTAAAGGGTGTTGTTGCCACTGTCATACACACAAAACTGTGTTGTCTTGGATTTAGGCTATGTTTAAATTGCCTTTCGTACAATGTCTAGGAACCTGTGGAATCATGCAGCCTCCCTTTTTTGAGACTGCTGCTAATATTAAGGCTTACTCAATTTTGCATTAGAACGTGATGACTTGCACATTGGTTGAACCTTCACCTTTTACAACCTTAATGGGGATTTATTAGCTATTTCACAGTGTGTAAATTTGAATCTAGGTCAGATGAGGAAGAAAAATAGGGCAAATCTGGGCCTTAAGTATAACCTGCAAATAATATATCAGACTAAAAAAATGGTGCAAAATTAAACAGATGATTAAAAGTGTCTAGAGCAGTCTGAGGTTTGAAAAAAGAGCTTGATAAATTAGGGGTGTGTGTAGTCCATTTGAGTTCAAACTCAGGTGACTGGTGAAAGTCTGGTTTCCACACTTATTCTGCAGATTAAGGAGTTAAAATAGCTTGTTAACCTGTATCTTCTAACTGTCTACAAAAGGAAATGTAACACAGGTGTGTTTGATCACAAGATTAAAGCTTTTGTCTACCATCAAATGGTCACAACATTAAAGCCATTTTAATGAGGTCTTGGAAGATAATGAATCTAAGTCTTTAATTCACTACAGAAGAGACAGCCTGACCCTGTTTTGACCTCTTTGCAGCCAGGTATCTAAAACAACATATTAGTCACACTTAGACCAAAAGATCTAAGAAAAATGAAATACCCAATACCTGCGTCTATCATCATCCACTAAAATTTTTTATCTGGTTCAGGTTTGCAAACCTTCCTGATCGGTACCCATGAAAATTGGTGAGAGATGGTCACTGCTTGAACATAAGCATCACATAACAACATTTATAGAAAGCATGCCAAAAGACAACTAACAAAGTAGTCTGGGGGAAGGAGGGAGAGAACAGCGAATAAAAATGAGTACATCTTACAAATTATGGGAACAGTTCAATTTATTATTCTTTGTGCTAATTAGGGAAATTTAGAAACTCAAAGGGGGTAGTGAATAATGGTTTCTGAGTCCTGTTCAGGTTCATACAATTGTGCATTCAATCTTCTATGCATCTGCACTATTGCTAACTTAATGTAGATTGTTTAGTTGTACTAAATATAATAAGCTCAAATAAAAATAAAATAAAGATCCTGAAAGGTTCTTCAAGCCAGATTTATTTTGGCATGCATATGCAGGAAACTATGTACTGTAGCTAGTTTTAAATACTGTATTTGGACACTAATTCTCAACTGCCGTCATCAGTTTGCTGACAGCCATCTGCTTGGACCCTGCTCCTTCCTCCCATCCTGCACCATTAAAGTACAATATTGACAGAAACAACTTCTGCAGCAAAAGTGGAAAAGTTAATAATGTAATTTAAGTCATGCAGATTTTTGCTCAAATGTTCTGGAGCTCCCCAGTAATTTAGTTTTACTCATGTGTTAATTTCAAAGTGCCCCATCCTCATAAAATAGGACAGTGTGCAGCCAGCTTTCTTTAGATGTCATTGGACAGGAAGGAAAAACCTATAGATATAATGTACCAAGCAGGCAGATTGTGTAACCTAATTCTAATGGCCAGTATGTGTACTCCCCAGAGAAACTGGATAGATTGGATGTGTGTTGTCACTTAGTACAGGAGAAAGGAGGCTGCCACAGCTGCGTGTCATTGTGGGTGAAGGCTACAATGGCACATGTAATAAATTGCTACAGTTCAAATTTATCTGAACAAGCATCTAGAGAAGTGAATATAGAAAACTTGAATGATCTCCATATAGTGTTAACTGCAGTAGGCTGCTTAATAGCTTAACACTTTGGGAAAGTACAATGGGGGGAGTGGAGGGGACTGCAGCCTTTCTTGCATTTGGCTAAAATCTCAAGCTTTATTAAGCATCTTGGATTTTGATTTTTCCCATATTGCTCAGAACGTAGCTTGTGACAGTGAGTGGGAGATGCTGAAGTATAGCGCAAAGCAGCAATACATTCAGGTCTTCTCATAAAATGCCAGTCAAACTCTTACACAGGTCACGGGGCAATGCACAATAGATGACATCACCACTAGTTATTAAAAAAAGTGAATACACACATATATATCCCTACATATAATTTATTTATCATACATATTTATAATACATGAATCTTTTATATTTTCTGGAGGTACTGTAGCTGTTCCTAGATTCACCTCTGTTATTAAATTTCCTGCACAACAAAATATAATACTTTAGAGAGACACAACATTTCTGAGCTGACACAGAGTCTTATCCCACCTGGACCAACTGTCTGCAATAACCCTTTTAGAACTGAGCCATTATATCCCACAAATTACTTGAAGAGAATTTTTTTTCTTTGATGATTTTGTGGTACAAAGTGAGATAGTCTGTCTCATGAGGAACAACACAATAGCTTTTTGCTGTACTCTGTAGGAGACAGGTCTATGGTCCTGAACCTACAAACACTTATACAAGAGTGAAGTCAATGGGATTACCAGCATATGTGTAAATTTTTGCAGGATTGGAGCCTTAAACAAGAAAACAACAAACAAATTCAATACAAAATACTATAGTAGGATTGGCCAAAAAATTCCATCTAAACAGTTTTTTAACAAGAAAATTCGGTTTTGACAGAAAATTGGTTTTTTGGCTCAATGAATTTTTTTGTGAAAAGTATCCGCAGAAAATTTTGATTTTTTCATCAAAAAACCAAACAGCCAAAAATGAAATATTTCAGTTTACAGCTGAAATTTTCAGTATTCAGTACTGAATTTTTCGGTAGAAACATACAAATGTATGTCTTTGGAGACTGTACCCTGACCTATTCTGTCCCACAAAATGAGTGATGGTTATGTAAGCATGATTTATCTAAAGCAATTTTACATCATATATAACTAAGTGCAGGCGTTCTTTTATTACATATATATCAATATCCATATATATTGCCTAACTCAAAACATCACTATTCTGGGAATAACTTGGATTATACAACATTGAAATCAAATAGAAACTAACAATAGCAAGAGAAGCAGGTGGGGATAGTTGATAATGATAGTACTCTAAAAACACAGTGAGAAAATGTATGCCAAATTCCCAATGATAACCTGATCATTTTGCTCACATGGCATATCTCTTTCCCATATCCTTATTCAGTTGCTTGTTATTTGATGGCAAGTAATCCAGGTCATACCTCTCTTAGTCTATAAAGTGCCACAGGACCCTTTGTCGCTAATCCAGGTCAGGGACTGTCTTCCTAGACATATCTAGAGCAGCACCCAGCATACTCTGGGCACTCAAATCTGTGACAAGACCCAGTTATTGTATATAATTGAAATAATAACCACTAAAGAGATTAACACTGCTGTATTTCAGTTGCTAAATTCCTGAAGTAGTAAATGTTTCTCTTTACCACTGGCTGAGTCTGATATTTTGGGCTTTTTTAATCCCCACAGCAATTTTCCAAGGAGGGAAAGAGAGAGAATAGTGTGTATTGTACTATATTGTGAATAAAATGAAATAATCAAATATTATTTCTTGAAGTTGAAAAATGATTTCTCAACTTTTACATAATTTTTCCTGATCCACAATGTAAATGGTTCTTCAGGACACATGGAGCCTTCACGCCAAATTTAGGCCATGAACTTGCATTGCCAGCTGCTCCCTGAGGGAAGACTCCTGTGCCTAGGCAGAGTCCCATTAACATCAATGGGATGCAGAACAGGTGTAGGGTCTTCCTGTGAGGCACAACTGGTGGTTTGGAGCTTGAGATCTCATGCAAGCAAGCACAACTATATAGTAGAGTTTCATTCACTTATGTCAGGTTTGAAATTGACACAAAGAATTTTTTTTTCCAGAAAATCTCCTTTCTTTCTAGATTACAATATTTTTTATCCCTGCCTGTTCTTCACCTTAATTGTCCAAACTGGTTATGAATGGAGTGTATAGCAATTACACTCTGAAACAGAGTAACCTCAGGTTTGGAGATAGTTTCTTTTCAAACCATGTGATTCATATCATATTAAAATTAAGTCACTATTTCAACAGACAAAATTCTAGCTTCAGAGACCGTACACCTGAACGTTTACTGTTGACTTTCTAGTGATTGACTAATGATGGTCAGGTACTGAAATACAGCCTTGAGTCCCAGATACATACAGTCCCTTTTCACCATGCTGGCTATGATAAATGGGTTTTTAAATGTGTGAAGATGTAATTTACTCCCATTTTAAGGCTACCTTATGCTGTCAAGTTATGTAAAGGGGCTTTAGAGTAAATAAGAATCAAGCCCTCAACATTTAACTGTTAAGTGAAAACGTTTGGCCATGTTCATATCACCTAACGCTGAAAGTGAGACAGGGAAAAATGTACCCTGCATTCTGCTCTGTGCACTAGAAAAGCAATAAAAGAAAAAAAAAGCCATGAGGACCCCCTTCCTTCCCAATTTAAGATCAAGGGAGTTTAACTGTGGCCCAAAAGCTTGTGGTCTCCCAGCTATGGAGCATGACCAGGCACTTAGCCAGGTGGCATGTATCTTGCCATCTGCAGAACATTACACCTGGAAACAATAGTGTGCACACCACCCCTGATGTGGCTCCTCGCAGTGCTGGCAAGATTTCACCCAGAGAACTATGTGCTAACTGTAAACACGCTGCCACATCTGTGGTGAGCATGGTTTACCACCCTTATCAGGCCACCTCATAGTATATTGTTAATGCTTCTCTTTTATGATCTGTAGCTGTAGGTGCTGAGGCATTCTCAATTAAGCCACAGACATAAACCACATGAGGAGATAAATTGTGAACAAGAGAAGTATGAAGAAGTTTCCCTTTCTATAATACTTCACATTCATCTTACGGTGCAGCTATATTCATTTTTTTTAACTTATTAAGATCCCTGTGTTTTCACTAGTATCTTTAGTAATAATCGGGCAGGTGATCAGCTATATCGAAAAGGGGACAACTGCAGACCAAGAACAGGGAAAAAGTAAACACATGGCTCTGAGGAATAACTTAATGGTGGGTGAAAAGCGCTCAGCCTGAGTAAAAATGATAAGGCATATGGCAATTTATTGAGTATTCTAAATGAATGAATTCAGAGTTTTTTAAAACCACACTATATTAGGGTTTGAAACTAGTCCAAATTGTCTGTCTGTCTGGTTACAAACTATGTGTTCAGTTTGATATGATGTGCCTAATCCTGCAGTCATAACTTGGGTCTTGGGATCTTATTCTTCCACTGAGCGTGTGGAGGACCCAGATCACAGTGCAACCAGTATGGTTCCATTGGTGGTATCAGGTTTTGGGGACCCCATCCTGAGGCTATTAAATTATTATGACCCTCCTCCCATAGAGAGGAAGCTCAACAGCCAAGGAAGGCTTCATTATGACTCTACAATTCATAGGGGGGATTTAATCTGTAGTGGACTCCTCTTCAGCGCAAAGCCTGATTATTCAGGCTGTACACCAGGGAAAAAATTGACACTCACTGTACTCAGATAAAACACCCCTTAGAGTAAATACTGCAGTTTTTTGGCTCACATATGGATGCATGTATATTTTCCCAAGCCAGCTATGCTCATCGTTGCTGGCTACTTTTGCATATTTGATACTTATTGCTTTTTTTTCTGGGAGTGAGAGTGTATTAACTTCTGTTCATATTGATTTTCAAAGATAAAACTTACACTGTGGTTTGATTCCTTTTTAGCAGCAAATCCATCTCTCAGAGACTTTAGAATAAGCTTACATTTTTGTACCTGAAGTAGCAATAGCATGGGATGAAAGCAGTAGAGGAAAACTATGTGGAAATTTTGAAGTGCCATGTATATTATGCTCCAGCCTTAACACTAGCTTATTTCAGCTAGCTAAATAAATAAAAATTGCACTAGTGACAAACACATTGTAGAAGAGTGTAAGTCACACCACATGCTATATCACCTTTCCAACATGTTTAATACGTATGATGAAGACTAAATATCCCTTAGACTGCAAGCTTTTGACATACAGCATGTCATAATATGAGTTGGTTATAGCACCTTGCGAAATAGGGCCACAAGCCTGATTTAGGTCTCAAGGTGGCAATGGAATATAATACATTTTGGACATTGAAAAAAACAATTTACAAAGGGCCCTATATATATCTCCTTTTCATGAAAAATCTTCTTACCTACTTAGGTGTGTTGCTTTGTGAGGTTCAGACACTTCTCCACCTTTAAAACCTGATCACTAGAGGTATAATACATGAATCACCACAGTGAATCTTAGCAAGCTCCCAGTTGGCACATGACACTGCTAGCAGGCTGCTCATGTCAGAGCCATAGCAAACTACAGCATGTCAGATCCATGCAACACCAGCTCTCTGGTGGAAAAAGACATTCGTCAATGTCTTATTGCAACTGACGCCTGCCTTGGGAATTTCTCACTGTAAAATTGTGGCCACAAGTCCAATCAAAAATCTGCAAAAGTTAAAAAAAAATGTCAACACAGAACTTTTTTATTATTATTATTATTCCCACTGAAGAGTAATATCTTAATACAAGCTGTGCTTTTGGTGTAACATTTTAGAGGCCAGCATTCAAGTCACATAAATCTGCAAAGCTGATGATTGACATTGCTGGAGAACCTACTTTAGTGGAAGGTTGCTAAGTATGGTAAAAGTAGATTGTGTGTTTTCCAATGAATTGGCTTATTCTGTGAAGTGCAAATAATATAAATGTGGAAGTTTCTTGGCATGGGCTTAGTTAATTGTAAGGTCACATCTTTCTTTAATGAGTTTCCTCAAAGTTTATAGTAAGTTCTCCCCTTCACACAGGTAGGTTGCATTCAGCTCCAGCTGGGGCTGTCATTATGAGAGGATGGAGTTCCAATTTCTGATTAATGAAAATAATAATTATGCACTGATGAGAGGGAGAGAGAGAGAGAAGCTGCCATGTTACTTTAAACAAGTGAAGAGTTAAGGCCTTATCTTAACTAGGCATTGGCACTGCAATGCGAAATGGTCATGCAAAATTAATTTTTAATGTGTTCAATTTATATTAAAAATTTCTGCAAGTGTGTGAATTTTTTTTCCAAGGCTGGAGTGCTACTTCATTTACAATATTCCCTGAAGGTGTGTTTTTTTTAAAAGAGACTCTTAAACTGAAGCCATTTTAAGGGTTTTATGAGACATTATGTGAGCTTTCATATGCAAGTTAGTCGTTAAGTACCAGATATTATATTTTGTAATATGCTTAAGTGATATTAGAGGCTGTATATAGCCTGCAGTAATGGCTATTGCTGCTTTTTTTAATTTATCAAGAAAATGTTGCTTAAATAAGGAGCAAATCAATGCTGGGGTGGAGAAAATATAAAGGTAAAGAAAGTAATGTCATATATATATTTTTTGTGCTTTCAGCTTCATTGAAAAGTTAATACGGTGTCTACTTTCAGTTCTTCTATTGACATAAAGTGCAAATGCCACATATTCAGAACTAGATGTATGCAAAAAAGACAAAATTACATTGAATACTACTGAACAATGGGTAACCGTTGCTCCTCAATACTTTCTGATGTGTATATGGATGAATATTATGCCTCCGATAGCTTGGCATACAAATAAAGTAGCATCTCACATTTTGACTTAAACCAGTGAAGTCTTTGAGTTATCAGCCTACAAAGGGAAATATTTTTGTTAAGCTGGATTCATTGGTCAAGCTATGAAATCCTGGATTTAAATAGAAAAACCAAACACATGGTGAGCAAACTTGCTCTTTTTTTAAAAAATCAAGGCAAAGGGGAAAAAAACCCTCTATAAGCTGACAAGCTTGTAAAAATGTAAAAATAGTCACTTGACATTACTTTAAAATGTGGTGCATTTTCTGACTGTATGAAAAGAGACTCTCCTGTTTGTTCAGCGGGGAAGAGTGAAGCAAGCATATTGCACATTGACAGAACTAAAAACAACACAACCCAATTTCAGCTACAGAATCCCTCTACCCTCCCACGTTTTCCACTCCCGGCCCTGAGTCCCCATAAACCCAGATATAATGCAAAGTTAAAATAGTTCTTTTCCTCTAGCCATCACCACCTCTTCTCTGCCCAGCTGCAGCCTCCTACTTCCCCCATATTCTCCATGCAGTTATGATTTAACAAATATATATTTTTTAAATGTTCCATTTTCCCCTCCCCTTCCTGACTGCTGATTCCCATCCTGATTCCTTTTTTGGAGCTGTGATTAATAAAAAATGTTTTTATTATTTTTTATTTAAATCATCCTCTCTCGTCCTCCTTTGCCTCCTCCCAGCTGCAGATTTTTACTCTCAGTATCATTCTCAATCCCCAGCACAGTGAAATGTTTCAGAGAAAAATAATCCAACCTTACCCAGTGCCTGTTTCAAAGTATCAAATACTCCTCTGTCCCAGTTTTAACTGATTACCTCTGAGTGGAGCCAGGCCATAGCGATGCTGTGAGCAGCCTCTTTGTTGAACCCAATTGACGTGAGTGTAAAATTTTGCATCAAAGTGGCAGGGTACATCCCATTCAAGCCAAATCTAGGAATTAAAAGACCTTTAGTTGAATGGCAATTTTTCTCTAAATAAATATGCCCAGATTCTTAAAACTGACTTAATGAGAACCCAAGAGCATGCAGAACACAGATGGCTTAAAGCACCTTTATATTCCCTTATTTGGGTCTGCCTGAGAGGTGCCCTATATAATGCTGGATGTCAATGTCCCCTATTTCAGAGGGCAGCAGGGTTATGGGAGAGTTGGTGTAGCAGCCTCTACAGATACTCTATACCACCAGCAGCTAGCCCTCTGCAGGAGCAATCCTCCCCTGGACACGTATGCTGGTTTTATGACTGCTTTTCACTTCCCGGATTTCACAAAGCAATCTTAATGGACCAGAGAACTTGGCCCAAATCTATGTTTGTGTTATTAGTCAGGATGCATATATACACACAGATTCCAGTGTTTACTACCTGTTGCCACACAGTTCTCACAGATATCATTATTCTCAGATACCTGTGACATCTCTCTGTCTGTCCATGGTCATTTTTTTTCATATCTTAGGCCTATTACCTACCCTTCTGACTGAGTAGAAGCCCACGACCCACGGGATTCTGCTGGGTTTTTTTGGGTTTTTTTGCTCAGTGAACTCAGCTCTGGCCATTTGTTTGTTTTTTGCTTCCCCCGTGTGTCCCGATTTTTTGTTTCTTTAATCTGGTCACCCTAGACCCACCCCACATTCCCCTGGACTACAATGTTATAGGACTTCTGGGCTCCCTAACCATATTATCCCCAGCAGGTCCAACTGGGTCTGGCTCCTTCTGGGTCCTTGAATCTTCTCCAGTAGTTTTGAACAGCTGACAAAGAAAAGCTTGTTCAAAACACAGTATGATTTATTTATCTATAGGATCATCATAAGCTGAGAAAAAAAGGGTTAACAGTAATAAAAACCTATGAGCATTTTATATCATCAAACCCTTGACTGTTTAAGTGGGTTCCACTTGTCCAGATATCCCTTCTTAGGCTGAGGTTTATCCTGCAACTTTCCAAACCCTTTCTCTCAGTCTGTGCATGTGTCTGAGTTCATAAACTACCTATAATCCAATTTAAAGTTCCCAGTCCAAGACCTGGTCCAAACTGGTCTATATGTTTCTCCAGGTGTGATTGAAGGTAGTCTTTATATAGTGGTGCTTATACACCTTAACCCCAGTACCCGGAAAGATAATGGAGCAAATACACAATCAGTTTGTAACTACCTAGGTGGTAATAAGTGACAGTCAACATGGACCCATCAAGAAAAAAAAAACCATGTCAAACCAACCTAATATCTTTCTATGACAGAGTAACAAGCCTTGTGGATGGGGGGAAGCAGCAGATGTGATATATCTCTACTTTAGTAGAGCTTTTGATCGTGTCTCACAGAACCTTCTCATAAGCAAACTAGGGAAAGTTTGCCTAGATGAAACTACTTTAAGGTGGCTGCACAACTGATTGGAAAACCATACTCAGAGTAGTTATCAATAGTTCACAGTCAAACTGGCAAGGCATATTGAGTGGGGTCCTACAGGGCTGTGTCCTGGATCTGGTTTTATTCAGTATCTTCATAAATGATTTGGATAATGACATACAGACTACACTTGTAAAGTTTGTGGATGATACAAAGGTGGGGGCAGGAGCGGGTTCCAAGTGCTTTTGAAGGACAGGATTTGAATTCAAAATGATCTTGACAAACTGGAGAAATGGCCTGAAATAAATAGCACGAATTTCGTTAAGGGCAAATACAAAGTACTGCACTTAGGAAGGAAAATCAACTGAACAAATACAAACTGGGAAATGACTGCCTAGGAAAGAGTCTTGCAGAAAAAAAAGATCTGGGGATTATAGTGGATCCCAAACTAAACATGAATCAACAATTTAATACTGTTGCTAAAAAAAAGTGACTATCATTCTGGGATGCATTAACAGGAGTGTTGTAAGCAAGACACCAGAAGAAATTCTTCCAATCTACTTGGTACTGATTAGGCCTCAACCGGAGAATTGTGCCCAGTTCTGGCCACCACACTTTAGGAAAATTGTGGACAAATTGGCGAAAGTTCAGAGGAGAGCAACAAAAATGATAAAGGTCTAGAAAACATGACCTATGAGTAAAGATTGAAAAGATTGGGTTTGTTTAGTCTGGAGAAGAATGCACTGAACAGGGACATGACAACAGTCTTCAAATAAGTACAAGGTTGTTTAAAAATAGGATGGTGAGAAATTGTTCTCTTTATTCATGGAGGACAGGACAAGCAGTATTGGTCTTCAATTGTAGCAAGGGAGATTTAGGTTAGACATTAGGAAAAACCTCCTAACTGTAAAGGTAGTTATGCTCTGGAATAAATTACCTAGGGAGTTTGTGGAATCTCTGTCATTGGTGGTGTTTATGACCAGGTTAGACAAGCACCCATCAGGAATAGTCTAGATAATACTTAGTCTGGCCTCAGTGAAAATGAATGGACTAGATGAACTGTTGAGGTCCCTTCCAGTCCTACATTTCTATTATTCTATTACTCCTCTTAGTGTCCACTTGACCAAGAGACAATTGGGATTATCTACAGTCATTAACCCAGAGTTCACTAAAACTGATTTAACCCTGAACAAGCAACATAATTGATCAAACCCAAAAATTTAATCCATATAATCTAACATTCCTAAAATTAACATAATCTCACATGTTCTTCACGTGTGTGCATGTATATATACCATATCTAGTGTGGTGAATGTATGTACACACACTGTCTATATTGTATGTATATATATATATATATATATATATGGAATCTATATTATAAAAAATTTAAATCAATACAGCAATATAAATCTGAATAAAGCACAGTTAAACTACATCTTAAAAGAAACATTCTGGAAAAAATAAGCAAATAAACTTTTTTGGCAGAGAGTTTATTTATTTAACAACATGGATGCAGTTGCTTACACTTTCTACAAATGTTTTATCTCTTCTTCCTCCGCACCTGTCCCCTGAGTGAATAGAGCCACATCTGTCTCATCTTGGCATAACAAGTACACATCTACATCTGTGAAAGATGATTCCATTTTTGAAGGAAACAGTGTATACTTTTACACTCTTGCAGTCTGCTAGAAAATATTACACAATGGATTTTGTGTCTTGCATGAAGGCTTCTAAATAGTGAATAGAGAGCTTGGAACTGATACAACAAAGCTAAATTCCTAGCTAAACAGGTTTTTTTTAACTTTAAGTTTTAGAGATAGCAGTAAAATTTTATCTTAAGTCTCACATACTAATGCTACCCTACTTTTACTGCTAACCGTATTCTTGGATCCTGATTTAAAACAGCAGAATGTGCCGGGGTGGTGGTGGGGCGAATGACTATAGAAATGGTGAAAAGAGTACAAAAGAAAGATGACTATTTCAAATCCAGCACAGGTTGACAATGACTGTAAATTATCTGGTGCTTGTTTAGTAGCCTATATGAACTGGGACAATAGCCTCAATTAGGGCAACCATGTACACTACTTTATAAAAAACACTGCTCCGGTATCATTTGTAGTGGCAGTCAACAGGCAAGTGAAGTAGTAAAGGTATAGAAAATGAACTACAGTGTGTGATATTGGGAACTGTACCTTTAAGGGCTGAGCTTCTCAGCCAATGGTCTCAAAGAGAAGAGGTGTCACCAGAGTTTCACTGTGGTCATATGAGGTTGAACACATACTATGGATGAATAGGCAACGCTTGCCCCAAATCCTAGAAGGGAGGGAGAGAAGTGGCACTGAGTCTGCTGTTTTGCCTGAGATGATTTCAGACAGTCAATAGCCACAGCAGGTTGAGACAGATGAGCCCCAAGACATGGCAGAGCCAGAACAAGTGGACTTGCGTCCCCTTGACAGCAGTAGTGCTGATATTCCAGGGGAGTCCGGTAGGTCCAACCAACAGCACCGGGCACCTCAAAGCCTAATTGAACATAGTTAGCAAGTTGAGGTATTATGTTGGTTATAAATATTTGTAATTGTGTGTGTTATATTAACAGGGTTTTTTTTAAGTGGCATTGTCCTTAAGTTACGGTTTAGAAGGAAAGATGTGATATTGGAGACAGTGCCTTTAAGGGCTGACCTTCCCAGACAGAGAGCTTGGGAATGGTGCTTTGAAACTCTTGTTATGAACAGCCAATTGGAACCTGACCCAGAATAATGCAGATCTCCGGCACACACCTTAACCACTAAGCGATCACTGATTGAGACACATTGACTGGGGCAGCGTAGGGAAGTTTGCAATGCCAGTATCGCACTGTACGTGTTCTGTGGGTAGACCACTTTAATCTCCAACTGTCAACCCAGCAGCTTTTCATTATTATTAAAGTCAGGCATTGAAAAAACAATTAAAATTTTTGGTTGATTTACAACTAATTCTATGATATATAAAACCCGCTGAAGAAAGGTTTGAATGAACAACACCTGATTACTGTGAATAGGTGGAAACGATTCAGGAACACTGAGATACCCTAACAATGTACCCAGTGCTGCAGAGTGCCCTCAGCTCCAATGCTATATCTATGGCTTGCGTATGGGGGCCTTCTCTCAGTTTAATGCTGCTGAGACAGACTGGGGTTTGGAACAGTCCATGCTTCTTTTTCAGGTTGTAGCATCCGTAAGTGAATGGACAGTGGAGAACTCTGGAGCTCACCAAAGCTGAGGTTTTAGTTTAGGTATTAGTTAGGTAAATATGTGTAATAGTCGGTAACCACTGCTCTAATAAAAATGATCTGAGGAATGGCAATGCTGTTATATTCCTTCTCTAACACAGATATAACTAGTAAAGCAGAAGAACCTGTAAGTGCAGAGTACAGAATCGTCAGCTTTCTCTTCCATGATCTAATCTTTGGTATTGTGTTAGCTGACTGAGACTGGGCCTGGTTACAAAATATGTTCATGCTGCAGAGGTGGTGGGGAAACTTTACTGGAAACTAGAGTTAGCTGGAAAATGGGAATTTTTCCTGTGGGACTTTTCGTGGGGAAAATTCCTGTTAAAATTTTTTCTATTGGGAGATAATGGTTTTCCTGCAGGAAAATTCAAACAATCAAGATAGTGTGGGAAAGCCTACTTTCCCTCACTTTTTTGCCATGAGGAAATCAATAGCAGAGTGTGAAAAGCCATCCCAACTTTCTCTCATTTTCGGACTGTTTTCCAACTGGAAAAAGAGAAAATTAAAAGTGAAAGAAAATCTTACTTTTAAAAGTAATAGTGAAAGTGTTACTTTCTCTTTTTAACTTTTAAAAAAAGTATTATTACCTTTTCTCCAGTTTTCTAGGAGGAAAAAATTAATTAAAAGAGAGCGTGGGTATTTCCCCAACATTTCAAAATAAAACATTTAACATTTTCCATTTGTTCCTCCCTATTTTTTTGTTTCAGATATTTTTAAGCTATTTTTAATTAATTTTATTTTCAACAAAACCCCATTTTTCATCAAAAAATTTCAAACAGGCATACTGAAAACATACATGAAGACTAAATGCATGAAAAAATTATGATCCTGAATGATGCTAAGTCCCCTTTGTATCTTTGATGGCACAAAGGGGCACTAAAGCACCCTTAGATGGATAGTTGAGCATTCCTGGTAGAGAGCATCCTGGAAGGGAAGGGTGTGATCTGCAGCCAGCATAATGGCCTCTCTCTGTTAGTAGAGGGATAATCTGTTGTGCTTTGTTGCCAAACTTCTTTCCCCTCCTCTGCCATGTCTCATGTACTATCTTCAGGATTCTTACTATTAACTGCATGATTTACTCATTCATCCTGGGTGACTGTCTTCCTTTTTTTCTCTTCTTCTGTCACATCTTTCCAACTCCCATCTGCTCTCCTAAGCACCCCAGGCCCTCATGCTCTTGATACATGCACACATGTGCACACATGCACCCCAGGAATGTGTTAGAAAGATGTAATGCTTCCTACAATCTGAAACATATACACTAACGTCAAATCTCCTGGCTTTTATCAGTCTCAGTAAGGAGCATGTATGTGGGGGGTTTTTTTTCTTTGCATTTGTTTTTTACTTTAAAGAAAAAATGAAAAATATCATTGATAGTGGGTTATATAATGCGTATTATTTACTTGAGAGCCGTTCTGGTCTATTGGGTAAATATATAGTCAGGCAGCTTTTAAAAAACACGTATTACATACCCAAGAGACCAGAGAGGCTCTGAAGGAGTTGTTCCAGTCTATTGGGTAAATATGTATTTAGGCAATTTTTCAAAATACGTTACAGCTCCTTCAGTGCCATTCTGGTCAATTGGTTAAATATGTATTTAGGCTTTTTTTTTTTAAATGCCTTTTATGTAGCTGATAGACTGTAGGAGCTGTAGCTGCTAAATATTTTTTTCATGATTTTTAAATGTGTGTATCGTTTACAATTATTCAATACATTTCAGAGCTGTTCTTTGCCATGGTGTATTCACTGTTGAAACCAAAAGTTATGGATCTGAACAATGTGTGTGGAAAATCATGGCTAAAATGTTTTCACAAACATGCGCATGAGTAATATTAAACATGTAAATAGCACTTCTGAGTTCCATATGGCTACTCACTCATGTAGAGTTTGTAGTGTTTGAATCTATATTCATAGTGTGACTGATTTTATTACTGTTCATTTGTATTATTGTAGCACCTTGGAGCCCCATTCATGGACCAGGACCCCATAGTGCGAGGTACTGTACAAACACAGAACAATTGTAATATACTGGACATTATAAGCCAGTGGCTCTCAACCTTTACAGACCACTATACTGCTTTCAGGAGTCTGATTGCTCTTGCATACCCTCAAGTTTCAACTCACTTAAAAACTACTTGCTTACAAAATCAGACATAAAAATACAAAAGTGTCATAGCACACTATTACTGAAAAATTGCTTGCTTGCTCATTTTTACCATATAATTATAAAATAAATCAATTGGAAAATAAATATTGTATTTACATCTCAGTGTATAGTATATAGAATACTATAAACAAGTCATTTTATGAAATTTTAGTTTGTACTGACTTTGCTAGTGCTTTTTATGGAGTAAAACTAGGCAAATATCTAGATGAGTTGATGTACCCCCTGGAAGACCTCTGTGTACCCCCAGGGGTACATGTCCCCCTAGTTGAGAACCACTGGTCTAATCAACGTTTTAAATCCAACATAATTTTTAAGCTTGAGAGGTACAAAATAGCATTCCATCAACTTAATTGCAGCTATTCGTTTGAGTAAAGTTCAGCAAATGCTTAAGTATTTGTAGAATTAGGGCCCAAATCAGCAACATATGGAGTTCTTAGCACTCATGTCACTTAAAAATACAAACATATTATTTTCAGATTTCATTAATTTATTTTTTTAATTCTTTCACATTGAAATCTTTTTATGTATCAAGTGTCATATCAGAGCCAAAGGATGAGTTATAAATCCTTGAAAATATTATTGTAAAGTAGCTACAGTGAGCGATCTATTGCTATCTTGGAATTCATCACACTCCTGTTATATTTTAATTTAATATATTTATTTATATATGGTGCTTTCTTAGAGAACTCAAGTGCAAACATATACAGTGGTGGACCCATGGACCCAGGCCTAAGGCTGTGTAACAACTAAAGGGAAGAAAACAAATGATGGGTCTTTTCCCACTCAGCTGTCACTTTGACAACAAGGACATCTTCGACATGGTCTCCTGCCAGCCCCGGGCCTACATCTATGAATCCAAAATGCTATCCTTAAACTGCCATTGAACTTCTGCAATAAATTAACCAGAATTTTCGTATATGAAAGAGACAAAAACAGAGCTGAGGTAAGAACACAAAATATCTCCTCTTCCCCAGCATCTGTGAATTGACCAAATCTGTTTTATTGCTCTTTTATTCCCTAGTGATATATTACTTACTCCCCATGTAACACTAGTAATGTACAGTATGCACTGAAGTGTTCAGAAGTACAGTATGTTCATTTGTCTGGGCTGTTAATTAGTTTAGGAATGCCAGGTATTTGCGCCAGCTTTCTCCATGCGGGTTCTTTGCTCTCGCTGCAGTCTAAATTGATGCCATCTAAATTTCAAGTAGAGTAAAAGTTAGCAATTGAAGTCCACCTGTTCTTTTGATGCTACTTTATAAACACAACTTACTGTTATATATATATATAGGCAAATTGTTTTAGTCACATTATTTTAACCAGTATGGTTCACCAACTCTTTCAACTGACCTGACTTTTGGTGTTTTGCATGACAGACACTATTAAAGCTATGCAAATAATGGATATTTTGGTTTGCTGGCCAAAGTGAAAAAGTAAATAATAATAATAATATAAATAACACTAATAATATAATTTCAGGTCAAAGTTAGGGGTTTTTTTAAAACTGAAAAAAAAATAGAAGTAAAGCTCCAAATGAATAATCACTTGAAAACTTCAAAATATTCATGTCAGTGATTTTTTTAAAGTTTTTTGTTGTTTTGACGGAAACAATTCAGCAAATTCAAAACAAATTCATGAAATGTTTCTGTCAACCTGAATCTACATTTTTCAGGAAAACAAAAATAAATCATACTCCCACATTCTAGGTTCTATATAATACCCACCAATGTCTTAAGTCATTTGCACTTCAATAAAAAGCATCTTCTGACCTCTTTGAGAATGCATTAAAAATATCCTTATGTGTATCCTAAACTCTTCCTTCCTTAGTTTCAGTCCAGTATTCCTTGTCATGCTCAAAATTAAGCATGTGTAAGTCTTTGCAGAATTGGTGCCTAGCAAAAATTGATGTTGCTCCATTGCAATCAGTCAAGCTACACTGATTTACTCCAGCTGAAGTTCTAACCCTTCATATGTTTATTAGACCTGGTAAAAGAATGGAAAACTATTTTTGATAATCATTTGTTGGGAACTTATTTCCAAATTCACAATAAATTTTAATCCTAATGAATTATCTGACCAGCTCTTCTTATAATAGAGAGCATGGTGCATTTAAAGTATTAATATGCTAATCACTGATCTCTATAAACAAAGATTTAATCCCACCAGAAAACCATTTCCCTATATGTCAAACAGTATGAGATCCTCTCCAGATTCGCCAGTGCACCCTTGCCATTATATCACGCAGCAATATTTAAACCAGACGCAGGCTTCTTTCTTTTCAAATTATTTGCTTAACTTTGAGATATGCTCTCAATAGGAATCGTTTCTGTGTAATACATTTAGGGTTGAAATGTTATTCAATACTTGTAATACAAAGATCCTCGGGTGGCTTGGGATATAAATGCTTAGTACTGTGTCTAGATCAGGGTGTCAAACTCATTCTGTAGAAAGGGCCAAATTCCATTTTGTCTTATATTTCAGCTACTTGGAGTTGGCTTGAGGCTAAGGATTTATCACTAACTAATTTCATAGTTTATGATCAGGTTTTCTTTTTAAAAGGTATTCACATAAGTGAATGGCTAGTAGACCTGCCAGGCAAAGTGTGGGTAAATTCCTGATGTAGTTCTGCCAATCGACCTAACTTCTGTCTCTGTTATTCCAGTTATTGGTCTCTCCTAAGTTTTTAATACCACTTAACCTATGGAATTTACTGCCACAAGGTATCATAGAGTCCAAGAGCTTAGCAGGATTCAAATAAAGGATTAGACATTTATACATGTATAATAAGGACATCCATACTTAAAACAGAGAGAGTAAAATATTTAAGGGATGTAAACTCTAATGCTTCAGGGCATAAACCGCTACTAACTGCTTGGAGTTAGGACGAAATATTCCCTTAACAGCAGATTATTTCATAATTGCAGGGATTCTTCACTTTCCCTAGAAGTATTTGTTACTAATCACTGTGATAGACAGAATTCCTGGCTAATGGACAGATCACTGGTCTAATATGATATGGCAATTCCTGTGCTCCTAAGAATCTTCTAATTGTAACAAACTGTATGGCAGTATTGTGATGGGGACAAATGGGTGATAAGATCAGACCACCAAAGTCTCAAATTAAACAATGTAACATTTTCAGTATTCAAGAATATTTCGAGACACCATCCAGAGTTATCAGATTCCAACTTCTCACAGTCTCTACTATGACCATTTTGTTACCTCAGCACTGAAAACTGAAATGGGAAAGATCTTCAAATATGTATGTTTGTATGGTCAAGCTACAAACTGGCAGCCAGCAACTCATTACTACAGCCTAAGTGAACCCTGGTCTAAGGCCTTATCCAACCCCCATGGAAGTTAAAGCAAAGACTCTCACTGATTTTGGTAAGCTTTAGATTAGACCCAAATTTCAGATACTGCTTCCAAAACTGCACCCAATGAATTTTCCTCATGCACTTATTTTCTTTTGGAATAAGAGGTTGTTTTCTTTGTAGATTAGCTATATGCAAAATGTCCCGGCTAGGTTTGAATGTGAAGTGCCCTTTTATCAAAGCAGCTTTTGCTTCTGCATACACAAATAAGTGCAAAAGCATATGTATGTTGAGCATGACATGCAGGTGAATGGAGCACTGACATAGCAATAGATTTTAAGGAGCAGGCTGCAAATATATTAACTTAATAATGGAGAGGGACACTACCCACTCACTTCCACATACCATACATTTAACTGAATCCAGTGTGGTGTTAAATGTCCTCACATAGTATAACCAATAAATCAGGCTCAACCCTTTTTAACCTAACTCCTAGGACTTTGCCCACCTCTGAATCTTCTTGCCTTCCCCCACAAAGTGGAGTGAGTTTTCTAAGGGGTACCTCAGCTTTCATGACATAATGTGTCCCCTTTTCCTTATAGGCAAAGAGGTCCACCAACCATACCCCAGGTCTCATTTACCTCTGGGAGCTGGCCCTTTTAGTCTTTGTCTTCACTGGTGTGATGGGGTGTACCTACCCTACACTGGGGGTTAATCACACTGTGTGGGCTAAGGAGGCCACTCCCCCTCACCACTGCTGCACATGCTCCAGCTGGAACCAGTGAATAAAAGAGATTAGCTCAACTCAGGGCTGGTCTACACTAACCCCATAATTCGAACTAAGATACGCAACTTCAGCTACATGAATAATGTAGCTGAAGTCGAACTATCTTAGTTCGAATGAAAAAGCACTTACCCGGGGTCCACACGTGGCGCGCAGGCTCCCCCGTCGACTCCGCCTACTCCGTTCGTCGAGCTGGATTACCAGCGTCGACGGCGGAGCACTTCCTGGTTCGATTTATCGCGTCTAGATAAGACGCGATAAATCGAACCCAGAACATCGATCCCGCGCCTCCGACCGGATGCGTAAGTATAGACGTACCCTCAGTCTGGGCTGGCTGCTGATGGAAGAAGACATGTGTTGCAAAACCCTGAGGAGAGACTGCTGGAGCTCCAGGCTGCGGAAGCTGAGGTTTCAACCAACCTCCAGTCGCCTGCCCACCACTAGTGACAAAGGAGAGACAGAGAAAGACTAGAAACTAGTAGCCCTGGAAGGCTGGGTAGGAAGTAGCCCAGGGGAACTAGATATTTCTCTGGTTGTGGAACCAGGGATAGACTCAGCAAGTTTCAGGAGGATTGCTGCTGAATCTGTGGAGAATACTCCTGCTGCAGACAGGGCCCTGGGCCAGTACCCAATGGAGTAGGGAGGGACCAGGTCCCCCTACCCTGGCTGCAGCCAACCCTTGGGTGGTGGCCTCCCTCCCTCTGGGCCCTGCCAAGAAGGGTAGTTTTATTGACTCTGGCTCCGAGGCCCATGGTCCCGCATGAGCTCAGGTCATTGGGCTGTGCTGCCCAGCACCAAATTGGACCACCCTGACCTAGGAGCTAGGACTGCTGTGGTGACTTGGGAGAGTAGGCTCCTTGGGTTTCCCAACCTCTACTTTAATTCCCCCACAATCTGATGCCCCATGATGGGGGTTACCTATCCCATGACAACTGGTCACAAATTGCAATGGTCTTAACATATCTATATGCTTCCTAGTATTAGAATTCCTGTTCTTACTCCTTTTAACTTAAACTGTGCCTCCACAATGCTGTGAAGAAGGCAAAAACCCTCCAGTCCCCTGCCAATTTGGCCCACCAGGAAAAATTCTTTTCTGACCCCAAAACAGGTGATAAGTCAGATCCTCAGCATTCTAGAAATGCATCTCAATATACCTCAACCAGAGGGAGGGAGAGCGGAGCAGCAATAGCAGGAAGATGGCCTCTGGGTATGCAGAGGTGGTTTAAATAGAGGGGAGTCCTACGAGAGCCAATTGGTTCCCCATACCTCTGGTCAGGCAATGGGAGGCAGAGAAATGCCTCCCCCTCCAAGAGGCACACTGCCATGTAAAGTTTGCAGGACAAGGAGGGCCTAGGTTCCAGCACATCTGAGCACAAGCACTGTCCCTCTAGGAGTTAGTCAGCCCCATGCCACTCCAACAACCAACCCCTGCATCCACCCATTTTCCCAGAGACATGGTTGCAGTTGTGAATGTTGGTTTGTGTCAGAAGCACAGCTGGCTCCCAACCTGCTCACTAGGCAACCCATAAAACTCTGTTTAGACCAATGAGCCTCCTCCAAATGGTTGTGCTTCCTGATCGGAAAGGCGAGTCTATGGCCTGCTACTTGAGCCTTGCAGCAGCAGCAACAGCCCAGCGATTGCTCAATGTGTACCACAGCTGCAGTTGCACTTCCCCTGCTCCAGCCTTGACTCCTGCCCCCCCCCACCCCCCGCTAGTCCCTGCCTGGCAATTATTGTTCTGATTCTGACCTTTGGTTTGACTTCTCAACCCTGACTCCAGCTTCACCATCTGCCTGGTACATGACTACTGGCTATATGCACTATTCTGAACTGCCACTGCAACCAGCAGACAAGGTTCTACTCCATGCACTAGGTAAACTGCCCAGGCCCCAGCAGCTTAAAGTTTGAAAATCTGGCACTTGTTGACCTTCTTGATTTTCCCTGTCTATGCCATCTGGTTTGTTCTAATGCTACTTAAGTGAAGAGTTTAGAAAAGAAAGGCATCTCCTCAAAAGAAAATGATGATGTATTATTCAGAGTTAAAAATCCATAAAGGTTAAAAATGAGTGGCTATTTTACTTGAGACTGCACTGTCTTGAAGCCATTTTGATGTGAAATGAGGACAATAGCATAGACAACAGGACCTTATTAAAGCAATTAGCTTTGTTAGTGGATATATGTGAAATATATAATCAAATTAATACTAATTGAAAGAAATTGGGTGATTTTTTTTTAAAACCTTTCAGACATTTATTTCATTTGTTGCAATATAATCACTAGGGAAAAAGTAACGCGCATGTTTATTTAGTAAATCCAAATTTAAGTACGTATATCTCTAAAATATGAGTTTACTTGTTTTGTGAGAAATTTCCTTACTGGGAACCTTTCCAAAAACCCCTGAATGTAGCTTCATGGAATTTTCACAACCGCTGTATTTGTTCCTTCTCCACACCTCTTCCCTAGTGCATAGAAGCACATCTGTCTATTTTCTGCCTTATCAAGCAAACATCTACATCTGTGAGGAAAACTCCACTTCCTTAGCTAAAAACCTGTATCTGATTGTGGTAATAAAGCTCTACTTCCTCAGTTCAAAACGTACATCAGACAAAACCAATTACTTCAAATGACTCATAGCAACAGGCAAAGCAATAGTCATCTTTTTCAAAGTCTTTGAACTTCTACCGCTTCAAAGGTGTACTAAAACGTGGTTATGAGGCGATTGTCTAAAATTGCCAAATTACCAGTTTCCAAAGCTTTGACATTTGTTGTTTTGAGCAACTAGACAAAGGCAAGCAACTAGCTCACCCACTGAGAGGAAAAGAGCAAAACAAAAAGATATTTCCTAGGTGAGGAGAGTTCTTAATATGATGCATTCTTGAACAAGAAACAGAAAAATACATGTGCTTTAGTGACTCTAGTGATGTAATTAGGTTATCAAACCATGTACAACAATACAAAATGCAAATAATATGATCCAGGGCTACTGAATGACTTTAACAGTCCTTTAATCACGACTGGGGTCATAGCATTATTAATGGGATACAAAGCTTTTCACCTTTAGGTCAGCAGTCTGAATCTGGCTCAGGTTGGCTGAGACTGAACATTGTTACCATCTGGTAGTAATTGGACAGGTTATTTGAAATGAGCTTGTGGGCTCAACCCAGCTCTTTTAGGTGGATAGGTGGTCCACAGAAACTGTAACCAAGTTTTGCACTAATTGGCACCCTTATTGGGTCACCTCAGCCAACGACTAATGGTTATGTGGACATAAGTGCTTTGCTGGTTCAGGCCTAAGCACATGCGTTACTTTAGGCACATGAGTCCCATTGACTTCAATGGGGCTATGAATGTATTTAAAGTTACATATGTGCTTTGCTGTACCGGGGCCTTAGCTATGCATCATCCCTGGGGTTAACAGCACCCTGCCCAGACTCGGTGCCTGGGAAGCTGAACCCAAAAAGGCACAGACCCTAATAGCGATGGTCCACTCTGAACAATCAGATTTAGAGAACCATGCCTTATCATAGTTATTCTATGGACAGGCTGATTCAGTCTCCAGGGCTGTCAATATAGCACCTTTCATAAGAACTATATTCACTTGAAAACTCAGTAAATAGCTATTGTATATTGGCAAAAAGACTTATAGGTCTTTATGCAATTGCATTTTTAGCATTACCAGTAATCTTTCAACACAAACCAACCAGTTAAATAAATGACTCATTCACTAAATGTTACTGCTTGCTTTCTTTTCTTATTAAACCCTTCAGTCTTATTTAGATACTCGACCAAACTAATTTCAGTAGAGTTGCACTTGCTTACACCACGGCTGAACTTGGAATCAACACATCAGATTTCTGCTTGACTTTACTAGGCCACAGAAGTTTTATCTACCATGTTCTGTGGATGCCCTTGATCAAGACCGATAAGAGTAGAGAAGAGGCTCCATCCTCACACCTTGTTCCATTTGATTTATATATGGCAGAAAATAGTCCAATGTAGCCTCTGCTCTTCTTTTGGGGGGGATGGTAGGGAAGTTAATGTTGAACCCTTTCACAAGGAACAGCTGGTGCAATCTTTGCCACAGAATATGGTCTTAAACAGTTCACACACAAATGTCTACAGTCATATCACCTCAGGGTCTAATCTTCTCAGATCATCACACATGCTGAGCATAGTTGAGCCTGTCAGTATTTGAATAGCATGGGTGATTCAGGATGCACCACTCTTTCCTCCGAGTCCATTTTGAACCAGAATAGTGGGATGGGCACACTTATTTCCAGATGAGGTATAAAACCATGGCCGTGGGCAGAGCTGTGTGAATTATTCTGGTGAATTGTTAATTCAGTTTTCTGTCCATGAGCAGAATGTGACCGTCTCTTATTGATTCATTATCTGAAATATTTTTCAAGTAATTCTCCAGCTGGGGATTGTTCACAAGCAGTTTGTTGTGAGAATTCAATACTTGAAATTCAAGATGGCTTGGTTAAATTGCATTGGACACAGGTCACATGATACATTTTTGTTCCCTGATTGGAGTAATTCTTTCAAATCAATTTCCTGGTGCAAATACTCATGTTTATTAATTCAAAATTTACTTTTCCTGAATGTTTGCTGATACCTGCTTAAAATCCATTGTTTCCATGCAGATCCTTGCCAGAAAGTTACTTAATGAATATTCACAAATGCAAAAAGACATAGGCCTAGTCAAAGCAAATTCACTTTCAAATTCTAGTGAATGTTCACAGTAAATATCGTCCCAGGTTTAGTAATGACTGCTGCTTTTGCTAGTTAGAAACTCCAGAAGAAATTTGTATGAACATGGTTTTTATGAATGGGCCCTGCTTACTAAGTGATCCATTTTGCCCTCTATGACTGCCTAGGCCTCATTATTTAGCACTTCACCATCTTTGTCATCCACATTTTATTAATGAAGATTTGTATATGTACTTCCAGTTCATTTATGACAATGTTGAATAGCATCAGACCTAGTAACCATGGCTAGTGACCCCCACAAGAAGCATCCCCAATCAAAGATGATTTCCCATTCAGAATTACTTATTAAGATGTCAGTTACCTAGTTCTAACCAATTTAACATGTGCTTTATTGATACCATGACTGAAACCATGTTGACTGGCATTAATTATATTCCTATTCTTTAACGTATCAATTGAAACTCATATCAGTTTTCCATTATGTTGAGAGGGACTGATGTCAGGCTAACTGACCTGCAATTATCCAGATTATCCATCTTGCCCTTAAATATTGGGCCAGATTTTAAAAGGGACCTAGGCACCTACAGATGCAAGTAGGGGAGGGGTCAGCTATCTCCCATACACCCCTTTGTGACCCAGGGTTACTCTCCAGTGCCCCACTAACACTTCCTTCAAAGGACTTCTTAAACTCCACACAGGCTTCTCTTGTCCATTTAGCTCCCCTTCTCAGAGATGCAAGTTGATTCACATAAATAAAGCTCCAAAAGAAAACAGTCCATCAATTTTACCCTCTTGCCAGGTCACTCCCAGGCTTTTCCTACCTATAGTCTCATTAGGGAAAACCCATGTCCCACATAGGACTCTCTTCTACTGGTTACTCCCAGCAGTCTCCCTTTCACCCTACTCCCAGGCTTTCTGCATGGGGCTTTCTGTACTTGGCAGGCCACTCCCATGCCCTACCTGCCTGAAGCCTTAGGTTTCTGTATTTTGCTTCCAAACCCCCTGGTATCAGGGTCTTCTTTTCAGAGGCCTTTTTTACTTCCTGCAGTTTCTTGAGCTTTCCCCCTTCACTTCAGCTACCTGCTGCCCTTTATAGAGAATGGCCTGACCCAGCCCAGGTGTCCCTCTTTAGTAATCAGGCTAAGCTAGCCCCAGGCCCTCCAGCCTTTAAGGGGCAAGTCCCCTGCATAATTTACATAGGTGCTTTTGAAAATCCCACTAGGTGCCAAAGTGTCTCTGTCATTGATTTCAACCTGTATCTTTAGGCACCTAAATACCTTTACAAATATAGCCCTTTGCACAACATTAACACTCTCTTCCAGTCTTGTGGAATTTCTTGGTGTTCCAAGATTTATTAAAAACAAACATCAGGCCAGAGATCTTCTCAGCCAACTTTTTAAGGACTCTTGAATGCAAGTTATTTGAGCCTGCTCATTAAGAAATCTTAGTTACTTACTAATGCCCTTGAAAGTACTTCATCATCCTCATGTGATATCATTACATCATCCTGATTCTTTTCAAATACTGAACAAAAATATATTTTGAACACTTCTGTCTTTTCTAAATTATTATTAAAATTTTTTACCATCTCCATCTAGTAATGGGTCTATACCATTGCTAGGATTTCTTTTGTTCTTAATATACTTTTAAAACTCCTCCCTATTGTCCTTAGCCCTCCCAACTATGGATTTTTCCCTGATGTCTTTGGCTTCCTTTATCAATTTTCTACACTCCATAAGTTCTAATTTATATTGATTGCTATCAATGTCCACTTTTGTTTTCAATTTCAGTATGTTACTTTTTATTTCTAGCTGCTGCCTTCACTTTGCCACTGACTGAGAATGGGCTTTTAGCCGAAGCTGTCCTTTTTCTCAATAGTAGAATCATGGCATTTTGGTTATCTAATAAACTTTTTACAGTACACAGCTGAGATAAATTAGTCCTTTTTAGGCACCAAGTGTATTTATTACTGGTCAGGTCTGTCCTCTGTTCACTCAACTTGAATTGTAATCAGAGCATGATCAATGGTCCCTAAGCAAAATGAGGTCCAATAGTTACCTCATGGCAGGCATAAAACTTTTGTGTTAGACAATTATAATTTTTAGAAACTGTAAAGATGTTTTACTACTAGCTTCATGAGACCTCCAATGTGTTTCCCAATTTAAAGTCCCCCCATAACAAACAATTTTTCTTTTAACATTATAGACATGTTCTTAAGGCGTGATTCTTCCTGTTCTCTGGTTTGATATGTTGGTCCGTAACAAACCCTCAATAGTATCCCCACTCAGGCACTGTTAATTACCACATTGATCTGTATATATTCAATGTCCTATGATTCTGAGTTACCAGTAACTCTAAAATACATATTGCTGTCTTTAATGTAGAATGCAATCCCTCACCTCTTTTAGACAATTTATCCTTCCTAAACAGGTTATAATCAGTGATTGTTAAAAAAAATCATCTCACCAGGTTTTAGCAATGCCAATTGTATCACATTTCTTCTCATCAGTGAGAATTTCAAATTCATCTTGCTTGTTAACTCCTCCTAACATAGGTATATAAGCAGCTGGAAATTTTCTTCTCTTCATATTTTCCATCACATGAGTTCAGTTTGTTCATGACACACAGAGTTTAGTATGTACTGCATTTGCCTCCTTAGTATCCTCCCTTCATGTTATTAATTTAATACCCTCTTGGCTGCTCCAGATAGTCTCCAGATGAGAAGATTAGCTCTGCCTATGTGTGAGATGCAGGCCATCCCTGTTTTATAGCCCCCTCTCTCACTGGACTGTGGCCTAAACCTCAACAAAACTAAAACCTTCAGCTTCACTTCAGTTGCACAGTCAATGGTTCACCTCCAGTATCTCCTGCCTTCTCTCACTCAGGACTGGAAGGATCTCTAGGAAATTCACTTGACATTACCTTTTTTCAACTCCATTCTAAGATCCCTGAAGTCTTCTACAATCTGTGAAGTTCCATATGATGTAATTGCATTTGTTTTAACAGGTGGTATCACCAGAGGAGACTTGCCAGACAACTTTATAATCCCATCCAATCTTGCCGTTCCATCTATTATTTTCACTCCAGGGAGAAAGCACATCATCATGTCCTTGTGTCCCTTGCTGAATTCTCTGTGAAGATTGCTTGCCTTATAAAGATGAACATCTCTTGGTAGCTTCTTGCTTCATCCTGGCATTAAAAAGTTGTTTTGTTCCCTCACAGTGATTGAAATTAATGGCAGAGTTTGCTTTGGAATTATTCTGGATGAAAGACGCTATGCATAATATATAATTGTATAACACATCTGTTCACTGTCTCAGTACAACTCTTACTGAAGGGATGGTACCTGAATATTAAGACTACACAAATGCTAGGCAACAAGTAATCTTTAAAGAGCTCGATCTTCAGCTGGAAGAAATGTGTAATCCCATTTAAGTGAATAGAGCCATGCTGATTTACACTGGTTGAGGACTGGCACATGTTGTTACATGATTTTCTGAATTAGGAAAAGCGTCTCCTCTTTCCACATATAATCATACAGATAGATCAATGGTTCTCCACCAGTGGATTATAAACCTGTGGAAGTGGGGTGGGGGGTGTCACGAAAGGAAATTGAAGTGTCTCAAGGTGCTGAAAAAGTTATGAAAATTTAAAGCAAAGAAAATCTCATTTTTCCATTCCCCACATCCAAGACTAAGTATTCTGTCAACTTCTTGAAACCCTCCCCTCCCCCCCAAAAAATATTTTACCATATCTTATAGTAAATATAAGCCAGTTGTGATATTTTTTTACTTTGAATAAAGGGTTGACAACCTGAAAAAACACTCACATAGAGAAGAAATTGTCCATGGCGCTTGCATTCCACTCATCCCAAGACAATGAATGCACAGAATTGGAATTCAGGCAAACACTAGTAAGAACTAAACGTATATGCCTTGCAGGCTCAGAAGCAACCAGGATATTTTCAGTCAGTCACTGAACATGTCAGTCTGTTTTCTCTGAGCATGCCCATTGGAGTAACTCATCTCACCATTAGTACAATACACCATCTGCAGCATATTATTAATGTGGAATGGTGGAATTATTGCTTCATGCTGGCTAAGTGGTATTGTTTAAGTTTGGAGTGGTTTTAGGAATCACAATTAGATTTTGCAACAATGGAATTGTGTTAACTCAGCAAAGTTCTTTAGAAACTTTGAGACAGCAAGTTCTAAGCAAAATGAAGTTTGATAAGGAGAGAGTCTTTGTGTTATCAGTTTATCCAAAACCATATTTATGGCATTACTATTACATCAAGAATAACAGTAAAATTAAATTAACATTACATTGTTAAAAGTTATCCATTTTCAAATATCAACCAAGAATTAAAGGGGAACTTGACACTTCTACGTTAAAAATGATGTAAAACTACACAAACAATTCATGGCTTTCTTCAGGCCTCTTCCAGGCCTTTTCCACCATTTTGCTCTAACATTAAAACATGCAATAAATCTTTTTCAATTGGAGAGATTTAATCTATGTGCAAAAAGGAATTTAGATGCACGTTCTTCCCTTTTTCCCCCGGAGGCCTCTCTTTTATTTTCTTTCCAGGTATTGATTGTGAAAGTGATATCACACCAGAAGGTGCATTGATATGGTGTTGAGTAACAGAAAACTGCAAAGAATCCTTACAGTATAATCAAAGCTTCTGTCCAAGGCGCACACTCTGATGAAATCCAATCAATAGGGACGATTAAATGACACATACAGAGCCATCAATATTAAATACAGCCCATTTCCTGTACAAGAGCAATGCAATATAAAGTGGACAAGATACAACTTGAAGAGGCAGGTTATATATGGTGTTTGTACAGTATTTAAGCAGGGATGAACATTTGGGGCTTGCACCGTTTGCATGTTAATCAAAAACAGCAAAAAAGTATTTGTAAAACATATTGCAGTATGGGGGCGGGTATTACTTAAAAGAACAATCTCTTGCTGCATTTTTTGGAGAGGGTGAGGTGAAAGGGTGCAACCAAGTTGCACATACATATGCTACATCTTGTGGTTTTCAGAAGTCATCCTACAGTTGCTTCCTTCAGAACTTCCACTGACTTCAGCATAGAGTAGCGATTCTCAAACTTCAGCAATCCGAGGACCTCCATTTTGATTTAAATCATTTTGGGACCCCCAACCACCCCACACTCAACCCCAGGCCCCACCCCCTTTCCATCCCTTCCCCCAAGGCCTCATCCCATCCCACCTCTTCCCACCTCTCACTCACTCTATCCCCCCTCCCTCTGTCGCTTGCTCTCCCCCACCCTCACTCACTTTCACTAGGCTGGGGCAGGGGGTTGGGGTGCAGGAGGGGGTGAGGGATGCAGGCTCTGACCAGGTGGCGCTTACCTCAGGTGGCTCCTGAAAGCGACTGGCACATCTCCCTGGCAATTGCTCCTAGGTAGTGGAGGGGGGGCAGGGGGTCTCCATGTGCTCCCCACCCCCACCCCAGGAGCTGCAGGGATGTGCCAGACACTTCTGGAAGCAGCGTAGAGCCACGGCAGGTAGGGAACCTACCTTAGCCCCACTGCACCGCCTGACCTTTAGTGCCTAAAATTTCCCGGTTTGGCTTCAGTAGTCTCTGGGAGATAGAGATGTTCCCAACGTGCAGGCGCTGGGAGGGAGCTGGAGGATTTACTCAACGGGGCCTGTGGACCCCGGGAAGTACTCTCAGGGATCCCCAGGGGTCCACGGACCCCAGTTTGAGAAACGCTGGTATAGAGTATTCAGTAGTATTATTGGAACATAGGAATTGCCTTTGCAAATCAGAACAATGGCACATCTCATTATTATATTATTTGTATTACCATTGCCCCTAGAGCCCCAGTCATGGTCCAGGACCCCATTGTGCTAGGCGCTGTACAAACTCCAGTATTTTGTCTCCAGCAGTGGGCAGAACCACTTCAGAAGAAGACATTAGCTCTGCATAATGGAGAATTATGTAATAACATGCCTGTGGGTGAGGTTTTTTCCTACCCAGATACTTAGACATTTCTGGTGTCCTGAATCATGACTTATATCCTTTACGTTTTTATCCTAACTTTTGGAATATTTTCATTGTCCATACAATTAATTCTTATTCATTAAATTAGTGGTGCTCGATTGTACTAAATGCCTCTCAATAAAGCTAAAAGATCAGATCCTTGCCCTGAAAAGCTTTCAGGGTAATTTCAGATATGATACAAAAAGTAGGAGAGGAAGGACAGAGGCCATATCAATAAGATTGTGCAATTACTTACTGATGGCTAGTGCACAGTATAAGAAGTAGTAGAAGACTTCATCAGCAAGTATAAGTATCTCAGAAGAAGTGGGTCTTCAGAGGGGATTTACATGAGTAGAGGATAACAACTTTGCAGATCGGATCAAGAAAGGCTTTTCATGTAGTTTAGAATACAATATATTGTTACATAATGCACTGTACTGTAATGCATACAACATAAAAACAGATGTAATACAAGTGTGGAACATGGGAGTTCCGGTAAAAATGGTTTAATACTGCCTATTGGTACCACTCACCTGACCTAGGTCAGGGTTGCAAAAGTTTGCCGGGATCTATAGTGGCCAATATCCACTGACTCCAGTGTCAGTTACACAAGGAAATATAGCAGCGCTAGTTACCCTTCTTTGAGAACAGTACCCAGTAAGGTTGCATTCATCTTGATCTCATTTCTCATATCATAGCATGATGCACAGATGAGAAATATCTCATGCAGACAGCAGCAAAGAGGACATCCACTACAGAGTGCAATCATAAAGGATAGCAATGGGTTAAAATGTGGATCTCCATCGAGGTAAAAGATGCAGGAGTATCAAAGACTTAGATGAGAGCTGATGGAATTTAAAAATATTGGTTGGTAGTTCCTTCTTATTTGTTTCTCTTCTTTAAATTAATTCCTTTTAAACTCTTCTTGAAATCAATGGGTGAAATCTTGACCACACTGAAGTCAAGGGCAAAATTTCCTCCAACTTCAGTGGCATCAGGATTTCTCCAAATGGGACTACGAATATGCTTAAAATTAAACACACGTGTACGTGCTTTGCTGGATCAGGCCCTGAGTGCTCAGCACCTTGCAGGACTGAGTCCCTGGTTCTACATTTTATTTTTGGGATATTTTATAAGTTTCATAGCAAAGATCAGCCTGGCAAATGCTTAGCTTTTCATCCATTAAGACAGTTCATGCTCTCTGCCAGGGCACTTTCATAAATATTTGCCCTTGGGACAGCAGATCACTCGCCAATGAAAAGATACTTTTCACTTGGAAAAATTGAAAAATGACAACAAAGTGAGTGGGTAATTCTCAAAATGGTGTCGAACGTACTAATGTTTGATATGTTCCAATTAGTTCAGTAGGTTTTCAAGATACAGAGAAATATCCCTTCTTGCAGAGTTTTTATACAGATAAAGCATCGTGAACCTGTTCTATTGAAGGGGGATACAACTGATAAATGCCCCCCCCCCAACATTCTCTTGAGAATAAGATTGAATCAGATGTGCACATTGTGGGCTAGTACTAAACTTTGGGTCACAAAACCTGAACCCTTCTTCCCTGGTTTGATCTGGCATTATTTATATGCACAGTAGATGTCTGCAATAAGCCACTTTATGGACAAGAGAGAGAGGCTCAAGTGCAGTACTGGTTGTCAATAGGATTATGAAGTTCATTTTGATTGATCAATAATTAACTGCACCCTTGTGAGATTACAGGCTTGACTAACAGTGGAATTTACTGAACATCCCAAGCTGCCAGGAAGTAGAGTGAAGAAGAAAGCTATAGCAACTCAAACATCTGTCCCCTGTATGCTGACAGAGCCTGGTAACCAAGATCTCACTCTTTCCTTCACTATCTAAAGTGCAAACAACATAAAGCAGGGATTGGATTGATATGGAATGCTACATAAAATGTTTGCTTATAATTATTTCTAGCACCCTTTTGAAGCTTAGGGATAAAACATTTCTAATTATTCATCAGGACTTTGGAACTCCTAGGCCTCCGTAATAGGGATTTAGCAGAACAACAAACAACGTACAGGGATCCAGATGAAAGGAGCAAATTTGAAGGGATTATTAACATAAAAAAGCAAAGGACTATTTGATGGAGTTACAACAATACAGAGAGTCAGACAGGGATAGAGAAATAATGCTAATTGATAAATACATCGCTGCTTAAGCATTAATTTGAGCTATAGCATGGTAGTAAAATGAGTAACACCTGTAATTTTCTTTTTACCAATCGCTATGCTTTTAGCTTCTGAAACAAATATGTACCCAGAAATCTCAAATGTACCTTTCCCTACCAACCTCTCAAATGGCTATCCGCATTGCATTAGACAATTCTTTCAAAGGTAGGGTCACAATTTGCCTATTGCCATGGCCATCTTTATGTCAGTTGAAGCTTCCTACCAACCTCAGAACAGAGGCCAGCACATCATCCATAAGATTATAATATCTAAGCCCATATTAAACCGCTCTGCTGTTGGGAATTAGGACCTAGTCCTGTGCTCAGTGAAGTGAATGGCAAAACTCCCATTGCCTTCAGTCTGAAAAGGTGTGAGCTCTAACTGCATTATTTTTTCTTAACTGCATTAATTGTCTTATTAAAATTACAGAAGGGGAAAACTAGGTTCATACAGTATTTGGGAAGTAGTCATTTGAGATATTTAATACACTAATTTTTAGGGCCTGATCCTACAATTTTTACTCAGAAAAAACACCCATTGAAGTCAATGGGAGTTTATACTAAATAAGGACTGCAGCATTTGGGCCCATTAGAGGATGGGAAAATAGTGAAGAGGGATCTAAAATACATTACACAAGCAATCTCCCATCTCTGGTGATCCAATTCTGTTACAGACAGCAGTTGCACTATCTGTAGATCACTCCTATTGCACCACTAATTTGCCATAAAAAATAGTGTTTGACAGTGCAGCTTTAGAAGGTATGGTGCCTAGAGGAGGCGGGAAAGGAATCAGACTTTCTATATATGCATACCGTATGCCTCCCAGAAATACAAGATTCAGCTGCTACACTGCAGGCTGTGCTCTGTTATACCATACTACATATATACTGTTAAGGGCAAAGATCTGTAAAATGAATGATTGGTAACTATTTCAAAATCAGTATTTAAAAGAAAGATGTTCTGTAACAGCTCTATACGGTCAATTAGAGTATTTTCTTTTTCCCTCTTAATGAAAATAAAACTGTTAATATTATAAATTGTAGGCTACATACATTTAAAAAAGAGAGAGAGACTGTGTACTCAGTGTAGCAGGGGTGTATCTTCTTGCTAAGAGTTGCGCTGCAAAAGCCTATTAGAGTAAATCACATTTTATACATATACATTACCATTTTATCTGAACTATGATGTCCTTGGAATATTATGTGACAGAGACATCCAAAATCCAGTTTAGATGGGGCACAAAGACACAGCTTGGGATTTACCTGTGCCTTGTCTCACAGGTGACAGCATTAAAGAACAAACTCTACACTTATGTCAGATAAGCACAGGATTCTGTCTCTTAATTCACTTAGAAAGAACGGATAATTACCTGAACTAAATTTCTGTGCCCATCTGAAATGGACTCAAGGGACAATCCTGCAGATTAATACCCCTAAGCATATAAGATTCAAAAAGAGAGAGAAATATGCATGTATGAAATAGGATGTATTTTCACAACCTGCATCAAAACTGTATGCTGATCTTGGAGTATGTGGTGTCAGGAAATGGTTTCATTGTGCTTTTCAAATGTCAGAGGATTCAAATTTTAAAAATAAAACATTAATATCACAGGTTGCTGACTTTTTTAGAGCTATGGCAGAGATTTCAGTTTTCTTTTAATTGAATGTTTCAGACCAAAGCACTGGTGTAGATCTGCATTGCTCATTGAACTAAGGGGAGCCACCTCAGTTTATACAGCTAGGGTTCTCCTCTGTGTTAGCAATATTTTAATTGTTCCTTTGTTCCTGTTTTAGAAATATTATTGTGATTTATTGTGTAATTTGATGCTGCCACTGTTCTAGCAATGGGCATTTTTTAAATACTAAGCAAATCTGTGGTGTTACTTTAAAAATGAAATAAACCTTGTGTTCATAGTGACAGTCAATAACACTAGAGCGTAATAATCAATTGCTATTTGTAGCAGCAGGACTAGCAGTGGGGGCAGATCAGTGCAAATTACTGTCACTGTTTGCTGTCGTGTACTGCAGCCAGCCTGTATAACGTAAGACAAATGATACTATATTCAATGGAACTAGACAGTAGTTAGTCATACCTGTACAATGGCAGAGCAGTTTGTGCTGGCTTCAGATACAAGAGGAAAGTGATTATAAATCTGCAGAATTGATAGGGAAGGAAAATAAATTAATCCAACAATAAGTTGTGCTACTAAGATTTAAAGTTAAATGCTTATACTTTTGCTATGAGCTGGAGACTGGAGGATTACAAGTATCTAGGGATCTACAAAAGGGTTAGATAGCTTTTTAGTGAACACCAATGAAGTCTCTGATGGCTTGTAAAGATGTGTCTTAACCATGGGGGTCTGCAGTTCAAAACACCTGTTATGATCAATAATAATGCCAAAATGGACTATAATTGCTTATTTTTTCCATAGAAATGGAAGTGTTTGTTACTGCTATAGATCACAGCAATGTAATTTTTTTGTCTGTTTCATCTGAGAAAAAAGATCGTGCCTCTGATCTCAGCGGGAGAGAGAGCTGTTATCTCAGAATTGTGGTCTGGAACCAGCAGGTCAAACAGGTAATTTTAAAGATGGTGCTACTCAATTCTTTGTGTTTCAGCACCTTCGTTGCTATGAATTAAGTAATTTATTTGGAACCCCTGTGACTACAGACAGATGCAAATAGTGTGTACTGGACACAGAGCAAATACACTAGCCATGGACCGAACTACATCATTTTGAAAACAAAGAATTGCAATAGGAATTAATTTACTCCTATGAAATAATATTTGAATAGATGGCTTGGAAGAATTCTTAATGCCTGTGAAAGGCACCAGACTGTCTGCAAAGTGAAATCTTCTCTTTAACCTTAGTAATCTAGTGCATAGGGAGAGTAAGCGAGAGCTTTCCTATCCATCATGATAATATGCCTCAACCTGGAGAAACATGTCCACACATGAAAGTGCAGTTAAGTCTTCATGCCCATTCCAACATTGGATTCACTTCTGGAACTGTTGGACAAGAATGACAATGTATTGCCCCCTTTAATAGTAGCTTTTGTGATGTTCATACTTGCCAACTAGGAACTGGACTGAGACCAAGGACTTATTTCACACAGGCCACTGTACACTTGTTAAGAATGAGCTGTCACTATTGATCTGGACCAGAATGGAACCATTGACCTAGAGGTGAAAGCCTCTGAATTTCATTTCCAGTCCTCTGAGCCATGTAATCCTCAGAAATAACACTGACAGCAATAAAAAACAAACAAACAAAACATTAAGCTATACAGAAAGTGAACTTGCCTGATAAGCAGAGTGGCATGCTCACCAGAGCTATGAAAATCCTTTGCCTGTAAACTCCAATATACCAAAAAGGAGCCTAGTCTGGAGTTCAAGCATCTTCTGTGAATGCAGAGTGTTTCATTAATTAGAAATGTTCTTATGCCGGTGAAACATGGTTCAAATTTTGACATGACTTTTTCTTCCTTTTTTGTTGCAACATCTGAAAAAATCCAAGTGTGTGTCATATGCTGCATTTTGAGTTGGCCATTTGGTGGAAGTCACATGTTTGAAGTTATATGCCATTTCTTTTACTTGATTGGCTGAGCACAGTGCATGGGCACAGGAGAATCACGGAAACTATTCTAACTCACCCTCTCTCATGAAGAATCTACATTTAGTGCACACTCTGCTTCTGTATGAGCTCTTAAAAAAATCATACAAAGTCTCAGTATCTCTTCTCTCCCCTCGCCTATTCTCTGTGCCTTTCAAAGATGCTGGCAGTCTGTGTCATTGTACATTTTCAGCTCGTATATTCCTCCCATTTAGTGGAAACAGCATTACTTAATAATTAGGGATATTTCTCCTCACCTTAAATCAGAGTAGTTTTACACAGGGAATCAATTACTTGTTGTCTCCATGTCTATTTCTGGCTGGGGGAGGGGGCAGATTTTTTTTCCGGGGGAGGAGAGGAGGAACTTCCACTCTAAGGCACTTTAACTTAAAAGAGGAATATTTTGATTTGGAGATTAAGGAAAATTGTGTGGCTTTGCATCTGGGATTCTAGTAAAAGAAAGATGTTGAAACAAAATGGGATTTTCCCTGAGAGAGGTTTGAACTATAGAACTATCCTCAGGTAAGAGGTGATTGAGAGTTTGCTTTAATGAAACTGAATAAAGTTAGGTAATTTTTAGAGGGCTGTTGCACTGGAATAACAGCTCTGAGAGAAGGGAAGTGGAAATGTTGTTTTTTGTTTTCCATTTAAATGTCTTCAGAGTAAAAATTTTATACAGCTCTATTTAATTATTTTGAAGGCTATTAGAGATTTTATTCCAACTGATACATTTGGGTCAACTTCGTACAATCTGAATTTAAGGTGTAATTTCAATCCTCTTGAAGTCAAGACAGTTTTCCAAGGACTTGAACACCAATGTGAAAACTCCAAAGAATTCAGAAATCCGCTAGCTGGCTTGGAGTATGACAAGTAGCCACCATGCATATCAGAAAAGCAATATACTTAAAACTTAACCATTATATTGTGCTGAGAATCTATCAATGGTTTGATTTGGTTTGGTTTTCCTTTACACAAAGCTAAAGGACTCTCTTTAAGAGAGTAATTGACAACAAATTCTAATAGCTAGTCTTATAATTTGTCATTGGTATAGGGCATTAACACAAAGTAGAAGTATAAACTGTAATGTTCTTTAAACTGTGCACCATTTAAAAACTCAGCATTCACCATCCAGGTGCCTGCAGTAACTGTGGCATCTTGCTATAATTAGAATATTGAGATATTATGGATCACAGGAGAGTGCAAACACTGAATTTTAATGGTATCATAGATCAGTGGTTCTCAGCCATGGGTACATGTATCCCCGGGGGTACTAGAGGTCTTCTAACGTGTACATCAGCTCATCTAGATATTTGCCTAGTTTTACAACAGGCTACATAAAAAGCAATAGAAAAGTCAGTACAAACTAAAATTTCATACAAACAATTACTTGTTTACACTGCTCTATATACTATACACTGAACTGTAAGTACAATATTTATATTCCAGTTGATTTATTTTATAATTATATGGTAAAAATGAGAAAGTAAGCAATTTTTCAGTAATAGTGTGCTGTGACACTTTTGTATTTTTATAGCTGATTTTGTAAGCAAGTAGTTTTTAAGTGAGATGAAACTTGGGGGTACATAAGACAAATCAGACTCCTGAAAGGGGTACAGTAGTCTGGAAAGGTTGAGAGCCACTCAGGGATGGTGTAACCACTAGGCGAACTAGGCACCAAGATTTGGGGGTGCCAAAAAGCGGTGCCCCAAATTTTTTTTACACTATTTCTGGAAAATGAATGACTAAATAAAAGAGAAATGTCGTTGAATTTGCATTTTAACTTATAGTTTTCTCGTACATTACAGCTATAGCCTACGCCATCGCTGCGTTGCGGGCACAAGCGTACTGCTTCACACTATGGTACAAAGTGGCAATGATGTCATTTTTCTCGTCACGCAATGCTCCGGGGGGAAGGGACAGGATGGGGGAGAAGGAGGGGGAAGGAGGCCCAAGGTGGAAGTTTTGCCTAGGGTGCAAAATATCCTTGCACCGGCCCTGGAGCCACAGTGACAGATTGTGCCCTGTAAACCACAGAAATTGATAGTATTATGAATACTTAGCTCTCATATAGCGCCTTTTCATCAGTAAATCTCAAAGTGCTTTATCATGGAGGTCAAGATCATTATTCCCATTGAACATGTGGGGAAACTAAGGCACAGTGAACTGATGTGCCCACAGTCATCCAGCAAGCCACTGCCAGGAATAGAAACCACATCTCCTTAATCCTAGGCCAGTGCCCTGGCCATCACTCCACACTGCCTTCCTGAGGGAAATGACAGTATTTTGTTAGTTTATTTTAAAGAAAGGGGGTTGTGTGAAGGAAATAGAGATCATTATAACTTTCCCTTGAGCTTCTCACATAGTTTGGTGAGGAAATAGTAGACTGTGACCTTTATTGTGTAATCTGATCATCTGTATGTATGGAATACATAATAATCTCTTACAGTTATTTTAAAATACAAACGATGTATTGTAATTAGTCCCCAAAGGGTCAAATGGAATAAAAAAATCACCTGCCATCAAACACTCTGGCTATTATAATGTTACAGCATGTAATTCAATATATCTATTTAGTTATTGACATTCTGCATTATTAATGGCTTTTAAAAGGGTACTGCTGTCTTCTAACTCCACAACAGGTGGAAGCCCACTGGAAACCCAACATTTATTGTTATTTGCCAGATGATTTTCAAGATAAAAAGTCAGTGAAAATGTATCTGTGGACTGGAACTTACTTTTGAGGTAAGCTCTGCAGATGGGATAGGCAGCCCCCTGGGCTATACTGTAAGTAGTCATATTTGACTATTCTCCCGGCGTTGTTTCCATATAGCTCCGTCCTGCTGCCCACTCACAACAATATGTGACAAAGGGATTCTTCATTTAATCTGTGTCCATATTCAGTTTTAGTCTTAAAGCTTTTTGCCAGGATGTACAAAATCTTAAAATTAAGACCATAGATATAAACCTCTGTATACATTTTCCTTCCCCCACCACCACCCACGGTTCCTTTCATTAGGTTTCTGCAGGGGACATCACTGTATTAATATCAGCAAAAAAAATTAAATTCTAGAGCTAATTTGTAAGATAACCTAATCTTAGCATTTCCTTCTTCTCTTTTGATGTCATTGTATTTACATATATTATGCTACACATAATGTATGCTAATGTTTAACTGATATAGAAGTGCTGACCTAGGATCAAGCACTAGATAGTTAAAAGCCAAAGTTTATTTTGAATTAAAAATTACTTTTTAATTTAAAAAATCTGTTTGTAGTATTGTTTCATTTTTATATTGCACATTTTACTTCAGTGTTTGTAGCACCTAATAGCCTAAGAGGAGTGATAACAAGGTATAGACATTTTAGAGAGAATCCTTTTCCTATAAGAGTATTATTCTTTCATTCATTCATTACCCACCATTCATTTCTCATGCCTGATGCCTGCAGACACAGCAGTACTAGTCAAGTTTTTAACTAATCAGCCACAGTGTTTTCCTCCATCAGGCAGTGCTTCCTCTATTAATTAAATATAATTATCTCAATGCTAGAGCCTATGTGGAGGCACAGCAGAAGGCCTTGCAGATGGCCTTGGTCTTTCACATATATTTTGGGATTCATATATATCCTTGCACATTAGGAAGGTTTGGGGGTGGATCCTATGGCATATCCCATAAGAGAAACCAAATCCTCCCCTCTGTGTTCTCTGGTATGATGATAGAGAGAGAACTCTGGAATGAGATCAGATCCTCAGATATTTCCTCCCTTAGAACTCCATTTCACAGATTTTACCATAGGAGGCCAATTAAATAAACTTGTAATATTTGATACTTCTCTATCAAACCAATCAAACCTCCAGGCCAATTAATTCATGTTCAAATACTCACCCTTTAAAAATTCTGAAGAATTCAGAGCTAGGATTGATAATTAATTCCCACAAAATAAGATGCCTTCTGAACCATCAACCAGTTTTAGGCTCAAACTAGACCCAAACCTTTCTTGAGGTTGTGATATTTCCAAGCAAGGTTTTGGGGTGGATTTTTTTTGTTTATTTGTTTTTGTTTTGTTTTTTAAATTTGTGACAATTTAGAGAATCTGTCTATTTACAGCTTATGAATTCTGGTTGATTTGGGGGAATTCCCATGGGGTATCTTTATCAGACAGCAAACTCCATTTTGAGTGTGGGGCTTGTCTATCTTCTCTAATGTCCTGTGCCTTCATATTGAGCTGTGTCAGGAGAAATGTTTACACCTGGCACAGAGCTAACAAGGGAGAGTCATTAAACCTTGATGATCATCCATTCAAATAAAGCACCCTTGGACAAAGGAATGGTTACAAGGCTAGGCAAACCAGTTTTTCAAGTCTGACTGCCAGGGGAAAGGTAATTAAACAATGCATCACCTGCTTGGAGACTTGGATCATCTGAGACTGATTAGGAGTCACCTGACAAAGGGGACTGGAGGCTGTAAAAGAAAGAGTTTCTCACCAGCCATTTTACAGCAAAAGGAAATCAAAGATGGGCTGCAGTAAAAAGTATGTATAAGTAACTGAGGTGTCTTGGGAAATCAGCACTGGTCCTGGGGCTTAGCAGCTGGTCCATGAGTTACCACTTCCAGGAAGGGGTAGCAGGCCTTCTATGTCAAGAAAGGTGTGCCAAAGGTGCTGAAGCCAGAGATGGTGGCTGGAGACTACTAACATATAGGGAAGCTGAAAGTATGTGTCTAGTATGTGGGACCCCAACACAGCAGATTGCTAAGTATCAAGCTTAATCAGGGCTGTGATATAGTTTCTGACCAAGACTAGAATTTCAAGTGCCAAAATGCCACATATAAAAAACGTGTCCTCAGCATTCAAGTAGAAGTGCTGAAAATCTTATGAGAGCCTATTCTTTCAAAATGTTCAGGTCACTTTTCAGATTCAGGAGTTTCAGATAAGCATCCAAACTTTTGACTGCTTATCCAAAACAAAACTGGACTATGGATCTTTTTTAGGCTTCCCTATAGCCTTGTTCAGAACTGTGCCAAGTGATTTTTCTGGTGCTAGAAACAGTGCTACAGCTATAGGTGGGTTGAGTCACAAATTATGATTTACAAATGGATTTACACCATTCAAATTAATTTTGTAGAATTAACATCAGCAAATTTCCTACAGGTAGTTCGTGCTTTTTTTCTGGTGATTCACTGAATTGTCTGTCCAGAAATTTGACATGAGTGCTCAGATCAGGATTAGGAGGACTTTATTTAATCTAAAGACATGCTGAATGTACTGAGGGGTTGTTTTTTTTAAGACCTAGATATTTTTGTTAAAAATGTGCTAGTTTTCTTTGATTCAGAAATCATCTCTTAAAAGCTAAATGTTAGCAAGAATGGCCTTGTGATGTAAAGAACTAGCCAGGGGCTCATGAGGTCTGGGTTCAGCTGCTGGTTTTCCACTCTCGTCTTATGTGACCTTGAGCAACACTCTCAGGCTGAGTTGTTTTTTGTTTGTTTGTTTTTTGTCTTTTTTTCCACCAAAGTTGCTTAAGGGATTTGATTGCTCAGTTCCTATTAATCTTAAGGGAAATTTGGCATCTCAAACTCCTGGACACTTTTAAAAATCTCACCTATAATCTCTGTGCTTCAGTTCCCCTTCTCTAAATTGGGGGTCATATTTCCTTTCTCCCACCTCTTGACTGTCTTCTGGGACTGTCTCAGTATAGTTCTATCAATACCTGAAACAATTTGGACCTAATCTTGGTTTGGGAATCTAGGTACTACTGTATAATAATAGTAATTAGTGACATAGAATTTTAAATTAATTTAAAAGTCAAATTTAAATGGCTGAGAGATGAAGAGGACATTAATAGTTTTGTTTTTTATTGTAATTACTAATATTGATAACATGTCCTACAAGAAGTGGAAACTAGGTCAAATTACAAAGGATAAATATAAACAAATAACACAAATATGTAGGGATAAAATCAGAAAGTCCAAGACACAAAACAAGATTAAATTAGCTAGAGACCTAAAGGGCAACAAGAAAACAAATACATGTCAGGGTGATTAAGCACTGGAATAAATTGACTAGGGAAGTTGTGGAACCTCCATCACTGGATATTTTTAAGAGCAGGTTAGACAAACACCTGTCAGGGATGGTCTAGATAATACTTAGTCCTGCTATGAGTGCAGGGGACTGGACTAGATGACTTCTTGAGCTCCCTTCCTGTCCTATGATTCTATTGTTGGAAAAACTGCAACAAATCTATATGAGAGAAAGGAGGAGAGAGAAAAAAACCCCGCTACAATTGTACTAGAAGACAGAAATTCAGTAGAAGTGATCTGCATGTATGGAAACTTTTCCACAAGGATATTTTGGAGCAGTTACACACACTGTACTACTGTCAAAAGTGCATATTGTAGCGCATTGTAGCGCATATTGTAATATGATATCACAAGATAGAACCATTAAAAATTACAGAAAACATATTTTGGTCCAGATCAGCTACCCATTCAAACAATGGAAGCATGATCTAAATTCACTGACCCAGACTATCTTTCAGTGTGCATGAGACTCTTAAAAGCAAAAAATACCTAACTAGTTGAATCTTTCCCAAATAGTTTAGCACATTTACACTTCCAATATCTCTTCACTCCTTTTTGATCTTCTGCTAGTAGATTTTTATTTCTGTAGTGTATTAGTTAGAAACCAGAGGTGATGATTTAAGTACATTAAGTAAATTAGTAAGACGATTACATTTTTTCCTTCTATCTTTAACAGGTGAAAGGATTACTTAAGGGGCCAGATCTTCCATGGATGTAAAGTGACATATTATCATTTGTATTTATTTGTAAGATGGTGGTGTTTGGAGGCCTCAGTTGAGTTCAGGTTGACATTGTGCAAGGTGCTGGGTGAAATAAAGGTACAGCGAGATGTACCTTTATTACAGAGTGACCTTTCCTAAGGTTGCATAGCTGGTCAGCAGTAGAGGTGGGAATAAAACCCAAGTGTCTTGAAACCTAGGTAAGTGTCCTATCCATTAGACCATGCTGTCTCCTCTGTTAAAGTACTATGCCAGTTTATGACCAGCTGAGGTTCTGACCCTAGATGTTTACCTGTGACTGCTTTTGTACAATTGGAAGGAGAAGATGAGAAAGCAGAAAGTCTTTGCTCCTCTCCCATGTGCATCTATGCAGAAAGCAGCAAGAATGTGGTTGATGTGCTCACTAAACACAAAAGGTGGCAGGTTGGTAAGGGCTGAGACATTCCATAGCTGAAAGGGGCATCGGTTGCAGGGGCAGGGCCCATGCACAGCCGCACTTCTTCATCCACTAGTGTGCAGAAACCAGTAATGGGAGGGAGAGAAAAATTCTGTTCCCCTTTTAAAGGGTGTAATAATTATTGACTTTTAGGCCAGGTCTACAAAGGGGGAGGTCAACCTACGATACGCAACTTCGCGTAGCTGAAGTCGGCATATTGTAGGTCGACTTACCTGGCCATGAGGATGGTGGAGAGTCGACCGCTGCCGCTCCCCTGTTGACTCCGCTTCCACCACTCGCGGTGGTGGAGTTCCGGAGTTGATGGGGAGCGCATTCGGGGATCAATTTATCGCATCGAGACGAGATAAATCGATCCCTGATCGATCAAAGACGTACCCTTAGGGCTTGTCTACACTACCTGCCCGATTCGGCGGGTAGCGCTCGATCTTCTGGGGATCGATTTATCGTGTCTCATCTAGACGCGATAAATCAATCCCAGAAGCGCTCCCCGTCGACTCCGGTAATCCAGCTCAGCGCGAGGAGTAAGCGGAGTCGATGGGGGAGCGATCCTGTGCCGCGTGGACCCGAAGTAAGTAAATTTAATTCGATCTAAGATACGTCGACTTCAGCTACGCTATTCTCGTAGCTGAAGTTGCGTATCTTAGATCGATTCCCCCCCACCCCCCACCAGTGTAGACCAGACCTAAGATACCATTTATGGTGCTAAATGCACTAGATATACTGTAGGGCCAGACTCTGCCAATCATTAATTGCCTGGTAAGATTCTACCTACTCAGCATGAGTACAGGTGGCAGCATCTGTCCCTTAGCTAGTTGCTGCTCCTGTGTGTAACTCTCCCACCGCAGAAGATTTCTGCCTGCCTCTGCACTTTGTAGTCAGAGTGCCTACAACTGCCTTTCCATCATTGCACTTCTGCTCTCCATATGCCCCCCCCCCACCATGTGGCTCTCGCTGCAAAAGCCATAGTCTAGCTCTTAACATTTTGCTACTTAATGTATAAAGGTTTTTATTATTAGTATTAAGTCCATATTGATTTGCTGTGATTGAGCCATGCAACTGTGCAGGTTCCCTGGATCGTTTTAGTATAAAGCATGCAAAGCCCACAGTGCATTCTCCCATTTCTTTGGCATTGTGTCTGCAGTGCAGTGTCATGAGTGATGACACCTCTTCACAGAAAAACGGAGAAATATCTTTTGTGAGATTTCTAACAAAAGTTTCCCAGTGACACGAACTGTTGAACTCTCTCCATAGAGTTCTTATTTAATTTGAACCATTCCTTGCCACTCCATCATAAAAATGCCGGGCAATAATTAAATTTCACAGGGAACTAATAACTATGAAGTGCACAAGTAAGATTCCTCTTAATTTAAAATATTTTACAGTTTATTTTTGGTGAGGCTAAATAATCCAGGCATGTGTGAAGATCATCGCATTATATCCAAGTTCCCTGTTTTAGAGGGATTGAATTAAAAATACGCTTTTAAAATCCTGCCATGATGTATTTTGATTAATATGCTATAAGAATTGCTGCACTTTCCTTTAAAATATTTCCTTGAAATAGATGGCTTGTAAATCTGTTAAAAAGATGGTATGCCGAAATGTAACACAAGCTAAAAATAGATTTTATTAAAAACCAAATCAAATAGATGTGAAACAGAGGATTTACCTTCAACCATGAAGGAACATAATACACTTTCAAAATCTGTGTGATTTGGATGTATACTGGACCCTCATGGTAGGATAAACACATGATCCCATTTTTCAAAATATATTCTGATAGCTAAAATGGATTCAAGATACAGTGTGCTTTCTATACTGCATGGAATAAAACTATGTGCATAACATATCGTATACACATGCACATTTATTCACATTTATTTTTCTTTTAGACATTCCTTCAGCTCTTTTGTTGGCCAACTGTAAACTGATCACTTACAATTGTACTTGAGTGTTTAGTGACCAGAAAATGTACAAATGCTGCTGCTGCCAGAGTAACTGAAAGTGCACAAGCAGATTGAGGGAAATACTACAGGCAAAAATTAGCCATCATTAGTTACCCCTGCTAATATTGCAGAAAATTGAAATGCTTGCCTCACTGAGAATTGAAGCGCATTTCTGAAGTTTATCCAGAACAAAATATCTGACTTTTACATACAAATAAGATGTAAACAGTTTTTTGATGTATTGTTATACTGCATATTAATACTTCGGTTCCACGAAAGGGCTTAACAGATATACTTGCAATCTTAGATCAATGCAGTGCTGCTAGATGGAATTTTAACAGTTGCAGTTGCCATATGAAGAGGGGGGGAAATTGTCTCTGCTTACAACAGGGGCCATAGATGTCAAGAGGCCAGGAATGCTGCAGTATACAAATTGCCTTAGACCCATCCTTAACACATTAAAGACTTTGTTTTAGCCAAAAAAAAAAACAAAAAAAAACTGTGTTAAATGTCACAAGCTATAACAGCATCACATTGAAAAATTTTGCCCTCTAAATATCCCTTAACTTATATCCTCCCCCCCTCATGCGCAATCAGTCATGTATATTCTTTGTTTTGAAGAAAACAGAAGCACATACAACAGGATGTGAAGTATCAGAGAAGCCATTTATGAAATTGAAACATGCTAGATTTAAACAGACCCTTTTGAATTTCGGCTATCTTTTTTTTTTTTTTTTTTACATTTTGACCTCTTGAACTACTTTTTACATAGATTCAAGGATTTAATATTAGTCCTTAACACTGGGTGCATTTTTGCTTTCTAATGTACTGCAAAAATAAATCTAACACTTTTGGTAAAAATTTAAAAGTAAATCTCGCCAAGGAAAAATCCATGAAGGCAGGTTTAAGCATAACCTTCCACTGATATTTTGGATATTCATTTTCATAGATGACCTTACTGTCAATATCTCTTTCAAATACATTTCTGCAACACCTGTTATAAATGCTACAGGCTTCCATGCACATGTGACACCATATTGGAATGATGCAGTTCATTTGACATAATGCAAGTAGGTAGAGTACATGTTGCTTAACATATTTAAACAGCATTATATTTTGATCAAGGAAAGCTTTAAAAATATTTTGCACAATACAGAGGTTTACTCATGATAATATATAAACTAAAAAGGTTCATTTTGGATCCTCATTACTCAAATCAACCAACCAAGGAGATAACATTGAAAAATATGCCATTCTTTTTATTATTTTTTTAAAGATAATGCCATTACTCAGAAGGAAAGGTTAATAATTAACCACAGTGAAGACACCTTTTACATTCATATGAAATGCATTTCATAGTATACAGCAATTCTGATTTTTTTTGTAACTATTAATGCTTTTGTTTTTCATTCTTTTCTGCTGAAAAATTGAAAAGCATCAGAAGTCCATATCCAAAAAATTGCAAAGCTTTCCAACTCGGTACAAAAAATGGTAAAATTATGCATTCAAAAAATTGTTGTACAAAAAAGTATTTTATATTAAAGCTAGTAGAACTTCCAAATACTCTTCTTATTTAGATCGCCTCTGACAGATTTCAGCATCTGTCCTATCAACCAGTGAATGATTTATACACTTGTAAGTATTAAAAGAATTCTTTATAATATTGCAAGGGGGGAGTTCATTATGATTCTTATTTGTGGTAAGCCCAAATTTTGATGATAAAAATGAAACGTTGAATAAAACAAATCATTCTAATCTTGCCTCCAAAGGTTATTGGCAAATGTATAGTGGTTAGTGGAGGCAGTCTGCTAACCTTTTACAAATAGACAAATCTACTGCTATTGAACTGAACATAAAAATATTGTGTACACGGTATGGAATGATTTGCATGTACTTTTAGTGCACCAGACAAATTGGGTCAAATAGATAAATTAAGGAACCCAAAAAATCATCTAAAAATGAAGGAAGCAGACTTCAATTTTCTAGTTAATATTTCAGTTGGGAAACAATTTCTAAATAAACTTTACCTACTCAGAAGATATATAGCTATCCTGTGAAACTGCATTTTATAATAAGTTCGACCCATACAGCAAAAGAGAGCCCACAGCACTCCTCCTGAAATGCTAATGTTTCCGGCTCACCTTATGTGGCCACTAACTTCTAACTTAGCCTCGCTCTGATCTAAAGGAGCAAAGCTGTACATTTTTAATCATGGGAGGATTGGTGTTAGGTTGGCATTGTGTTATTCAAGGCCCATAATACTACAAGCGCCCTTCTTTAAGGGTCACAGAAAGAGACTGGAGACCTCAAACAATTAGATGAGAATGATCAGGACCTCAAAGAGATGGGTGTCCTATGGGTATGACGGGGGCACTCTACATATCATGCCTCCCTTGGCATGGTAATTAATGCTAGTCAAATTATCAGTCACTCCTTCAGTGCCTTATTACTGTGAGCAAGGGGAGGGGGCACTGCAGGGAAGAGACAATGTCAGTATGCATAATGACACAGAGCTGATTGCTAGTGTGGAGGCCAGGAAGAACCACAGGGTGGAGAGGCGGGGGGGGGGCTTTCACCTGTAACTATCCCAGGATTTGCGCAGTTGGAGTCTGGTTTCCCCTAGGGCTCCAGGTAATTTTTAGTCTCTTTTGTGACTCCACAGGCCCTCCGTCCTCTGTAAGTGGAGCAAATTCTGTAAGGTTAACCTTTTGGTGTTTCCCATATACATTTTTTTCTCATCAGTGTAAATTTAACTGGGAGTGGAATGTGAGGCCCAGCATCTTTACCCTGATGCTTTCTGTAATTTCATATCAATGTCCTGTATTATCAACGTCTAGGAAGTACTTTGAAATGAAGGCTCTGAGCCTGCAATCCTTCTTCCTGCAGTGTTCCTTTAGCAGGGCGGGAAGGGATAGCTCAGTGGTTTGAGCATTGGCCTGCTAAACCCAGAGTTGTGAGTTCAATGCTTGAGGGGGCCATTTAGGGATCTGGGGCAAAAATTGGGGCTTGGCCCTGCTTTGAGCAGGGGGTTGGACTAGATGACCTCCTAAGGTTCCTTCCAACCCTGATATTCTATGATTCTAAGGAGTTCTTTGCCCTGATGGCTTGCAAGATCAAGCCCACATCTTGTATGCAAAAATTATAAAAAATAAAGTGCCTTTGGCCCTTGGATCCGACCATGCAGCTGTTATTGATGTCAATTGGGTGAATTGTACCAAATTGTATTGTCTTCTTGGTAGCCTGCTCTGACTGGCCTGTGTTGGTAATAATTAGACTACAGCTGCTTAGCCTTATGGATTCATCCAATTTTGGTCCAATCTACTGATACAACTGAATTCATAGGTATGTGAAGTCATATCCTAATAATACATAGCGCTATTGTATATGGCTTCTAGGGAAAGTTACTATAATTGGGGATTTTATCCCCTGAAAGTCAGAAAAATTATTGACAGTTTCTGGGTCCTAAATGCATCACCATTTCAAGTAAAATAACAAGCTTTGCCTAAGGGTGTAGTTCATGCTATGTGATCACTTGATACTTTGTCTATGCGGCTTCGCATGGCTTGAGAGAGAACGAGAAAGAGAAGAGCCTCCACTGAAATAGAAAGGAGTCAATAGATCACTTCACAAGCAATTATTATTTGTATTATATTATTTCAACATCATGATAATTAATGACTGCACTTCCAAACATATTTGTGCGAATTCAGTGTACTGCTAAGAGTGGTTGCATAGTGGGTGATTTGTATTTGTTTCTGATGTTTTTGCCTGGGTGCTTAGCAGCAGAGTGCCACGCTGTAACTGCATTATTGTGTGGATAACTGGAAATGTTTTACAGGCAAGTTCTGCCATTTAGCATAGAACTGTAATACAGTTCTATCATCCATTTTCAATCAATATTTAACCTTTTGAATAAATAGCTTAAGTGGACTAAGCCAGAAAGAGGAAAGCTAATTATCACATGATGTATTTTGTTTCCAGGTATACTTGGATGACTACAGTAAAGTTAATTAGGTTATAGGTAGCACAGCAAGATTAGAAAAATGTATCTCCTGCCTCATAGACCTTTTGTTCAGCCAATAACATCAACAAATACTGGGGAGGCTGCTTGTAATATGATGACCACTAATTCAAAACCTGGACTGTGTGCAAATCACTAGCAAATGGCATATACTACCCAATGGTATTATGGTAAATAGAGGGGGGTCATAGATTTATGTTCTGCTTTCTGTTCTGAACTAAGGATTACATTTTTGTGCTTAGCTGTAGAAAGAACTAACTATTCATAAATGAATGGTTTTAAAATGTTTAGCAAAAGCATTTTTCAGAAAAAAATTAACAGACCTTATTGTTACAATATAAAAGCTCATTGTTTATGGTAACTTTTCAGAAGCATGTAAGTTGTGAATACTTCTGTTCATAATTGCAGCATGCTATTGTCCACTGTTCAGATAGGAGTTCAAGTCCATTCCACCCTTTAGGAACCTTTTATTTCATCACTGCAATACGGTAACCAATTAATAACTTTTATGTACTTTCTTTTGTCCCTAAAGCTCATCTTTCGTTAGTACTGGTAACCATTTTAGGAATGTTTTGGGTGTACACATGTTTTTAAAAAGGAAAATAATGTTCAGAATTAACAAATAATTAAGAAAATGAATTTTAAAATGAATGAGGTTTTGTTTTTTTAAAAAAGAAAACTTCTGCTGGCAAAATTAATGTCAAAGGAATATTTTCAGAGAACAACTTGTATTGGTGTTGTATCCAGACATTTCAGATACATTCTCTTGAAAGTCTTTATCCAGCTAACATGGCTTTTGCTTACCAGAATATGAACTGCAGTTGATTTCCCAAATTGCTTTTCCATATACAGAAAATAAAACTAAACACAAAATATTATTCTAAGGCCCCGATCCCATAACCTTTATGTGAATCTGTTATCCTTACTCATGCAAATAGTCCTGTTTTACATGCATAAAAATTGCAGGATTACTGGCTTAATCTGACATCCATTTAAATCAAAGGAAGTCCTTCCACTGACTTAAATGGGCATTGGATCAAGCGCTAAGCCCCTTGCTTATTTTCCACAGTTAATAGTGCCTAATGAGGATTCCATTGAAGTCAAATGGCAAGACATCCATTGATTTCAGAGACCAGAGCTAGGCCCTGAATGTTCAACGTTGATCTTAATTATACTTGGGTAATAATGTATTGCTCTAATTTACTAAAAGTAGCAGCTCTGAATATGCTATAGTTTCAATAAAGCTGAAGTGATGCATCTGTCTTTGTGAATGGTGATTTAAAAATAAATGCAAATCTGCTTACATCTTTTCTTCCTGACATTAGGTCATTGCTTTATGGTCTTCCTTTCATTTGCACATCCATAGTAATTTCTATTTTTGGGCACCATTGAAAATATGAGATTCACTGGATCCAAATAGACATTCTTATAATAAGCAGATTGTACTGTGCTACAAAAGCAGCAGTATAATAAAACAAATTATGTGAATGTGAGAAGAATGTGTAAGAAGTTTCATCATCAAAATGACCAGTAACATTAAGATGTTTTGTATGAAGAAAACACTCCAAGCAATGTTCTTTGTTACAGTATAAAAAGCCCTTTTGCAATGGCTGTTACTTGACACAGAGTCTTTATATGGGAAATAATTTATTGCCATACCTGCAACTGAAATAATGACTAAATCATTTTTTTTAAAGTCTCGTAGCTCCTACAGAGTAAATCTTCTACAACTTGCTGCAGTGCTAATCGCAAGCATGTTATACAGTAAGTTTGCCTGAAGCTAAGTTAAGCAAGCAGATTAGGACTGTAATATAGTATCAGGGCTCATAAATCAAGTGTGCTTGCAGATTTTCTTTCACTTACTGCTCCTTCTTACAGTTCAGACAAGTCATAATTACACATCAGTAGGCATTGTGAACAGAGGAATGAGCTACAACATAACGCACAATAAACCCTGTCATATAAAAGCAAACTGGATAAAATAACAGAAGCAATACTCCATTTTACAACATCCCACTAAAGAATTACACCATGCCATTGTGTAATATTCTGATCAATCAAGAACCCATCCACAACTGAAAGTCCCAGTAGGATGAAATTTACCATTGAAGTATATTTTTCATTTGTAGTATTTTTTTTTTTATTGTATACACTGAATGAGATTTGAAAAAGCTACAGGTTCAAAATAAAAAAGGAGCCTAATGCACATTATAATTAAATGAATTCTGATGATGATTTTTTTTATTTAAAGCTTCCCTTCATGATATACATTTCTGATAAATTATTATGGATAAACTGTAAATAGGTTTTTTCATGTTTTTATTAGCATTAAAATATTGAGCACGGGTATTATGTTCTTGCTATTTTAGACAAAAGTCATGTTGATGTCTTCTAGTTATTTCTAGGCTTAGAATTAGATTAAAAGTGTTAACTTTAGCATGTGACATTAGCAGGACACTGAAAGTGGGATTTAATTAAATGAGTGAATATTTGTTTATATTCTAATAAAATATCTCTTAAAAAGAATCAGCGAATGATGGGTAAATACTAGGCACTGTGTAGGGCCCCTGCATTCTCCCCTAGGTTTCCCTGCATTGCCACTCTGTGTATGAGGGGAAGCACAGGCAAGTGGGAGGGATTTGAACAGAAAAGGATTGTGTTGATCCTTGAATCTATCCCTCAGTGCACCAGGTGGCACAACTGGGCTTGGGGGGGAAGGGAGAAATAGAAATCTGCTTCTGGTAAGGCTTAGTAGTAAATTATTTCTCCCTCTAGAGGAAGGAGGGAAGACAGGGATAAGGGAAAAAACTGGAATCTATCCTGTAAGTATCTACTAGAACAAATGCTGCAGATCTTTCTAACTAAGGCCCCAATCCTTGCTTAAAACAATCTCTGTTGCCTTTTCTGCCCCTGCACTTCCACTGGGGAATTTCCAGGCTTAAACCCTCCCTCTTCTCCCTGGAGTTTCTGGGAAGAGAGTCTTCAAAGTCAATGGCCCTGCTGGTAGCAAATCCATTGTTTCATTGAGTAGCACCATTCAATGTTGATGGCCCTAGATTGCTCTGTTGCAACTTCCCAGACAGCCTCACCCCTGGGTGAACACCTTTAACAAAGTGATCAATTGATGTCTGACCTCTCAGTCCTCGTCCTCAAAGGAAATCTGCACAATACTTTCAAAAGACAAGCCTGGGCACTTAAATTCATACCTCTGCTCAACACTGAAAATCATGGCCTGCACAGAGATGCTGGATTTATGGCAGGAGTGGTGGAAGGTCCCTAAAAGTGTGTGTGGGGGTGGGGGGGAAGGGGGTACCGGTGCCCAAACGGTGACCCCACCCTCTCCCTGAGGTCCTGCCCTTGTGCTGCCCCCTTATAGCCAGTAAAAAGTGGGATGGCATAGCCCTCTCACTTTTAAAAGTAATGGAGCCATGGTCCCCTGCCTCCCCCTCCCCTCTGTTCCTGCACCCCTGATTTATGGTTTATTACAGCAATCTGTATCTCATTAATTCCCTCCTTGTTGTCCTTTGACTGCAGGGGTGTTAATGGGCCACTGTGCTTTGAATGGTCCTTAGAATATGTGCTAACTACTTATGCTAAACAATTTGTTTCATCTTGCATTCAGCGGTGATGCTCTGAGTACCTTTCCCAGACCAGCTCAGAGTGGCACAAAAACTTGCCTCTATCCCCAATAAAAGTAGGTCCAATAGAAGATATTACCTCACCCACCTTTGTCTCTCCACTAGAATTTGTGTTCCTGCTACACCGTGAATGCTCAAAGCTACACTCCAGGTTACATTCAAAATGAAGGTTTAAATACAACACAATGGTCACAACTCAAAAATGTAATTCGTATGCTGACATAGGCACACCCCCCAAACCATGTCACTTCCTTCACCAAAATAACTTCCTAACTTTCAGACACTAGGTAGAGTTTCATGTCCTCTCAGCATTATTAACAATATTTTTTTTGAAAAAAATCTCAAACAATGAACAAAATGGGTTTTAAGTTAAATTCTGAAGTTAGTTAATTCTCAAACATGGGGCAAGTACATTTCCCTACTAACAGGCCCAAAAAAGAAAATAACAGAACACCACTAGCCGTCACCTTTAGCCCCCAACTAAAACCTTGCTTACAGACAGCCCCCAAACCTGAAGCAAATACTCACCAGCAACCACACACCATACAACAAAAACACCAACCCAGGAACCTATCCTTGCAACAAAGCCCGATGCCAACTCTGTCAACATATCGATTCAAGTGATACCATCACAGGGCCTAATCACATCCGCCACGCCATCAGGGGCTCATTCACCTGCACATCTACCAATGTGATATATGCCATCATGTGCCAGCAATGCCCCTCTGCCATGTACATTGGCCAAACCGGACAGTCTCTACGCAAAAGAATAAATGGACATAAATCTGACATCAGGAATCATAACATTCAAAAACCAGTAGGTGAACACTTCAACCTCCCTGATCACTCAGTGACAGATTTGAAGACAGCAGTGTTGCGACAGATTAACTCCAAAAGCAGACTTCAAAGAGAAACTATTGAACTCGAATTGATATGCAAACTAGATTGCGTTGCCTCCGGATTAAATCAAGATTTGGAATGGCTCGGCCATTATGTTAATTGAATCTATTTCCCTTAAGTTAACGATCCTCATTCACACCTGTGTGACCATCTTGTTTATCACTTCAAAAGCTTTTTCTTCCCCTGCTGTCATGTTTCCTCTCAACTAATTAGCCTCTTAAGATTGGTCTATACACCTGGACCATCATGTTTCTCTGACTGTATAAATGTCTGTGTGAAGTGTGTTTCATTCCATGCATCCGATGAAGTGGGTATTAACCCACGAAAGCTTATGCTGAAATACATTTGTTAGTCTCTAAGGTGCTACAAGTTTTTCTTTCTTATTTTCGTTTTGCTGACACAGACTAACACGGCTACTGCACTTAAACATTTCCCTACTATGTTTGCTATAGTATGGTCTACATAAAACACCCCCCTGAGTAACATAAGTTTTGCTGCCATAAGCACTTGTGTGCACAGCATTATGTTGGCAGGAGATGCTCTCCTGCTGACATAGCTATCACCGCTCAGTGAGCTGGCTTTAGTATGTCGATGGAAGCATAATGCAGCTATATAAGCGATCTTACAGCGGCACAGATATATGGGTAAGCTGTGATGCTGTAGGCTTATAAGTGTAGACATGGCTTGTGTGGCATCTCTATGCTATGCAGGGATGTTTACTATAGGACCATAGAGAGTTGTGACTTTACTGGACATTAGCTGACTGACCATGAAGCCTCTAGATGGTTAAAGAAGATTTGTAGATGGTAGGATAAAATGTTTTGCTCTTTGTGGTGGAACTTTTTGCTTCTACATTCGTATTAGTCTCTGTAAGGTGCTAGGATGAGAAACTCCATGAAGGGTGCATGGCAAATTCCACAGAAGTAAATTTAGGGGTGAATTTACCTTAGAGATAGTAATTTCTTTTATTGTTGGGGTAAAAAAATCCATGGTTAGTACAAAGGTACAGCAGATTAATGTTCTGGTCTGTTAGACTACCAGCATCTTTAATGGAAGAGGCCTTGAGTCAGCATTTCATTTCTGGAGTAAATTAGTGAGTCTTCAGTGCTGACTGAACTGACATTTCCTAATAAAAAGGAGGGGGAGAGTCTATAAAGTTCTGGAGAGTCTAAAAAGCAGAAGCCAAGTAATTTAATTTTTAATGATCCTATTGTGCAGGAAGGCAGAAGAGGACAATTTTGCCATCTACAGTGGATGGCACTGACCGAATAAATTTCATGTTATGTGCTAACATGACTAGCCACTATTTTTAATAATCATTAACATTTTTTCAGTGTTCACTTAATTACTAAGAACTGGTCTAATATTAAAACACTATATTGTTAAAAGTACACTTTGCTTTTATTTGTAGAATCATATTAGTTATCCATGTGTATGTGGATAGCTGACAGGTATTTGATAAAAGGTGAACAGAGAAAATTTCACAAATTTTATCATAAATCCACTTTTTTTCTAAATCACATAGCAGAATGTGCTCACTAATTTCTGACAGTTGTTCATCCTAACTGCTAGGTGAATACTGAATTTTTTCAGATAGATTTTTTCATGAATAACTTGTAAAGCAAAATAATTGTTTAATTCACAGTTAATAATGGCCAGATTCTACCTCCCTTTCTCATAGCACTTCACTATTATGGGACTACTCATATAGCAAGTTCATACTCAGCATGAATAAAGGTAGCAGCTTTTGGACCTGTATTAGTAACATATCTTTACTAAATACATCTTGTAAGAATTGCAAAAAAGTCTTACTTGAATTATGCAAAAAGTTATTTTATAAACCAACCTATTAAAATGACCTGCAATAGATCATTTGTATTAGTTTTGCATTTTTATCCCCTTTTGAGTCACAGTGGGTGTTTACAATCTTTACTCCCATTTTATGAGAAAAGTCCCAGTTAATTCCTGCTGTTTCTCTGCATGAAGGTGAGTTTTAAGTGTTGAACCTATCTGACCAACATTCTTTCTTAGAACTCAGAAGAGGAAATCAGTTAACTCTATCTAGGTTCTTTTGTCCTGATTTTGTACTTCTGCTGGGTAAGTTTCTCTTTCCTAAGGTAAATTATATAAAGGTTCTTAAAACTGTAAATCAATAATCCTATATAGAAAGCCCATTGGGAAGGAGAAAACAATGAATTACATTAAGTGTGATATTCTATTTTCCTATATGTTGGTTAGTCACCCTTAAAGGAAGACCACTGGAGAACTGAACTCAAACTGGCCAGGAATTTCAAGGCAGCCCATGAAAATACAACTCTACTCACGGATGAAGATCAAATTTTAGTGCTGAGGAAAAGTAAGGAAATGTGACAGAATCCAGAAGTGATACTTTGAGATATTAGCATTCACTGCTTTCATGTGTTATAGTATCCTACAGCAGTGGTTTTCAACCCTTTTTTTTTCATTTGCAGACTCCTAAAAAATTTCAAATGGCACTGTGAACCCATTTGGAAATCTTAGGCCTAGTCTGCAGACCCCCAGAGTGTCCACGGACCACAGGCTGAAAACAATTCTTCTATAGTACCAAGAACCTTCCACAGACCCTTTAGACATAGTATGAGGACCACAGGGGTCTGCGGACCACTTGTTGAAAATCACTGTCCTACAGTATTGACATTCTAAGGAAACACCTGAGGTAAAGCAGTAACAACTTTAATTTCTCTCAAGGGATAAATTGCACTGGGACCAGACACTTTTTAAACCAGTGCACCTCACTTTTCAGTCATAGGGTATGTCTACACTTACCATTTAAAGCACAAAAAAATCCCTTTTTTGCATTAAAACCGTGGGAGCGTCTACACTTGTTAATGACTTTTTGCGGTGAAACTCAGAAGTTTCACCGCAAAAAGAAAACCACCTTCACGAGAGGCGTACAGCTCTTACCTCTGTTCTTTTTGCACTGCTGTGAAAGTGAAGACACGTTCTAGCAGTGTAAACACCGTTTGGCCTCCGGAGGATATCCCACAGTTCCCAAAGCAACCCTCTGGTCAGCATCTCCGCTGCTCTGATGCATGGATGTCTGCCCCTTCCCCTGCAAGCCCTGGGAAGTTTGAAACTCCCTTTCCCTTTGTTTGTAGATGTGGTGGGGAAAGCGGCCAGACAGCAGGAGGTTTTTTTAAAAATGCCAGGGACGAAACAAGAAAGTAATAGGGCTGCTGGACATGAAGCAGGGCAGCACCAGCCACTGAGCAGGGACCCAGAATGCCTTCCGCTCACCACCACCCACTTCCCACGCGACCTATTGAGAGAGCTGCACTGTGGGATAGCTGCTCCACAGCACTGCTTTCATCGGTGATGAAAGTGCTGGTAGTGTAAACACTCTCTGACACCTGAGGAATTGAGTGAGTACACAAAGCAGCGCTTTACTTTCACCGGTTCCCTATCACTGGTGAAACTTACAGCACAAAAACTCTGTAAGTGTAGACATACCCATAGTCAGGCTTTTTGTTCAGGTCAATTACTCTCGTCAGTTACTGATCACTCCCAGGAAGGGTTTAATCACTGCATTTTCCTTCACTCCATTTTACATCTTCCCATCTCTTACAGGGAATGATAGCTTTATCTGCCTCATTTTCCTGCACCAGCAATGTCAAGTCCTCCTTTATTCTTTAAATGTGATCCAGACAACCATACGCTCCCTTTTTAAAGTCTGGAAATTAAGGTTCCTATAGTCCCTTGTACAGCAGAGATTGTGAGTGCAAGTGAAGACTATCTCCGGGCTACATGTAAGACTGAGCACCAGCATAATCCTCTGCACTGAGCAGTAATATGTCATGAACACCCCACCTCACTACTCACTAATGTGCGGGATAAATAAAGAGGCCAGTCACTATCTCTGGGGAAACATAGGGTTAAATCCAGCCCTCACCACACTAATACAGGACATAGTTGCACAATACCCACTTTGGCCTTTCTCCTGCTGCTATCAGGAAGGAGTAATTTGGCAGCCACTAGCAACACTGGGCTTGGGCTTTCTTGTGTTATCTGACCTGCTCCTAGCTTTCTTACCTTTTGCTTCTGTAGGCAACACTCAGCGGGGTTAGATCCTCAGCTGGTGCAAACTGGCATAACGCCATTGACATCAATAGTGCTACCCCAATTTACATCAACTGGGGATCTGGCCCCATAGCCGCACTTTAAAGGCTAAAACCCCAAATGAGACAGAAAACAACATTTTAGCTAATAAGGCCAGAATATTTTTAATGGAAATTAGAAGAGAGGGGAGAGGCTTAGGATTTACATTCACATGGTTCCTGTAGCCCAAACCCACAGTTGAAGGGTCACAGATAGGCACTGGCTACTGTTCCAGAACATGGTGTAAACTAGAGGACAAAAGACTCCACAGCCTGCTTCCAGTTTGCAGGGTGAATTCTGTCCCTGAGCCTTCTGCCTGGGGTGAATTAAATGTCACCATACTTACACATCTTAAGTTAGTGGGTGCTACAGAGACCCTCTTACAGTGGAGACTTTTTTCTTTTAGAATTTGCACACTGGGATTACCCTTCTGTTTCAAACTAAGGGTATGTCTACACTGGCAAGTTTCTGCGGCACAAGTTATACCGCTTTTATTAAAACGCTGGAATTAAACCACTGTTGCGTGTCCACACTGTGCTCCTTGTGACAGTGAAGCACATCCACAGTAGCAGCTCTTGCAATGGCAAAGATAACAATGCATTGTGGTAACTGTGTAACTGGCCGCAGGGTGCTTTGGGAAGGGTTTTCAATGCCTCATGGGACAGGCACAGCATCACATGATGCAGATTTCCCAATTCCATTGCTCCACGGGCATTCTGCTACATTGCCAGCTGCTTTTCAACTAAAGCCGGGGGGGCAGTGTGTGATAGGGAGTGTGTGTGTGTGTATGGAGAAGCGGGGAGAGACTGTGTGTTTTGGGGGACAGAGAGTGTGTCAGCATGCTGTCTTGTAAGTTCAGACAGTGGCAGGAAACAACCAGTCCTGATACAGGGGGAGGGGGGAAAACCTGACATCAGCCCTTCCCTCCCTCCCTCCCTGGGTGCTCTCTCTCTCACACACACACACACACTCACACACACACAGACACACATTTTTTTTTGCAGCGCTGCAGCTGAGTAGTTTCTGTGCACAAAGTAGCTTGGCAGTGTGTACACATCTGCAGTTTGAGCGCAAAAAGCTGCTTTACTGCACAGAAACTTGCCAGTGTAGACAAGCCCGTAGACCTACCACATACAAGTTCCCTGAAATATACCCCTGTGCATAGGACTCACATCAGACAGGACTATTGACTTAAGCAGCGCAGGCTCCTCTAAACACAGATGAATTTCACTTGATAAGGCAGCTTCACTGTCATTCTACTTGACTAAACGAACACTGTTATAATTTCCTAAATGTTGCTTGCAGAGTCATACTATGGGGACCTGTGTTTTAAAAACAGCTAGTTCAATCGGGTGATGTTTACTCAAACTATAGTAGTTAGTTTTAGTTTACTAATGATTTCTAATGTGATAGTAGGGAGTGATGCAAACTTTCAGGAATGAAATGTAGTAGCACAGGATCTCTTAATTCATTTGAAACAGAGTACTGTCTTTTTTCTCTCTCTCTCACTGCTTATTTTTTCATCCACCAATATACAATTTTTACTTGACTGTACAGTATGTCTTCCCTGCCTAGTGAGAACCCTAATTTGCTTTAAATTGCCAAAGTGCTCATTATGGAATGCTTAGTAGCAAGAGTTTGTACATAATATTTGAAAATCAACCTTAATTTTTCTGCCTGAGATGAACACTTGGATTTCACAGTAAACATAATCAGAGATTTACACAAACCCAGTGAACCCTGTTTATTATACTTGCCTGGAATAGCTACAAAAGAGGTCAGAGGTCCAATGTCTTCATGCAGAGACAGATCATGTTCTAGCTAGTACTGAGGAGGAAAAAAACAGTAGGTGATGCTTTAATGAATGGCTTATCATGTGGAACACACCATGTGATAATAGCAGTGCTGGTAAGTAAAGAAGGAAGTATAAAACATAAAGGGTTTAGCTAGGTTTACATTGCTTGAAAGCTTACATTTGAACAGTAGCAGATGAAGGGGGTTTATTAAGAATATGTAGTAAAATCTGCAGAAAGTTGAAAGGATCTTTGAACTTCTTATTTTAAACATTGCATTGGAATTGTCTATATCAGGGCATTCCCCTCACTAAATGGAAACACATATCAGATTTTTTTGATTTTATATGCCAATTTTTATTATAATTTTCACTGAAGTGACCTTGGTCTAAGAACTCATTTCACAACAAAAATGAAGTCTCACAGACACATTACTCCAAACACTAAAGGGAAATTCTATGACAAGCTACAGTTTTGTTTTGGTTACAAAAAATGTCAATTAAGAGCTGTTGCCTTAGTGTTCTCAAAGCACTTCTTTCAGACTAAATAGCATGAGGCACAGAATGATCCAACTCCAAAATGAGAGCATTTATACTATATAGCATGGGCCTGATTCACATCTTACGATGGTTTTACAGTGATGTCATTCTATTATATTTATTCCTGATTTGCTCTTATGATTTATCTCTTATGTGAGAGAAGAATCAGGCCCCATTTCCAAGCAACAATCTGACTATCTCCCAACTTAGGTTCCCTTCCCACAGGTTATTGGGTAAAGCTGGTGTTTTGATACCTGAACCTGTCCTTATCTACACAGATGTCCGAAATGTTTTCTTCCATCCCTCCTTTGGAATACACCACCTCCTGGGTTAGCTGATCAGCATGAAAAATCTATGAACTAGTATGGCTCCCATTACTGTAGTATCTGAGGGCCAGATTATGAAAGGTATTTAGACACCTAAAAATGCAGCTAGTGCCTCGTGGGATTTACAAAAGTACTCACTACAGTAATGGGAGCCATATAAGTACATATCTGAAGAACAGATTTTGAAGGTATTTAGGTGCCTAAAGATGGAGATAGTCACCTAATAGGATTTTCAAAAGCACTGAAACTGAATAGACTCCTAACTTCCACTGGTAACAATAGGATTTAGGTGCCTAACCTGCTTAGGTGCTTTTGTAAATTCGACTAAGCTCCCAGCTGCATTTTTAGGTGCCTAAATACCTTTCAAAAATCTACTCATAAGCATCTCAGTCTTTAGTATACTTATTCTCCTGCCACTCCTGTGGGATAGGGAAGCACTATTAGTCCATTTTACAGACAAAAGTTGAGGCACAGAAAAACTAATTGACTTTCCCAAGGTCTCACTCACACAAAGCCTGTGGCAGAATAGGCATCAAAGTCAGTTTCTGGAGTCCCAGGCTAGCACCCTACTCACCAGAGAATTTTGCCAACTCTTCTAAAAAGTAGCCAGGATTTGGAACTGTGATTACATTGGTGTGGAAATGATATCAACAATAATATTGCCTTCTAGAAGTACTGTAGTCCAGGCCATTCATAAATTATATTGCATGTCCAGCACTGTCAATGATGGAAAAATCCAGGTAAATTTGGATGTTCTGGCAGGCTTTTTACTGGGTCCTATTGAGCTACTAAATACACGTGTTTTCAAGCTTCCATGTACTTGTGTCCCATAGCCTATCCATGACAGGATGCTTCATCTAGCTTCAGTACACTGTTTTGGAACCTTTGATGGTGATGCTCCATGAGTGCATCAGAAGAATTAATTCTGAAGATCACAGAGTAGCACGTGGATTAGGTCTGTGATTAGGAAGGAAACAGCAGAGCTTGTCAAATGCAACATTAAAATTTGAAATTTTAACTCTTTTGAAATCAGGAAATTCAAAAATAAATTTCTCATGGCCACCTTAACCCTGCCTTCATGTGCTAAAGTATGTTTGCTTACCATGTTTCACTACAGGATCATATGTAATTACATGAAATAAATGCACATGCTAGTATAATAAATGGTTATGGTTTATATGCAAAAATATGGACGATTTCTATGGATAAACTCTGCCATTAAGGACATCAGCTTTGTATGAGGAGAGGGATGGGGAGGAGGCAATGGTGAGCAGCTGTAAAGGATGAATAGAGGGATCAGTCTGACAGACTACACCCCTGTATTCACACCCTCCACACTATTGTAATAATCTTTGTACAACGTATGCCTTGTAAGGTATCATTTGAACAGTCATAATTTGCTGGTCAGAGTTGTCCTGAATAAATATTTTTGGCAACACTGTATGTGAAGTTATAAGATTTCCCAGTATGAAGTTGAGGCCATGGTCAAAATTCATGTAGCACCAAACTAGTCAACTAGGCCTGTCTTGAACAAAGGAGTGTACATTTGCTTTAATTTGCATTTAAGCAGTAAGCAGAGTCATCAAGCAGGAAGGAAAACAAAGGAAGCTCAAACAGATGGGAAAAAACAGCAGGGAACATCCTTCCACACAGACTCTGTCTCCAGGTGGAAATGTTTTTCAAGAGGGGGAATGAAACTTTAAAAAGAAGGGAAAGCCATCCCAACACACCCCCTTCTTGCTCACTATCTGTTTCTGGCATCACACCTAAGAAGACAAAGGACAACAGCCATTGGACTTTGTGGGGAAAGGTCCTTATATGAAGAGTTTGGTCAGTAATCTTGCTGAGAGCATGGGGAAAGGTGTTTTACTTGAACTTAATATTGTTTAAATTAGCCACTATTAAGCATTTTATCTTTGTTTTTCCTGTAACCATTTCTAACTTTTATGCCTCATTACTTATGCTCACTTAAAATCTCTCTATTTGTAGTTAATAAACCTGTTGTATTGTTTTATCTAATCCAGTATGTTTAAGTTACATGTCTGGGTAACTCCATTTGAGATAATAAAAAGGCATATTATTCCCTTAAAGGCATAATGGACTTAATATATTTGTAATGCCCAGAAGAGAGCTGGGCGGTACAGGACATATACTTCTGGGGGGAAATCTGGGAGTGGACATGTGTTGGGGGTCACCCTGAGGTAAAACGAAGGTTGGTGAGAACCAGGGTGCAATTGGCAGACTGCTGTTATTTGTGCACACACACACATCCCCCATTATAAGGCACCCAGAGTTGTAGGGCAGGGGTAACACAACACCTTGCTGGTCTTAATTGTACCCCAATACATGATAATCAGTTGTTGGTAGGCCTGAGCCTATGCAAGCAAATACTTTTCTGGTATCAAGGAGATAGGTCATGTGGGGAGGACAGCCAGGTCCTCAGCACTTATTACCCCTCATTTATAAAGGTACATTTTTCCAAAATAGTCACTGATTATTATTTTTTTGCATGCCTCCATTTTTGGATACCTGACTTGAGACAAGTTCCCCAAAATGAAGTGCCCAATATCACTGGCCACTTTTGAAAATGTTGGCCCTAACATGTGCTCCCCACCCCATCCAGGTCTGCCGATGGATTCTGACAAGTATTTGGAGGTTGAGATTTGTCACATTCCCAGCAAGATTGCCCATGGCCCATTTATGGCATAGATCATTGTTTGCTGTATTAGCCAGACCTTCTTGTGTTCAGTGAGTGCTAGCTGACAGCTTCTGATTGGGCCCTTTGATGGTACAGAATCGGGGGAAGAAGCTTCCTTGGCCTTCTTCCCCTCTCTTGCATGACATCAATCTAGCCCTTAATGTTACCTTTTAAATGGACCTTTTTTGGGGAACTGAGAAATGTCCTTACTGTCAATTGTTTATCTTGTCTCTATTAAGGCAGTGTAACTTCTGGAAGTGGCTGTTTCCACTTGTTATCTTGAGTCATCTCTTGCTTGTTTACAGAATATTAAGTTTTCTTGTTCAGGTTTAAGTACCCTCTAACCTTGAACAAGTAGACCAAGTCATCAGTAAACAACTCTTTAAAAAACCCAAACAAAAAACCCTCAGCAATGTGCACAGTACAATATTGGATTAGTATATGCAGCATGAAGTCAGATAAGACACATAACTAAAAGGTAAATTCACAGCATTTGTTAAGTTGGGGCTTGTTCTGTGTGACTTTGATTTCCGAAACTTTCATCTCCTGCTTAGCATTGCGTGCTACATGAAAGTCTTCTGTCCTAGATTGTTTTAAAGCGTTAGCTGCCAGGACAAATTATGATAATAGGAGATAAAATGTCTTTTGGAATCTATTCCCCATTAAATGCCACGTGCAACATACAGTTATTGAGTTCTTGTAGAGGAAACTAACCTCGCTTACTTCTCTAAAGAGTCAATCATAAAGAGAGACAGAACAGGCTTGGGTTTCCTTATTTTAAAAGTACTATACTTACTGGACCAAATTAATCCAATGAAACCAACAACATTACACAAGGGATGAATTTCTCACTCTCTCAGCAAAACTAACTTATTAATGTATTTAGGTACATTAATAGCCATACAATTTATCTAATACAATTAGTGGAATTATGGTAAGTACTTAAACATCTATTCCATCAGTATACATATATGGCAAATAGGATTCACATTTGTGGATCAAGGGGAGATGAAATCCCATATTAAGAAAATGGAGATATATACATAGAGTATGCTGTGCCGTACGTCTCTATTTCTCCAAGTCTAGGAAGTGGGGCATGTGTAATCTGGCCTATGGTGAATAATATCCTCGAACTGGATACAATCCAAATGGCTGAGGAGGAAAGATTCCTGATGCTAATTTACCCACAAGACTACAGACTTTGAGGAAGCCTAGCGTGCTCCCCTATACTTGAGGGGAGGGAAGTTGGCTGGTGCCCCGCTCCTGTTTCTGTTTCTCCCCTGTCGAGCCCTGTTCCTGTTTCTCCCCTATCCATCCCTTTAACCTCCTCCCCTCTCAAAAAAACCACACCCTGAAATGCTAGGGGGTCCCCAAATCCTATCTGTATCTCTTTTACAGAGAGGAGCCACATTGGTTCCAGTAAGTCAGTGTCCTCTGTAGCCACAGAGGTTGGGCAGGCTGTGACCCATGGCTCCAAAGAGGACATCAAATAATTTGATTCTATATGGCAAACTCTTTTTAAAAATGGGCCAGAGTTTCAAAACCATGGACATTGTGTATGCAACTACAACTCTGTGTACCCAAACACCTGCCCAAACACTCTCCTAGTGTGAACACGTACACATACATAGCCGAGAGGATCTACACTTTTGGATGAAAGGTGTTGCATTTACATGCAGAAAAACCCTTTGAACAAACAAATTGTGCATGTATGTAAATTCCATCAACTGCTCATCCAGGGATTAGGGATTGAAAAGCATGTGCAGGCTGAAGTTCCCTTGAAATACAAACCACTTTGAATATGTCTTAAGTATTTTTAAAAGGAAATAATTTCTGTGCAGCTCTAAATGTGTGTGTGTAGGATGCTAAAGTACAGTACTTAGCTTCCAGCATACAGTACTTAAACTGTAGCAAATCTCCATAGCCCTAATGGGTGCAGTTCAAATCCTAGAGATACTTAATGCTCCTGAATTTCTGTCTGAGGTGATGAGCGAACTCAAAGCTATCCAGATTCCAGATCTTCCTTAGAAGCCAGAGGTAGCAAAGAAGAACTCACAGGTCTTGCTGCTGCTTCTCTTCACCTGCTCTCCCTTTGTACTGGTGACTGTTGTTTTCTTATTCCCTTTAGTGGAGAAGGAGGAGCTAGCAGAGCATATTGTCGTGGCCTCTGTCAGTTTATGTAGATAGAGTGGAATATGAGAATTCATTGAACTGAAACCTCCAAGTAAACATAAGGGGGTTCATTCACTTTCAGTGCCTTGCAAACCAAGTGTATCAGAAATGAGGATTTTGCCCCTTAAATAGTGCATGCTGCATATTAAAGTAAACTGAGCCTAGCTTGCAAAACTCAAAACAACTCCTAATAAATGCTTGTGAAGACCATTCTCCAGTTAATAACAATTCCTACCATTAGATCTGTGATATATATGATAACACCTCAGAGATGGGGTTCTGCAGTATTGCCACATGATTCTTGAAGCAAAGTTCATTTTACAAACTTGAAATAACATACTGGAAAGTCAGCACAGAAAATGTAAAATCAGCAGAACAAACCACAGAAACAGCAATAATCACACAGAAAAATTCAGTGGTATTTTTTATGATGTAGGGTTACTGTTTGCAGTGACGAATGATCAAGACCTGGCTACAAAAAAATAAATAAAATGCCTCCTGTTACTACCAGTAGATTTTTCTAATTTGGTTATTATTCTGCTTATCTGTTCATTGAGATAATTATCTGACACCTGCCAGCAGCAGATTGTTCTCACAGATTTTTATTGGCTGAGATCAATTTGTTACTCACCATCTGTCCAGCTAAAGGTGGTTTACAGGTCAACAAGCTTGTGAGCTCTGGAAGATCTCACAACGATCTGAGTAGTAGCCTTCCTGAACTGTTAATTTCATCTTAATCTTATGTAAAGTACATGAAAGCTTACACCTGAAAACACAGGCTCTCAGCAAATATACACTGTGGAAAATTAACTTTAGAAAAGGTGCGCCAGGATGATCTTTGAGTAAGTAATTTGTTTTCCTTTGTTGTGACCTTGTGTAATCTATTTCATATGAGGTTTCCAAAAACCACTCTAGCACTCCATTAAATTGTAACCTGCTATATTATATGAAGAGCCTCAAGAGAATGGAGAGAAAAGGGTTTCCATTGGAAGTTATACTTGGCTAAATACCACTACCCTAGTGCCCAGGAGAATGGGGATAGTCTTTTCCCCTTATAGATAAAGGGAACTAGAAATGTCACAGCCGCTGTTTCGGGTGGTGGGTATAGTGAGCTCAGTTGCGTAAGTGTTTGTCTTGCAAATGTCAGTGCACGAGAGTGCTGTCCTTCCACTGGTATCCCCAACAGAGTGCTTTAAGTTTTGCTGGGCTCTGGGCCCTGCCAACCAAGACTCTAATCACCAGATCACTAGAGTCTATGCATAATTTCCCACTGCTTGGAAAGATCTTGGGGGGAGCCTCAAATTCTTTGGGAATTTCCCTATAGGCCAATCTGAGGCTCTTACATAATTGCTGCCATTATTACTGCAAGTGTGCGCCAGTGGATGACATTATTTGTGACTTTCTCCCCTGGATTGTTGCTTCAAATAATCTTTGACTTCTGTGTTGAAAGTGAGCTACATGGGTTTTCTTCTGAAATACAAATCCTGTTTGTAAGATTCCAGAAGTCAGAAAAAGCAGTGTATCAAGCTGGGGGTTAAAAAGGTCCAATATAGTACAAATTTTAACAAAATACTAGGAGATGATCATTAATTCCCTCACATTGCAAGGAATCCCCTTGGGCAAGAGCAGTGTAGAACTAGTTAAGGCAGCTGTGAGAGTTCAGCACTAAAGAGCATAAGCAGCATATGGGGATGTTCTACATTTTACCAAAATAGGGTGACCAGATGCCCCATTTTTAAAGGGACAGTCCCATATTTAAGCAGGTGTCCAGACTTTTTCGTTAAAAAAGCAGTTCCCGTCCCTTCCCTACTGCACAGTGCTGAAAGGATGCTGCTGGCCACATTCTGGTGTGAACTCTGGCAGAAATATGGGGTGGGGGTGTGATTCTGCATATCCCCCACCAACATGTTGACTCAGGAAGACACAGCACCAGGTACCAGGAGAGGTGGGTCTGTCCCAGGGGCCCAGCCAGGCATGGAGGGTGGCGAGTGCTGGACAGGGAGGGTCGGGTCGGTCGTTCGTCTCCCCCCCTAATATGAGAGGGGTGTATGGGAATGTGGGTTTCAGAGTGGGAGCCGTGTTAGTCTGTATCAGCAAACAACGAGGAGTACTTAGGGAGCGGCGACACACACACAACCCTACCCACCAACCAAAGGGGAGGGGTGACAGACACACACAACGAGAGGTGACACACCCACATTCCCAAAAACAACGAGGAGTACTTGTGGCACCTTAGAGACTAATTTAAATGTATTTGTTTAAATAAATTTGTTAGTCTCTTAAGGATTTGTTAGTCTCTAAGGTGCCACAAGTACTCCTCGTTGTTTTTGGGAATGTGGGTGTGTCACCTCTCATTGTGTGTGTGGCTGTCTGTCACCCCTCCCCTTTGGTTGGCGGGTAGGGTTGTGTGTGTCGCTGCGCCCTGTGTGACCCCTAAAGTCTTAAAGATAAGAAGGTAAATAAAAAGAATCCAACTACACAGTATTTCTTTTGAATGGGGGCTCAGTCAACTTGATGTTAATTTGAACACTTGTACTGCATAGTTTTGACTGATTGCCATTGAACTCACTTGAATATGAGTAATTTTACCAGGTGTCCCATATTCAGCATAGGGAATTATGGTCACCCTATACCAGGGGCCACTTTAGGCCCCACGGCAGCCCAGAATGAAGGTACCACAAAAGTGGTGTGAAGCCACATTTTTTTCACTTTTCTGTGCTCTATCTTCTCTGCTGTTTCTCTCAGGAGACATAGCACACAATCTAGCCCCCAATCTGAGTTTCAAGTTGATTATACAACACAAAACAGGAAAGTTTCACTTTGAGGTTTTATTGTGAAAATTTCACACAGACTACAAAGGCGATGCCTGGGAGGGGCAAGAAGGGTCACATGCCCCTCCACAGATGCCTTGAGGGGCACATTCAGCAGGGAACCACAGTGACGAAAGGAGCAGAAGGTAGGATTGCTGCTCCCAGGATCCAGCACCCCATGCCAGCAGCTCCTCCAGCCCAGCTTTACTAGTACCACCCCCAGCCCTGTCCTCCGGCAGGGCTATACAGACCCCAAGAAATGCAGCTGCGTGGAAGGGCTGGGGGCAGTACAGCCACGCCAGAGGAGCTGCCGGTGTGGGGCCACCCTCATTTTGCCTGAAATCCGTATCCGGTGCAGAAGGAAGACAGAGCCCCTCCCCGCCATGGAACGTGGAATGGGAAGGGGACAGGGAGAGTGCGGGGGCCCAGACTGGGGGAGAGGCTAGGAATAGTCAGGTTGGCAGGGGGAGGGGGGCACGTGTGGAGGTGTGGCCTTTAGCTGGTGCTCCCCTTTGTCTCTCTCCCATGAGCAGCCTAAACATAAAAGAGTCCTATTTAAGTCCACATGAAGGAAAGCAACTGAATATTGACAAAATATATAAGTGCTCATATACAAATGCTAGAAGTCTAAATACTAAAATGGGTGAAAGTGTCTGGAATTAAATGAAGATATTAATACAATAGCATCATGGAAAACTGGTAGAATGAGGATAATCAATGGGACACAGTAATGTCACGGTACAAAATATATAGGAATGACAGAGTAGGTCATGTGGGAGGAGGGAGGACTGGCACTATATGTGAAAGAAAAGGGAGTGAACAGTGAAGTGGGGAAATTTGCAGACAATACAAAATTACTCAAGATAATTAACTCCAAAGCTGACTGTGAAGAGTTACAAAGGGATCTCTCAAAACAGGGTGACTGGGCAACAAAATGTGAAATGAAATTCAATGTTGATAAGTACAAAATAATGCACCCTGGAAAAAAATAATCCCAACTATACATACAAAATGATGAGGTATTAATTATCTGTTAGTATTAGAAAAAGATCTTGGAGTCATTGTGGATAGTTCTCTAAAAACATCTGCTCAATGTGCAGCAGCAGTCGAAAAAGCTAACAATGTTAGGAACTATTAGGAAAAGGATGAATAATAAAACAGAAAATATCTTAACGCCGCTATTTAAATCCATGGCACACCCACACCTTGAATACTGTATGCAATTCTGGCCACCCCATCTCAAAAGAGATATTAGAATTGCAAAAGGTATGGAGAAGGGCAAGAAAAATGATTAGGGATATGAAAAAGGCTCTATATAAGGAGAGATTTAAAAGACTCTGCCTGCTCATCTTAGAAAAGGGGTGTGTGTGATATACATTTATTAAAACATGAATGGTACAGAGAAGGTGAATAGAGAAGTGTTACTTACCATTTCATGTAAAACAAGAACAATGAAATTAATAGGATAGGCAGCAGGTTTAAAACAAACAAAAGCTAGTACTTTGTCACACAATGCATAGTCAACTTATGGATCTGATTGCCATGGGATGTTGTGTAGGCCAAAACTATAAGTAGTTTAAAAAAAAAAAACAATGACTATTAGCGAAGATGCAGGGATACAACCCCATGCTTTGGGTGTCCCTAAACCTCCAGCTGCCAGAAGCTGGGACGGATGGATGGAAGGATGAATCACTTGAAATTGCGCAGTTGTGTTCATTCCCTTTGAAGCAACTGGAGCTGGCCTCTGTCAGGAGACAGGATACTGAGCTAGATGGACCATTGGCCTGACTCAGTATGGCCATTCTTATGTTCTTAAAATAAAACAGAGTTGAGGGAACGATTGTATTATAAATGCCTATTTACACTCCTGCCTTAGATTAGATTGGGGCAGGAAATACCATGCTATTCCACTCCAGCTATGCCTACAAACTCAGACTGCACCCAGAACCCCAACACTGAAATAGTAACCATTAGAGATGGTTGAAGAAAATGTTGGAGACATTTTTCATCAGAAAATGCCATTTTGTCAAAATTGGGGTGTTTTGTGGGAAAATGCTTATTTTAATTTTTTTTATGGAAAATGTTGAAATGATTAGAAAGCAGCATGGAATGTTTAGATTTTCTTGGTTTATTATTGAGTATTTGCCATGTTCGTGTTCAGTGAGGGGTTGTGTAGGTTGAGCCTGCCCTGTAACCTGAGTGCCTCGAAATGCTCTGCTGCTGTAGCTCTCTTGTCTGGATTCATCAGCCACCATACATGCATACACTGAGTGTCTCTGTAGTAAGTAGCTCTGCCTTAAAAATTCAGATTCCAGTACTCTGCTCCTTACACCACTGTTAAACTTTGGCCTCCACCAGCTTTAGTTACACCGCTCAAGATGACCCAAAATCATGGGCTCTGCTGTCCAGCCATCTCCTGGACCATTCAGAGAGAAATTAAGGTTTGTAAGTTCCTTTAAAGATACAATACCCAGCAACTTGCTACATTAACTAGAGTTAATGTTCACTTGCAAATCAAACACAGCACTGGGTTAGTTTAGATTAAAAGCAAAACACATTAATTAAAAAAAGGAGATAACCTCATTTAAAATCCAAAGTATAAAGGATAGAATCAGAAATGGTTACAGGCAAATAAAAGTGAAAAATGTTTTCTAGAGGCTAAGGTTTAACAAAACAAACTTACAGCCTTTGTTCAAGGTAGTTTCCTTACCAACCTACCTTCCAACAAGATGGCGGACCATCCCTCTGGTCAGCTTTTCCCATAAAGTCCAAAGAGCTTGGTTCCTTTATTTTCTTAGGTGAAAGATCACTTGGGCTTCTTTTCCCTTCTCTTTTAAAGTATGGTGAATCATAGAAATTGATTTTTCCTGAAGGTAAACCCTCAAAGTAAAGTGATGCTGAGTGACTGGCTCTGCCCCTTGTTGGCTTGATGTTTCTGTGTTCCATGTAAATTGCATTCCCATTGTCTGTTAATGTACCTCAAAAATACTTTCCGGGGGGCAGAACCACATTCCTTTTCTCTAGCATGGGGTAACTTTAGGCTTGCCTGCCAGACACCCTTTAAGAGCACAATCTCCAATATGTCTGTAATTTTGAATATATCCTCCCAACATAGATCACAGAATAATATTAATGATCAGTATGCTATTAGCTTTGTATTGGCATTTTACATGACGCCAGTTACATATAGGTTATGACATCAATGAGTTGGGGTGCATTCAACTGGTTAAGCCAGCTCAAACTCACCACAAGATACCAATGAGCCCCTTGCTCTCTTGCAGTGTGGTGCTGCTAGGGTCACAATAGTATCATTAGTATTATATTTTATCTTTTCCATTATATTTCAACATTATCAAAAGTAAACATTTTGACATTATCAAAATGAAATGGTTTGATAAGATAATTTTGATGTTTCTGACTAAATTTTTCAGAATTTCCATTCCACAAAAATTTCAGAACATAGACTTTTCACCCCAAAACCAAATTAAGAGATGTTGGAAATTCCAACCATTTCCTTTTTTCTGATCAGCTCTAGTAAATTTTGATTCTGTTTAAATTACCATCATTAGGCTTCAGAATCAGCACTGAAATGAATGAATAGTTTATGTCACGCTAGGAATTACTGTGTCAGACAATCAGTTAGGAAGACACTATTGGTTATTGCGTTGTTTGTGGAGTTCTCTCAGGTACAATCAATTTGTTTTTCAAACAAATTTTGACATCGTTATGTCATCCCTGTTTATGACTGCCTTCTCTGAAGGTGTTATTCTCTACTCCTTGACCATCAAGTTGCTGTTCTGAGTAGATCTGTGCTTCACTGCCATTTCCAAATAAATACTATATAATAATAATAATAAATAAATAAATAAATAAATAAATAAATAATAAAAATATATTTCAGGTAGACCGAAAAATTACATTTTACAAAATTTTCCCTAAATCAAAAAGTAAAAAGAATGTGTTGGTCAAAGTGTTTTCTTCAGCCTGAAACAAAATGTTTCTTACTGACTTTGATTTTCTTTTTAATGATTTTTAAATAAAAAATAATAAAATTGAAAGACATCTAAAAACAATCATGTCAAATCAAAACATCAAATTGTTTGCTTTCAAAAAGGTCAAATGAAAGCATTTCATTTTTTTCAGGTTTTTGTTTACTAAAGCAATTTGAAGAATTCAACACAAATTTCCTAAATGTTTCAATCACCCTGAATCTGCATCTTTCTCTTTAAAAAGTTTTGGCTGAAAAATTTATCCCAGATCTAATACTAAATCTCATTCCTTTCAGCTAACTGGTAGCCTCCCAGGACAGAGGGAGCTGAATACAATCTTAAGCAGCCACTGCAGAAGGCTTGCTACTGAAACCAACTTTATTTAAATGTTCTCAGGCTGCCAGAGGAATAGATAAGTTATTGTGAAATTGAGTCCTAAATGATATCACTGAATTACACAAGAGATATTTTTTTCTATAAGAAACTATGTGATAACAGTTGTGTTATGAGACATTCTTAATAACTGTGGATCATTTGCAGATAATGGCGCTGAAGGGCCCTATTACCGTCTTTTGTGTTCAATGCATACTTACTTTGGAACCTTTCTGATTGCAGTGGAAATGCATGAGACACTCCTATTACCCACAGATCATTGGCATGATAGACAGATAGACATGATAGACAGTAACAGCTCCTTCTGAGACATTAATGACAATGAAACATCTGTGACAATGAGTACTAAGGGATGCTTCAATCCAAGGATCATGTAGATGCCAAAATCTTGAATACTAAAATCCTTATGACATTTTTATTGAAAATAGAGTTATTGCATATACTATATACAACAACCATTTTTAGAAGTTTAATATCTCAGACATTTTAAAATAAAAAATAAATTGTCTCCTGAGCACAGTTCTGTATGTAACTCAGGTGAGAAAACTACTTTTTTGGCTCCTTTTAACTTCAAATAATATCTAATTCAAAATTTTTACAATCATATGTAGTGCCAGGCTGAGAGATTATGTGGAACGTTTTAAAGTTTAGAATAAATTATTAAAAACATGAAATAGATTGAAAAGAGATTAATGGACATATTGACACGGAGTCCCTTAACTCCTGTCTACAGTAATGGTACTAATTTAAAGCATCACTGCAAAACTTTCGGCAGTTAAATTATTTCTGAACCAATAGACCTCTGTACTATTTAAAATAATGATAGATTTGTCAAATTGGATATTTCTGATTTGGTATAATCCAGTTCTTTTGAAAGTCAAGAACTTTTCAACTCATAAATGTGTAATCATTGTTACATCTGTCTGAAGAATCTATTGATATTTTACAGAATGTTTAGTGTGCCTTGACATCTAATCTACACTACATTGTGAAGTCAGTGGGAACTGTGGGTTCTCCGTACGTGTGAAAAAGCAGACAACTTTATAAGATTTAAGGTAAAATTCTGCAACTGACTTCAGTGGGGCCAGGATTTCACCCCGAGTCCCTAACGTTAAGCACCCAGGTTTGACAGTTTTTGGCCCAAAGAACTAGAGTCAAAAGTCTGCCACAGATTCTTTTTGCTCATTTGCCATAACTTTCTTCAATTCCAGCATATCAACTTAATTTTATTTCTGTTTCCAGTTTGAGATGCACTGCAGGGATCTCTTTCCTAGGCAACAGGCAATACGAGGTGAGAAGAAGAGCATGCTGCCAGCACAGGTATAGGCCTGTATAATGGAGCTGTGACACTCTGAAAGTGGCTTTTCATTTTAACAACTTTTCAAGTGTGGAGTGAAAGACATAATGCAGATGGCATAATTGAAGTGGGGGAATGAAGCATTAAGCATGCACAGAAGGGATTAGGGAAGAAGACTTGGGGGGTTATTTAATTTTGGCTTGGTTGTTATGTATCAGTTTTGTCTGAAAAATATTAAAGCTCCTTGCAAGACTAGAGAAACTAAGGACGATTACCTGCCTAAGAGTATGCTAAACCCTGTAAAACTATCAGACTTGAGAAAAGGTATTCTTTATTACATGATATCATGTTCTACAAAATATCTTTCCTTCCACAGCTCTCACAGGTCTTCTTTCTTCATTTTTATAGACTTGTCAATTCTGAGAATCATCTAATCATGATGAGAATGTAAGGTATGTATATGCATTGTACTGCATGCTAATAATTCATGAGCACTTGGTTTCAAGGATCTTCTCTCTCAAGCTCTGCATTTCAAAAAGCAGTGCCTTAACATAAAAAGATGCTAAGCCTCATATTTAACACCTAATGAAATCATTAAAGAGAGATCAGGCATGATTGCAAATGATAATTTATCAGATCTCATACACGGCATAAGTAAGGTGAACAAAGGATAAGGACTTTAAAAAACAGTGAGGTCTTGTTAACTGAGGTAGGGAATATAACAGTGTAGAGATTTAAAAGGCCTGCAGTGTTTCTTTTGAGATTCATCAAGTAAAAATTCAGTATTTCAAGGGATGAAATAGCCAATGGAGGGCCTAATCCTGCAGCCCTCACTCCAGGTCAATGGGAGTTTTGCCAGAGCAAAGATAGAAGAATCTAGCAAAAGTCTTAATGCACTGTAGACATTTCTTCTGTTTAAGAACCCCCTGAGGCACAGTTAGTGACAAAAACAAAAGCAAAAAAAAAACCAAAAAAAAAACCACAATTCACAAAGAATATATCATATTTGTGATGTTAGTTACCTACCGGAACTTCATGAAGAATACATATGAGGATAAGAAATAGTCACTTTTTATTCCTGTCTTGCCTTTGGTCTTGCCTTTGACTCTACTGATCAATATCAGCCCTGCATTGGTTACTATGGGAATGAGGCTTTCCTTCACTCAATAAACCCCAAGTTCCTTTTTTACAAAGGTGAGCAAAATACTTTTAAAAGAAGGTTTTATCTGTTTTATGCCTTGAGGGACTCTACAGCCATCCCTGTAAAGGTACTTGGACACTTTGAAATGCAGAATATTATGATCTAGCTTTGGGCAGGTAAAGACTTAAAACCATTTGTTTACCTTAAAAATCAATGCCAAATTCATGTAGAAATCTACACACCGTCTATGTGTGTGTGTGTTTATATATATATATATATATATACACACACACACAAACACACAGACAACTAAAATGCTGAGTTCAAAGATATATAACAATATGTTGCACAGGGTTCCCAGGAAAAAAAATTAATTTACCCTTACAACAATCTGAGCTTTGTTGATTTTAACATTGGGAAAAGGAATAACCCACCTTCAGGTTCTGGTTTTGATGAAATTCACGATGATTTTAATTTTTCACTCCTAGCTTTAAAAATATAAACTTTAACAACACTCAAGTTTTTCCTTTTTTAAAAAATTTGTATATAATTTAGATTTTATATATACTATTTTTTTTTGCATATAGTATATAACCTATGTCTGGGATATAGTGTAGTACTGAGCAGAGTTGTTTACTAAGGCTTGGTCTACACTACATGCTTACTTCGATATAACTACATCGCTCAGGGGTGTAAAAAAATTCCTACCCCTGAGCAATGTAGTTATACCAACCTTAACCCTTTCCTTGTGTAGGCAGTTCTGTCTTCTCCCACTGACATAGCTCTCACTTCTCACGGAGGTGGAGTTATTAAGCTGACAGGACAGCTCTCTCCTTTCGGCTCACAGCGTCTTCACCAGACGTTACAGCAGCGCAGCTGCATCAGTGCAGCTGTGCCTATGTAAATGTATAGTGTAGAGCGTCCCTTATTGAAATGCAGTGTTAAACAGAAACTGTGACTGTGCTTTTGTGTCTATGACTGATGGAATGCAGGTTTGGTGGAGTAGCCTCTGCATGGAATTTTCAGAGGAAGCAAAATAGGGGTAGCAAACTTCCCATCAACATTCCTGCTACCAGCTATGGCCAATCTGGTGGATACCTATGCCAAGGATCTGAGAGGATATGCCATGGTGTATATTAAGAATGACCAACCTACTCTAATTCCCCCTCCAACCCCCCCACAAACACATTTTTTGCTAATTTTTGCACTTCTTGGTTGGTATTTCTACTTCCAGTAAGAGATAAAATTACCAAGAGAGGCTATTCTGATGATTTTCCCACTTGGAAGCAACCAGAAAAAGCTGGAAACCTTATGAGTAAACATAGGCAACCTCCAGCACAATTTACGGCACAAAGATATTTACAGAGTACATAAAAAGCAAATTAATGCAGAGTATCTTGCTGAAGCACATCCTGTGAGGAGTGAGTTGATGCTGGTGAGGTGAGAGAAGAACGCTGAAGAACCCATGCCTCTGATCACCCTCCACTTAGACCATCTGCCTTCAGAATATTAATGCAGTACACTTTTACTTGAACTCTCTGCTTCGGGATACCTAAATAGCCACAGCTGCAGAAAACTCCCATTTTCATCTACTTCTGGCAAGAACATAGTGCCCCATGTTGAATCTGGATTTAGGAACAGTAGGCACTTTTGAGTATATGGTTCAGAACATGCAGCCCTTTTGCTCAGCAACATGAGGACGAGGGCTCTTTGCCTCACTGGTCCACTCTCTTTGCGGGCTTCTTGTTAGGGAAAAAAAACGGTCAAATTCAAGTTTTCAGGCCTCATAATCAAACACTACATAAAATCAGCCAAGATTGCCCGATACCCCAACTTATGTTATGACCTCCCATGAGAGTTACAGTCTATAGGAATGGTTGTCAAACGCCTAAATGAAGTTCCAGGTGTAAAGGCTATAGATCTGTGTTAGTGGCTGGACCACAAATCTGGAACTCACTTCCAGATATATCAGAATGACTGTACACCTCAGCAGCTTCAAAACAACGGGAAAAGTCCATTCCTTTGAATTAACCTCCCCACAATAACACCACAAACAAACAGAAAAAGTTAAATCCCTACCGACAAGAGGCAAATAGATTTTTCACCTCTCTTGGAAATGTTGGGGGACACTCACGATGATGAATGCCAAATAAAAACCTAGCTATCAAAGATAGACAGATTAGAGTAAGACTATGAATTCATTAAAAGATTCTAAGTAATTTCTCTGGGAAAAACAAAACAATCCCCCATAAACGTTCCAAAGTAATTCAGAACTAAAGTTGTAAGAGTTATGCAAACCCACTTTGCAAACAAGCTCACTTTTTTCCCCCTTTGCCAAACTAATAGAACTAGAGAGTGTGCTTAATCAAAGTCAGAATTGGCCCGCTGACTCTCAAGAAACAATCGAAAAGTGCTTTGGGGGCTCTTTCTCTGCTTATTTTTTCTTCCTGTTGCTCTTAGTTTCTCTAATGATAGAAGAAACACTTAAAAAGGCTCAATTTGTGGTAATTTTCTTCTCTGCTCAACTGAAATCTCAGATTAAACACATTTCAGGGGTAAAAAAAAAAAAAAAAAAAAAAAAAAAAAAAAAAAACCACATTTACAATGAGATTGTGCCACAAGGATCTTCTGAAAAAACAACCTTGGATGTTTCAGCAGCCCCACTAGATCTTGCGTTTAGAGCAGTCTAGTGTTCCAGTATCACAGCAATTAAGTGGGGGTTAACTTATAACTCATTCTCATTCTCCAAGCCTAACTGTTAGCGTGCAAACTTAAGTGTTTCTTTATTAAGCTTTGTTGAATGCAAATGAAGTAAGTAAGGGGGGGGGGGGGAGGAATAGCTCAGTGGTTTGAGCATTAGCCTGCTAAACCCAGGGTTGTGAGCTCAATCCTTGAAGGGGGCCATTTAGGGATCTGGGGAAAAAATCTGTCAGGGGACAGTACTTGGTCCTGCTAGTGAAAGCAGGGGACTGGACTTGATGACCTTTCAAGGTCCTTCCAGTTCTATGAGATAGGCATATCTCCATATATTATAAGCCCAGTTCAGAGAAGCAGATGGAAGAGTCAGAATTAAATGAAGAAACTGGTAGCTCAGAATTTAGGAGAGAATATTGAGGGGCCAATTCTCTTCTCATTTGCATAATTGATCAAGAGTAACTCTACCTAAGTGATGCAGTTACCCTTTTGTATAGGTCCCTGCTTCAAAGCTCACCAAAAAATTTGTTCAAAGAGTAATAGGTGGACTATACAAATAAATAAAATCTTATATAAAATTACAATTCTCTCACACATTTGTATAACATATTTTTTCCAATAAAAGCTATTCACTAACAGAACTTGCAGCACACAGTACTAATTAATAAATAGCCACCAACTAGTTACACGTGGCCACTATAAAGAACTTACCAACTTGGAGCCCAGTTCGCTCACCTTTACATTAATTATAGACTCAGACTGGTTTCAGAGTGGTAGACGTGTTAGTATGTATCAGCAAAAACAATGAGGAGTCCTTGTGGCACTTCAGAGACTAACCAATTTATTTGGGCGTAAGCTTTCATGGGCTAAAACCCACTTCATCAGATGCACGGAGTGGAACATACAGTAGGAAGATATAAATACACAGCATATGAAAACTGTGTATTTATACCACCCTACTACATGTTTCACTCCATGCATCTTATGAAGTGGGTTTTAGCCCATGAAAGCTTATGCTCAAATAAATTGGTTAGTCTCTAAAGTGCCACAAGGACTCCTCATTGTTTAGACTCAGACTGACAGACTTTAAGGTCAGAAGGGACCATTGTGATCATGTAATCTGACCTCCTGCATATTTCAGGCCACAGAACCTCACTCACCCACTACTGTAATAAACCCCTAACCTCTGGCTGACTTTCTGAAGTCCTCAAATCATGGTTTAAAGACTTCAAGTTACAGAGAATTCACCATTTACACTAGTTTAAACCTGCAAGTGATCAGTGACCTATGCTGCAAACGAAGGCAAAAAACATCTTGTGAATCTGCCAGTCTGACATGAGGGAAAATCCCTTCCCAACCCCAAATAAGGTGATCAGCTAGACCCTGCACATGTGGGCAAGGCCCACCAGGCAGATACCTGGGAAAGGATTCTCTGTAGTAACGCAGAGCCCTCCCCATCTAGTACCGTATTGCTCCATTAGTGAATGATTCAATGGGACTACTCAAGTAGTAAGAAATTACTGAATCTGAAGAAGTGGGTATTCACCCACGAAAGCTTATGCTCCAATACGTCTGCTAGTCTATAAGGTGCCACAGGACTCTTTGTCGCTTCTACAAATTACTGAATGTGAGTTCAGGCAGGAGAATCTAGCCCACAATTAGAACACAAAATAATTATTTAAAAGCAAGTGCTCTTTGTGCCTCTTTGCAAAGTAGGACATTCTCTCCTATAGGAAGAGGCTTAATCTTTCAATCCTTACTCAGACAAAGTTCCTATTGTGGTCAATGGAAGTTTTGCCTGAGTATTTCTGAAGCAAAATGTGTATGTAATTACTTTTAATTTGAGTAAAAATTTTCTTTTTTGAAGTAAAATACTAAATCCTGGTTATACTGCAAAGGCATGCAGCATTAAAAGTAGCCACATACATATTTTAAAAAGTGAGCATAAAAATACCAATTAAGATAAAACATTATACCAGAGTACCTACAATAAACACAAATTAATAAACCCATCAGAAATGTGAGCACCTTCAAGAAAATTATATCATGCATCATATAATCTTGCAGAGATAAGCAAGGAATGTCTGATGTGAATTACTTTTAATGAACCAGTTAATTTTGGGCATTACTAGGGAAAGAATCTAAAAAGATGTCCTGTAAAAACCCCATATATCCATTGTGACAAAGTTCCTCCTCTATCTTGGTAAGTCCTGGGCTTATTGGCAGATTTTGATCACCTCAGAGATCTTCCCCTCTGGTAGAACCCACAGTCAAATTCCTCCTGTGTCTGAGCAGGAGTTGGGAGGAACCCAGGTCCACCCTCTACTCCAGGTTCCAGCCCAGGGCCCTGTGGATTGCAGTTGTCTATAGGGTTTCCTGTAACAGCTGCGTGACAGCTACAACTCCCTGGGCTACTTCCCCACGGCCTCCTCCCAACATCTTCTTTACGCTTACTGCAGGACCTTCCTCCTGATGGTCTGCTGATGCTTGTACTCCTCAGTCCTTCAACTCTTCTCCCTCTCAACTCCTTGTGTGCCTCTTGCTCCCAGCTCCTCGCACGCCACGCCACACCACAAACTAAAGTGAGCTCCTTTTTAAACCCAGGTGCCCTGATTAGCCTGCCTGTCTTAATTGATTCTATCAGGTTCTTCTTAATTGGCTCCAGGTGTCCTAATTAGCCTGCCTGCCTTAAATTGGTTCCAGAAAGTTCCTGCTTGTTCTAGTGCAGCCCCTGCTCTGGTCACTCAGGGAACAGAAAACTATTAATCCAATGGCCAGTATATTTGCCTTCTATGAGATTTCTGTATCCCACTTGTCTGGGTCTGTCACACCATCCTAAGAAATGGTGCTCTTCTCCTTACGTGGAGAAATGGGGCTTTACATTTCCTTATATGGCTCCAAAAGTTGTGAAGGGAGAGTGTCCATCCATCTAAGAATAATGCATTTTCTTAGCTACAGGAGGAGATACCACAAATTAATTAATTGGAAAAGAGAATTTTAGTCTAACTATACAGAGATTTGAGGGAACAATAAAAACGTCTACAGATTTCCTAATGCCATTCTTCTATTCCTAATCATGTCACAACATTAAAATCTGATATCTCATGATCCTGCAGGGCTAAATTAATTCTGTCTTTAGCCATGAGAAGGCTAGGAATCTCCCGTTTCCAATGGTATACAGCTCCCATTTCTAGTTGAAAGAATACTTGAAAGTCATTACACATTTATGTATAGAGAACCTGTCAGTGGTGCAGGACTGTATATTGGCAGCCCTGGCCCTTAGGCTAGCATCTTCATTAAAATGGCTCATCATGTTCTCATAAACTGGGAGTTTTCTAGGGTTGTGTCTGGGCTGGTGACCAGAGCAGTGGAGACACTTCACTTCCAAGGCACCAGCAAGGTGCTATATAGCCAACACTCCCTTTTCAAGGTGGCAAGACACAAAACATGTATCAAACAGTCTGCCACTGGAGATTCCTCTTATTCCATGTGGTAAAAAACCAAAAGACAGGTGGGAAATGATGATGAAGAACAGTGTTGCTCAATCTTGCATCCAGCAAGGCAGAACTTCAGTAACTCAATAGTCAAACCAGTCATCAGGTGAAACAATCAGAGAAGAGGGATAGGCAACCTCTATTTACAGGTAATGCCAATGACTTTCTTTTGAGTGCAAACTTAGTTCCACTCCCTGGCATCATTTACAAGAGGTGATAATACATATATTTTTTATTAAATGTGTCCCCCCCCCCCCCCCCCCCGGTTTGTAGACAGTAGTGACTAGGAAGACTGAACAATTGCTTTACCTTTATTAGATTTTTCACATGACATTCACTCAAGGGCATCTGAAACATTGATTGACCTGGTTAGTATGGTAGGTCAAAAGTCTATTGTGATTGTTTTCCATGTGAACTGTTTGTGGGACTCGTCTTGAGAGTGGCTTTTACCACCCAGTCATGTGGGACTTCCTCTTGTAAGTGCTATTTTCTTTTCCTTATCCATGTTAATTAAAAACCTAAAATTACCTCCATTTCAAGGTCCATGCCTTTGCAGGTTTCCCTGGAGAGGTGACATATAGCCAGAATGTAGGAAAATTCTTGTTTTCATATTCAGCTTGCATTTGCAATGAATAAGGAAAGTAGTTAGGAAATTAAGGCTAATTTTCACTCAACCTTGGACGCATGAAGGTCTTGGTATGTTTCAAGCTATCTGGAGTGGCTCAGGAGCATGAGTACCAACTTTGGGCAGATTGTTACAAACCACAGCACAAACCTCCATTTTTTTAAATAAAAGCAGAGGCAATGGGGGGCTAGAGCCCCAAATCCATCAGAGGATGTGTTGTCTTTTTCCTCCCCAAATACACAAGTGCTTAGAGCACTCATCTGCAGTGTGGGAGACCTGGGTCAAATACACATGCTGGAGTAGGGGCCTGAATCTAGGTCTTACCCTTTTCAGGTGAGTGCCCTAACCACCCAGCTATAGGCTATTCTGGACTCAATCTCTTCTTTTGAAGCTCTTCCACTTGGTATAAAATAGTAGACTAGTCATTGACTCAGACAGTAAATGGGTGACTCAATAACCCAATGATTAAGGGACTCATTTGTTATTTGGGAGAAGTCAGTTGGAATCCTCTTGCTAGAGCAGAGTCTCAAACCCAAGTCTCCCACCTCCCAGAATGCCCTAGCCACTGGCTACTCTGGAGTGGGTCTCTCTTAATCTCTCCTGTTGAAGTTGTTCCACTTGTATAAAATACCTGACTAGTCTGGGGTCCAGAGACAGAACGATTCTATTGCCTGGTGGCTATAGCACCCAAGGGGAAGGCACCTGGGTTCCAGTCCCTGCTTCAGGGCAGGAATTCACACCTACCTCTACTCAACCCAAGTGAGTGACCTAACTCTTGGGGAGGCATCAGCTCCTTCTCTAGTTTGTGAATTATGCCAAATCCCATCTTGTAAATCCAGCTGTCTCCTTCCCTTCCCTCACAAATGTGCCTGAAATTATGTGGCAAATTCACAGATAGTTTCAGTTATTCTGAAATTACAATTTTCAGTGAAAATTTCAAAAAAAATTCATTCATCTCTGCTGGAGAGTTTGGGATTTGTGTAAGCAGAAGCACTGGGACAAAAGAAGGGAGAACAATGAGGGGGGAAGGGGAAAATGAGGGGAACCAGTGGGAAAAGGAAAAGTGAGCAGCCATGGAGAATGCAAGGGTGAGAAGAGAGTGAAGAGACATGGAAGAGGGTAAATGAGGTTATTTGTGGAAGAAAAAAGCCATACACTGATATTGGGAGAGCTCTGAGGGAGAAGGTAGAGCTGAAAGAATTGTGGGTGGGGGTGGGAGGGTGAAGGAGAGGGAAATGAAATAAAAACGTTTCCGCATATTAGGGCTTAAGAGTGCTGTAGGGATGCTGGAGACTTTTCTGTGCATTTTATTGACTTTTGAGTTATTTTCTCCACAATTCTAGGAAGGAATTAACCTAAACAATGTCAAAATGCAAACACACAGCTGTACAGTGGCTGGAGAAACACCCAGCTCACTAAAAGATTATTTTTGGGTGGGAGGTGATCATACTTTGGCAACTATGCAGATGGATATGTTTTGCTTTAAAAACATCCAATGGCAATACAACCTCTGCTATTGTGCCCCCACAGACTTTGGTTCAGTGTCCTATTTGAATAAAGAGTACATTTCAGTTAGCTGAGTCTGGCAAACAGGACCTTTCTGGGCCCACTCAGTTTAAAAATTACTCATCTTTGTTTTTCCAAGGTTTCCATGGTGAATATATGCACATGTAGCTGTTTTGGTATTTTTAATAATGAGTTGGATCTTCCATGTTAAACCATAAACAAACAAACAAATCATACACATTCTTTCTGTTTCCCCCTTCCAGCTCCTCCCCAAAGAAATGTAACACTGCTTAGACAAAACTGAACTGAGTGCTAATTAGCTACTCTTGGTGGAGTTCTTCTTACAGTGAGTCAGTAGCATATGTGGAGAAATGGGCAGGCTGCATTGCAGTGGCTGTGTGATGGATATGGCTACGTTTGAAGTTTGTAAGGTGCTAGGGTTTGCAAAAGGGATTAAAAAGAAGGGACTAGACAAATTTTCCAGATTTCACAAGAGTGGTTCCTGAATGTTAATATCTTATCCCATGATCACCTCTCAGTGCACACAAGATGCTTACCAATTCATGCATCTCCAACAGTTGTTTCTTCTTTAGTTTTGTAAAGAACTTGCTTGATAGCCTTGGCTACAGAGAAGTTTTTAAGTCCTACTAAAGACAAAAGTTAATCTTAACTATAGACTCACTAGCATGCCTCCATAACATAGTAGAACAGAGCACTTGACTTGTCTGACTGTACAGCATCTTTCACACAGTGGGTGATTGAAAAGGTCCAATCCAACCTCCATTGATGTAAATGGAAAGACTCCTATTGAATGCAATGGGAGTTTGGTGAGGTACCATATAATCTATAATAATAATATATAATAATCCTCTTGTAACGGCTTGTTTCCATAAAACTCTATGAAGCTTCAATTGTTTAAAAAAACCTATTGCTCCCTACTTGCCGATTGGTTCAAGGGCTTATTCCAAATAAATGCAAGTGCAGGACAAGCTTTCTGCTGCAGGCAGCTTGCTTTTCATGATGCTGAAGCAGAATCAGATGTGTGTATTGGAGGCATACTAATGTTTTGTTGCTTTCCCATTCTCAAACAGCTAGAGTAGTTGAACATTTCATTCTTTTCCTCGTCTGAGAAACATGTACTCCTTATTATAAAAGGTTTAGGGATGGCATACTGTGTAATAGCTTAGATGACTGAAAACAAATTTAAATATAAGAAATGTACTGGCTTAGTTTTTGCATGTTGTAAATACTCTTAGAAACAGTATGGGGCCTTATTAAGTTTGAACCTCAGGTCTTTCAACTTCCTGAAGAAAAGAGAACAAATGGTAAATGCATGAGAAAATAAGTAACCTCTGTGATTTCCCACTTCAACTGAAGCCCAGATATTTTTGTCAGTTGTTAATTACAGTCATATTTCTCTAACACCTTTAAAAAAGAAACAGCAAGCAAAAGATTTCAAGGAGAGAGGCTTCATCAGCATAGAAAAGTTCATATTTCTCCAAACATGTGGTAACCTGCTAGGTAGGGAAGATTTTGTACTTACTGTGAACCACATTTTCAGTGCTGCTCAGCTGAGAAGATTTGACTGTTTTCCAAACTGTCACTGAAATGAATTGGACCAGTCAATTTAAAGAGAACCCACCCTTGTGAACTGTTCATTTTGTTGTTGTTGTTTGTCCACACACTTATGGAACCATGTTTTTCCACACTTATAGATGCTGCTCTACATAGATATCTCCCTCTCTACAAGTGAAATACCCAACTGCCTACAAATAGGGCAATTGAATACAGTGGTAACCATTAAAAAGTCATTGTTTGCCAACAGTTTCAACATGATAGTGTGATTACAACAGCCGTTTCCTATACTTGGAATAGGAAACGAGCAAAGTTTCTGAAGGCTTGTCTACACAGCCCGACAGTTCAGACCACAGGGGTATGACCTGAAGAACACACTGGTGTGCTATGCCATAACTGCCCTATATTGATCCTGCCCCTGTGGGTGTGAACTAAAAGGTACCTACTTCATGTTAATGTAGTCCTAAGTATCTTTTACATTTTAATTCATTACCGCAGGATGTATATAAAGGTAGGCAACATTATTCTTATTATTATGGGAATACCGAGGCACAAAGAGGATAAGTGACTTATCAAAAATCACACACAGCGTCACTGACAGAGATAAGAATAGAACCCAGGTCTCCTGCCTCCCTCTCTCAAACAAAAATTAGTAGACTACACAATGGGTCAATGACTAGATAGCCCATCTGATTATGGGATTGTGATGAATCAGGGATGTTTAGTGTGTAATGGGTGTCATCAGGCACCTGTACTAGTCTAGTGTTATGTTAAACATAATGGAGGATGGGAAACTAGGAAAGTTTTGCTTTTTCACAAAGTGTGTTTTCATTTTGGATCTGATTGTCCTTTTTTAGTTTTGTATTTATAAAAAAAAACAACACCAAGTGTATTTAAAAGCCCCAAGGACACTGCATCTATGCATTACTGAGTGCCCGACATGACCAGCAAGCACATTGCCAATTTATCATAGACCACAGGCTAGCATCATCAGTGCGGCTAAAATAAAAAGTATTGATTGTGATGATTCTGTATCCCTAACAAGCTCAGCATTTTCTTAGCTATCTAGGTATGTGCCACTTAAAGCTCCAAAGACATTTAGACTTTCAGTATCTTATGAACATAGGTCACATTTTATGGATGTATACTCTATAGCCGTATATTCCACTGAAAGTTCACACAGATCTTTAAGTTTTTATGGGAAATGCGGTGGTCCCTATCACTCCACAACGTGTCATTTGAGGGGTTAAGCAAGTGAGCATCATTCTCTTTTCATTCCTACAGAAGGAGAAATATCATTCTCTGCCTATCTATTTGTGTACTTCTAGTGCATTTTTCACTATGGTATCTATCTAGACATTATATTGTCCTTAAAACCATTTCCTTTGCCCATGAGGAGGACCATTGAGCAGTATAAGCATTAGAGATGGTCAAACGATGAAAAATAGATTTCTGAATCCATGCATTCATGAATAAACAAACTGCTGATACCCGATTCACTGCTATTCATGGGATCATCCCATTTGCTATTTGTGAATGTAGGGATGACCATGAAATATTTATGAATCCCAAAAGCTTTTATAACTTCATAAAGAGTATATTAGTGTCTATTTTTTCATTATTTGCCATGTCCTGTCAAAAAGTTTGTTATCCAACCAATGAGTGAGCATAAACAAAGCCATACACAAGTAATAATGGATAACAAATTAATTGTTAAAATGAACAGTTCTTGAATAAACGGTAGTTGAGATATATTTATTTTTCTCTACTTGGTACATTTAAAAGGATCATGTGCACCCTTGGGCTGGTTCATGAACAAAACATAGACAAATGTAAGTAAGATTTTGGTTTCATGAATACTATTCAACTGGTTTTAACAGGTGCATTGTAGGACTGACAGTTTTTTCGATGATTAGAAAGGAACTCTAGGATTTATTTATCCAAACAAAGTTACTGCTCGGGAAAAGTGTCAAATTAAAAATTTAATAATCCTAGAGCCAGAACTCTTTTTAACTTCAAAATTAGGTAAAGTAGAGACCTCAAATAACAAAATAAACAAAAACAAAACAAACATCTTTGCCCGGTGTGTACAATATATATTAACTTTACTTATGGACTGGCTATTTAAATAGTTTAAGGGCCAGATTTTGCTCTCAGTAGCACTAGTGTAAATTGGGAATAAATCTACTAAAGTTTCTATGACTGAGAGCAGAATTTCACCCAAAATATTTTAACTGTAACATGAGTTTGTTGTCTATATGACTGAATCACCTTAAGAAAATCAGAGCCTTCTCATTGCATTTGCCAATGGGGGATGAGTAATCCTTGGGTTTATTTAAAGCTAACATGTCTAATCTCTCAGATATGTGTATGATACCACTTGTTTATTGTTTTTACGAGCATTTACCTGTGTGTGATATTAGATAAGATTTAAGTCTCATTTTTGTTTATCCAGAATTCCCACTCTCTCAAGTGCTAACTCTAAACTTTCTCCAATTCCATCTCATCTGCTGTAGAATCTACATACGCATGAACAAAACAGGGAAGAACAAACTTTACTGCATTCATTGACAGCTACTGGAAAGTGCTTATTGGTAACAAGTATATTTGGTTGTCCTTCACAGGGACCCAGCTGATACATTATATATATAAGTATGTATGTTAATCTCAGATTTTGTACCATGACAAAGAGTGCTTTTCTATTTATATGTATGATGTAGCAAAGCAAGAAGAAGATGCAACAATATATGAAACAGGTTGGGGAATAAGGCAGAGAGATTTGCACCACTTTGAAGCTCACCACCGCCTCAAGCAGTCCTACGAGCCACAGAATTTTCACTAAACACCCATCTGAAGGGAAGGGGATGCTGTGGCCTTCTGTATGCTGGCTGTTATGTGCCACTTTGGGGATTTGACTGACTCCCTGATTCAGGACAGGAAAATGCATGGCACTTAGGATCACCACCTGTGGGAGTGGCTGCTCTGGGAAGGCGATCTCACATTAGACAGATGCTTAGACATGGAGTGTGCAACAGAAGCCTCAAGAGGAAACTATGAAAGCACTAGGAAGCACAACACCCCCTGAAAGTAGAGGCAGACAACAGCAAAGGAGAGCAGGAGGGCAGGGTTCTATAACCATAGTTCGACACATTTATTGTGAGAGACAGCATGAGTGGGTAAAAGAGAAGAGCCAAGAATGGGGAAAGTTGAACCATTTTAGCTGTGTATGTAACAGCAGAGGAAGGTCTCAGAAAGATTCAGTTAGACTTGTACAATAGAGGGAGGGCACATCAGACAGCAGTAATGACATCTTGACTCTCTCCTTGAGTCCAAGAGCACATCAGGTTCAGGCTGCTGACACAGGAAAGCATCAAGGAACAATGACAACCTTCAGGCTTGATTTAGTTGGGGATTGGTCCTGCTTTGAGCAGGGGGTTGGACTAGATGACTTCCTGAGGTCCCTTCCAACCCTGATAATCTATGATTCTGTGAATGTCAATGAAGAAATACCATTCATTGAATATCTCCTCACAGCCAAGGGAATGAAAGTATCTCTCAACAAGATTAAGGCAGTCAGAGACATGACAGCTCCAGTGGATGTGAAAGGGGTGCAGCACTTCATAGAATGATACATTTTCTGTCTAAGTTTTGTCCACACCTGGCTGCAGTAGCTAAACCTACATGTCAGCTCACAAGATGAGATGTTAAGTGGCACAGAGCAGGTTCCCAAGAGCAAGCATTTGACACACTGAAACAAATGATAACAGAAGTCCTTGCCCTGAAATACTGCGTTCCAGGATAGCTGCTGACACTCCCGTGTGATGCATCAAAGAAAGGATTGGGTGTAGCAATTTTGCAGGTGCAGCCAGTCGCTTAGGCCAGCAGAGCCCTGTCAGAGACTGAACAGGGACATGCCCAAATAGAAAAAGCATTTCTGGCTGTGGTATGTGGAGTGGAACGAATCCATCAGTACACCTCTGGCCACCCAGAAATAGGGCAATCATACCACAGACACCCCCAGAAGTTAATCATGGCAAAGCAGCTCCTTAGTGCTTGTTGCAGGGTTGGTACACCCCGTCACCCTTTGGGGGCAGGGGAGAGTGCTTTACAGCCTCACGGCCGAGTCTACCCCTGGTCTTTGGGCTTCATGTTCCAGTAGCCTTAGTCAACAGCCTGGCCCTTGCTATTGGGGCAGTGCAGCCTAGTGGCCAGAGTCAACAGTACTAGTGAGCTGGGCCATCACCTTGGGGTAGCCAAGGTAGGTTGACCCGGGCCCTCTCTCTCCGCCAGGTCCCATCTGGGGGCTCTGTCAGTGGCGGGGTTGCCAGCCACCAGTTTGGCAAGGATCCTACCGAAACACGCTGAGTTAGTCTCTGGTTATACAACCAATTCCCAGCAACGTTTCCCTGGGTCACCTCCTACCTGATTCTCTGCAGTTTGCCATCTCCTGGTCCTCATGGTCTCTTCACTCTCTGCAGCATCCTGAGCCTGGGGGGTCAGTGCTTGTCTCCATCTGGCCGGCCTCCATGTTCTGGAGTGCAGGAGGTCCTCCCACAGGAGCCAGCAACTCACCTCCTTCCTTGCCAGTGGTCAGCCCAGACTGAGCAGTTTTGCTTCCTTTTATACCATATCTCCAACTGGAGCATGCCCAGCAATGCCGCGGGGGCATGGCTTCGTTGGCCCAAAGATAAGGATTAATCCCTGCTGCACCAGTATTGGGATGGTACGCCCCATCACAGTGCTCCAAAGAGATTGCAGTGTGTATTGATGCATCTCCAGCACTATCAGATGATTACTAGTACTAGCTGACACCCTGAGCAGAGCATATGTACCTATCATCAGTGAGCTGGGGGAAGGGGATCAGGGTATTGAATCCATTGGCGTGCTGCACTATCTCCCAGTTTCAACAGCGAAGGTGATGGAAATAACAGAGGCTATGAAAAAAAAAATCAGTTACAGGCATACAAGAGCACAGTGCTAGAGGGGGCCAGGAGACCAAAGCCCAGTATGGGGAACGGGGCAGGGGGAGGGGAGGAAGACCATATTTTCAAATTAAAGATGAGCTGACTGTGCATGATGGAATTGTATTTCGGTGACAAAGAGCTGTTGCGCCCCCCCGCCCCCCACTACATAAAGATGTCATGCAAAAAATAAATAACTTACACCAGGGCGTTTACCTCTGTCCTAGTCTTGTGCGGTCCTGAGAGGAATGGATAAACAACTCCACTCCTTGCTAGAAGGGAGTGGGGTACCCCCCAGCAGAAAGAGACTTTTCCTGGATGAGCTACCCAGCTAACCATGCGAAAAGGTGGGAGCAGACTTATACCTTCAATGGAAAGGAGTACTTTATTACAATAGACCACTATTCACATTTTTGGGAGGTTGATGCCCTGATACAAAAAGCAGGCCTGTGATTGGCAAACCAAAGGCCCATTTTGTGAGAGATGGCTTTCTGGACATTGTATTCACTGACAACAGACTGCCAAGGCATTTGAACGCAAATGAGAGTTTGACCACCACATCTCCCCAGCGTAAATGGTAAGGTGGAATCAGCTATGAAAACATCTAAGATACTATTATCCAAGGCTGTTTCTGCTGGTTCGGACCTCTTGTTAACATTTTTGGAACAGAGGAATACCCCCATCACAGAGAGGCCAAAGTAATCCAGTGCAGGCACTGTTGGGATGAAGGACTAAAACTCTGTTACCAATGAGGGGAGACCGGTTGCAACCAGGATGGCGATACTGCCAAGAGGAGATGGCCAACAAGCAAGGAAAGCAGACACTAGAGTATGACAGGTCAGCCATGGACTTTCTGGCCCTGGATACAGACACTCCTGTGAAGATCCATCCATTGGAGAACCACTAGAAGGAGTGGCCTAAAGGAGTAGTGGGCGTGGGTGTGCAGTGGTACCCAGGTCATATGAGGTGGCAACACAAGAGGGAAAATTGAGCTGAAGGAACAGGTTGCACTTATGAGCCAGCAGACATAACGCCCAGAGAAAGCCTACAGTGATCCAGTGATCACCAAAGAACAGAGAGACAGAGAACCAGCTAGAGGCCATCCCCAGAGGGAGGGAGGAAACTCCACAGAGAGAGAGTTTGCTAGACTCAGTGAGAGAGAGAGAGAGAGAGAGAGATCAGCTGAGTCTGTGGTAAAGATGAGACTCCAACTTGTCTGGGTTCTAGTAACCTCTGGCCCTAGGGATATGAGGTGGGGGGGGGGGTGGTCTGGGCATCAATTGTGTTTTTAATGTTTACATTAAAATGTTTGCAAAGTAGGGAAGATGTATCAAGATCAATGGAAATTCAATCCAAGGGCCAATGTTCCCTTTTATAGATGGGCACTATATTTGCCCTTAAAAAGAAAACTTTTTATCAATACATTAGAAGCAAGAGGAAGACCAAGGACAGGGTAGGCCCACTACTCAGTGAGGAGGGAGAAACAGTAACAGGAAACTTGGAAATGGCAGAGATGCTTAATGACTTCTTTGTTTCGGTCTTCACCGAGAAGTCTGAGGGAATGCCTAACATAGTGAATGCAAATGGGAAGGGGGAAGGTTTAGAAGATAAAATAAAAAAAGAACAAGTTAAAAATCACTTAGATTAGTTCGATGCCTGCAAGTCACCAGGACCTGATGAAATGCATCCTAGAATACTCAAGGAGCTAATAGAGGAGGTATCTGAGCCTCTAGCTATTATCTTTGGTAAATCATGGGAGACAGGAGAGATTCCAGAAGACTGGAAAAGGGCAAATATAGTGCCCATCTATAAAAAGGGAAATAAAAACAACCCAGGAAACTACAGACCAGTTAGTTTAACTTCTGTGCCAGGGAAAATAATGGCGCAAGTAATTAAGGAAATCATCTGCAAACGCTTGGAAGGTGGTAAGGTGATAGGGAATAACCAGCATGGATTTGTAAAGAACAAATCATGTCAAACCAATCTGATAGCTTTCTTTGATAGGATAACGAGTCTTGTGGATAAGGGAGAAGTGGTGGATGTGGTATACCTAGACTTTAGTAAGGCATTTGATACGGTCTCGCGTGGTATTCTTATCAATAAACTAGGGAAATACAACTTAGATGGGGCTACTATAAAGTGGGTGCACAACTGGCTGGATAACCGTACTCAGAGAGTAGTTATAAATGGTTCCCAATCCTGCTAGAAAGGTATAACGAGTGGGGTTCCGCAAGGGTCTGTTTTGGGACCGGCTCTGTTCAATATCTTCATCAACGACTTGGATATTGGCATAGAAAGTACGCTTATTAAGTTTGCAGATGATACCAAACTGGGAGGGATTGCAACTGCTTTGGAGGATAGGGTCATAATTCAAAATGATCTGGACAAATTGGAGAAATGGTCAGAGGTAAACAGGATGAAGTTTAATAAGGACAAATGCAAAGTGCTCCACTTAGGTAGGAACAATCAGTTTCACACGTACAGAATGGGAGGAGACTGTCTAGGAAGGAGTACGGCAGAAAGGGATCTAGGGGTTATAGTGAACCACAAGCTAAATATGAGTCAACAGTGTGATGCTGTTGCAAAAAAAGCAAACATGATTCTGGGCTGCATTAACAGGTGTGTGGTGAGCAAGACACGAGAAGTCATTCTTCCACTCTACTCTGCGCTGGTTAGGCCTCAACTGGAGTATTGTGTCCAGTTCTGGGCACCGCATTTCAAGAAAGATGTGGAGAAATTAGAGAGGGTCCAGAGAAGAGCAACAAGAATGATTAAGGATCTAGAGAACATGACCTATGAAGGAAGGCTGAAGGAATTGGGTTTGTTTAGTTTGGAAAAGAGAAGACTGAGAGGTGACATGATAGCGGTCTTCAGGTATCTAAAAGGGTGTCATAAGGAGGAGGGAGAAAACTTGTTCATCTTAGCATCTGAGGATAGAACAAGAAGCAATGGGCTTAAACTGAAGCAAGGGACGTTTAGGTTGGACATTAGGAAAAAGTTCCTAACTGTCAGGGTGGTTAAACACTGGAATAAACTGCCCAGGGAGGTTGTGGAATCTCCATCTCTGGAGATATTTAAGAGTAGGTTAGATAAATGTCTATCAGGGATGGTCTAGACAGTAATTGGTCCTGCCATGAGGGCAGGGGGCTGGACTCGATGACCTCTCGAGGTCCCTTCCAGCCCTAGAATCTATGAATCTATGAATGTTCCCTGCAGGGACTGCTATCGAGGGCCTGAGGGACACCAGAGGAACAGGGAATGTGGGGAGTTAGGCTGGAAGCAACTCAGCCAAGTGGATAGAGCATTCCACAGGGTTTAATCAAGTATCACTTGTTGAACTTAACCTGCATTCAGCTTCACTCTGTGTGACTAAAATGGGCTGAGCAGGCCCTTCTGCAATTGTTCCTCTCACCAAATGGGACCTGTTATGGCATTGGGCACAGGAACTGAAAGCAGGGAGGTCCTTCGATGCTGCCTCTGCTGGCAGCCATGCACCATGGAGAAAAAGGAGAAAAGAGCCTGACATAAAAGTATAGAAGTGAGGAATTGTCAATAGCTGGTGGAGGGATGGGAGCAGGAGGCGAAGGACAGGGGGAGGAGCCTGGGCATGGAGGAGAAAATGGAAGGGAAGACAGGGACGGGAGTGAGTCCGGGGTAACTGGATTTAGGGGACACTCCCCTCCTGAACTTGGACTGGCCCGCAAGTCTCAATATTCCTCTGTTGTCAACAACTAACTATGAAACCCACTGGCAAAGTAGCCGTGGTTGGTCCATGTAGTGGATAACAATCTACTATTGCTACTCACTACTCCATCAGCTGAAGTGGCAGAGATCTGTGCTATGGACCTAAAGGTTTCAACCCTGCTGATGCTCAATGTGCAGCTCAATATGGTTCCATGTGATGGAATTTCAATTTGATTTTTAAAACCATTGGAAATTATGTACAAAAAACCCGTTAAAAGAACATTGTTTGCAAAATCAAGCACTCAGAGTTAAGAATTAAGGTTTCCCATGAAACTCAATTGAGCCCCTTTGGGTGTATGCGTTATGGTAAAGTTTTTAACTGCACGCAAACATTAAAGCCTTTTTGACAACGTCTCTGGTGAGCTGATTTCCCAGAATGGGTGCTGCTCAGGAAATGAACCAGGGCTGTGTAGTTAACAAGGTTGTCTTGCTTGTTGTAAAAGCTGGAAGGTGTGTAGTAAAAGAGACAAGGTGATGGAAATCACAGAGGCTATGAAAAAAAAATTCAGTTACAGGCATACAAGAGCAGGTGAAGAAAGGGTGGGCTTATGAGTAAGGAACATGACTGCAACTCTGGAGAATTGGAGGCCTGTGTCTGCCACAGGGTTCCTAAATGGTGCTGAGGAAGACATTTAAACCACAGTTTTCACAGGAGGCCACTAATATGTATTCCTTGTTTTCTAACTTCCCAACCTGAGACACCTAGGACAATATTTGTGGCAGTGCTGAGCACTCACAACTGCTACAGGAGTCAATTGGAGCTGTTCTTTGAATGCTAAATACGCTGAAGAATCAGGCCATACGTGGCTCAACTAGGGCACCCAAATTTCAACCTTTATCTCTCTGGAACGAAACCACAGAGGTACTTAGGTGCCTAAACCCCAGATTTAAGCATCCAAGTCTCTGGTTGGGGCACATAGGTCCACGTTTTAAGCTCTACTGCAACCCACAAAACTCCCACCACAGTTAGCTAAACTCACTCACTGCCTAAGCTTTTAGGGTAAAAGTTTCCTCAGCACCTAAGTTTCTGCCTTTGGCAGGAATCCAAACACTTAGCACCCACCTAAGCCCCAGAGCAATCCACAAGCCAGGGAAAGCTAGGCATTTCCCCACATATCTTATGTGTGGGACCTGATCCAGTAGGTGTGCTCACAGGCCACCTACTGTATTGGGTCCAATTCAAAATCTGGGGATGGGGTGCTTCCACCCACATTATTACTTTCAGCCCAGTGGTTAGAACACTTGCCTGCAATTTGGGACACCCATGTTCAAAACCCTCCCTTGTCTCAGACTGACTGGAGAAAGGAGCCTCCCACATCTCTCATGCAAGTGTGCTAACTACTGAGCTAGAGGATATTCTGAAGTGGGGACATCTTCATTTTCTCCTGTTAAAGCTGCTCCACTGTGTACATGTAATTAAAGAGTGAGTGGCATCGGGGGACTGGACCCTGTGTCTACCACGTGGGTGCCCTAACCACCAGGTCATCCTTTATCTCTTTCTGGCCCGGTGACTATTTAAGTGTTTATTCACAGTGGAACAACTGCAACAAAAGAAAGCGATGAAACACGTTCTCCCCACTAGTATCCTATAGCTCAGTGGTTAGAGTGCTTTTCTGAGAGGTAGGAGATTCTCTATTCAAATCTGTTCTCTATCTCAGGGTGTGTGTGTGTGTGTGTAAATAGAAAGTGGATCTCCTGCATCCCAGGTAAGTGCTCTAACCACAGGGCTCAAAGTTAAAAGGTGGGTGGCACCACCTCCTCCTCCTGTAGTGATTTTGTATAAAGCAAGGCAGGTGTCTAACTCATTTCTGCAAGAAACAACTTAGGTACCTAAGTTCCCTGTTTCCAGGAGAGGGGTTCCCATTTGTGGACCAGGAGGAGAGATAGGTGCCTGTTTCCACCTGAGTGACAGGGGTTAGTGGATACTATTTTTGTCATCATCTCCCATTGGCTAGCATAGGGGCGCCTCTCCTAGCTTGCTGGCCTTTTGATTCTAAGGAAACTAATAAGGTTGCATAACTCCGGCTTTATGGATCACATTGTTGTTCCTGTGATTTTCTAGACATCTAAAAGTTAAACACCACAATGCTCAGCATTACAATGCCTAAGTCCCTTTGTGGATCCAGGCCTCTGTGCCTCCATTTCCCATCTGTAAAATGGGGGTAATACCACCTCATCTCACAGATGTGTTGTGAAGGTAAATTCATTATTATTGGGGAAGCACTTTTGTGAATGCAACATAGCCATACCATTGAGGAAATTACGAATTGTTAATGTATTCAATGCAGGGTTTGGGTGGTGTGCAGTAAGTAAAGCCTAGGACCACACAATGAATGATGAAGATCATAAGAAATATTGAAGAAATACCCATTCAGTGAGCACCATCCATCCTAGGCACTGAAGGAGGCAGGGGCCCTATGGAAATAGTAGTATGTGGTTATGTCATTAAAGACTGTATCATAGTGCATATGCACAAGAGACAACCTTAATTCTGGGCATTTCTTAAATTTTGAGTGCTTAATTTTAAAACCTTCATGTTTTTAATGTAGTTGTTTCTTGGGGGGGATGCATGTGTGGCTACATATACACATATGAATACACACACACACAAGGGGACTATATATATTAATATGTGTGTTTTTTCATTCTGGGGCCATGTCTCCTATTAAAGTATGCTGTTGAGCCCAGTAACCTGTTCAAAAAATTAAAAATACATTATCTTGACGACAGTCAATTTCCAATTTACTAAAGCATGTTTTCGTCTCAGGCAATATGAGCACCTAGATTCTACAATGATTTGTGGTCTGTAAATACATATATAGGTTCATGTAATGATTATATGATGCTAATAGTATGTACATGCTTTCCGAGGCTGAAATTGCTGTAATAGTGGTGGAACACATCTTTTAAAATAGTAGGCTGTTCTTTTTAATCCCATTCTCTACCACATTCTATTCACCCTTCCCTAGAATCTTAGCTGTGTTGCCATTGCATATTTCGAAATTAATAATTACAGATTGGAATAATAATAATAATTAATAATAATAAGTTATATCCACACACTGTATTTGTATTTTATTTGGAAGGCATAAACTGAAACTCCAAGGCAGTGTTCAGGATTACACTAAACCTGTTTACAACAACATTAGTTCAAATTTTCCATAGCTTTTATCTGTTTTCTTGTGAGTGTGTACAAAGGTCAAAACCATGTTTCAATATTGCATCATGCCTTTAACTACATTCCCCCCCCCCTTGTTTCTGCACCTCCTTTGTGCTTATAACTACTACATTACAATTTTCCCTTGGATGCTAACATCATTTATTGAAAGATCCCCATAATCTACAACAGATTTTGTTTGTTGATTTTTCCCCCCCTAAAACCAGCTTTATGGGTCTTATATGTGGCTTTTAATGCTTTTTGTGCTCTTACCTGTCATAGGGCCAGGGTTTTTTGCTTCTTCACAAATATGACACATTCTTTCCAAGATCATTTAAGGAGTGACTCAAGCCATGGAGTTGATGTGAATCTCATGAAAAACAAAACTGAAGTCTGGTTTGTTTGTATCTTGGTACTACTAGTTTTCAAGTTAGAAATAGGGTCCTTAACTTGGTTCTGAGTTGTATTCTGGCCTCTTTATGCCGCTCAACCAGCATAAAAAACCCATAAAGCTGCACCAAGTAGACTTGGGGCATATCTGCAGCATAGGGGGAGTCCATGGGTGGCAAAAATCTGGCTCTATTTTCCCATCAGCATGGGTGGAAATGAACAGAGGTTGCTTCCCACTGTTACATTTATGGATGGGGATCAGCTGTCCACCACTCAATCCCATCCATAAATATAATAGAGAGATGGCTATCTCAAGGCAGAATGCTTGCCCGTATATTTAATCTCAAGGAAGAGTTATGTACTTTCTTAGTTGATAAGAAAACTGAATTTGCCAAAGTGCTTAAAGATGACATCAATGTTTTGTCTCAGAAGTTCTAGGATTGACCAACAACCCTCCTAATAAGGACAATAGGTGCTGTGATGCCACCCTGGAGCTATGGTCTACCTTCCCCCACCCCCTTGCAATCTGTAACCAGCTCTGATGGCTATCATCCCTTAAATGCATTGAAGCAACTAGGCACTTTTTACTCCCCTATAATCCTGAATCAGAAAATCACCTAAGCATGTGCTTAAATATATAGCAAATCACCTAAGCATGTGCTTAAATATAGAAAATCTCATACAAATGTTCTAAATCTCATTAAAGTCAATGGCATTTAAGCATGCACTTTGCTGAATAGGGAGGTTTGTTTAATGAAGGGCTATACACAGCCTTAAATCATAACTATTGTCTGGCTCCTTACCCTCTAGAGCCAGAAGCTCTAGAGGGTAAGGAGATCTCTACTGCCTCTGTTAGTGAAAAGTGCTGTCACAGAGAGCTTCATTTGCATAGGCTACCTACCCATGATTCCTTTAGTGGCATTTGGGGAGTCACCGTGACTGTACATGAACCTGGATTGTGAAGAATAGGAGCTGCCAAGGGTTTTTTTCTAAGCAGCTCTGGTCTTTTTTTCTTTCCATTGTCTGTGGTTGGGCTGTTGTACAAATATCTGCCACCTTCATTTGTTTGAGACAGCACTAAGATCCACTTGCTTACCATCTTTGTTAATGCAAGTTTTTCTTTGGGGTATTTTTTCTTCCAACTTCTGATGTATTATCTTCACCAGCTCCGCTTTATTCATCTTCTGTATGCGTCCAAACCAACAAAGTTGTGCTTTCTGGATTTTGTCAGCCATGTCATGGACTTTGACTTCCATCCTAATGTTTTCATTTTGAAATCTCTCCCTTTTATTTCTTGAAGACATCTCATCTTGAACACCTTTAGGTGTTGAACCTTCTGTCTCTTTATCACCGGTGCTTTTGCACCATACAGCAGGGTGCACCATTGTTCTATACAGTTGAGCTTTAGCCTCAGTGGCATACATTTTCATACATAACCTCTGAGATGTTATTCCACACTCTTCCAGAACTCCCCAGTACAGATTGTATCTCACATTCAAGCTTGCCATCAACTCAGTCACCAGGGGTTTGCTCATGGGTAGTAAATGGTCTTGGCTCCCCTCCTGTGGAGACTTCATTGTGAGAGATGATGCAGACACCAACAGCATTGCTTAGTGGTTGCCAGTGAGTTCCACACCTACCCAACACTCTGATAAAGCTGAATCACTAACATTGATTACATGGTGGCAGGCCCAGGCAAGCAGCTCCCTTGGGATTAAAGCAGGTCTCAACCTTTTTCTTTCTGAGCCCCCCTGAAAATGCCAGAAAAACTCCAAGGCCCACAACAAATATTTTTCTGCATATCCCGTAGATTAAAAGCTGTACTAAATGGATTGTTATAGTTAAACACATCCACATAAAATATATAAAAAAGGATAATATAGGCACACAAATAAACTGTTTTTTTTTAATTTACTCAGTGTGAAACTTGTTGTTGTTGCTGATCAACAACACGAGGGGGTATCTTTGAAAAGCACATGCACGTGTCATGGTCAATGTTCATTCTTGTTTGGTACTCTGTTTTCATTGCTGTCGTGGCTAAAAATCCAGCTATGCAGAAGTAGGTGGTACTAAAGGGGATCAAAACTTACAGCGCTGCAGAAGAAGCAGTGATGTATTCATCGGCACACCCACACTAAAATGTCTCCAGCGGCATTTCTTTGAACCTGGTTCCGAGGGAGCTGTCTGATGAAATGTCAGTGAGGTCTTCTAACAATTTTGATAGAACATTGGATGGTAGTTTAGCGTCAATGTTCTCGCTAAAGGGGTTTGTAGTCCACATGTGTGTAGCAGCCTGTTCTGTTGTGAGTTCGGGAAAATAAGCATTAAATTTGTTAAGCAGACCAGACAGAAGTGCTGCTAGCTGTGGTTTAATTACATCAAAGTCAATGTTTTGTTCCTGAATGAAAGAATGTAAGAGCTCAAACATATCAGTAGTGCCACCACAGACATGAACTTTCCAGCGTTGTAGTTTTCTTTTGAATGCCTCAATTCTTTCATGCTGGGCAATAAAATTAGTGTTCCCACCTTGCATAGTTTTATTCATCTTATTCATTTCACTGAATATGTTTGAGAGATAATCCAGTTTTGCCAGCCACACGTCATCCTTAAGCACTTTGGCAAATTCCGTTTTCTTATCAACTAAGTACACAACTCTTCCTCGAGATTAAATATACGGACAAGCATTCTGCTTCGAGATAGCCATCTCACCTCTGTATGCATGATCAAGGACTGGTGCTCTGTACCCACCTCCTCACAAAATGGACCAAAACACCTGACGTTTGGTCCTCTGGATTTAATAAAAGTAACAAGTGTAGTCACTGTATTCAGAACACTGTGAAGATCTGATTCAATATCTTTTGCAGCAGGCGTTCCTCAGTGTAAAAAGCATTCTGTCCAAATAATACGAGGTGCAATGGCTTTTATATTTTGCACACCAGAATGCTTTCGGGTCATTGCTGTGGTTCCATCAGTGCAGACCCCAATGCAATTAGTCCAGCCGATTTCTGTTGAAATCATAAAATCATCTAAGAGTTTGAAAATGTCATCTGACTTTGTTGTTGTCTTGCACACTTTGCAAAACAAAAAGTCTTCCTTTATTTCCTTATTCTACATATACCAAACATAGGCAAGTAAATGGGACATTTTTGAAATGTCTGTGGATTCATTTAGTTGTATAGCAAAATCATTGTCATACAGCTGATCAATATACTAAGAAACGATGTCTTCTGACATAGAAATGATCCGTCGTTTGACAGTGTCATTTGACATTGGTATTTTTGTCAGTACGTTGGCCTTCTCCTCTCAAACACTTCCTTTGTTATTTCAATAATACATGGCATTATCAAAATCTCAGCAATCGTATGTGATTTTTTTTGTTTTAGCAATTTTCTGCCCCGCTATGTAGGATGACCTTAAAAGCTTTTTATCTGCCGTAGTTGTGGATTTCATTACTGCTTTAGTACCAAGCAGTTCCTTGGCCTTTTGCTCAAAAAATGAACAGTTCTTATCCTTATAGATGCCATGTTTTGTAATGAAATGCCTCTGTAATTTGGAGGGTTTCATACGTTCAATGGAGAGTACTTGTGCATAAATTACACATTGCAGTTGAGGTATATCTCCACTTCTGGAACAAACAAACTGAAATTCAAATAGCTGTCTTTGTATTTCCTATATTTTGTGAGGTTAGTAGCGGCTTTATGTTTCTTACTCACATCACCTCCTTGATGTTCTTCAGCCATTATGGTGGTTGAACTTGTTGAAGGAAGTTTGGTATCATCGTCTTGTGGGTCTTGTTGTTTTGAAGCTGATGGTCGAATTAAAAATGTAGCCAGATCTGATATTTGTTTACTCTTACAAATTTTTCCCCTGTGATGTGTAACTTGTCCTGCTCCTGTTGAAATAGCTCCTTTACAAGGATTGGAAGGCTGGCGTCGGATTCACTGGGCCGAGGGCAGAAACCAAGAAGTGAGCCCTCACATGCCAAGTCTTGGAGGTGCAGAGCCAGAGCTGGGCCAGAAGGCGTTAAGGCTGACCTACAGGCTGGGTGACCACCACCCCAGGTGGGGGGCTGACCCCGAAGTCTGAGCCCCCACCTTCTGGCAGGAAGCCGAGGCTTGAGCTTCAGCCCTGCTGCGGGGTGGGGCTTCAGCCGGCAGGGCACAGGGCTTGGCCCGTGGCTAACTTCAGAACTGCTGCTCCCTGCTTTAGCCCCATGGTGTCACTGGGTCTCATGGCTCCAGAATTCAACCCTAGCACCCAGTTTTAGCCCTGCAGGGGCACTCGAGCTCTGGGTTTAAGCCCCACAGCTCCTAGCTTCAGCCTGCGGCACTGCGGCTCCTGACTTCAGCCCCACAGCAGCACCGGGGCTCTATGCTTCAGTCTCATAGCCCCAGGGCTGCATTGGAGCTCGGGGCTTTAGTTCAGGCTTCCCGGCTGCAACCGCACAGCGACACCGGAGTTGGAGCTTCAGTCCGTGGCTCCTGGCTTCAGCACAGCGGCAGCACCAGGGCTCAGGGCTTCAGCCCACGGCTCCCCACAGTTGCCCCGCTGTGGCCCTGGGGATCATGGCTTCAGCCCTGCAGATCCTGGCAGCTGCTCTGCTGTGGCCTCGGGGCTTGGGGCTTCAGTCCCTCAGCTCCCAGCAGCTACCCTACCATGGTACTGGGGCTTGGGGCTTTAGTACGGGGCTCGGGGTTGCAACCCCCACAGCAGCCCTACCATGGCACTGAGGCTCAGGGCTGAAGCCCGCGGCTCCTGGCAGCTGCCCCTAGGCAGCACTGGGGCTCAGGGCTTCAGTCCCTCAGCTTACAGCAGCTGCCCAGACACAGCACCAGGTTTCTGGGCTTCAGCCGCTCAGCTCCTGGGAGCTGCCCTGCTGCAGCACTGGGGCTTGGGGATTTAGTATGGGGCTCAGTGTCGCAACCCCGCAGCTCCTGGCTGCAGCCCTGCAGTGGCACCAGGGCTTCAGCCCTGCAGCTCCTGGCTGCTGCCCCATCGCGGCACCGTGGCTTGGGGCCTCAGCGCCACAGCTGCTGCTGGAGGGGGGACGGCGGGGCTCCAGGCTTCAGATGCGGGGCCCTGCAAATCACCTAAAAGGGCATGCTGACACTTAGGGGGCTGTGAACCCCCAGTTGAGAACCACTGGGCTAGAGACAATTGTACTCAGAGACACATGGACCGTTGCAACTTGTTGATCCAAACCATGAGGTAGGTTTTGTGGGTGAAGGAGTCGGTGCAGTCATGGGACTGTCAGCTCTAGGGCATGCTCACCAGCAGACGGGAAGGGAGTTAGATGGGCTACTGCCAAATTACTGGAAAGGGGTGTGAGTGGCATTTTACTCTCTATCTATATAGCTATTTTGTTGCTGTGTTTTCCGAAACTTGACTGTGTTCCCTGTCTCCTAATAAAGATTTCCTTGTTTATTTGTACACAGTCTCAGAGGGGGACACTTTCTTCCTGTTAAGGGCACCCAGAGAAATTGCATTTAGTTTTCCAAGGTTTCTGGATGGAGACTCATGCCAGTTTAGTTTAGGCACTTTAGCTATACTGAACCTAGTTCTTATTGTTGTTGTTAACCATCTGGCAAAAGGGTTAAATCTAAATGGATTTCACTGTACTGCATTTTAGGTTAAGTTTGGAATACATCTTTCACTGTAAGAAATGGCTGATTTGTTATAAATATTCTATTGTTATGATATTTTATAGATTCCAAGTCCAGAAGAAACCATAATGAGCAACTAGTCTGACCTCCTGTATAACACAGGCTAGATAACTGCACCAAAATAATTCCTAGAGCATGTCTTTTGGAAAAACATCCAAGCTTAAAAATGTCAGCAACAGAGAATCCACCATAATCTTTGCTAAATTGTTCCAACGGTTAATCACCCTCACTGTTAAACATGTGCGCCTTATTTCCAGTCTGAATTGGTTTAGCTTAAGCTTCCAGCCCATTGACTCATGTTATATGTTTCTCTGGTAGAGTGAAGAGCCCAGGTGAAGCCCAGTATCAAACATTTGTTCTCCATGTAGTCCCCTATAGACTGTAATCAAGTCACCCCTTAAATCTTCTCTTTCTTAAAATAAAGAGATTGAGCTCCTTGAGTCTATCACTATAAGGCAGATTTTCTAATCCTTTAATCATTCTTGGGACTCTTCTCTGAATGAATACACTCTAATGTATCAACATCCTTCTTGAATTGTGGACACCAGAGCTGGACAAACTATTCCAGCAGTGGATGCACCAGTGCCAAATACAGAGGTAAAATAGCCTCAGTACTCCTACTTTAGATCCCCCTGTTTATGCATCCATTAGCCCTTTTGAACACAGCATCACAGTGGGAACTCATTTTCAACTGATTATCCCCCATCACTGATTCCCAAGTTAGAGACCCACATTCTTTCTCCTAGATGTATAGATTTACATTTAGCTGTATTAAAATGCATATTGTTCGCTTTTAGCAAGCTCTACATCAGTGATCTGTCCTCCTCTTCATTATTTACCACTCTGCCATTTTTTGTGTCATCTGCAAACTTTATAAGTTATGGTTGGTTTTTTTTTCAGGTCATCGATAAAAATGTAGGTCCAAGAACAGATCCCTGTTGGACCCCACTAAAAACCACACCTGCTCAGTGATGATACTCTGTTTACAACTACATTTTGAGACCTATCTGTTAGCCAGCTTTTAATCCATTTAATGTGTGCCGTGTTGATTTTATAGTGTTCTAGTTTTCTAACCAAAATGTAAACGGGTACCAAGGCAAACGCCTTACAAAAGTCTAAGTATATTATACCAGTGCTATTACCTCTATTGACCAAATCTGTAGTCACATACAGAAAAAGATACTGTTTGTTTGACAGGATCTATTTCCATCAACCCATGTTGATTGGCATTAATTATAGTATCCTCATTTTATTCTTTATTATTTGAGTCCTGTATCAGATGCTCCATTATCTTGCCTGGGATCAATGTCAGACTGACAGGCTGATAATTACCCAGGTCATCCCCTCTACCCTTTCAAAATATTGGCACAACATTATCTTTCTCCTTCCAGTCTTCTGGAACTTCCCCTGTGTTCCAAGATGTAATGAAAATCCACATTAATGATCCAGTAAGCTCCTCCACCAGCCTTTTTAAAACTCTTGGATTCGTTATCTAGACCTGCTGATATTTAAAGTCTAACTTTACCAGCTACTGTTTAACATCCTCCTGAGATACTAGTGGAATGGAAAGGGTAGGGTGTTCAGAATCATATGACATAAGTACATCATCTTTTCCCCCCCAATATGGAACAGAAATATTTCTTGAACATGACTGCCTTCTCTGCATTATTATTGATAATTCTATAATTTGCATCTAGTAATGCACCAATAACATTGTAAAGATTCCTTTTCTTCCTAATATACTTTTAAAACCCTCCTCCTTATTGTCCTTTGCTCTTTAATTTTATATATTGGTATTTGTGTAGGCAATACAATAATGGGGGAATACAGTGGCATAAAGGAACTTCATTTTTCAGTAGTTAACTCTGCACACACACATATATATGCATGTATATATAATAAATCTGAAGAATGAATAAATTTTATTCTGAACGTTGTTTAAATGCAAGTGTATGAATTTTTTTTTGCCAACAGTTTAGAAGTTATTAATGTTTGGAAGCCAGCTGAAAAGTGGAGGAAGTAGGGACTGATGTGCATTCACATTGGATGTCCCAGGCCTGCCTCCACATGACAGCAAGGTATAGGATTCGTACAGGAGTTTCAGAGATATACATGCTTCACTTCACATGTCTGGGGAGGAGCAAAGTGCTAGTTGTTTACAGTCTCTTGTTCTAATCACGTAATTATATTCTTTGATGGCAGACATTTGACAAAGCCACTGAAAGTAAATACAGCAAACTTGTAACTCTGCCTCCAGCTATTATCTCATCACCACTCTTGTGCCTTCTCCTGGAAGATAAAGACAGCCATGTGTGTGCAAAGCTATCATTTTACCTTAGTGGATTGTGCCACCACAATTATCTCATTGAAATAAGAAAGTAAACTGGTTGTTGTGGAAACAGAGGGCATGCAAATGGCAGGTAATAGAGCAGACCTAATTAGTTTTAAGTACCTGTAATCCTAGGAGATTTTACCTTGTGATAAAAGCTAGGGAAAGTCCCTCAGGTATGAGTAATTGGTCCCCAGCCAGGTTGGCTGTGTATCAGGTGTAGCGTGTCAGCTCTGCTGAATGCAGCCTATTGATTCAGAAATGCCTATATTTTCTGCCACAAATTGAATTTAAATTGCTTACATGAGGGAGACATCTGGCATGTTAAGGTTTACCTGCTTCATATTTCAAAATAATTTTCTCCACCAACAAATCAGTTGGAAATAGTTCACTTAACATTTTGTTTCTTTTAGAAATAAACCAACCAGCACATTCATTTGAAAGATACAGACCTGTTCATTAAAAATGGAAAATCATGCAAACAAACACATATAATGTCAAATTGCACATGTCCCAGTTCAAGGCAACTGCACCTGTATCACCCCTGCATTGACCACCATGGGCATCTCCTCTCGGCGCTCAGCTTCTCAGCCCTCACCTAGCCTGGGCAGAGATCTACATCCCTCTCTCTCTCTCTCTCCCTCTCTTGATGGGGGTTTTACAGGCTGCACTGTTCCCTGTCTGCTTAAAAAGAGACCAGCATCTGCCCTTTGCTTAGAAGGCTATCAACAGCTGTAATTGCCAGCAGTCACAAGTTACCACACAGCTCTTTCTAAGCAAGCACATTTACTCTTAAGGTGAAAGCATTACAGAGAAGACATATTAAAAACAACAGAAGAATCTATAGACATGCTAATAAGCTTACCAGAGATCACCCCCAACTCCAACAAGAGCTCTGGCAGGAGTTAGTCCTTCAAATCCCACAGAGCATTTTTTCCTATGGTTACAAATTCATAACAGCCTTCACGCAGACCTCACACCCCCATTAATAGTTCAGTCCTTTTTTTTATACAGCTTGGGCCTGTCATCTGGAGACCCTGGGAACAGGTAATCAGCAAGCATTGGTCCTCTCCTCAGGGACACATTAAATGACATAAAAAGCTGGCTAACTGATAGGTCTCAAATGCTGGTGGTTTTTTTTTTTTTTTGGCATAACTGGAGATAGGGAATTTCATTCACCTTCCCCTAGAGATTCCCCAGGCAAACCATTTTACATGTTTATTCCAAAAGAACAGCCCTTTGAAGTTCATAACACTTCCCAGGGTTCACATCCCATCTCCCTCCTAGAGAGGTTACATAAATTCTGGCCCACAATAATATATGACCTTTGCATTTAATACAATGCACTCCAAAAATATTTAAATGTAATTCAATAAGGTTTTTCAAGGATATTACAGGAAATTACCATAGCTGTCACAGCACGTATACTACATTTCACATAATAGTAATCATTAAAATAATAGAATGATAAAGTATGTACAGATTAAATATATCTACAGTGCCTTTACTCCCATGGAGCACAACAACTTTCTTTTTAACTTGATTAGTAAAACAACATATTAGTACTAACAATGTAGTTTATTTTCACAAAATCCTGGCTAAATAACTGCCTTTTATTTAGTTTCCAGTGAATTTCTAGCTACATTCATACACTGTTAGTAAAGGCATGCATATATTCTGCATTTGGATGTTAATAATTGTGACCTAATGTGTTCAGAGCAATAATTAGAGAAGCTAGGATGTAGGATGACAAATTTTCTGTTTATCTTTTGAGTGAGGAACAGGTTCTTTCCACGAGTTTCACATTTCCACTGATCCTATCCACCAAGGTCCTGGATCAGACTAGGAGAGTGGCAGCCTTACTTTCAACACTGCTTTTCTATCAGTAATTTGAAGTGCTAACTCTCAGCCTGTATGGTTAAACCTACTATCCCCATGTACTTACAGTCAGGAATACTTTTAGTAGTGAGGAGTATGAAGCTACTAGACCAGTCAGCCATTCCAAGATCTGACCTTTAGTTCTCTGAAAATCCAAACTGAGGGTGCATATTCCATACTGAAGCATGTGTAATCTTCTTTAATGTTAACAGGAAATGTGTGTGTGTGTGTGTGTGTGTGTATTGTGTGAATAAAGACAAAAAGAGAAAAAAACACTTGCCCTGAGAACGAGAGGTTGAAAATATTCTTCTTTTAATGTTATTATGCATATAGTAACTTTGTTTTCAATGTTTCTGGTTGAATGTTCACAATAACCACTAGCTAATTTATACATCATCCTGCTCATATTTCATTTAAAGAACCTTCACTGCTATTTAGAGATCATCTATTTGAAAAGAATGCAAGATACAGGCTAGACAGCTGCTTTTTTCTCACTCATTTCACTCAGTTATTGGTTAACTTAGTGGAAAAATGTAAATTTTCCAGGGACTTCAGGTTGGAGGTATCTCAGCCAAGGTGGATATGTGCTTGACTTGAGGTCTAATTTAACTCCCATGTAGTATTGATCGTCTTGCACCACCAGGGACCCTTACAATCTTCCTTTGCCAAAGGTAGACAATGGTATGAAAGTAGTGTAATAAATGCCCCTGTCCGGTCCCATGTCGATATACAGCTGGCTCCTTTTTTTTTTTTTGCCATTTGGAGTGGATCAGTATTTCACGTTTATTGTAGTGTGATGAAACACCTTTCAAAATGGCCAGAGGGACACTCAGCAGTAAGTGTTTAGGCAGTACAAATTGGAGTGAAGAGGAGGACAGTTAGCAGGGAATATTTCTGAGGTCAAAGTAGACTGAATAGGAGCTGAATCAGCTAAAAGCAGAGTTAAGAGCTACAGTACCTGCTGCAAAGTAAATATAGATTACATTCCTGAAGACAAATTGATCTACTGGAGCGCCAAAAGAGGCACGACAAAAGAATTAAGTATTTCACACTGACATATACACAAAGAAACTTTAAACACAGCAACCAGAGAGATTTTACCTTGTTAGTGCATGCATAGTCCTCATATCAATATTATTCAATGTCTGGGAAAGACTAAAGGCCCAATGTCAATGCCTTGCTGAAGATTCAGAAACTGTGTTTATAAACATAGGGTCTCTTCTGACTAATATTGCTGTCATCAGTACCTGGTTTACAATGGCACCAATGGTGCTGTGGCGCTGGGCCCACACTCAGAAGGGGTGCTGCGGCCCGGATGATGGCACTGTGGCCCCACTCTGCTCCAAGGTCCCATCCCTGCTCAGCCTCTCCCCCACAAGGCCCTGCCCACTGCTGCTCCTCTCCGCCCCATCCCTCCCAGCACTTGCTCGCTCCTCTTCGCACCCTTCCCGTCTATGTGAGAAGTGGGGCCTTGCGGGGAAGATGCTAAGAAGGAGTGGAGCCTCAGGGAAAATCACGGGCAGAGTGGGGGGTGGGGCACCGGGCCCCACACAAAATTAACCCGGCCTGGCTGTTGTATTATTATTTGACCACCCAAACGCTAATTACTTTTCATTTACACTAATGCAGAGTGTGGTGCACTGGCAACCCAAGTACCAACTCTGGCCAAGGCTGTAAGCATTAGCTAAGAACTGACAAACTCATAGCTGGAAACCAAGCCAGCTCACCAGTATGTTCGTTTTGTTCAAACTAGGTATTGGTTTTATATTATACTTAGTGTTTAGACTCTATGAAATGCTTTAAAGTTACTGTATGAATTAATCTCACTTGCAATGTCTTTATTCCATGCTACAAGGTAAAATATTGGTTTGTTTTATAATTGTAAAAATACCTGCTCTGAACTTGTGAACTCAGCTGGGAACACTGGCTCCTCCTGCCCATCCAGGAGGACTATCAAAAATTAAATGGGCCATTAAGTATGATAAAAATGTTATTAAATGCCCAATCCACCTATGAAGAAGTGCATGCAGAAGGGTTCAGCCCATCCATTTGAATGCTGGAAGAGGAAAATAAAAATAGTTAACACGAAGATTTTTCATCTCTTTGAAGTTTGGACTCTTGCAAGAGCTGGAGATAAGAAACAAAACAGCAGAGATCCCCAGGGTCGACCTGGGTTAAGCCCCGAAAAGACACTCAATGCTGACAGATTACTACATCTCTGTCACCTTTTAGAACCATAGACTGAACTAATTTCTGCCTATACGTTGATTGCTTAAACCTGCAAATAACTCTTATTTATTGTTCCCAGTTAATACACCTTTAGTTAGTTTATTACAGGATTGGCTACCAGTGTAGTCTTTGGTGGAAAATCTAAGGTACAAATTAATCTGGAGTAAGTGACTGGTCTGTTGGGACTGGAACCAACCTGAATATGTTGTGATTTTCCTTTGGTGTAACTGACTATTTATCACTAAATCTAGCTTGCCTGGATGGTAAGATAGACTGGAGCGCCCCAGGGGACTGTCTGTGACTTCATGGTAAGACTGTTACAGTGCTCTAGGAATTCAAAACATTTGTTGTTGTTGTTGTTGTTGTAGTTAATACACTTGTTTTTTGTTTATTCTAAAACCCAGTTTGTGCAATTCATAACTGGAGGAAGCGGGGGGGGGGGGGGGGGGGGGGGAAGCTGTGCTTCCTCCACATTGAGGGAGCGAATTTAATGAGTTTATGCTTGTACCTATTGAGTGGTACCGCTAAAGGAAGTGGGCCGCTAAAGGACTCCCTCCCCTCCCCAGCCTAAGGGGAGGATCCACAGGTCTTGGAAACCAAATGAGTTTGGGGGACAACTAATGAAATAACAGGGACAGGAGTGCATTCAAAGGGTCAAAAGAAGGGAGCCTGATGGGGACATTGAGCAGAGAACCCCGGACAGCACCCACTGCTCCTTAAAGGCGTCAAGGGAGCCAGAGGACGCTATCCAGAGGAACTCCGCCCAGATGCGTGAACAGCCAACCTCCTCTCCCTGGTTTTATAGATGGCCAGTTTAGCCAGGACCAGGAGGAGGTTGACCAGGAGGTCCCGTGACTTTGTGGGGCCATGGATAGGGAGTGCGTAGAGAAGGAGGTGAGGTGAACTTGTTAGTGGGTTGGTGAAATCTAACTATAGAACATACCAGCAGTTTGGGGTGTCTGCCCTACTTTTGACAGTCTATGCTGAGTTTGGCAGTCTTGTTCTTGAGCCACTCTAGACAGCGTGACCCAGAGTACACCATGCAAGTTGCCCCAGTGTAGGTGAAAGGAAAATCAGGCCCCACAAGTCCACCCAAAGTGCCACCTCTTCAGGCATAGCACTTCCATAGATGATCATGACAAGTGACTCGTGATGGAATGGTGTTGATGCTACTGATGGAAATGAAGAAGTAGCCAAGACAGACTATTGAATGATCTTGGAATCTGAGTTTATGTATTGACCAGCAAATTAGAGACAGAGGACACAGTTGGTTTACCGCCAGCTGGCTGTAGGATAGGACTGGGCTGTCACAATTAGGAGGAAGATCAAGAACTTGTGAGTGGAGGAAGACAGAGTCTGTCTAGCTGGGGAGGGGGCTGGAAGGGAAGAGTAAGTCTTTGAAAGAGAGAAATGGACCTGGACAAAGCAGCTTTTCCAGAATGGCTGTGGAGTTCTCTTAAGAACAGGAGAAATCCTGACTTCGTGGAAGTAAAAGGGAGTTTTATCACTGACTTCAATGGAGCCAGGATTTAATCCCTGAAGCTTTAAATCCCAATTAGCCTTAATCCTTTCTTGGTTGAGGATGAAAGTCAACAGGTGAAAGAAGGTTACCTGTGCAGGCTTTGTGGTTGGCAGCACGTGTTATATAACTCATCTAATTCTAATACAATTGCAGCCTCATGAATTTTATCCTCACTTCACTGATCTATCTTCTGTTTCTGGGAGTTAGGCACCTAGGACTGGATCCTCAAAGAAATTTAGCTGATCCTCAGCATCACCATGACTAACTTTTAGGAGTCTACAAAATCACTGGGATTCACAAAGCCTGAGTTTGGTGCCTAGGCTCCCTATATAATGAATAGGGAGAGACAGGTGCCTTAGAATGGGATTCCTTTTAGATAGTGCCTTGCCTGAGCTAGCCAATGGAAGATGCCAAGCTCAAGGGTGTGTTTTAAGACCTGCCCTCCCTCAGAGATAGGTGCCTCCCTCTGCTTGGGATTCTCAGCTGCAAACCCTCTCTTTGTGTTGGGTGGCGGCAGCAACAATCCTCCCTCATAAACAGTGTTTAGGGTACTCACCAGGGACATAAGAGACACTTGGTTCAATCACTCGCTTTACCTGAGAGGGAGGAGGGATTTTAATTGGGATCTGCCATCTCTCAGATAAGTGCCCTAACTACTGGGCTATGAGATATTCTGATGTAGGGCTCCATCACTCTTGCTTTTTGAAGCTGAAGCACTGTGGAAAAATAATGAAAGATTCAATGGTAATATGGGTGTGTATGAGAGACAGTGCTAATGACAATGATGCTGTAGCGTTTTTGGTTAGAGCACACAGCTAGGCTGTGGGAGAACCCAGGATCCAGTCCCCTGGCTCCACTGACTTTCTTAAATTATTTATTCCCAGTCGAGCACTCGGCATGCTTACCACTGGTGAGATAGGTGGGTGAATGCCTATCTTCCCCTGGTCTGTGAATTGTTCCGGGGCTTAGGCATCCAGATGCCTGACATGAGGCAGCAGTACGCACGCTCAGAAGTAGAAACATAGGTGCTGAGGGAAATTCAACTGCAAAAATTTAGGCACTGAGATTTTAGGCATCTTTGGGGTTTGGGGGCAGTTGAGTGGAGGCTTTATGAATCCCAATGGGGCCTGATTCTGGGATTTAGGTGCCTCGTGTGGCAAGAATCTAAGTCCTTTCATGAATCTAGCCCAAAGACACTTGTGAAAATCTCGGTAAGTGCCTGTCTACATCCTGAGGTACCTAAAATGCTTCTTTGTTTGGAATCCCTCTGACATTCAGGCAGTAATACAGTATTTCTTTAATGTTTCATTTCTAATAAACATGCCACTGCAAAACAATAATAGCTAATGATTTAGGATCAGATCCTGCCAGTAGCTCTGTTCAAGCAGACCCTTGTGCTCAGGTAGGGACCCTATTGAAGTCAATTACTTCAGTGAGGGAAGGAGGAATCCAGCCATATAGAGAATATTGCAGGGTCAGGGCCTTAGTAAATGAATGATTAAATTATAGTGTACACAACAAGGAATTTTTTTCCCCCCTATTCATGTAGTTATAACATGTACTTGAATTATTCCCCTGCAATTAGGAGATGTGAGGAAATACTTGCAACATTTGAAAAACGTCCCCATGAGAGATTTTCATATTTGTTGCTTCAAATTCACAAAAAAATTGTATAGTTTCATGAAAAGCCAGCAAAACTGCAAAACTATGCCCTTCCTGATTACATTACTATTTCTGTTCCCTTACACGTTTCTGGAAAGTTCTTGATCACCTTTCAGTTGTATATATGAGGTTTCATTTCTCTAATTCGAATAGAACAAAAATGTTTACTTGAACCACTGAACACAGATTTTTGACAACAGCAGTGAAGCAACTTTGGGTGAGAAATGTACTTACCACAGAATGACATCTTCAGTAATCCAGGTCTGTCATTTGCCTTTTCCACACCATAATTATCTGAGGAGTGAAAAAGTATTAAGGAAAGTGGGGAAAATAAAATTATAATAAGATTAAATAAACACATGTTACAAGGCATAGTGGCTACTAGGTTGTGCAACCCTTCCTTCAGTTGGTGAACCCTTAACTCACCCAAATAGTCCTATTGCTTCATGATAATGCTTAAAGAAAAAAAGCCATAAAAATAAGACAAGAAACATGGAGCGAGTCAGATGTGGTAGTTTTTTGTTTGCTTTCCTTTTAAAATTATATTTTATTTAGATTTACCACCTACTTTCTTTCCTTTCACTCCACCTCGAATAATCAAGAGATGGAAAAGACACTTGATTTTCCTGTGTTTTGGGCAATTTACTCTGTGGTAAAAATACCCTAAAAGCCACCATTGAAGTCAATGGGACTGCTTTTGTTATTAAGTGCTAACTAGCATGAATAAAGGTTGCACAATCTAGCCCAGAAGTATCACAGTTACCTCCATTACTGCAGTCCCACAAGATTACAATTATAGCGTGCACCATGCCTGATAGAAAATGTTGTAGAGGGGCAGCGTGACTACACACAGCAGCTCATCAGCACTTAACAAACAATAAGTCATAAATGCTACACTAGCCATTTTTGTGAGTATCAGCTCTATTTTTTATACTGAGAAATGAATGTGTTGTTGTTATTATATAAATGGCACATCAAATAGTCTCACCATGTCATTTTCTTAAAGTAACATAATACTGGTAGATGCCATGTGCACTTGTGTACTTTTTACATTGTTATCAGGGAAAAATATGTCTTGCCATTTCCCATGGGGATCCCTGGGACAGCGTCTGAGTGTGAAAGGGCACCATGGGGCTGCCTAGGACAGTTTTCTTTCAATATTTTTTTTTCTATTGTGACCACTATTCTCTGCTGCTTCACTGATTTACCAGCTGTTCTTTGCTGCAGTGTCTGAAGTCAAAGCAGCAAGTCTAAGGCTGAACGGCTCAGAAATCAGCAGACGGCATAACCAGCAGATCATGGCAAGCATGAGAAAACCATGACTATATTCTCTAACTACAAAGACAGATGGGTTGATCCGTACTGCCTCGTGTAGTCAGCATTTGTAGAATTTTGTACTCATGCTGCACAGGTATAAATAACTATGCAAGGTCCCAAGCAATGATGAATAAGGCCTAGTGTGTCACATGACAAACCTGTGTGATTTTGCAGGCATAAGAAATACAACAGAGGTGGCAAGGCTACTAGTGCAGAGACTTTTGCTTTGTTTTAGTTCGCTTAAACCCTGTGCAAAGGTATTCACTTTAATGGGCAGTCCAAGAATAACTCAGGAATGAGTTACCCCAAAGATGACTAATCTTGTCGATTCCTCCATGGCCATGAAGTTCCCTAATGATTGTTCTGCTGCACAAAGGGGTGGCAGGATTTAGGGGCCTTCCAAAGGTGCATCTCTTGCTGGGCAGTGCAGGGTTTCTTGCATGGCTGCACACAAGGGGTGGGAAGACTGTTTAATATTATCTTGTTGAAAGTTTAAATTATACTTAGGTTGTGCCCTTTATTCAGAAACAAAAATGGTTTCCTATTAAAAAAAATAAGGCAAAGGAAAAACATCTACTATTTTTCAAAAATATTCCTGATTTAGATGCATCATGTGTAGGAAATTGTGACCATTAAGATAGTCACATGGGTGGTATAATACTCACCTTTGCAACCTCCTACTGATACTGGGACTCGCTGTCTGCCATGCTGGTCTCTTGCCACAAATTACAGCTGTCTGAAGGCTGCTTTTACTTATGCAAGCTGCTAATGGCTCCAAGGTGCAAAAACACATTAGGCAATCAGAGTAGCCTGGGACACCCTTTTTCATCTGACCATATTCCATATGTGAGCAGGCACGGAAGTCTTTATGCCACTGGAGGAACCCTTTGGAAATATCAATAGGGCATTTCTCCAGGGCCAGGTATATGAAGTCAGGCCCAAATGTTACTAGTGGTTCAGTGTAAAGTAGCCCCAGCACACCAGAAGGATCTTATCAGTTCAACTGTATGCTTTTCCCCCCGGTATGCTTTTCACACCCAGAAGTGTGCATTTGTGCTCATGAGAAAATGCTCCTGTGTCAATTAGTACATAAAAAAGAATGATTTCATGAATCATCAGACCCTAATTTCCACAATTTGATACACTTCAAGTTGTGCGTCTGCTTCTAGGATCACCTACCTCAGTCTTATATAATTCCATTAAATTCAGTGGAGTTACTTCAGATTTACTCCATTTTAGGTGAACAGAATCAAGCCCATTGTATTTCTCAGACGAATGACAGAAATTAGTTTCTAACCACATTTTCATGTATTTAATCCCATCAAACGCTGTGAACACATTAGGGTGTAGAACTACTAATAAATTATTTCATGCGTGTTTCTTTAAATCCTTACTGTAATTTTCTGAACACTAATGTATAGCTGTACTTCAAGCTTAGTTCTGTAGCACTTGTGTAACAATGCTTTATGTATTTGAGGAAATCGATGCAAATGTATTGTGACGGGGCAAGGCCAGAGGGCTATAGGAAAGTGGTAAGGAACCAGTATGTTCGCCCCAGGCTAAACAAATCCCTGATACCTTATGGCAGATGCTCCAGGTTAATCAAGACACCTGGGGCCAATTAAGAACTTTCCAGAAGGCAGGGAGGTTAATTGAGACACCTGCAGCCAATCAGGGGCTGGCTGAAACTAGTTAAAAGTGAGTCAGTGAGGGGCGCATGTCAGGAGCTGTGGAAGGAGGTTGTGTGTGAGGAGCTGGGAGCAAGAGGCACTAGGAGCTGAGAGTAAGAGGGCGTACTACTGGAAGATCCTGTGGTGAGGATAAAGAAGGTGTTGGGAGGAGTCCCTGGGGAAGTAGCCCAGGGAGTTGTAGCTGTTGTGCAGTTGTTCCAGGAGGCACTCTAAACAGCTGCAATCCACAGGGCCCTGGGCTGGAACCCGGAGTAGAGGGTGGGCCCGGGTTCCCCCCAAAACTCCCAACTCCTGATCAGACACAGGAGGAGTTAACCTGGACTGTGGATTCTACTAGAGGGGAAGATCTCTGAGGCAAGCAGAATCCGCCAATAAGCGCAGGACCCACCGAGGTAGAGGAGGAACTTTGTCACAGTATATAGTTAATGAGAAAGTGTTAGTTAGTGGAGTAAACACTTCAGCAAGTTTCTTTTATCCACCAGGGTGGCACATATGACTTGTTTATCTGTGATATTTAAAATAGATTATACACAGTATTTTGCAAAGACAATGTACTTTTCATCCAAAAACCTCCAAGTGCTTTACAAACATTAGGTCTCACAACAGCTCAATGGGCCAGGCATGTATTATTACATCCAATTTAGAAATGAATATACTGAGGGACAGAGAAATTAGCAATTTACAGCACAAGGTCACACAGTAAATCAGGGGCAGAGTCTCTGACTCAGTCCCCTGCTCTAACTAGTAGACTACTTATGCCTGAATACAGTAACCAGAAGAAATTTTTTTATGAGACAATGGAAACTGGAAATAACAGCTCCTTGAGGAGTTCAAGAATGCAGTTGCATCATTTCCCAGTATGTATCAAAGAATGATCATGGTTTCTGTCTCCATTTTTATTGCTCTAGGCAGTGGATAAGGAAACTAGTTTCTATATTTAATGCATTGAAACTCACTGGTCTCCAAGGTAGCAAGGTATCTATATCCACTGCTAGAATACATTTTAGGTTCAATCACTTTGAAAGCCTAGATAATAGAGGAGCACTTGTACTATGGATAACAAAGTTATTTCCTTTAACATTAACAAGCAGCTCAGTTAGTAACTGCAGCAAACATTGATTTTGTTAGCCTGTCTGTAGGCACTGCAGGGGCCTTTTTAACTGACAGAACACAGAAATTTGCAGAACATTCTGTTTATACATTATTTTACAGTACAGGCAACTGACAGGAAGAACTTTGTCAATTTATTATTTTTTTTAACATCAGTCAAATCGCTTTGGAGATGGACCTGAACCCAATTCTGATGTTCTCCCTGTAGCCTCTACAACCACTGAATTTGGGGTGAGTTGGAGACTGAACTCACAGCCAAAGCAAATTTCACATTTGGCTCCTGTGTCTGTAAGGGCCTGAACCAAACCCCATAACACATGCAAGCAATGCCCGCTCTGAACTACTGGGATTCTAAATGTGGATTTACTTCCAGAGTTTTCAGCTGAGGTCCAACTCTAAAAGTTTGGTTCTGCAATTGGATCTACATGAGTGTTCCTATTTGCCCATTCTGAGGCCGGTTTATTTCAATGGGTGCAAATATTAGCCTATGTTTATTCAGTTGCTAAATCAAATCCTAAATTTATTCTTAGCATTATAAATCAATAGTTAAATATTGCCATAATTCCAACATTACCAGCATTAATAATGCCTTCCTTTTTTCTTATGTGAAATCTCCTTATTTTAATACAGTTTGTTCCTTTTTTGTATATTATATTTGTATAGTAATTAATTCCCTAGGCCCTATCACATTCCCTCCTGCCACTCCATACCATATAGGTCTTATTATTGGTAATGGGAGTTATTCATGTACATAAAAGTGAAAGCAGACCCCTTAGTGTAAACTTTTTGACAGAAGTATTCGTAACAACTTCTCAAAAAAACATGTCTCATTTATTTTCCTCTTTTTCCTCCTAGTTTGATGTCAGTCATCAATCGAACAGGAGACAACTCATTTCATTTCTGTGACACACAATGATGGACTTGTGTTACAACCCTGACTTATTTTGAGAACTTCAATTTCTCAAGCTGAAAGCTTGAATGTCCCATGCTTGGAAAGGCTATTGATCTGATGTAGATGGACAGCTCAAGAGGAACTGATACGTTCCTTACAGCACATTTTTTCCTGACCACTATATAATGTAGACTTTCTGGGTATTTGTTGACTTTGAAAAACTTTGATTCTGTGATTTTGCAGATATTTTTTTGCTGTTTTACTCCATATTTCACTGTACATAACACACATGGCCCTCCTGTTGCCTTTTACCATTTGCTTTCTTTAAAATAACTATTAATGCAGGAGTTAGTTATTATCTACTACCTGGAATGGAAAAGCTGGTTCACTGTGATAAAATGCTATCATTCATAAGGCTGCAGGAATCTGTGTAGTCTCTTCACAATACCGTGGGTACAAATGTGACTTATTCACAGATTTGAACCCATTTCAATCCCTTTTAAACAATATAAAGTTGGCACAGATTTGGTTTGGAAAAACACTATCTGCAAAGAATAGAGAGCAGTCAGGAAACAGTGAAGATCTGTGCTCACCTTTATGTTTACCCATTACATTGTGTCATATAACATTATGTTAGTTCTTCATAGCGTATTGATAAAGTAACGTGCTGCAGTACAACATAATTAACAAGAGGGCTATTTTTTAATCAACTCACTTTAAAGCATACCCACTTCCTGTGCTGGGAGGAAAGTTATGCCTGGAGACATTATAAATGTATACCAGTTGAGAATCAGGCCCAGGGTTTCATTATCAGACATTCCACATGAAAGTAGTGATAAAGAAGGCCTCCTCCTACAGGACCGAATTAGAGCAAATTAAAATGCTTCTCATCTCATAGTCAAAAATATCTGCCACAATGATTCTCACTTAAATACCAGTCCAACTCTATTTTGTCACAGCAGGCTGGTATATCCACTTTTTCCTCTAAAAGCTAAATACCATTCAAACAAAAGCGGCCACTTCCTTTTTAATTAAATGAAAGCAAAAAAGGGTGGAAAAAGAAAAGAGAGGAAAAAAACAACACTAGAAAAACAAAAAGGACATTAGAGCATTTTATGAGAACCTGGATGGTGCAAGGGAGGTTGGATGTGGCCCAAGACCTTTGCTTTGTATTCAGCTCAGATTTAGACTTTAAACTTCAATTTGATGCATAGGGTCACAATTTATTATGCTTGCCTTTGACCATAATAAACATATTAGAGGAATAAAGGAGAAGGGAACAAGGGATGGGGGAGATGATGGTTTTGGACAAGACATCTGGGATTCAGTGCGGGGCTGAGGCTTTTAGTGATGGAGACTCCGGAAATGGTATTTCATTTGCCTATGCCATATCTGCCAAAGGAAACCTGGAGGGTTAACCCCAAAGTTAAATGTAATTTCCTACTTCTCCGTTAATAACATGCCTGATCCTGAATTCTATTTGAGCCAAATTCCCACTGGCCAGTGGAAGTATTGCCTAAGAATAAGAAAGGCCTGTAGGATCTTGCAATATAATACGTTTTCAGTCACAATTATCTATTGAGAAATACAAAAGTAAGATTCTCTGTTGACTTAACTCTTTTGGCTTCAGTTGTCCACAGCAGCACTTTCAGGTGGAGAGGATCCGATCCCACCATGTAACATCTGATTACTCAGACTTTATTAAGGAGATGAAGAGTTGAGCAAAATTTACAACATTTAAGATCTTTCTTTATCCTTCCATACATTTGCTGTGAGTGCTATTTCAAAGGAAACTTTATAGGAGGATACAGAACCTATGGAAGATGGATTAAACCAGGGGTTCTCACACGTTTTCATTGTGTGCATCATATTTTAATAGAAATAATTTCTCTCATATATGTAGCCCTATCTCTCCCATCACAATGACACAGACCACCCCCTCACATCAAAAATCCCATAATATCCCTATGGAAAGTTCTGCAATTACTTACATAGAAAAGTAATAATAAAGGAAAGTACTTAGTGTATTTGTAGATTATTTTAACACAAATCAGGAGCCAGGCACAAGGAAGAGATCTAGCACCATGTGAGAAGCCAGGTCTCCTCAAACAACTAGCTAGTGCTCTGTAGATAGCTTGAGAACTTCTTGATTAAAGATACCAATATGGTGGTAAGTGTGAGCAGGCTACGCAAATTATAACTACATATTTATATTTTAGAGAGTCAAGGTGGGTGAGGTAATATCTTTTATTGGACCAGCTTGTTAGTGAAAAATACAAAGAGCCAGTGCTTAATTTGTGCCAGGGCTTACCAGGGCTGAGCCTCAGCAACTCTAGGCTTGGCAGTTCATAGCCCCTGCACCTCTGGGCTTGCTGTGACACTTATGAAAATAGAACAATTGTTTGAGCCCAGGCACCTAATTGCTTGAGCCCCGGCACCTCTTTCATTTCAAACTAAGCACTGCAAAGAGCTCATCAGTTTCAGCAACAGAATTTAGTCCAATAAAAGACATTACCTCACCCACCTTCTCTCTCTAATATCCTTGGGCCAACCCGGCTACAACTACACTGCAAACAACTATTTATATACTATTACTGATATTAATACAATTGTGAATAAGAATTATAACTATATAATCATTGCTGAGATATATTAAGTTTTATTTTCCAAGTTGGAGCTCATTGTGTTATTTTCTGGTCATGTTTCTCATCTTTCTAGGTTCTGTAGTATTATTTCTCTGTCCTCACTTTCATTCATACTTTGTTCACTAACAGCGTGGCTTCATGTGACTGCCATTACTGTGCTATTTACTCCTCTTCCAAATCATTAATTAAGACATTAAATAAGATCAACTTAACACCAATCCCTGAGGTAACCTTAATACTTCCTCTGAGTTTGATACATTGTCTCTTATCATTACTCTTGTATCCGTATTCAACCCCATAGTATTCCTATCCAGAACAACTGATGTATATTTAAAGTAAAGATTGAGAGATATGGCATAAAAGTTTCAATAAAATCTAAACTTTTCCCAGCTACTGCGTTCCCATCACCCATTAATTTTGTAAATCTGTCAAAAAACACACCTAAGGATTGTCTAGCAAGAGTTCTTTAAAAACCAATGCTTCTTATTGCCCAGGTCTCCATCATATTCTTAGGGGCCTATTTCTTCACAGGGGGCAGAGGCAGTACTGGAGTCCTAACAAAAGACTTTCTGGAACACACAATATCAACAACAAGAATTCCTTGTAACAGCAACAAGAATACCTTGTAACAATAACATACTTTTTTTTCTTACACACTTGAAAGATGCTATTAGAAGTACCAGAACTCTTTTTTGGCTTGCCAAAAAAAAAAAAAAAAAAAGTGTCGGAACGGCATTCTTTAGTGTACTGGCATGACTTGTTTTCCGGCAGAGGAAAGCTGATAAACCAGCATTCTAGCAGCTGGAATGGTGAACCATAGGACTGATTGGGGCCATTGCCTCTAATGATCTAGCAGAACTTATTAAAAGGTAGCTATGGGTCTAATAATACAAGAACTTGATGATATCCAATTGATAGGATCAATAATAAGTGGCATTATCTTTTGACCATGCAAAGTCATACACTTTTCTTTGCCTTACTTTAAGATAATTATCTAAATCATGCAATTGCAGTAAAGCATAGAGGCTAGAGATGTATACTATGTCTTCTTCTCTGTTGTACCTTGCTTATCAGTGGCTTTCTGTGTGCATTGCTAACTACAGTGTTGTGCATTAGGTGTAGCACAGAAAGAATATGAACTTATTCCGTCAATGCCAGAAAAAACCCTGACATAGCTGCAGGACAAAGCAATTTAACAAAAACAGCAGCTTAAGACCAGGTTCCAGCTGTTGGAATTTTATGTCCTTAAGATACTTTTGGAATAACAAAATGTCATGCATGCCTGTGCCAGCACACAAGATCAGCACATGAGATCAGACATGCAGATGTTGCCTTCACATCCACCCACTGGCATCTTATTATCAGTTCAGTTAGCATCCCCACCCATTTATGGCTAATCAGGAAGTCAGTATTAATAATGTGTGAGAATGAGCTGTCTAGCTACCATTTAGCTGAAAAATGAACCTTCCACAGGAAAGAAATTACAAAGTGAATATGAAACCTATAGAATATCGCTGTCTGTCACACGAGCAGGTGGGAACAATCTATGATGCAATATATAGTCATCTGAAAGGTGGTAAATCTTAAGGGAGTGAATGGACGGACATGGTATGACTTCAGTCAGACAGAAATTTGCTTTCAGTGGCTGAGGTTCAGGAAGGGAAAGACTTCTTCCACCCAGGAATATCCCAGGCCTGACACACTTGAATTTTGTTAGCCCCCACCCTAGCATGATGGAATACAACATAGAATGTACAGTTCACACTTTGAAAGGATGCTATGGAAAACATATATTGATGGGAAGTCATAGGAAATGTGTTGATCTCTATGTCTATCCCTGACTGACCCGAGGAACAGACCTTTTAATTAGAAAATGATGGCCATTAATTACAGTAGCAGGGATAAGACTCCTTGGTATCTTAGGTTCTCAATGGATTTCAGAAACTTTGCTATTATTTGAAATAATTTTCATTGGTTAAGCATGACAATCTGATCAGTGCTGTGCAAGGCACAAGCAGTCAAATTTTCAAAAGTGACTGCTAACTCTGGGTGCCCCCTACGTGTAGCCAGGCCTGGGAAGAATGTTTGAGCTAAACTACACATTGTGTAATTGTGAATCAAACTAAGCCCTAGGAAGGGGGTGAGCTTTAATTCTTCACAGCCTGTATGCGTGTGTGGACTTGGCTTTCAGGCAGTTTGGGAAAGGTGCCTTCTCACCCCAGCCCGTGTAAGTGTGTAATAGCATTTTCCAATGAGGATCTTAAAACATTTTGCAAACATAAATGGCTTCGACCTCACAATCACAATACTCCTGTGATGTAGGTAATATTATTCCCCTTCCACCAACTGGAGTGTGGAAGCACAGAGAAGCTAAGTGATTTGCTCACTACCATACAGCAAGCACGTTCAAGAGCCAGGAATTGAACCCAGGTCTTCCGTCCTACAGAGTAACCACAAAACCAGCCTGCTCCTAGCACCAGCATTTAGATGCAGGGCTTTGGTTCAGACACATGTCTATTGCTGGAGCTGGTTTTCAGGGCACACATGTGACTTTTTTTCAACACAGCAGTAAGCTGCACATCCGAGTACATTTCCCTTTGGTCGCCTAGAGCCATCCTGGCACACACACTCTCCCACACCCTTGCATTTCCACAGTGAGGCAGGGCAGGAATTTGCCTCTCATGTTTTTCCTCCTTTGCTGCAATTATAATTCCTTGCCTATGCTCCCAATCTTTAATTGGACTGGAAAATTACAGTCACAGCAGAGGGAAAAAAGCTGAGTTATTTTCTCTGACTCAGATGCCTGTTTTAAGTTTACGACACCACACTTTAGAGATGTTCTTTTGCACTAAACAAGAAGAAGTGTATCTCAATTTAAAAACAAAGAACCCAATTCTGCCCTCACCAACTGCTATACATCCAACTGACATCAATGGGGAGGCCTAGGATTGCCATTGATAAAAAATTTGGCCCAGTTAATTTTACATAAGAGGTGGAAAGAACAGGTAAAGCACTTATTCACAGAGTGTAGCCTTATTTCTATGTCTACCTACTTCAGCTGCAATACTGTGCCACATAATTTATATGTCAATCTCTCTATAGAAAGGAACATTGACAGGTTTTCTGTTGAACATGGCCATTAACATTATACTCTCATTCTCAGGAAAAATATCACAATGGAGGAAACTGCTTAAGTTCCCATTACATTAAACATAAATGCAAGCAAACACAGTGGCTTCTTACCAAGCTCTCTAGTTAAATTAAGCAAACAGCAGAGGGTTAAAGGCCATTTTTCTTGCACCTGCTTTCTCACTGACAGGACTAACATTAAGACATGTCTAATGATGAAACTCACTCTTGCCTGGAATTCAAAGTCCATTCACCTGAAGGTAATGAAATAGGCCAATTTAGCTTAAACAAAAAGCGGGGGGGGGGGGGGGGGGGGAGAGACTCAACTCACACATGCCAGTAAGGAAGCAACTCAGTGCAGTTCTACTTCAAAGGGTTTGAAGTGCATCACTGATGCAGAGCTGAATTCAGAAAAATGTAGACCAGGACAGCTGTAATGGTGATTAACGCTTTTCAAGATCAGCTCTGAGATTCAAATTCTCTGAAATTCCAGCTCAGGTAATAAAAACTGAAAGTTTAACAAACAAAAAAACCCACCATTCCAACTTCAGATATCTCCTCTTTGTTGCTAATAAGACATAACTAAAAATGTATGCTCAGAGGGGTCAAATTCTGCAATGTGCTGAGTGCCTCCTACAAAGTTAAGAGCATCAACATCTTCCACAGTATTATAGGGAGATCTGAGGTGGCTCAGCACCTCAGCTTGGCAGTTTGCAGAATTGGGTCCATAACTCAGACACCTATCTATCTTGATATGGTCAAGCTAGATTGATAGTGAAGGCTGGACATATTAAAAGCCAAATTCATCCATCACCTTTGAACCTCAGATGGCAGAAAATGGCTCATGAACATCAATAGATTTGTATACATATAGAAATCTGGTAACTCATAACTCATTGTACCATTATAATACATATGTTACCCATGTGCCAGTTTTCTATCAAGAAAATCAATTATTTACTGTCCCATTTTGCCCATCAGAAACCCATCCAAAATGTGCCAAGCAAGCTGGCATCAAGGCAAGTGTTACAAATCAAGACTGAAATATGGCCCCAATTCAGCAAAACACTTAAGCATGTGGTTAAATTAAAGAATATGTTTAAGTACTTTTCTGAATAAGAATGGTTTGAGCAATTGGGGCCTGTATTGATATTGCTGTATAGATACCACACTTCATGCATAGTACTCAAGTACATGAGAGATTATAGATCCTCTCACACACATTTCGAAGGGACTAGTAATGCCACAGGCAGAATTGGAATGTCGTTCTTACCTTGCACCTTCCACAATGTACTCAGCCTCTAGTAGCAAAGCACCCACAAAGTATACACCTAAAGCTTTCACCTCACCAATTAAGCCAGTGTTGTTTTCCCTCCTTTTCATCATCACAAAATTCACCTACAGTCAAAATAAAATGTAGTTCAATAAAGGGACATTCCATGAAATTATCAAATACTGGCTACAGACTGAAAAAAAGAAGGGAGATATACATTTCTTTTTCAGTCTGAGGCCATTAATAATCACCTCTGTTTTAGTATTTGTATACTGTATTTAAAATAGACAAAGCCGACCCCAAATTGCTAACATGGTGTTCCATTAATCTCTAACTAAGTCCCTTAAAGCAGGAAGTAACAACTATGTAATGATAAGGCTAGTAGCAGCAACCAGAATGCTTGAAGGTCTGTTCTTGTAGAGAAAAAAATTCAATTAGTTAAAGAAGCCAGGAGCATCAGCTTTCAAAAAAAGAACTTCCGTATGAATCTTTGATCTCTTCTACTGTATCATGTTTTTCATGAAAGACAGTTATAGCAGACACTTTAAATGGCATCTACAAAACAGTTCAATTTGCAAATCAGTAGGATTACATTTTCCTTTATAATCTTCATTCAAATGAAGTGGGATGAATTAGATCTTAAATTCAGGTCTTGTCTACTAGAGTTGTGCCAGATTAGAAGTGGTCAGTACCTGAGAATAATGAGGAAAATACATGGCCCAGACAAATTTTATAGCAGAAAAAAAGCAATCAGAGATGTGTGAAAATGAAATTCCCCTTATTTGCTACTTCTACCAAAGAATCTGAAAACAAAAGTGATTTGCTCCCAGTAGCTTAACTGTCCCCCTAGCAACCCAGAACATATGGCTTTGATGCCATGTGATGCCTATAATAATATTTTAAAAAGAACACTGATCCCAGTTTTTGAATCTAATGGAGCTACACTTTGTGCAGGACCTAAAAAGGGTTGGTAGGATACTTTAGGCTGTCCTGATCCTGGGTCTGGCTGAGAGCTGGTTCAGCTCCCAGCATTACTTAGAGCATCCCGGAGGCAGCACTAAATTACAGGCAATTGCAAAGGCCCCTAAAGGGCCCTTAAAACAGCGGGGCATCACCAGAGCATAGCTCACTCTAGACAAATTCTCTTCTCCCACTATGCTCTAAAAGGAGAAGAGGTATGAGGTGGGGGGGAGGGTGTAAGAGCAGGAATGACTACACCAGTCCTATGCCACTAGAAGATTCGCCTACACTAGTGGAATACTCATTTGGCCACTTAGGCCTAGGATCAGCTCTAGCTGTTTTGCCGGTCAGGACAGAAAATATTTTTGGTATCCTCCCCACACACACAGCCGCTGAGCAGCTAAGCAAAAAAAAAAAGCCAGTCAAGCAGTGAAGCAAAAACAGCAGGCCAATCAGAGTGGAAGAGAGAGAGAGAAAGAGAGAGAGAAAAAAAACAAGTGACACAACAGAATGGTGCCCCCGGAAGCTGGCACCCAGGGTGGCTGCCCTGCTCGCCTGATCCTAGAATTAGCTCTGCTTGGACCAAATTTTTTTAAAAAGCAGACTTAACATGGAAAAGGACATGAGCCAATGTTTTTAGTTTTACAGTTATTATATAAACTTTCAATCATTTTTTCTGGATTCCATAGATTCAGACACTTGCCATGTCCTTCCAAACATCTTTGTCTTCCACTTCTCAATAAAGAATGCACAAAGAGGTGCTGAGCATCTGATAAATGCCAGCGCCTCTATTTAACATTAATGGGAGCTGGAAGCACTTACCAGACACTCAGCACCTTCAGAAATCAGACCCAGAATTCTTTCATGTCAAATGCCAAATAGGTACAGATGTAAAGTATTGCTACATTGGCGATAAAAAAATATTTCTGAGCATAACTGCACATTTTCTAATAAAAAAAACCAAAACCCTGCATCGTGAAAGCATTTTTGACAAGGTTCCACTTTAGAGGTTAATGGCAACATCTGAGGTGTGGGAGTCCTGGAATAAATGGAAAATTGGCTCCAAATATTAAAGACAGAGAGCAAGAAACCAAGAAAAGCATAGTCATAGACGGATGATACTACATTGGCAGGAAAGGTAAATAGTGTGGAAACATATTGCCAGATGCAGAAAGACTTAGATCATTAAAAGGGAAAGAGATGAAGAAAACACTCAACGCAAATAAATTAGAGCAATATCACCATTATAGTCTGTCAGCGTTTCCGTTAGAAATCCCTGTTTTCAAGGGTGTATTCCATGGCAGAAAAAAGTCTCTACAGGATAGAACTTGGCATGCAAGATTTTAGGCCAACAGTAAACTTTTGCCTTTAGCCTTGTTTAAGTTTCAGGAAATAAAAATAAAACTACGTGAACATTTAATTTGAATTAAAAAGTAACTATAATCAGGGTTTGTTTGAAATAATACAGTTATACGAACATAAGAATGGCCATACCGGGGCAGACCAAAAGTCCATCCAGCCCAGTATCCTGTCCACTGACAGTGGCCAATTCCAGGTGCCCTGGAGTGAGTGACCCTAACAGGTAATGATCAAGTGATCTCTCTCCTGCCATCCATCACCCCCCTCTGACAAACAGAGGCTAAGGACACCATTCCTTACCCATCCTGGTTAATAGCCATCAATGGACTTCATCTCCATGAATTTATCCAGTTCTCTTTTAAACCCTGTTATAGTCCCAGCCTTCACAGCCTCCTTAGGCAAGGAGTTCCACAGGTTGACTGTGCACTGTGTGAAGAAGAACTTGATATACACAATGGGCCAGATCCTCTGCTGGTATAAACTGGCATGACCCCATTGAAGTCAATGTATTTATACCTGCTTAGGCTCTAGCTCAATATGATTTTGATCTTCAGGGATTTTTCTCTTTCCTATAAAAAACCCCAAAGCAAAGGATGACCAAATGTAGTTTAAAAACAGGATAGTGTACATTTTGCAGCAACATTGTTCACAACTGTACAACACACAGGATGAATCTTAACTATGAAATTACATGATGGATTCTTCAGCAGTATTAGGGTCTGTTGTGCAAGTAATTCACCTTTTAAATACATGTATGAATATGGCAGTTCAAACCAACTGATTATATAATAAGCCTTTACCAGAAACAGGCTAAATACAGAGCTATCTAATAGACCAGAACAGCTGCAAACACTACACACTTTTCCAAAACAAACAAACAAAAAACAAAACAAAAGAAACCCCCCAAACAAACAACAAAAAACCTATTGCTTAATCATGTTTATTATTTACATGAAAAAATATTATTTGCAACTATTCTGGTCTTTCTGGTAAATAATCAACATTTGGATAACTTTATGTGATGCGATATACTTTTTTTATAAGACAAAACCAGGGAATAAGCACAAATGTCTATATTTTAGAAAACTGTTAAGGATTTGTCTTACACTGGCCCCCAAATAATCAGATTCAGATCATGTATTCCATTTTTTAACTCTCACTGCTATTGGGCTGTTGTTGGTTTTTCTCCCCATCCATTCTTAATTAAAAAAAATACTACACTATTATACAAATGGAAAAATACTACAATAGTCAACTCACTGTGGTAGTTTCACGGTAAGCTATAGCATTTTGGATCAATACTATAGACTACCATTGGTGAGTTGCTGTTTTTAAGTAAGGATATGTAGAATTTCAAGGCTTTTGTCAGTTTAAAAAAGATTATATGAAGTCTAAAAAACATTTTTATTTGTTTAATGCACAGCAACATAGTAAAGCGTCTTTGGAAAGGAGGAGCTCAGACAACTATGTATGTGTCAATAAGAATGAGAAAGAAAGCAAGGAATAGGTCATGCCCTCTGATACATGGTGCGCATCACTGCATCCTTTGGAAAATCAGCTACTCCACCTGTCCCAGGGATGCAACGGACACAGAAGAAATAAGATAAATTGCTTTTCATAAAAGAGATTAGACCAGAGTAGTGAAACCTTATTTTAACCAATACATTAAAAAATCCACATACTGTACCATAACATAAGAAGACATCTTTACTTTTATCCACTGACGCGTCCTCTTTCTCTCGCTCAGAGGTGCTCTTTTCAGCTTATTTTTCTGGGTCTCTTATGCATTTGTAAACTGTCTATCACTTCCAGCATAACTAAAGGACTTCTAGAAAAGGGGCACTTGTGTACCGTTGCCAGTAGCTTGAGTGTTTTGAATTGGGGGAAGGAGGGTTCCTTACCTTGTCTACATAACCTATATTAATTTCTTAACTATTAGCTAGAAAGATTTTGAGAGTCACAGTCAAAACCTGGACATGTCTGCAAAGGTTTGATTTGTTTCTAAAAACCTGTGAGAAATCAATATCAGGCTTTTATGCATTTGAAAAATCTCAAATACTACAACTGGACTCTGAGTGATGAGAAACACGTAGAACTCCTAATGGAATTGGGCTCTGGGAGAATAGTTCTTAGTCCTGGCATATGGCTAGTAACAGCAGGTCTCAGTGGTACGCATAGCAGACACATGAAGAAGTGGAAGTACTCAATGTGTTATGCATTTTCATAAGAATATTTTTTCTGCACAAAGCATGTGTCCTACAGAGGGAATTACACAACAGAACAGCTCCAAAGGCATCTTCATCCTAGTCAACTGGGTAATTAATACACCTTTTAAAAAAGTATCATTACCTATTTAAAAATAAAGGCCATGAACTTGCAATCAGGTAGTTAAAACATATTTTAAAATTACTGAATATAGATTTATGCAATAGAATGAAGAACTTAAAGGTCATGATTTTGTGTCTAATAATAACAATATTCTTCAAAATGGAAATGGCATATATTGAGGGTTGAGGTGAAGACAGACAGAAGTATCAAAACATAACTAAAAACCAAATTAAAACAAGTCACAAATACATGATCTGTAATTGTTGTACCCCTCTTCTTCCCTTCCGTCTTTTCATCTCCCTCAGAAGCATTGCTTTGTTGTAGTTTGCTGTCTGAATTAGATGTTAAGCTTTTGGGGGCAAGTATCTGTCCTGTAATGTCTTTGTAAGTCACCATACATATCAATAGAACTGGTTAAATAATAGCCTTTTACGTATGCAAACACTTGATTTATACAAGGAAACACAGACATGCAGTAATGCACTCTTCCCCCCCTCCTTTTTGTTTTGAGTTGGATCCTGTGGGTGAAATCTTGGTCCCACTGTGATCAATGGAAAAACATCCAGTTGACTTCATTGTGGCCAGGATTTCACCTTGGGCCCTCTATATTTATATATTTGGTCAACCTGGTGCAATTGTACTGTAGATAATAAAGAGGCTAAGGAGTGCTCAACATTTTTAGTGTTCTATCAATAATACTTTTAACAGAATTAAATATTTACTTTTTTCTAAATGTGGAAATATATGCAAAACATTCACAGTTTATATGGACTTTTTCTTATTGCTTTATACTTTCAATATTTTAGCTTCTCCTATTCTTTAGGGCATAGGCCATATCTCTGTAATATTCCTCCCACTCTTTCTCTCTATTACTTCTTCACCCTCTAGATGGACACCAAGAGTGAATTTTATGAACTCATGCCTCCAAAGCCCTGAAATTACTTGGAAGTGTCACCAGGAAAACAAGAATGTGAGTATTATGGAGATGCTGATAGCAACTCCTTTGTTAAGGTTGCATTGAAATTTTCTGCTAAAGTGGGGTGTAAATTCTCTAATTTCTATTTACTGCTGGATAATGTAGTCTTCATATTTAACACATGTGCAAATCTTACATACATTTTCTGTGTAAATTTCATAATTTGTAAATGACGATTCAGACTGTGGAAACAGTTTTTAAATCACTCATTTGTGAAATGTACTTTTGGTCTTACATTTCACTGTGTTCCCTTGCTTTAACCTGAATTACAGTTCTTCAGAACTCTTTAAATTTCACTCTTTAACTCATCTGCACTATATCTTGGACATGGGTTAAATATATTAAAAAATTAATATATCCCTTTAATCCATCATAGCTGAAAAGGGGTTTGCCAAATGAAGCCAATAGACATGAGAGGATTCATTAAGTATTTCACTTTTCTGATGCGCAAATTGGAAAGGATCATCTGGGGACATTGCCAAGGACAAGGCTTTAAACATTTCTTTCTTCATTTACACAGATAGCACATGTAATAAGTTTTACAATGCTGAAGAAGCTGTCCATCCATATAGCACATCATTCAGAGGCAGGAAAATACACATAAAGCATATATATTTTTAAAACATATATTTAATTCAAGCAGCATTAGTTAAATATTAAACAAATGGTACATAGCAGTAATAATAAATCAATACAAATTATTTCCACATTCTTTGAACAATAACAATTGGAAAGTGACAGCACAGATTCATCTACTTAGCTTCCTTAGAATTCCGAGCTTCTGAAATCAGAATCTCCATATTAGCAATGAATACAACAACATTCTGATTTAAATTATTGACAGCCTGAACTAAATTAGTTAGCGTCTCATCTAGTTTCAACAGCCTGCTATTCATTGAGTCGTTCAGATGTTGGATGGATTTTGAGTCGTTCAGATGTTGGATGGATTCCATCAACATCTTCTGCACACACACTCTTTTTTAATCCATTTTGCTGCTCTCTGGTTCCTTTCTGACATTTCCATCCCTTTCTAGTAAAATGTTCTATGTATTATGACCCCCAATTCCACGTTTGTTTCTCTCCTTTATCTTTACTTTCTATTCTTACTTTACTTTCTTTTCCAATCTCCTCCTCTCTTTCATATTCACCTTTCTCGTTAGCTTCTCTGACTTTTGACTCAGTCTAATAGTGGAAGTTCTGCTAACAGAGTCTAAATGAATTTATTCTACAAACTAATTAAAATCCATGCCTAACCAAGATTCAAGTTCCATTTGTCCTAGACTCCCCTCAGTGTGACTGCACTGTTGATAAAGTGGAGTCTCTTTACACCAAGGCATTGGCACAGCAAGGGCTTCCCTTGATGCTACTATCCGGCCCATAGGAGGAAGCCTTCAAGCTGCAATGCCTTAACTCTGAGGCATGGGACGCCTCTCATTCCAGGGCCCACACACAACCTCAATCTCTCCATACAAGAATGCCTTCTGCACACAACTTTCTTCTTTACATATATATATCTCCCTCACACATATGTCCCCTCCAGCTTAACTGGTGCACCAGAAGAAGTGTCACAAGGAGCCAAAAGTGGCTGAATGGCCATGTGGGGGGCATAAGGGAGGAGGGGTAGCAGGGAATGTGGATGCAGACATGGGAGGAGCACAATTTTGTGTGAGAAGCATGGCAAGAGGGAGGCGTCTACTAGGGATAAAAAGGCAGAGAGAATGGCTGCCCTAACAAGCCACAGAGTATGTATGCAAGGACTTCAACACGTTTTTTTTTTCATATGCAAATCTGTGTAAACGTTCTGAAATAGTACTTAAAATTATTACAACTTTCTATTTCGGAGCTATTGATCTCCATGTCCCCACATATCCTTATAAATGATTGCATTTTAGCTACCATTTATGCTATAATTCCTTTTTTTCTTTGGATAGACTCACAACTGGTACAGAACTCAGTATAAGGTGAAGTGGCAAAGGAACAGAATATATTGTGCATAAATCAGCTACAGGATATTAGGTGCTGATTCTTTGTCTTAGCCCTACACAGAGATGGGGTGGGGTGGGGCGGGAGATCGACCTAAGATATGCAACTTCAGCTACGGGAATAGCGTAGCTGAAGTCGACGTATCTTAGGTCGACTTACCTCAGTGTCTTCACAGCGCGGGGTCGACCGCTGTTGCTCCCCCATCGACTCCACTTGCACCTCTCATGGTGCTGGAGTCCCAGAGACAACGGGAGAGCACTTGGGGATCCATTTTTCGCGTCTAGACTAGACGCGATAAATCAACCCCAGATAGATCGATCGCTACCCGCTGATCCGGTGGGTAGTGTAGACCTACCCTTAGTATTTACGTATTCATTTTCCACAAGATCACAGAGAAAAAGTATGGGTTTAGAGATGGTATACCAGGCCCCAAGAACATCACCTTACTATAGAGGGACCTCTGCTGTCATGCAGCAGCTCCTATATCACCACCCTTTCCTGTTGTTGGCCTACAGGTGCTAGGTAAAGGAAAGGGAGCATAGCTACGGCCTCCATAAACCTGCTGATCCCCAGCTGATATATCAGTCCCTTTGAGTCACTGGCAGACAGTGTAATACAGCAGCCATCAGTTGTACTAGCACACATCCAGCTCAGGATCAGGAGGAACATGAACATTACCTTTCCACCTCTCTCCTGAACTATACTGTGCACTCCTTGGCCATAGGCCAGGACCTAGATCTAGATCTAAAATGACTATATGAAGAAGTATAAAATGAAACCTTGCTCAAAACTGCTTGAAATTAGAGCTGGACAAGTATCAAGACACAATAGACATATAATTACATATTTGCTGGTATCCTGGCCTGTTGTAGGGAGCTGTTGCTCCCAGATGTAATGATTCTGGGAAAGGATTAATTATTCTGGCCAAATAACTTATTCATCTTTTAAATGTTAGAAATATTCTGATATTTACATTTCACAATTAGTTATGATAAAACGGTATTTGCTAAATCTTCAGCACCATCACCAGACATGCAATGTAATACTTTAAATGAAGTAAGTCTGAATTAAACAAGTGTGGTAGAACTGCAAGTGGGATTTATAGTAACCAATAACCATCTAAGAATGTATTTCACACATTGCTTCTTTATATTGCAAAATGAATAGAGTTTTATGTCTAAAGAAACAAATCTGCACATTAAAAAATCAATGTTTCTCATGATACACACTTGGTATTATTTCTGGGAATGCTACAGCTGGCATGCATAGCCTAGTTAAAATATTATAATTTACTTGACTGAATGCATAGACGATTTGGAGTCAAAACTACCACTTACTACATGGGAGGAAAAACAATGACTTCCGTGCTACTGGAAACATCAAAGGTACTTTTTGCACTACTCCCCCTCAAAGCCTCCTGGGAAAAGCCCTGACTCATAATCTTTCCACTGGTTACTAGAGTGCTTCTTAGGTTTGGAAAAAAAAATCATATTCTGCTACAGTACCTCTGCTGAAAAAATCCTCAACAAGCAGAATGGATTGAAAAATTCAAGCATGACTAAAAAGTACATTCCCCACTAGTCAGTGAATTTTGCTCCCTATTTGTCACTGCCACCTTGGAGAGCGGTGAGCATTAATAATGCATGGGTGCTAGGAATGTATTAGCAACTAACCTTGCGAAGAAAATCAGCTGGGGACCCAGAAGAGCTGTTTTTTCTTTTCTTTCCTTCTTTCTTTCTTTCTTTTTTTTTTTTTTAAAGTCAGAGCTCTAAAGTACCCTCTTATTTATTGAAGAGATTTTGGGAGACATGTCTAGTATGGCGGCAACTATGTATCATTGTAAACTAAGGCTGAAAGTCCCTGAAATGGGGTCATAATTGAGTTCATTGATCAAATTCAGGAAGATATCCACCCCACCCACTAAGCAATCTCATATCCTGCTTTCATCTAACATAGGAAATACCTAAGGGGATAAGGACACTTACGTACGTAGGTAAATTGGCAGTTGTAGCAGAAATGTCTTTACTAAGCATGTGTTTTAAGGAAAAGCTTAGCATTGGTATCATTTACAGATACATCCAGTTTGTGTAAGTTAATTATACATTTCTTAGGAACTAGTAGACATTCCAGAATGTATTTGTGCTATTTTAGCTCAGTTAGGGTCAGCATTATGGATGGAAAACCAGTTTTGTATTTTTACTCACTTCTAGAACTAAACCTGAAGAGAACTCTTTAAAATTCAAAAGACTTTGGTCAACCTTTATTAAGAAATGTGACAACCTTTGGATTCTGATCTGATTTTGAACCACTTTGGTCCCTCAAAGTCCCAGTACCTAAAGATCCAGTATCAAATAAACATATTATAAACTTCTATAGCTTGAAGCAGTTTGTTCACTATGCTACTATCTTGATGTTAGACTTGGCAGTAATCCTACAGCTACAATTTTATGTGTTGCCACCTCCTTTCAAATCATTGTTTATATTTCATTGTATATATCATCATTGTATATATATTTGTTTATATATTGTTTATGTTTTCTGATATAACAACTTTACAAATTCACTTTATTTTGTGGGATATATATTATTTTTAGTAAAATTAGCCAACAGATATTGTGTGTGAATCTCCACACTGTCAATTACTTTAACAATGAATGTATTCATCTTGTCAACATTTGTAATGTGGAGCCTCAGAGAGAATAATATTCTGAAACTAGGCATAGAGAAACAGAGGATGGGTTATTCTCCTCTTGCACATTGGATAAATGGGGAAAAGACATTGGCATCTATTCATGAGTTAAGGAAAAAGTGCTCCATATTAGTGTATGCATTTTTTCACTTATGCCATTTTCCACTTCCACATTTTCACAGTTATTTTTCACTTATGTGTGCTCTTTAAATGATATCAGATGGGTGAAAATACATTTTGCACTTAAAAGTACGTCATTGGACTCTCTATAAATAGGGTTCTCCTTTTTGTCTTGTTTTTTTACTTCACACCATGATGAACCGTTACAAGGAATCCCCCATCATATACCATTCCCAATACAGTCTGTGGACTCCATCTTATGTTTCTGCTATCACTTTTGTGGACTACCTCCACTTCATGAAAGAAGAGCCTGCCCTGTCAAACTTCTTTGTCTCCAACACAGATTCTGCCTCTGACCACTTCTCTGATAATGATCAGCAACTAAAGACCATGGAGACCAGTACCACCTCCACTTCACTTGCCGTGTGTCCTCCAGACCATCTGCTACACAGGCCCTGCTTTAGGAGACTTTCTCCAACAGAAGGGAGGGGATCCCTATACTTCCCATTTCTCTCACAGAAAGACTTTCTATCTTGGTACTCTATTTCTCATGCCCCTCCAGTGGCCATCTGGTCATTTTTAACTTTCCAGTTATCCCCATAAAGTACATCATTACTAAGATTCAGGAAGTCTCACCCAATATTGCTGTATGAATCTCCAGACAAAGACACATATGTGCACATTCATTTTCTTTATATAGTGTCTTTATGACAATGTTAGTCACTTAGTTATGTTTAAGACATTCTAGTCTTTTTAATGGCATCTGGTTCAAAATCAGTGAAGACGGGAAGATACATCCTATTGAAAGGAAGATACATCCTTGGAATAGGAACTTTAAATCCCGATGTCAATTAGACCCCAATTCAGTAGCTATTTAAGCTTGTGCCTAAAATTTAAGCATTCCCATTCCCATTTAAGAATTTAGTCCCATGGAAGTCACATTTAAACACTGTTTAAAGTTAGCCATGTTTTTAAAGACCAAGGTACATTTTAATAAATGAAAAATATGGCCTTTCCCTCAAAAAATTAGAATAACCTGTTCTAAATATTGGAGCTGATCTGTTTTTGTAACTCTTTGGTTAGCCAGTGATCAATTAAGTCAATATTGTGTCCAAAATTCAAAGTTCTGTATACACAATGAGGTATAATAGCTATTTTGTAAAAACTTGGAGTAACCTGTGATTCTCAAACCCAAATTCCTAAATAAATGCTGCAGCCTGTGGATAAGATAGAAATCTTACTGTGACACAGTTCTCCTGTTTTACACCTGATTCCCCAATACATACTAAATCATTCGTTCCATTCTTCTAATCTTTATTTGAGGTTGAAGACAAAATAAAGTTAAAAGACACCTACTGGTAGATAGGTTTTCCATGGAACATGCTTAAGCAGGCCTTTAGGAAAACTAGATTCTGGCATCCTAAGAGGATCACATGATTAAGATCTGAAGATTTTTAAGACAATTCATTTATTACCAGTTTCCCATTCTCATTACAATTGTTCTCTTGAGAAATGAGTAATTTTGTGTCATTGTTTACTTGACATAACAGCTTTGTTGGATTTTAGTGCAGATTTTCACCCATCCTTCTTTCATTTTTTTTTGTTTTGTTAGTTTTAAATCTCCCTGTGCGTGCCATATTCATTTAATTTTTGTTATGGAAATCATTAGGGTTTTATTTTGTTGTTGATGGGTTTTTTTCCCCTTCTGTCCCAAGAGTTCCATAGGATGACAGTCACTCAGTTAATGAATATAAAAGGTCTTTTGTCACATCAGCTTGTGTGTTAGCCGATAAAATGTTTCTTATTATCCTCTGATGTTGCATTCACAACAGGACAGTAGATATTGTGTCAAGGTCTGCATTATAAACTAGAAGTCATGTCCCTAAATTCCATATTCAGTTTCTTACTCATGCAGATTTCTAATGAAGTCAGTAGGTATTTGCCTGAATAATGACTGAGTTAAGGACGTTTGGGTCCAACTCAGCTCCCATTGACTTCAATGAGCAATGGATACGGCCCTAAATGCTGGGCTTATTAATTCTGAGGTTTCCTGCAGAATGGCAGAGACAACTCAGGCATCTCTGACCCAAAGAAACTCCAGAGCACATCAGACTTCCTACTTGAGCTACCCACTTGATTTTAGGAGACCAAGTGCATGGCATGAGAATAGCTTTGATAGAATAACACTGTAGGTACAGGGCCTTTTAGGGCCAGTTTTTAACGGTATTTAGGAATTAGGCACCTAAGTGCTTGTGAATATCTCATGAGGTACCTATCTGCATCTTTAGTCACATAAATACCTTCAAAAATCTGACCCTGAAAGTCCAGAAGATAAATGAGAGAATAGAGGACCCATTGTAGATTAAACAGAATTAGGATCGTCAGTAGTCCTATTTGGGGTAGGGAAAGCAAAAGATGGGTTGGAGAAAAGGAAAGAATTTTATCTGCTAGAGGGAGAAGAATGGGGGGCGGGGTCCAGTAGCATAGCTGGGGGGGGAGCAGGGGGAGCAGCTGCTCCCCCTGAGCACATTTTCCAAAAGTGGCGCCTTTTTTAATTTTTGAAAGGGTGGAGATGGAGTGGACGGAGGTGGAGCGACAAAATAACAAAAGAGCCCGCTGCTGGCCTGGGTGAAAGAACCCAGACTGGCAGTGGGCTGAGAGACTCCTGCTGGCAGGAGCCTGCGGGGGGAATCCTAGAGCGGCAGCTGGCTGAGCCGCTCAGCCCGCCCCGCTCTGGCATTACCCCCCGTGGGCTCCACCAAGAGCCCGCTGCTGGCCTGAGTGAAAGAACCCAGGCCAGCAGCGGGCTGAGAGACCCCAGCTGGCAGGAGCCAGCAGCGGGCTCTTGGTGGGGCCAGCGGCGGGACCCCTGCTGGTAGGAGCCCGCGGGGGGGGAATCCCAGAGTGGGGCGGGCTGAGCGGCTCAGCCAGCCGCCGCTCTAGGATTCCCCCCCGCGGGCTCCTGCCAGCAGGGGGTCCCGCTGCTGGCCTGGGTTTTTTCACCCAGGTCGGGTCGGGTGGCGCCTTTTGATATGTGTTCGCTCCCCCTGGTGTTAGAACCTGGCTACGCCACTGGGGGGTCTTGCATAGGGGGAAAGGAAAAGGGAAATCAACAGCTTCAGATAAGAAAATAGATGTAGATTTGGGAATTTATTAAAAATTATGGCTGGTTGAAACATTGAATGGAAAATTGTGCTTTTGACTAAGTAATTTTTTTTCACAAAAAGTATCTCCTTTCCGCAGAAATTATTACTTTAAAAAATACACGAGAATCAAGACTTTTCCTATGATGTGCCACACCCAGGGGGCTGTCATGAATCAGTGGAATATAGTCTGGACAGGCACTCTGGTCCATAGAGAATGGAAGTATAAGGCGTTTCTGTATAGAATTATTTTGGTGGGGGGTTGGTTGACACATTTCAATTTAAAATTTTTCACTAAAAGTTTGAAATTTTCTGTGGTGAATTTCAAAAGATTTTGTTTTTTGTTTTTATCTAGAAAAATAAAACATTTTAGTAAAACAATCTCAGAATGTATAGCGGTTTCCCCATTATTAATATTACTATTTTCAGGAGTTTATGATTATATGTAAAACAAAATCTAAAAAAAAGAAAGAAAAATAAGGAAACTAACCTGCTTGTGCTGGAATTTGTTCTAAATGTTCTTAGTCCTACAGGAACATTTCCCCAAAGTATTAATAAATACTGTAATTATTCTATTAAGAAGAGAATAGCAACATCAACAAAATAACTGAAAAATCTACAATCATGTCTTTTGCGGTGTTGTTGTAGCCATGTTAGAGAGACAAGGTGGGTGAGGTAATATCTTTTACTGAACCAACTTCGGTTGGTGAATGAGACAATCTTTCTAGCTACCCAGAGCTCTTCTTCAAATAATGTCTCACATTAATATGGTACCTGAAGCTGTACAAAGGGCCATGTTGGCCCTTTCTTGGGTGCACAATAAGCTCCTTCTCCACACTGCACTTCCTCCACTACCACAATCAATGTTCCTGCACTCTCCAAGTCTAGCAGCTATTTCCACCTCCACCCAACATTCTGGAACATCCTGAGACATCTCGACTGTCTCTGGCATGGGCTTAACAATCGTTAGTAGCATAGGCTGGCACAGAATTTGGCATGTGCTGTGTCCTTGCTTTGGACTGGAGTCTTTTGCAATTGACTTTCACTGATCAGAAGACAGCTGAGAAATTAACATTTGAAAGTGGCTACTCGCTTTGTGCATTTGATACATTTTCATTATATTTGAATAGATCAAGAACTAATTTCCTTTGAAATTAAGGGAAGAACTGTAATGAATGCACATTTCCTTTAACATTATACTAGTATATGACCCATTTCCAAATAAAATATCTGGATATTTTAAGCTTAAGCTGAGGAGATGTTATTTCAGTCTTACTGCTGTATGCTCCTAGCCCAGAAAAGCACTTAAGAAGGTTCTTAACTTTAAGCACATGAGTAATACTATTGAAATCAAAGAGACTACTTACATGCTTAAAGTTAAGCACATATTTAAGTGCTCTGCTCAATTGGGGTCTATCTTAGAGTACACCTGAACTTCCCATGCAATTATGTTAGGATCCAATGAAGTCACTTCTACTCACATAACTGATTTGTTCTCAGTGACAGATTTAAGCAATTCTTTATAAAGGAAATCTTACCCAGGGTATTCTTTAGACTTCATAACTGACATGAAATTAATCTTTAAAATCATTTTGACTGTGATCAGAATCTAAGGGCTTGTCTATGCGGTGAGTTAGTGCAGACCAAGCCAGGGTCTGAATCTACCGTGCTCCAGCCTGCTGTGCACTAACTGGCCATGTGGGCCCTGTAACCATGTACTAAAAATTCTATAGTGCACTGTGACAAGACAGTCCTCTGTAGATTTACACCCCAGCTTCCTGTGTCAATGGGCAAGTCCTAAAAAAAGTAGGTAAATATATGTTTAATTTAGAAATGCAGAATATTTCTTAAAATGTGAAGCCTCCTTATTGTACTTCTAGTGTGCCTTGCAGTGCTGGGAGTATTTTAAGATATGCCATATGTTTTTATCATACTTGCAGTTCCTCACTTGGTTTACAATCTTAAATTTTATTAAAACTTAATTTGGATATGCGTATACCCTAATTTACCAGTCAAAATCTTACTCTCTGTGTTTGATGGGGGCGGGTCTCACAAAGTAACGTTTCATTTATGGAACATTTAACACGTCATTGTAACTCAGAGATTCCAAGCTAGATCCACAGACAGGTTTAGGTGTGGCAAGGTGGAGCGCGGCAACGTCTAATTTTTAGATACCTTGCCACCTTTTGGAATCCACAACCGAGTTAGGTGTCTAGGCTCTGTAGGCAATGTATAGGGAGAGTTAGGCACCTAAAAATGGGATCCACAAAATCCAGCACAAGCTAGCCAATAGGAATTGCTGAGCAGAGGGGTGGGTCCACACTCAATGGCACTTAGGCATCTACGCCTGAGCCAGCAGGAGGAGCCTATCTCTGCTTGGGATTCTCAGATATGTACCCTCTCCTAGAGTCAGGCATCCAAGCAGTTGTTGTTGTGGGGTTTTTTTGGTTTTTTTTTTTTTTTTTGCAGGCTGTATTGGGAGTTGGGGGCAGGTAGAAAGAAAGAGAGGAGCCTCCCTCATAACCTTTAGCTCAGTGGTTAGGGCACTCATCCAGGATGTGGGTATTCAATACCATCCCCCACCACCACCTTATGTGGAGAAAGAATTTTAACATGGATTTTCTACCTCTCAGGTGAGTGTTCTAACTACTGGATTAAAGGATATTAGGAAGGCCTGCCCCCCAGGCCATTTTTCATGGGGAGTTAAGACTCCACCCACCTGTATAGGAGGAGGGATAGTAGAGCCATGGAGTCTGCTATCCTTTTGCACTGTTATTAGTGTTATGAGGTAGCACACACAGGGAGTAAGGTCTAGATACACAAAGGTACTTAGATGTTGCTATACCTAACTCTCAGGTCTCCTGCCAGCCAGTGAGTTCTCAGACATGAGTTATGTGCCTGGGGTCACTGTAGAGTGCAGGGGAAGAGATAGATAACAAAGAATGGGATTTTCAGAAGTCAGTGCCCTGAGCAGGGAGCCCCTAAGCTAGTAGGAAATGCCAAGATCAGGGGCAGGGACAAACCCCAACCTCTCAAAGGTGCCTGACTGCTGGCCCAAAGGAAGCACCTCCCTGCATTCAAGATTCACAGCTATGAATCCTTCCCTGGAGTTAGGTGGCTAAGGCATGTCAGCAGGAGAACTATTCCTCCCCACCACTGAAGCAATAGCCCATTGGTTAAGGCATTCAGAGAGGATATAAGAGACCCATGTTTGAATCCCCCTTCTTCCTGATTTGGAGAAGGGACCTAAAGCCAGCTCTCCCAAATCCCAGACTGAGTGCTGTAGCCACTCAGCTAACTCACTCCCTCCTTTTGTGAACACTAGGCATGCTCTGAGAATGCCTCTCAGAACAGGTCTTGCAGGTGAGATGAATAAGAGAATGCCTAGTTTTGAGAAGCCCGCTAGGGCACTGAGCAGCTCAGCAGTGCCAGGACTTTAGCAGTTTTGTGCATGACCACCATCAGGAGACAGGCTCCTAGGGAATTAGGCATCTAAAGTGTTAGGCGGCAGCTGAGCAGGGATATTGAGGATATCAGTGCCTCCTAAATGTTGCATTCAGTGCCTAAAATGGCAGATAAGCACCTAGGTCCCTTTGTGGATATACCTCTAAATGCTTTCCCCCTCCTTTAGTCTGCTGTCTGAGTGCATGCAACAGGTTTCAAACTGGCCCTAGGCTAGTAGCAAAGGTTTTAGATAGGATTTCATTATAGTAGTTCTAATAATATCTGTGTTACAAGGATGCTTTATGTCTGTATACATTTAAGTAGTTTTGTGCTAGAAAGTATGCCAGTATATGGTGCTTAAAAATAAATAGCATAGTTCCTAGGTTTGGCAGCACCAATAAGGTTTGATATTGTTGCACAATGAAAATGACTTCCTTTGTGAAGCTCTTTACAATAACTCTGAACAATCATCCCAGTAAGTAAGCATTTTCATTACATCCCAGAGAAAGTCAAATTTGAAAACAATTAATACTGTTTTTTACAATAATATTTTCTATCGAAATATGAAGAAATCTATAGAACAGAGAGCTGGTGAGTCATCTTAGCAACAAGCAACCATTATGTCTCAAGATCAGAGGAAGATTGCTAGGTTCTAGAGCTGAGACCACTGCCTAATATGCTGACCAATATTGTCCCATTATTTCCTTGGACTCCTCCATCAGTCTGTATCCATCTGTTGTCTTGTCTTGTACTTAGTTTGTAAGCTCTTAGGGGCAGGGACTGTCTTTTTGTTCTTTATTTGTACAGCACCTAACACAATGAGGTCCTGGCCATGATAAGTGCTCCTAAGCGCTATGGTAATACAAACAACAAATAATAATAAATTGAAAATTGCGTATCAAAACTCATCTAGTTCCAAATTTCTTTGTGAAAACAAACTCCAGGCCATGTTAATGAGCAAGGGTGAAAGGTATGCCTCACAGAGTGCATGTGTGTGTGTGTGTGTATGTATGTGTAGGGGAGGGGTCAATCGAGAAAGGAAAGTTGGCCAGCCCTTAAAGTGGCCTTTACCAGTGTGTGTTCACAGATTATTGAATACGAGACCATCATGGGCCTCAGCTCTGTAAGATGGACTGAAAGGGCACCTTCATTCTTGCCAAGACAGTACAAGACATGGTATGTTTCACTCAGTGGGAATCAGGGCCGGCGCGCCCACTAGACAACCCTAGGCGGTCGTCTAGGATGCCAGGATTTTGGGGGCGGCTCGCCACGGCTGCCTCATACCTCCTGGATCTGTGGCGAGCCGTCCCCCAATGGGATGGCTGCCGTGGTGGGGGGCGGTGTTAGCTGGGTGGGAGAGGAGGGCGCAGGGCTGGTGCAAGGAAGTTTCGCTTAGGGCGCAAAACTTCCTTTCACCGGCCCTGGTGGAAATACACTCTTTGCTAGAGCTCAACAAATAATGTACAAATAATAATATATCTGATGACCACTGCTTTTATTGTTGCTGGTGAATTGTTCACAAACAGATTGCAAAATTCTTTAATGTATTGGCTTCCCTGCACTCCACATAAGAACACACAAAGTATACAGAAATAGGATTCATACGGTTCTTTCCTCTCTATGGACATGAGCCAAAGCCCACTGAAACCACCAGAAAGACTCCAGTTGACTTCAGTGGGCTTTGGATCAGGCCTTATGTGTATTCACACTCTGAGTGGGGGCATAGATGTGCACATACATACACAGTAATAGGAAGAAAATCCATTAAGAAAACAGACCGTAACACAAACCCTGTTACAAGTACAAGCCATCCGTCCTGAGACGGAGTCAAAACACATAATACACTCTTGGTTTTGCCCTTGCAAAATATTGCCATATACCCATAATAAACTGTAGCCAATTTAGTTTTTTAGAAATGGAATTTACAGATTACAAAAATGGTTTGCTCAAGTCATCATCATCCCTTTCAACTTCAAGACCATTTGAATTTGATCCTGACCAGACTGACCATAAACTATTCTGTTTGGATAATAGAGGAAATGGAGCAGTTTGTCTTGGGTAACCTTATAATAAACTGCAGCTCAATAGATATGAATTATTACTAAAATAGCAACAAAAAAGCAGCAAGCAACTTTAGGTCAACAGAGGTGAATGAGTGAAACAGTATTTGCAATAGTAAGGTTATTTTTATTTTCAGTTAAAATTAGCAAAGTTCATCTACTTTTTTCCATTATAATTGTATTGTATTACTAACATATTAATCATTTAGGTGAGCATGATAACAAAATGACCATATCATGGTAGTATAAACATAACTTGTCCATCAAAAATTCACGTTAATCTGCACTCAAAGCAATATGGTTTGGTTACAATGTTAAAGTTTCAAAGTACATTTGGTTGTGATTTTGAAGCTGTCTAATCTATTTTTCATGCAGTCACTGAAAATATTGTGATGTTTCAACTTGCCAAGTTTTAGGACTTACCTGAATGCAGGCCCAAACTAACTTTGTTGTCTAGTACCGAGAAGAGCAAAAGCATGGAAAGCCAACAGAAATGATGCAGACATGGGAAGCATCTGGAGGCTCACTAGCTTCCCAGTATGATACCCCTCCATGGTAACAGTGCACCTTTGGGGCTCTGAAAGTATCGGAGGGTATGGCCAATGGAAGGGTGTGATGCTGAAGAACAGTCATTCTGTGTTCAATGTACTTGAGAAATGTTACTGAAGTTACTGCTACTCAGAACAGAATTAACTGTCACTCCATGGCCTCGTCTTACCTCAAATGGGGAAGGTTAATGCACAGAAACAGGCCACGAGACTCATGTCAGCTCAACCAGCGTACTGGCCATGCGGTCAGAAGTGAGGGAGACCAGAATGGCATACAAATGAGTGAACACTCCATATGGCTCTCTGAACAGCCATTTAGCTGGCACCATGAATCCCTGCCAATTGTTGGAATGCATGTGGTTAATCGCACCCTTTCCAGGCAATTGCGTATCCATCCTACGTGGTGGAGAATAAATAGGGAGAATGCAGCATCATTTCTGAAACCTCATGAGGCACAATTTTGAAAGCTTTCCTTTTTTATTCCTTATTGCACAATAGAAGACATTACAGACCATTCAGAGTCTTGTCAAGAAAAGAAGAGAGGCTGTATTACAGGCTGATGCCATGTGCCATGATATAGGGAATTGCAGTCCATCATAAACAGGATGCATCTATTAAAGAAAATAATTACAAACTCTAAATTACAAAGAGACTCCAGACAACTTGAGTTCCAGTTTTGTTTCCTAGGTTTACCAGGAACTACACACTTGTGCTTGGAATTCTAGAGAGACATCGAGTGGTTGCTTAACACACTACCAGTAAATATTTATTCCATGCTTTTTATTCCGTCATACGGAAATAAAGAAAAGCAAGTCACTAAAATCATGGGAGGAAAAACTAAATAACTCAATACACTCACTTTTTTTTCTTTGTAATAAACATGGTGAGTTTGCTCTGCTGTTGTTCATTGGATTATATTATTCCCTGAGTATTCATGCAATCACCACTTATTCATGAAAATATATATAAATTCTGAAATTTTTACCAATTTTAACACAATGGTTTATTTCTCTGAAAATTCATACTGGACGTGTACTATGCATTAATTACTTAATTAATCAAAGAGGGATACATTTTCAGTCCCTAGGAAACAAGGTTTATTCAAAGAATGTGGATAATAGTCATAATTCACATCATGTTTATCAACACCAAACCTTGCTTTCCAGAACGATATGCTGTTTTTGGAGATTTACTCCAAGTTCTTTAATAACAATCAGTTTAAAAATATCTATTAATGCAATTGGACATTTTTTTCTAATAATACCTTTCAGGCAGAGAACCATATTGTGTGTTGTGAAGCAGCTATAAGGCTTTCCTGCGGGGCAATAGCCTACAGTCTTCTACAGGTCTGCAGAGAAACAAAGATTATACCAATGAATGATCACTACGCAGAAGAAATTTACTATTCTAAGAGAAAGGTTTTATCATTGTCGTTGTTGGCAAACTGAGCTGTAATTAAAGGCAGTCTAAGCTCCTTGTCATTATCTCTTTATCTGAATTGTTAACATTGTACAAGGTTTACTTTCTTGATAAAATAGTGGGATTGGAGCATATCACCATCATCTTGATGGTATCCCAGAACCTCCCTGAAATACAAGAGCAGCTCACTCTTCGAAAACAGATCTCTGAATACAGATGCTAATGTCTCTTTCAAATTTATATAGAAAAAGTGCACCTTATAAATCTGAAGATTAGGGTTAAACCACTGTGGTACTTGTAAAACAGATAGGTCAGTATTCTCAGGATCTGAGATGTTATTTTTCACACTAGATTGTTTCACATTAAAGGTTGCCATTGAAATCAAGATATGATGTATGCTTTACTAGAATCTCACCCTCTTCCTTTAATTCATTAGAAATCCCCTTTTTTGACAAGAACTACACACTTATTATATATAATAATTCTGCCTTGAAAAATTATCATGAGAATTTACCAGCCCAGGCACAAAATCATGCCTGCCCCTAACCATGATGATGATAATTATGAAAGAACTAATTGTATTTTATTTCCATGTCAAAACAAACAAACAAAAAAACAACAACCTTGCTGAAGGCAGTTAGATGAGTATGAGTTTACCAGGCTGGTATAATTGTTATTATCCAGGAAGTTGCTGATGTTATTAAGAATTTAGAATTCTTCAGACAAATTTGGGATGGAATTCTGATACCTCCTTATTACTGAACACCTGCTAGATATATTCAATGTGTTTTCAGAAGTGTTCTTTATGCCAGGGAAATGGTCTCTTACAGAAACCATCTTCCTGTTAAGCTCTGTCTTCAAACTGATTACTCTGGAACAAATGGCTTCATCCAAGGGAAACCTTCTGTTTAAAATGTCAGAAAATTTGTGTAAGTCATCCGAGTTCAGCTATCCTGAAGCAATAAGATTCAGACAACAGTAACTTCTCTCAATGATGAAAAAAGCCCTAAATATGTGTACTTTAAGGTTTTTTTATATATACCCCAATCTGAATTCTTATTTTATTATTATTTTATGCATTCACTAGCTCCAGTAAGTCACCTGGATTGTGAATCTGTGTCACTATTTGTAATTGTATACTCTCAATCAAGGGTGCTGATACAACTATCACCAATTCTTACAGTTGTGGCCCTGCCTACTATATTTATTACAATCTTATTACTATTAATAACTCTATTACAGTCTTATCTGGATTTAACCCGTACCAGTTAATCCTCATCCAAGTGCCGATCTCCAGTGGACCCTGGGTCTGCTATTTCATTGCATCAGTCAGATCAGATGAAATGGAGACATAAACTGGGTATTGACTTACTGTAAACAGGGCATCCAATGACATGATAAGGGCTTCATATGCATACAAAACAGCAAGGGTATCACAATGGGTTTGCTGGCACACCACAATACGAGCCCCTCACTGCAGATGAGTAACTGCCCATAATTCCTCTCTACACACTGTAGTATTCAAAGGCCTTAATTCAGTTCAAAGCAACTTTATTCTCCCCATTAAGGACCATGGACATGTCAAAACCTCTCCAGCGCATCATCAAAGATCTACAAACTATCCTAAAAGATGATCCTTCACTCTCACAGATCTTGGGGGACAGACCAATCCTCGCTTACAGACAGCCCCCCAACCTGAGGCAAATACTCACCAGCAACCACACACCATACAACAAAAACACCAACCCACGAACCTATCCTTGCAACAAAGCCCGATGCCAACTCTGTCCACATATCGATTCAAGTGATACCATCACAGGACCTAATCACATCTGCCAAGCCATCAGGGGCTCGTTCACCTGCACATCTACCAATGTGATATATGCCATCATGTGCCAGCAATGCCCCTCTGCCATGTACCTTGGCCAAACCGGACAGTCTCTACGCAAAAGAATAAATGGACATAAATCTGACATCAGGAATCATAACATTCAAAAACCAGTAGGAGAACATTTCAACCTCCCTAACCACTCAGTGACAGACTTAAGGGTCGCAATTTTGCAACAGATTCACTCCAAAAACAGGCTACAAAGAGAAGCTGTTGAACTCGAATTGATATGCAAACTAGATGGCATCAACTCAGGATTAAATAGAGATTTGGAATGGCTTAGCCATTACGTTAATTGAATCTATTTCCTTAAGTTAACAATCCTCAGTCGCACCTGTGTGGCCATCTTGTTTATCACTTCAAAGGTTTTTCTTCCCCTGCTGTTATGGGTCCTCTCAATTAATTAGCCTCTTAAGGTTGGTCTATGCACTTCCACCTTATCATGTTTCTCTGACTGTATAAATATCTGTCTGCTGTGTGTTTCATTCCATGCATCCGATGAAGTGGGTTCTAACCCTCGAAAGCTTATGCTGAAATAAATTTGTTAGTCTCTAAGGTGCTACAAGTTTTTCTTTCTTATTTTCGTTTTGCTGACACAGACTAACACGGCTACTACACTGAGACATGTCAACATTTCATTTTCAATGGTATCAGAGACTGGTAACAAATCTAAATGAAACAGCATTGATATATTTTCCTAGTCCACTGATAGGAGGAGAATACTCCCATTCCATGTCTTCAACCAGATAAATCAGGGTCAAAGATATTTAAGACTCCAGGAGAGGATCACAGCTGGATCACCAACACCTTCTTAAAAATTAGAGATTTATTAATGGTATGTCATTGGTAAGTTTATCTCCGTAAGTGCCCTTGGCATTCTGTCTTCACCAGCAATAATAGTTCAAATGACATTAATGAACCAGGATGGACTGGTAATGGCCCAAAGTGCTTCAACACTTCCAGATCCCAACAAGCTCACTGGTCAAAACTCGAACAAAGATTGTGTTTGTGCCCTCATGAATTACTCTTTACTCATTTCTGTAGATAGCTCCATCCGACTGATTTTATCTGCAAATTAATTTTAAAATTCCCCATAGTAAGAAATACAGCATGAATAGTAAAGAATGAATGACAAAAAAAACTGCAACCCATTCATTAACAATTTATAGGCTATTATTTGTTTCCCAAATTATTAGTAAAACAATTAAAATAAAGAACAAATTTGTAAAAAATATTACCCGTTTGCACATAAATCACTAATTAAAAAGAAGGACCAAACTTGTCAGATAATTTATTCACAACGAATAATTGGATCAGCTCTCTTTGTATCTTTGAACTTTTGTTATTCTAAAAATGAACAACAAATAACCCCTATTAAATGAAAGGACTAGTATTCAAATTCTTGCTGCATACTGAATATATTGTCCTAGAAACCTTCCTGGCTTGCCTATTGGTGTTGGATAACACCACATTTTATTAAATATCTGTGAAGTGTTTCCTGTGATGTTACTTAGCCTATTTTCTGTAGACAGTAAGTTGTACAAAATCTTCTTGGCTTTGTATAGGTGATAACAGGAAACAAGAATAATGAGATAAAACCTCTTCTTTCGAGTTTTTTAATTGAGGAACAAATTATTTCATAGTTTCTCATTAGTTATTCCCATGGATTCTAATGACAAGGTGCCAACTTTCACACTTTAAACAGGTTAATTAATCAGGTAGTAATGAAGTTGGGTGATACCTGAGTGTTGGTGTGCCAAATAATCACAGCTCCTAATAATGTGCTTAAATGTCTGTAAACCTGAGAGGATACGCTGAAATTCAGCTCTTCTCAGTACTGCATAAATAAATGCAAGCTAGCTAATAGACAAACTATTTTTAATGTTGTACTCTGGATGTCATTATTATTGATGTCACATATATTAAATGTTTATGTTTTCTCCTCCTTACTTTTTATGACCTTCAAGGGACACTGTCAAAATTGGCAGACCACAGATTCGCCCTACTTATTTTCCTTACATCTATTTGCCAAATCCATGAAAATTTGTGAATGTTATTTTTTTCAAACGTTGCACTTCTAAAATCTTGTTTTAATTAAATCAATGAAAGACAAATAGACAGAAAGAGCCTAATATTAACAAAATAACATGTAAAACATTTGGCAAAGAAACAAAATTCAGCTTCAAAATTTTTAAGTGATAATATGAAGAACTGTGATATATCTATATCTATGTCTCTATATATATCTATAAATCTAGATATATTAGTATTAAAGTATCATAATAGAGTTCTGTTAAGAATGATGTAAAAGTAACTTTAGTAACCAGGATGTTGGAAGTAAAAGTAACTTTAGTAACCAGTTGTGTTGGAAGATACAATATCAAAATGGCTAAGATTTATGTTTTTATTTGATGTTCCAACATAGATCTGTTTGAGCTATTCATTGCAAATAAATTATCTGACATATTTAGCCTTTTCCAGTTTCTGAATTGTTCACACAACGATCCTGATTTCTAAGAATATATGTTATTAAAAAAATACTGAAGAGTTTATGCAAACAACTGTCATATTTGTTCACACACTGATCATTTCTACTATTCATTGTTTGCAATGCTTGATTTGTCACTGAAAACACATGGGTAGAGTTTCCACTTCCTTATTGGATAACTGACACTTTTAAAAATGGGAGAATAGCCAAGGGTGAAGACTGAATAAAGAACAAATAAAACTCTTCCACATACAAATTTTGGAATGCTCGGGCTAAAATTTAACGGATTCTTAAACATTTTCATCACCGAAACAGTCAGTGGACATCTCAATACTTGCCAGCAGCAAATAACATAACCCCACAGATAATAGCAGAACAGACTTCCCATTGTTATTTGTATCGGTATTCCTCAATGAGTTTGTATTTTGTTCGACCACCTATATCCTCAGATTAAATCACAATGAGACAGAATCTACTAGAACTGAGCTTCAACGCAATTTACCATCAAATCTATTTAAAAATAAATGAGAAATATTATAAAATATTTAGCATTTTTTTTAGAGACTCTTTTTAAAACACATTCCATTTTCAAGACTATTCAGTGCAGTTACTTTTCTTAGATCCTGGTAAAAGTTTTCTCGAAAATCCCAGACTGGGGGATGGATGGACTCCTGAAGGAGAAGGCACTAGGTTTGCTTGCTAATCTATTACCCAGTGTCCTTTCTGTTTTCCTTCTGCTGCCTTTGTTTTGTTATTTTTAAACCAATGGGAATGCTAACTGGAATTAATGTTCTTTCCTGGGAGAAAACCTAATATAATCTGAACAGCCACAATATCAAGAATTGATTGATAAATGCCAGGGAGCCAATGACAGTTTGTTCAGCAATAAAAGAATTGAAGTTCTCAGGACTAGGTGGTCTAAAAAAGATTAAACTTTACTCTGCTGGGGTATCTTGAATGGTGGTTCAACTATTAATGTATCTCAACTCTACATCTCTCACTCTTTTTTATTTTGCACATTACAATTACTGGCCATGATCTTCATTCATGACTTATTGTGGGTGACAGGCCATAATCCTCATTCATGACCAGCTATAAAGAAAAAAAAACACAAAACAAAAGCTCTACATGCTACTTACAAAGAACATGACATTATGCAGAGTTTATCTCACTCTAAGAGCAATACGGAGATGTAACAAATGCCACAACATAGATGCTTTTAAAGGATTTGTTTTTAAAAGATGCAGCTTCCCTGAGTTGTTGTTGGGGGAGGGGGAGAAAAGAGGATGGAATTTCAAACATGTATATCATTAGTAGAACTGCATCCCACTTATTTTCCTTTGCAAATAAATTACATAAATGGGGTTTGTATTGTTAGCTATACTTCATCCAGAGATTGGGATAATTAGGTTTCAAATACAGAGATGTTTTAAAACACATTTAATTTAGCAAAATTGGTAAGGAAGCCACTGCAATTAAAAATAAAGGACAAAAGTTTCCTCTGCCTTTCTAGGTAATTCAGGGTGAATTTAGACTGTGGCATTAGAAGTACAAAAGGTAACTAAAAATGCCATTAAATGAAATGTTCCAAGTCCAAGCAATTTCCTTCTTAACAGAAAGTAAAATGCAAACAGAGATTACTAAAACCCTGCTGTGTTTAATTTAAGTGTATGTAAGCCTTTTACTCACAGTTATTTTGTCTGGAGATAATCATGTAGATCCTCAGTGGTCAGAGCTGTGAAGCGTGTGTTGTCAAAAGTTGCTCACTCTTTGATTCCACCTCGCTTCTGTCAGCCATGGTTCACATCATGCAAGCTCAACTCATTCATCTTCTGACAGGGTGGGATTCTCCCATTTCTGTCTCCATCAATTTGTTTCTGTCGTGTCTAGATTGCTTGCAGAAATACTGAAAAGTGTGTGTGTGTGTGTGTGTTGTGTGTTTAAATTATTATTATACATATAGCTAACTATAGCATACTGGAAGCACTGAGCATATTATCTCTTGCAATGTTGCATCTGCAGGCTTTTGTAGATTTTTAGGCTAAAAGGAAAATTCAACATCTACTGCAGAATCATTATTATACAGAAATGAAAGAGTTAGAGATGCATTCAATACAGATAGCTAAATAGGGAGAGAGATTGTGTTCTGAAGAGGTATTAGGTGGACAACTAAGGAGCTATTACAAAGGGCAAGAAATTAGGGGATCACTCCTACAGTACTGTCCTTACTAAAAGCACTGAAGTCAATGGGGAGTTTTGCCTGAGTAAGGAGTGCAAGCTATGAGGTTTATTTGTTGCAGAGCTATTTTATATTGACACTATACGTCAGTACCTTATATTGGCTCTGAAAGTGCTCTCTGAGAAGTGAAGTGTCTTTCATCATCCACTGATGAAAATTTGTTGATTCATAACAAAATATTAGGGCTCAGATACCTCATTTAAAAACTTTCATTATTGCTTCCTTTAATGGGAGAAATGTAATATTAAATATAATATGTCTTGTATTTAATACAAGGCCACCAAAGCTGACTGAATGCCAATATGAAAAGGTATGAATTTTCATTTAAGAAATACGGAATTATAATGTCAGCCATGAAAATGGTGATGTATTAAAGCTGACATACTACTCAACTGGTAATGGCAAAATTACCTTACCAAGAGTTAAGAAATCAGTACAATGCAAGATGAACCCAGGAGATTTATTTCCAATGTGAAACACAGGCAAAATCTATTTCCAGCATCCATGTGCCCAGCATGTCCATCATGGCACCATCACAAACAGTACTGTGCCTGAAAAGACAAATATAGAAAAATACTGGAAAAGATTCCTGTAGGTGGATGGCCAATCACACTGCCTTTGGAAAAGCACTAGTCAGAGTCCACCATGTCTCTCAGAGCTCTCTATTTTCTTTTCGGCTGTGCCCATTTTGATAGTATAGTAATTTATCTTCACCATATGCTAATGGTAACCATGTAAACATTTTAAAGACAGGTTGGAACAAAAAATAACTTTTGGTTCAGAGCTGGTAGTGGATTTCTTGATTAATGGAGGTACAGTACAGTAGACCTGAAAGTGGTCCAGGCAGCGGGCCCCGCCCGCGACGCCACCGCAACGTCGCCGGCGTCAGGGGCGGGGCCCCGGAACATCGCCCGGTGCTCCGGTAAGTTGGGCGCGAGCTCCGGGGATGGCGGGGAGTTGCCGGTGGGTGCAGAGCACCTACCAATTTTTTTCTGTGGGTGCTCCAGCCCCGGAGCACCCACGAAGTCGGCGCCCCTGGGTCCAGGGAAATATTTTGCAAACATTATGAAATTTGCATTCTATGTAATATTTTCCTTGCATATCTAGCTGCAGAGAGATAGAAAGCTTTACCACCACAGTGATGCCCAAGTTATATAGTAGCTATACTTGGAGCGAACAACATAAAATAGCAAATGAAGTCCACTGAAATCATACGTTATCACTATTTTCTGTATTTATTTCTAGTAGCACCCATAACATACTAGGTACTTTTTAAACTGAAGAGAAATCACATTTCATGCCCTCCAGAGTGCTCACTTTAAAGAGAGATGGGCAGAGGCTACAGGGAAAGAGTACAACATATCACTAGATTGATCAACAGGGTTATTAGCTGTGTCACACTAACATCAGGTTATGTTAACCCAGGACGGTGGCAAGGGATTGTGTGTGAATTTGGGGGTTTAGCAGGATATTTACTGTGTTTCCAGTTTCTCTGCAAACATGTCATTATCAGTTAGTTAATTTGCTATAGGCATCGTGGAAAAAGTGGGCCTTCAGGAGGAACTTGAACATGGAGATGGTGACAGTCATGAAGATGAGATCAGGAAGGATGTTCCATGTATGGAGGCTAGCATAGATGGTGACAAGAAGCTTGAACTTGATGCCCTGGAAAAGGGGAAGCCAGTGGAGGATTCATGGAGCCGTGAAATTGACAAGAGAGTCAACAGCCGATGTAAGTAATCCTAACTACACTGATATAAGTGCTACGCCTTTCATGGAGATGAAGATGCCTTATGTTGACCTAACTGTGTAGTGTAGACCATGCCTGAGGATTTATTCAAGTGGGATAAATCCTCACTGGAACTCTGACCAGAGCCTGTTCAGAGATGCAAGAAGGAGAGGGAAGACACCTTGCATCCATGAAAAGGCCAGCCAAAATCTATAGACTCAGACTCAAAGACTTTAAAGTCAGAAGGGAAATTTGGCCTTTTGAATGATTATTTACCATGCAGAAAGGCCTAAACTAATCCTATCTGGGGTCAGGGAGAACTCCACTCTCTCTGCCCACCACCCTTTTCAATTACTGGACAATCAGATGGTTCATTAGTAAGGTTTATACTCCCTCCTGAAACAGGCATTGTTGGCTACTGTATGAGCCAGAATATCAGACTGAATGGACCACTGGTTGGCTCTGGTCTAGCTATTCTTAGCTCTTTGTACAGTTCAGTATCTCCATAGGAAGCCAGGCAATTTGCAAATAAGCAGAAACAAAAGGCCAAGGACAGCAAAAAGAGTAGATTTCTAATATTAGGCTCTAAAACCAGAAGGTACTATCCAGTCACTAGTTATCGTTAGCAGGAAATGAAGAAGAGGAAATGAGGGTGATGAGAACTTGCCTACATCATCATATTTTGTTACTTTTGTGGTGGTAGCCAGTGGTGACAGGTGACTTCCCCAAAACCATTTTCTTTAATAATCCTCATTATTAAAATGCAAGTTTCAGCTGTCTGTAGATGTTATGGTTTGTAATGTAGGACCGGGAGAGCTACCTCATTAAACTTAAAGCCCTCTCATTCCATAGAGCTTTAGATACAATTCTGACTGCACTGGGTTGCTCAAAGATGATAGCATGATATGATCCAAAATGTAAAATAGGGAAGATGTTGAATTATTATATGTGAGCAAGGGCTGTTGGAAATTTTTTATCTAAAACATTTTTGATGGAAAAATGGGGTTTTAACTAAGTGAATATTCTTGCAAAAAGAGTCTACTTTCTGTGTAACATTTCAATTTTTCATTGAAAACCCAAACACCCCAAAATCAAAATATTTTTGGCCAGCGAGAAACTATTTCAATTAGGATACCCCGCTGCAGTGTCTCTTCAGAATTGTAGTATTTCCATGATGCACTATAATCATAAGTTTCTGATGATGAGCCACCTCCCCTCTCGAAGAGGGGAGTGTATGGTACATCACAGGAGATGCAGTCTGACCAGGGAATAGATAATATCTTATACTCATCATGATATAATGATATCAAAGACATAGTTCTAGAAAAGCTGCTTTGGTCATGCAAAGAGAGCAGAGAAGAAAGAAGTTAGAGATAATGGACTGGCAGTGAAAATATCTGAGGGACTTTGGCTTCTCCGAGTTGCAACAGATGCCAAACTGACCCCTGGCCAATCTGAAGATCAAGAGACCAGAAAGACAGAATAAAGTCACATCTCCCCATCTCATAGCCTTATCTGCCCCACCCCTCCCTTCTCAACACACACTTCAGCTGTGGGCCTAACTCTGCAAATTGTATGTGGTTTGGATTTTTTGTGCGCGTGTATGTGTAAACCAATTCTGGATAATTTTATTTATTTTTAATAACATTGCTCAATTAATAGTTTGACATGCTATTTACTTATGCTAAATTACTGGTTTGCACTTTATTTACCTGAAAATTTGATTAATGAAAAGCTTTGTTTACTGGTCTTTCTAATGATATTTTATCTAGGGTGCAAATGATACAAAAATTCCAGACCTTTTGTAACTCTAACTAAAGTCAAGCAAGAAAATTACCAAATCTTCTTCTTAATTTGTAGATGTCTACAGGACTAATATCTTTCTTTCAGTTGTACAAAATTGCAATGATCTTGTACTTTTGTGTCCAATGAAACAGATTGCTACTTATTTCACTAAATAAACTATTCTAAGGATATGGAATCATCATGTAGAATAGGCCCATTTTCTTTTTAAGGTCCTAACTTCTGGAAGCTGTTGACTGAACCTGCTAGACTCTGAATCTGTTTCTATTTTTAGGTGTTATCTGAAGTCTTTTTATAAAATATTTTAAATCTAGATCTATTGTATTTTATTGGTTTTCAAGTATTTGATATATGTCCTTTTTTAGTAAGATTAATGTAAAGTGCTTTGGGATGTGTCTGCATGAAAGGTGCTATATAAAATAAATGTTTCTGTTGTACTCCAACAACTTAAGCCACCAACCAAGACCAGATGACTTCAAAAGACTTTTTCAGATATCTGTATGAAAATAATCAAAAACTTGTTCATTTTAATGCTGTGAAGTTATGAGTGTAGAATTGATGTTAAGCATTTAAAAAAGAGAAATAGAGTAGTTCAGGAAGCTACAATTTATAAGTTCAACACCATTACTTATAAATGGCAACCTATGAGCCAGATTCTCAATGGAGCTGCATCAATTTACACCAGTTGAGGATATAATGTCTGTATTATAGAAAAACAATTAGAATAGATTGAAGGGGAAAGATCTTGTCTAATCCATATTGAAGAAGACCCTGATTCTGGAAAGCTCTCAGGTTTCTTGTTCCAGCTGGTGGGATCAGGCTCCTCTTTGGAGAACTAGGGCAAGACCCTGAGGTGGTGGAGATTCATTGAAGTTAATGGAGGATCTGCTCCAAAATGTTTAGAAATAGTGAGTTAGGCATGGGCCACTCGCCATAGGAGTGAGTTTTGTGAGATCATTCAAAGAAAGGTACCTGCTAATCTCAAAGGAGTTTAAGGGCTATAATTTACCTGAACTCCAGAAAGGGTGAGTGACCTCTTTACCTTCTGCTGACCATGTTGACCTGAGATGGATGTTGTACTAAGAGAACACACAATCACACATCTTAGGGAAATACAAATCTCAGAAAAGAAAAGAAAAGAAAAGAAAAGAAAAGAAAAGAAAAGAAAAGAAAAGAAACCACATACAAATAAGAAATCTGTCTCAGCAATACCACTTTTAAAATGGATAAAAGCTCTTCTCAGAGCTGAAGACAAATCAGTGGCACCAGTTTTAACAAAGAAAGAAACCTTACTTAGGGCGAAGAGACAGCAGGAGTGGTAGGAGTACCAGCTGGAACAGAGATGCACATCAAAGATAGTAAAGCCCTATGGCTGAAGAAATTACATGGATACTACAAACTAATAATTTTAAATATTAAAAATCCCTTTCAGCCTAAAGAAAAGATCCATGTTTTAAGCAGTCAGCCCAAGGTTAGCAAGCACTGAGTGAATACAGTCCCTCCAGAACAGGGGACCTTTACCTTGAAGCCTGCTAGGTAACAAACTGAGTTGGTTAATCCCTACTAGTTTAAAGACACAGCTTGGTATAATTGCCCCCCCTGTGCTTTTTGGTTTGTGTTGAAATATATGTGTTAGTCTTGGTTTCACCTACAGTAAAGTTGCACAAAATGTTCTGTTTTAGAACAGGGAGGCATACACAGTCTGTGCTTCATTCCACATTTATACAACAGCTTGCTTTTCAGCATGACTCTAGCTTCCCCCGTGCCCTAAACATTAGGATTTATAGAGTTAAATTTAAAGTCCAATTTTCTTTACTAGCAAAATGTATCTCATTTGCTATCAGTCCATGCAGTATATGTTTTGTCAACATGGTGATTCAAGGAGAAAGTCAGGCTCTCTTTGTTATCAGATTTACAATGGCTCCTTAAAAAGACAGCTTGTGTATACCTCCTGCCTCTCTAGAATACTTGCTTGCTTGGTTCCTAACAATGGCTCATTAAATTCAGTCAAACTAGTATGAAACTTACCTTCAAACAGTTTCATTTGCTGAACCCCATTCTCAAAGGATTTTCTAATCTGCAATTTTTATTTTAGACTTTAACCAGGAAATTTGAGATAACATAGAACATAGCACTTTCTGAAAAAAACTTGATACCATTTCAGAAACAGAATAGATTTATGTCACTCATATTTTGAAGACAATCACACCCGTAATATTTATTTATAAAGCAGAGCATTTGCTATTGGTTTTGACTGTAATTAAACTGCATCTTGAAAGAGCATTCTGTAGATTCTAGTAAACATTCATTTTTTCCATCACAGGGAAGTCCATTATTTTGCAGATCTGAACAAGGAAGTTCAAATCGTACATATCTCATAATTGGCAACCATAGTATATTTAAACCATGTGCTGAGACTTTTTTTTTTCTTTCCCCAGAAGCTCAAACTTAGCTTGAGAGTCAGCAGCACAAGGACAAAATTTCCACCCTTCTTGTTTGAATCAGGATAATTCTGATTTGATAAACTGTTATGTGTCTCTTGTTATAGCCTTCCCCCACATTCCCTCACCCTCTCTGTTACACAGTATATAGCTCAGCTTTCTAACAATGTCAAAATATTGGTAGGTTTTTTAATAAGAACAAACAACGAGAAAAAAACAAAAAGATTTCTGTAAAAGCCCAAAACAGACTTCTAAGTAGGCTGTGTCATAACTGTTTAGATTTTGTAAGTAAAAGGAGAGGGTATTTATACCTTTATACCTGCTATAGTATTTGGAGGGGGGTGGGCAAAGCACATTTCACCTTTTATTGGTTATTTACTGGTTATTTACCTTTAGATTATTAGATGACTAAATAAGGCATTTTAATTAAATCTCCAAAATGAGGCTGTACAGGACATTGTCTTTCACGTTAGCTTTTGTTTACAGTCTGACTTTGGAATCTGTGTGCAAAGCTGAACATGTAAATGTCACCGCACAGCTAAATACTTCCAAGTAACCCTAATGGCTGTAGTTGTCCTGCCACTGGGAAGAGTTCACCAGTGCTTTCAAGACGGCAGTCATGTGAACAGCACATCACTGCACTAATATAAGGTTTATATCCCATGGGTAACTCAGACCACACGTGTAGTATAGCAAAATTGCCATCTGGAAGTAATTCCCTGTTATTACTTCTTATCAGGACTGCTGAGGGGTTTTTATTTATCAAGTATAAATGAATCATAGGGAAAACTGATGTATGATCATTAAACTATGAAAACTTATTAGGCTATCCTTTTACTGCTCAAAATAGAAGTCTAATAGAGGTAGGCTAGATCATGCTAACCTACAGCATGAATGTGACATGCAAACGAAGAAATACACTGAAATCTGTCTGAGTTATACCAGGAAATTACATATTCTTCTTAAAGTAAAATAAACACTTGACAAAGCTGTTAATCATCCCTAGTGGAAAGGATTTACAGATTCAATATTAAGATGATGAGCTTCCCACTGCTCTTAGAAGCACTGTAGTCAAATGAATCCATTTTCCTCTGAAATCATTTAGATAAAAATTACATTGACATTGAAGAATATGAATGGTTTGAATGTTAAAACGTCACTTTAAAAATGCATTGTCCCTCCAGTGGGTTCTTAATAGTCCTCAGTTAATATTTAGTATATTTTGAATGAAAATTTCAAAGTCAATATCTTATATGTAAGTATATATATATTTATAATGTACTGTGTAGACCCACCTACACGTATGTATATCTAGACAAACTATATGTTTTATACACAAGCCCACACCCACACACGTCAACAATGAATACACTGTGCAACTATATTTCCACATATTTTCACCGACTGTTTTTGAATTTTATATATTTATAGACAAATATTTTACATCAAACCACACTGGAGATCTTGTACACAAAAAAAATTAAACATTCCCACATCAGAGAGTAGAAGAATAAAGAATACATATTTATCTTGATTAAGATGATTTCATAAAAGCTCTTGACAATTAGATTTTTTCAGTCATTTGAAACAATCCTTTATTGAGAACATATTTGGAAATTTACCTGCAGTTAAATTGTTGCTGGAGACGCCAATAAAAACAAACAATTTTAAGAAGTTACCCATTCAAAAAGAGAAAGAGAATGAGTGAGAGAGATTATGGAATTTAATGATTAAGACTGTGTGCAGTGCAGTATAAGTACATTTGTTTCCTTGGAAACAAACTAGTACTGTTGCACTGAAGAAATTTGTAAGCATTAAAAAATTCTGTAATCAGGCCCCAGGAGAACATATTAAAATTTTTAAAAGGGATAAATATTTGACATTCCTGCCCATTTTCTGACTGTACATGTTGATGAGGCCTGCTGTCAATGGGTGGTGTTTCTAACATTGGAGAAATGGATATGATATGTGAACCTTCACTGCCAAGAACACACTTCTAAATGGCTAATCCATGTGGCAGGATCAACAACCCTGGCATCATACTGAAAGATTTAGATCATTTAAGTACCAAGTATATGGCAAATGCAACTGAATGCAGACTAACAAGCCTGCAATAAAGATTCAAAGGAGGGAATATTGAGAAAGGGCTCTAAAGGCTCAGCCCATCTTATAGTTGCTTGCAGAGAGCAGCAGATTTGGTATGGTGAGAAGAGATGGTAACAATGCTGCTGTATCATGTCAAGGTTATGGCTTATCAGAGTTCTTCAACTCAACTGGTTCAGAAAAACAACACAAGTTTCTGCCCCTGAATCGTCACCCACTTTTAGAACCAAACCTCTCTGTATGCTCTGAAACGTCTATAAGCTTTTTCACTTCAATTTTTCTGGCACGAAGCAGAACCAGAAGTGCTAATTTTTTTTTTTTAAAGCTGGATTTCTGTCTGCAAGCTGAAGCACAAATACTAGGAACCTCATACTAAAACTTGTTCTGCTGAGACTTCCTGTCCAGTTTTGCAGACTCAAGAGGTGTGGTTAGCTTGGATGAGCATTTGAACTCTGGGGTAGCCTTTCCAAACAGAACCCCATTCTGGTCCCCTCCACTTAAGCTAGCATACAGAGCTATATACAATATTGTCAACCCTACTGTTCAATATAGTAGTAACATGGATTCATTTCACATTAATTATGATACTTTGGGTTGGGTGGAGTTGCCGCATGTTTATTTCCAAATAAATACAGCCCCAATAACTAGCAGTAGCAATAATGCATGCCACGCAGTAAAGGTTAAGACATCTCAGGATGATCATGAAATAAACTTGTGAAATCTTACCAAAAAACAGGGGAAACCACACAGAGCATGCAGAATAATAGCAGGTCTAAAAATATCAATGCTATGAGACTAAATGAAGTCATAAAAGTTCATTCCCATGAGAAAAGTGATTGTAAGGGGGTGGTATATGAGATTGCATAATTATGAAAAAATTAAAATTTCCAAAAATGAATGAGGCAATCCTTCCCAATGGGAAAAAAATCAAGAACATGGAAAGACGTATACAATAAGAGTGCAGAGGAGAGAAAGAGATTTTAGGCACAAGTGTTTCACATGAATGGGAGACAAGTCGTGAAATTAGTTTCCAACTACAGGCATAAAAGTATAAGGGAGCATCCACATGTTCAGAAAGGAATAGAGGAGTATGTTACTGAGGAAGAAAGTGAGCAAATTCCTGTCCTGTACTTCACTGAAATTTCAAGTTATTCCCTTAACCTTATAATTTAAGTCAATGGTATCACATCAGTCATGAATTTGGCCCTATTGATTTAGACAGCCTAAAGAAATTCCTTTCACCCACTTGAGCTTGATCTGGTACCACTGAAGTCAATGGAAGTTTTGCAGTTGATTTCAATGGGAGCAGAACCAAACTCTATGTGGTTAGAGTTGGAGACTGGAAAGGTGAAATCTACCCTTGCAATTAGGACGAGTAAACAAAGCTGCTACCCAGCCTACTCTGTGAAGGCCATTCTCAAGCATGTGGGCTCCATGTTGGTTGTGTAAGATTTTGGGGACACCAACTCAGTGTTATACACTGTGCTATTTTTCTATTACATCCATCCTGATACATTATGCTTAAAATGCTTAATAAAATGGCTGGAGCCAAAACAAGATGACAAGGTCGTGGTTGGTCAAAAGCTCTCCTACTGGAATAAGTTGCTAAAAATATTGTAAATGCTAAACAGAGCTCTTATTTTGCTCATGTAAGTAGGAGGAAATAAGAAACTACATACAATAGTTAGAAAATGCCTAAAGTCATCTCAGTGGAATGCCATCCATCTGCCCCCCAAAGGGTTGAGTTCACTTGTTATTTGTATCTCCCTATCCCTTTACACTGTCTCTGCTGCCTGGCACAAAAGGACTGTAAAGCTAGCAGATACAATCACCCGTGTAAAGAGACTCCTGCGCTTCTCTGTACAGGGGATGTTGTTTGAGGGATCGGGGCACGGCATGACTACTAAGGTGCTTTAGCTATTCCCTATTGTCACAGTGGTCCCTTTGGGCTATGGGCTGCCAGGAGCAATTTTTTTCCCTTTAGAAGTTAGGGGAACCATGAGGCTGCTCCAACCTCTGCCAAGGGCCCCAAACAGCCCCAAACGGTATAAAGCTTTCTTTCTTCTCCAAGTCCTTGAGTGTTGTGCAGAGAGGTTGGGTTTACCCATGAATTAGGCACCAAATCTCCCCCACCCCACCTCACCCCTTTAAAAATTCAGTCTTATCTCCTTTGTCCTCTTCCCTATCACTTTGTAACATTCTCTTTATTATACCATATATCACCTTTTGTTTTTTATCCAACAGTTTAGGTCTTATGCATGCCTCTCCCATACATAAAAATCCCACTGATATCAATGCATGCTCCATACAGATAAATACATGTATATGGTCCTTAATTCCTTATGGTTTTATTTGGTTTTTCACTTTTCCTCACTTCAGTGCTTCTTCTCCTTGAAACTTTTTCTTTCCTACCACCCCTGCTGTATGTTGTCTGTCTACAAGATTCCTCTCCTCTCTTCAGGGTAAATTTGAGACTGGAACATCTGACTCCTGTGTAGCTTGCACGTCTATGGGAAAAGTTAAACGCAGCCAGCTCTAGGGAAAGCTTTTCCTGTGGATCTCTGCAGGAACCCAGGAGTAATTCTCCTTTGATACTATTTTTTTAAAAAGAATCTACATGTCTGTATGTGTGTGTTGGAAAGTTTGTTGCAATATGACCATGTGGTAATAATACATCAAAGTCCAGATTTAAAATATTTTTAAAAACCATGAAAAAATGGGCTGTTTATAAAGCTAATGAAGAAAATATATTTAAGAAAGTAAATTCTTTGACAATGTGGGTAATTTCCTGAAATCAGAGCTCATCTTGTAACAAATCCATATTCTGTAAACAACAGACACAAGCAAAACATAAATCACACACACACTGTATCTTCTCTATCCTGGCAATAAGATATTTTGGATCACAACAATGGAGACAGTGGGTTATAGAAAGAACAAGGGCCTGCTCCAATACCCACTGAAATCAATGGAAATTGTCATGGACTTCAATGAATATTGGATCAGGCCCCAACACCACAAAAGACTTAAAACAGGAGCTGCAGTGAGCTTTTTACCAGACAGACAAAATGTTGTCTATGAACTCCTGCTGGTTATTAAATATAAGAGTCTGTGCTTTTAAATTCCATATAATTAAGATATTCATACCAAAAAAGTTGTGTATCAATGTGATTACAGTTATATGAAAATAAATTTGTGAAATCTCTATTTAAAAAAGCCTCACAAATTTTGCACATTTACTTTATGTGCAGCACAAAGGTCCACCAAATTTACTCAATGTTCTCAAATTTACAATCTAAGCTCCCAATTCTTCAAAAACATACACATGTGCTTAACTTTAAACATCTGCTTTGCCTCACTGACTTGATTTGATTTTGATTTTCAATGTGAGAACCTATAATAAAATTAGGAGAAACTTTGTACTGCATATATAGTATTTTTTCAAATTTTGTTGGGTTTTGAACATTTTTTCTGGAGTTCTGTTAAAAACGTATTCTGCCTCTTGAACAGTGTAAATTATTGCCACTTGAGTGGTAATTTATCCCAAAATGTATCCAAATTAATAATATGTGATACTAGCATGTGTTTGATTATATAATTATGTACATATTCCCTTTTCAAGTAGATTAAAACTTATTTTTCCATTTAGCACAAGAAATAAGATTTTTTGACAAAGAGGATGTTCACCTATTAAATCACAACCTTGGATTGCAATACAAAAACAAAAGAACACAAAACCAACAATAAAACACCCCAACAGAGGAAAATTGAGGTTGGATAGAAAATACATTAGGTTTAGACTTTAGATAATAGAAAGATCTGTAATCAGAAGACATGTTTTATTATTACAGGCAGAGATAACATTGAAGAAAGTGTGGGATAATGCCTTTGGCTTCATTTAAGACTAATGTAACAAGACAGTATCTATATGGTTGTTTTGCCAGCATTTCTTATGAAGAACTTCTTTTACAACATTTACCCTTCAGGCTCAAAAATGGGTTTATTTAATTTTAGAAATGTGCCAATAACCTGACTACCTCCAAAACTGGCCATTCCTCTACCCACTTCCATTTATCTTGGAAAGCACATAATGACTTACACCTTTAAGGCCCAATACTAAACCCACTGACATCAATGGAAAGACTCCTGCTGATTTACAGTGGGTTTCGGATCAGACCCCTTAATTCGTGTAGCAATTTGAACAGAAGTTTAAGAAGAGGGAGGCACAATTTTCTGTCTAATTCTAAGGTGCTCCTTTTTGGAGTCATTTGGTCATAAGAGTTATTTTTCCTAGATGTCTAGCAGGGAGATTGACATCATAATAGGTAAAAAAGATTATGCTCTTTTTTAAAGAAATAGGTGCGGAAGGTTTCTCTGTGTCCCACTGTTCATACATACTAGTAATCTACTGGCATAAACCCTGCTTCAAATTTCAAGAGATATAAATTGCACAAGGAAACATGCAGTGATGTGGCTTTTAGTGGAAAACTATTTCTTCTTCATGAGCTGAAGAAGTGGACAGGTGTCTCCTGACACCTCAAGCTACATGCTCATTTTATTCATAGGGAAAAAGCTTTTAATTATATATCTTTAAAACAGCTAGCATTGCTTTCTTAACAGATTTCTAGCATGTACAAGTGTAAGTTAGAATTCAGCACAACCCTGGTGCTGGGGAAAGGTGTAGGGGTAGATGTGTGCAGCGCAGTGGTTCATGAAAACCTACCAAAAATTTTTTTTAAATGAGAGCTATTTACTATTCAGTATTCCCAAAAGTGCACCCAGCAATTTAATGGGAGATGCACAGCTAAAATCCCATACTCTAATCTGCGTCCATATCAATTTCAATCATCACTTTACATGTAAATAACCCTACATCAGAAGTTGTTTAAAAGTCTGTGTATCACTTATTTTAATGAACCAAATGACAGTTAACCTGCTGCTTTTAATTGGTATTGAAAAAGATCCAGAGCAGATGGTGATGTCCAGGAATTTATAATAATAATAGCTGTATAATTTCTTTTTGTTTGTGTTTTTTAAATAGAACTGAAAATAATGCCAACATATAATCCACCATTTTCATAGAAGAAAGTGGAAATAATGGTATATTATTCAAAGGTGGGGAAGAGATTATATAATTGGCTAAATTTAAAACTATTTACAAGAATCACTGACCACTTTATGGGTGATACCACAAAGTATATTTGGTCATGTGAAATCGTTTAATGCAAATGGATAGATAATTGCAATCCAAAAATTGAATAATAGAGCTGGGGGAATAAACTGCAATGAAAAACTAATTTTGGCTCTTTTTCTGTTTGCAAATTACCGCATTTGTGAATGTATGTTTTTCTTTAATTTAATTTATTTAAAATAATTCACCGATTAATTTCTACAATTGTTTTTTTTGTCCTAATGGTCATTCATGTTCATTTAACTGCACGTATTCTAAATTTGAATGATGTTGGTCCATATTGATTGTGCAAAGTGATAACATAGACTATTCTGTACTTTAATTTGATTAGGAGAACTTTAAAAAATCAGGTATCTAATAGGAATTCCTGAGTTTCCAAATTTAAAATTCATTTCCAGTGAATATACTCCAACATCTGCTCAACATGCACTGTTCCTATGAACATAAATTAGTAAATTAATTTCCTAGATTATTTGTGAACATAGGAGGAGCATAAACATGCTCACATGGTCCAAGCAAATTTATTTAAATATTCAAACAAATATTCATAGGTGTTTTGGTTCCCCCCCCAATATTCACTGAAAATATTATAGTCAAATTCAGCCAAGGTATAAACAGGTATGCCACAGCTGAAATTGGAGTCTACTCAACATTCACTGTGCTACAGCACAGACAGAGTGAGAGGTAAGATAAAATTTCCTCTCCCAGCCAATGTATTGGCATGAATATGGTTGCTTAATTCTTTATCTGAAACTGCTCTCCTTCCGTATCAAAGGGAAAGATAGAATGTGAGCTGATTCTTGAAACATTTCTGATGTCTCCTTCCATGTAGAACGATTAATAATATGGGAAACATTCTCATATTTGCAGATATGAAAGTGTCTTTCAAAGCAATAATCACTACAGTTCAGAAAGGTATGCTCAAAAAGAAGGGCAGGTCACCTTCTCCTCCTTCATGACTAATTAGATCACTTTCTTTGGTCTACTTATTTGGGATGTTTATATGGGAAGTCAATGCTTATGGCCAGAGATGGATGAATGGTGGTGTTTTCCATGAACATTAAAAGTTTAAAACTTTATTCACCTCCATCTTATGCTTACTTTGGCTAGTTATAGAATCATAGAATATCAGGGATGGAAGGGACCTTAGGAGGTCATCTAGTCCAACCCCCTGCTCAAAGCAGGACCAATCCCCAATTTTTGCCCCAGATCCCTAAATGGCCCCCTCAAGAATTGAACTCACAACCCTTGGTTTAGCAGGCCAATGCTCAAACCACTGAGCTATCCCTCCCCCCCGTGACGACCTGAATCCATCACATGAATTCACTATTGGGAATGTTTGTGGAAATGCCTAATTTTAAGTGAATATACAGAGAAAGCAAGTTTTAAGATAATAAAATTGTCATTGAAAACCTAATTCTAAAAGTTATACTCATCTAGTAAGGGAAAGGAACCTATGTGACCTCTTTGTTCAATCCAAACTAAAATGCACAGGCACCAAGCACTCCATTGGGTGTTAAACACAGCTCAGATATCACATACAGTCTGCTTACAAACAATTCAGGAACAAGATATAGGGACAAAATGTGTTCATTATGAATGATTTGTCCAGCTCTACTGATGAGATAAGTTTGAATGAAAAATACAAAATCACGCGAAATAAAAATAACGTCTTGGGAGGAGGTGTTAGGTAATGTTAGAAGAAGAGCCAGGTCGTCAGCTATCTCCAGACTGTAAAGGAAGTTAAATGTTTGAGGAGAAGCAGTTGATAACACAGCCTGATCTATATTTCAAAGAGAAAATTAAAATTAAAACCACACGTCCACGGGATGAAGATAATGATCAGAAAAGAACAGTATTCTCGTAAGGAAGAAAATGCACACCAACATTTCCTTTCCTCATCCACTCCCAACTTCAGCTCACTGAATAGTACACTTCTCAAAAACCAATCCTCTCAACATGAAAGTGTAATACTGGGCACCTATGCGGGAGCACAAGATAAAGTTCATGATGGCACAGAACATCAGCATTAACTGTGCATGTTAGATGCTGTCAATGATAGATAGATAGATAGATAGATAGATAGATAGATAGATAGATAGATAGATAGATAGATGTGTGTATGTATGTATGTATATAAAATAGAAAAAGCAACTTTAAAAAAACCTAAAAGAAGAGGTCCAGGCTTCCTTGGCTAACAGATATCTAGGAAGCCTTATAGCCTATTATTGAAACAAATCCATGGTGGTATGTTTACATTTCGTTCTGAGTGAAATCGAACATCTGAGCTTTTGTTCAATGTTTATTCAACCCTATAAGTTGAGTAATGGGTTTATTAAACCAATACCTGGGAATATAGTGATTTAAACACTGTTTAGCTTTATCATCCAGATCTATGGTTGTCTGAGTATCAAAAATATTACATAGTGTGGGAGAACCACTTCTCTAACGATGGACAACAGAATAAATAAATAGAGCTACTGAGTCTCTCAAGTAAGCAGATGCAAGACAGTGAAGGAGAGCAACTTGTTCCCATTATATTAAATCAAGGATAGGATCTAGAATTGAAATTTCTGACATCTTTTGATTCATCCCATTCCCAGTGCAGGCAATGGGAGATTTACCACTGACATCAACAAGAGCAGGATCAGGCCTTCAATTAGGTGAAGTAGTAACCCACTTATTTTAATTCAAATGCAAAACAAATATACTCTCTTTTCAAAGAACCTGTTCAGAGAGGCCCTCCTGTCCCTTATGCACGGAAAATGTCCATCAAGATACAGTGCCTGATCCTGCATGTCTAACTAAAACAGGCAACAAGAATTTTGCCTCAATAAGGTGTATACAGGCAGGCCCATAACACACGCATGCACACACACACAGATACACACGATACGAGCAAATGAAGAATGAATCATCCTTTACAGAAATATGTGTATGTTTATGAATATACACTGGGAAGATGACAAGAAGGGACAGGTGGGTCAAATCCATTCATATAAATCAGGAAACGTAATATATAATGCTATGTTTTTCTAAAACTATGAATATGTTTTTAAACCACCAAGCACAATGCTCTCATTTACTGGAAGAAGAAACTAGATGGGCAAGTTCATTGGCAGAAAGATTATTTTAAAATGCTGACTTCTATAATAATATAGAGTATTAAGACAAGTTTAAACATAATTCCTACATTTGATTTAGGCTATTGTTCAACACAGGCTTAGAGTTTATATGGATAACTATCCTTAGTTTATATAATGTTATTAATCTGTCTGCTACTATTATTATTATTCATAATAATAAAGCGTAATGTTTTTCCAAAGCTGCATTGTGTTCTGATGGGTCTCACAGACATGCATGCTTTGAAGAATTTCCTTTCAAAATTACAAAATATTTATACAATAAATCATCAGTTGATTTAAAATTAAATCATTCTGGTTGTATTTATGTTCATGAATCAAATGTGACTTTTCTCGTTTTACATAGCTGTTTTCAACCTCAACCTTTGCGAATGACATTTTCATTTAGAATCTTATCATTTCATAATTATTACCTTTCAGAACTCCTGTGGAGAGAACAAAAGCTTCCTCTTTGTATTTCCATTGTTATGTTCCTTTGAAGAACAAATTAAATTTCAATCCCAGCCAAAACAAACTTTTAAAGTACAAAATAAATTAGAAATTACATGAAAAAATATCAAGCTGTGAAAGCTTGACTCAGGCTCTCATGAGTCCAGGTATATTCAAGATAATTTATTACTGTGTTTAATTTTCTTTATTTAACCAGAGTGGGCCACCTTCATCCTGATGTAACTGGTAAATCTCCCACTGAAGTCAATGAGAACTGCTCCAGCTTATGCCATGACTCATGTGATGTTAATCAAAAACTGAAATATTTTATACTCTTTGGTTGATTATTCATTATTATTATTGCATGTCTAGCGATACAGAGAGATTCACTAATGTTTATCAGCACTCTCACAAAATGTATCCAGTATTTTATACAATAATGAATTTTCACACATTTCCTCATTATAAGCAATTCTCATCATTCTTACCATGTCAGTTTCCTTTCATTTCACTCCATGATAATTTCTCTTTTAGTGACTTCTCTTTTAGCTTTGAATAAACTCTGGCCCTGATCACCAGTAGACCTTAAAAATCACATGGCATTTTTGCAAGTCTAGGAGTGTCACTCTTGCCGCCCTAGCCACATTGCAATTTAAATTCAAACTAACTTCACATTCACTAGGATTATTGTCTCAGTCTTCTGAATTGCTAATAAAATTCCCAAAACATTAGTCGGTTGTTTCACAAACTCAAGTAAGAAAATTATGGAGCAGAAATATATTGTCACTTAGATGCTACTATTCATATTACAATGAAAATAAGAGTTCTTGAGAGTTGTTTCCAGTGCACAGTTGCCACCTCACTTTATTGCCTGTACCAGCATGAGAGGATGCCTGGCTTCAAGCAAAGTAGTCTGAGAGGAAAGAGCATCAGTATGACTGCAGCCTACCTAATTTCAAAGGCTATGGAATCAATGACCAGGTGTCTCTCCCGGCTCAAGAGACTTGGATAGTGTTCAACTCTCAGCAAGGGACAAAAGTGTAAGTGGCTCCCGGCAGCTCCAGTCAGACGAAGAGATCGGGTGGCAGCACTCAAGGTTTGGCAGGGAGAACAGAACTGATGTAAAGGAGAGAGGCACTCATCTAGTAAAATAGTAACACCTGGCCCACTAAAAAGATTGACCCATGTGCCTATTTTACCAGAGACTGGGATTGGCGCTGCTCCAGGAAGCAGGAAAATTTTACACGAGATGTTACGTCTGTCTGTTTCAATTGTGAGTATGCCGAGAAGATGAGAGAAAGGCCACTGCACATAAAGCACCCAAGAAGGTATGTACCACAAATAGAGTGACCAGATGTCCCGATTTTATAGGGACAGTCCCGATTTTGGGGTCTTTTTCTTATATAGGCTCCTATTACCCCCAACCCCCTGTCCCGATTTTTCACATTTGCTGGCTGGTCACCCTAACCACAAAAGGGCCTAAAAGGTGCATAGGGATTAATGATTACATTGATTGAAATTCAGATAAACATCCAACTTTTAATGTGAACTGAACCTCTAAAGCTTTTTGAGATTCACCCATTACTAGCTAGAAGTAGCTCCAGCTTGATTTAACTGTTTAGAGATGGAGGAGCCAATCCATTTTGTCCAGACTTTGGGTGGGGAAAAGGAAGTTAGAAAGGGAATTCCAGTCCAAACTACCCAACAATTTTAGTCTGTTCTCATTTCCAATTCAGATCTGGGAGATTTCCCAACTCCCACTTCCAATTGAAGTCAGTGCAGAAGATTTCCAAAAACATCAGTCAATCCCTTTATGCTGGGTAAGCAAGATCTCAGGCTTGACTGACGTGGCAAGAAGTGGGGAAAACAGATGGCTTGGTATAAGCTGCAACACCCCATCATAGATTTAAATCTGAAATGTTTAAGAAACATTCTCCTTTCCCACCTTACTCACAGGAGGATAGAGTCAACTGTTATATTGGTCTCTTTTTGTCTTAAAAAGCTATGAATCTGAGACCAATATGACAGTCGACTCTATCCTCTTGTGAGTAAGGTGGGAAGCGAGAATGTTTCTTAAACATTTCAAATTTAAATCTATGATGGGATGTCGCAGTGAAGATGACATCAGATGGGACACTCTGGAGGTAGAGTCAGTCTCAAAGCTTTAAATTAAATGACAAAAATGCAAACAATTATATACAATGTATAGAACCCCAGAGATCTCCTTTATCTGTGAATCTGAAAACAAGGCTGAGCAGTAAAAAATTATCTTAACTTTAATCTACTGGCACAAATTTATGGTATAACGGAGGAGGACCAAACAAGGGCATAGTGGGGCTTTCAAAAGTCAATAGGAGTTAGGCTTCTAGGTGCTTCTGAAAATCCCACTGGGCACCTATCTGCATTTTTGGGCACGTAAATACCTTTGAAAATGTTTGTCCCCTCCTTTGCTTAGAATAATGAAGGGAGAGCTGCAGTGGATGAACCCAAGACACGAGTAGCCTCCATGGTGCTTTGCTCTAGGAGTCTTTTTGTGTTCCAGTTACTCAGTCTCTAGTTCCCCACAGCTTTCCTTTTCTAATCAAAATTTTGAGCAAAACAGAAAAAAATACGTTTATTGAGAATAAATGTTATAAAACGATTTTATTTTCCCCTGGAGCCTTGCCAAAAGAAGCAGAAATCCCTGGCTATATGATATGCACAGCCATGGTTATACATTTGAACTTATTAAATTACAGTGGAGTCTAGAAGACCCAAGTGAGATCAGGGCCCTGATGTGCTAGGTGCTGTACAAACACATAGTAAGAGACAGTCCCTGCCCTCAAACTCTAATAGATGGGGAAGCCCAAGCAGCATGGTTTCAATGGTGCTGTGCTGACAGGAAGTTGGGACAGAGTAGGGCAGGGTCTAGGAGTAGGTGTGGCGTCAGGTGGCCTCTAAGCAAATGGCCCTGTACTGCAGAAATCCTGTTATTTACATGGCGGGGAAAGTGTGAGAGTCTGTGAGGTTTAGGGGCCAGAGCCACAGACAGGGTCTGAGTAGACCTTCTTTCCTTTTCTCAGTTATTCAACCCTTATCACACAGGACTCCCAAATAGCCCAACTCCTCTCAAGCCTTCCTCCCAGACTTTTATTTATTATTTTTTTAAAAACAGGCTTCATCATGTCATTTCCCCTCTGTAAAATCAGAGCTCCTGCTTTTTCTTAGTGTCCTTTGGCAGGCAGACTTGCCATATGCCTTAGAATCATAGAATATCAGGGTTGGAAGGGACCTTAGTAGGTCATCTAGTCCAGCCCCCTGCTCAAAGCAGGACCAATCCCCAATTTTTGCCCCAAATGGCCCCCTCAAGGATCAAACTCACAACCCTGGGTTTAGCAGGCCAATGCTCAAACCACTGAGCTATCCCTCCCGCCTCAGCCTTAGACTGAGGAAGAGCAGGCTTTCTTATAGAAAGCCTTGTTAGCAGCCTTCAGTTCAAGTGCATGTTGGGCTTCCAGACCCTGAAGCCCTGAAATCTGAACCCTCTTAGGTCTATGCCTACACGGTGTTTTGGAGCGAGCAGCAGTGAGCCTGCGAGCCCAGGTCGACAGACTTGGGCCAGTGGGGCTCATGCTAGAGTTCTAAAAATAGCGGCACACACCGTGCTTTGAAGTTGCGGGCTCTGAAACCCAGTCCCCACCCTAGGCTTCAGAGCCCAAGCTCCGACTTCAAAGTGCTGTCTACATAGCTATTTTTAGAGTGCTAGTGTGCGCCCCGCAGGCCGGAGTCTGTCGAGCTGGGTTGGGAGGCTTACTCCCACTTGCTCTAAAACTGTGTAGACATAACCATAAAGGCCCAATAGCACCCTGTTGTAAAAACAAACTAAAATATTCTTGATCCTTGCTTGTCACAGACATACTTGGGGTGTATAAGGCGAGGGAAAGATCCTGGACAAAGACAACCCTGGTCGCTGATCACTTCAGGTTATAACATCAATTCAAGGAGAAGAAGATGATGGGTGGAGAGTTGTTCTAGTTATGTAATGTTACTGGGATTTGTACTGGGTTACTTATGCTTCTGAATCCATTTAGATTTGCTTGTTTCAGCCTAAATACAGCAAACTATATCAGGAGGGTCTTCCTATACTATTATATGGAGCTTACTTCCTATACAAAAAGACTTACGTTGTGTCATCAATATGCCTTACTTAAAAGTTAAGAACACAAGAAGAACATAAGAACGACCATACTGGTTGTTTAGAAGGCTTCCTGCTTCCGACGTACTTAATAAAAAATTGCTATTACTTTTTGAGTCTTTGGCTAGCTGTTCTTCAAATTCTTTTTTGTCCTTCCTAATTATATTTTTACATTTCATTTGCCAGAGTTTATACTCCTTTCTATTTTCCTCACTAAGATTTAACTTCCACTTTTTAAAAGGATGCCTTTTTGCCTCTCACTGCTTCTTTTACTGTGTTGTTTAGCCACGGTGGCACTTTTTTAGTTCTCTTACTATGTGTTTTAATTTGGGGTAGACATTTAAGTTGAGCCTTTCTTATGGTGTCTTTAAAAAGTTTCCATGCAGTTGGCAGGGATTTCACTTTTGGTGCTTTACCTTTTAATGTCTGTTTAACTAACCTCCTCATTTTTGTGTAGTTCCCCTTTCTGAAATGCTATAGTGTTGGGCTGCTGTGGTGTTTTCTCCACCACAGGGATGTTAAATGTAATTATATTATGGTCATTATTACCAAGGAGTCCAGCTATATTCACCACTTGGACCAGATCCTGTGCTCCACTGAGGACTAAATCAAGAATTTCTTCTCCTCTTGTGGGTTCCAGAACTAGCTGCTCTAAGAAGCAGTCATTTAAGGTGTCAAGAAACTGTATCTCTGCATCCCGTCCTGAGGTGACATGTACACAGTCAATATGGGGATAGTTGAAATCCTCCATTATTATTGAGTTTTTATTTTAATAGCCTCTCTAATCTCCCTGAGCATTTCACAGTCACTATCACCATCCTGGTCAGGATGGTCAGGAACTTCAACTTATATTGCTTCCTACACCGTTTTTTTCAAATAAACTTTTTCAGATACTCGGATGCAAATCTGCTGCTATAAAGTTCCCCATCATTAAGAAGAGCTAAAATGTATATCATCTGGCATTTTCCCCAATGCCTATTTGCATATGTAAATTTAACAGCTTATATATCTACCAGTCTATTTAACCAGTTTGTCAGGGATTTCTTTTTCTGAAACAATCTAAAAAATAAGTAAGAAGGAAACATATTGCATTAATTTACTTTTTAAAATAAAAAAGTGATATAGTCTACTGCTAAGTTCTCTCTTTCTTAGAACATTATTTTTGTCGCAAAGAACATTTGCTCTCCCAGACTGGCTGGCTGTTAAGAAAAAAAAACAAAGAAAACAGTAACATTTCAGTACTAGCCTACATTCTATGTTAAATGTTAAATGATCATTCTAACAGTGTCCCCATGGCTGAAAAACATGCCCTTTTCCTTGAAATCTGCCTTAGCATAGATGAAAAACTGCCAGTAAAAATTACCACATTTGCCATGACTGCGATTGGGTGGGTTTCTGCAGTTGGATTCAATGAAACCATGGAAAATTTTGTTAGTAACAACTCTAAAGTTATAAAAAAAATCACCGAGTGACAGGTTTCTAGATTAAAAGGAAATATTAAAAATCCCTTTCAATATTTAAAGCTTACTTAACAAGTAGCACTTTACTTGACACTGACTCATGTCATTTTCTTTCATTCTTTTTTTGATCCATGCAAAGAAGTTACAAAATTGCAAATATCTTACCATGTCACCTTCTCATATGTATATGAGATGAAAGAATATTATCTCAAGATGAGTGATAAGCCCTGTACCAAAACTACTGATAAAATATCTACAATCAGATGATAAGTAAAAGCAAGAAGGTGGTGGTATTAGGCATGTTTTCTTTAATTTTTTAAAACATTGGTTAAGGGAAAAACATTATTCTAACATGATATTTACGGCTACTAAGTAATGTCAAGCTTTTGTGACAGGTTAGCGGAGGTATCTGGCAATGTACAGGCATCATTCAAGGTGCTTTTATTTGTATGATTGTGAAGTGGCAAACCACCAATACTGTTTTCCCTCTGATTCTAAATGTGCAAAGGGTGTCAGAAGGCTTATTAACATAAAATAAAATTAGCCCTGGTCTGTTTAATTTTAAATTGATTCTTTTTTTTTTAAGGAACTCAGTTCCTTTCCCATACTTGGTATGTAGTACATCTTTTTTTCTCAGACTTAATTCTCCAAGTCTGGTCTGTCAGCCAGTATAAACAACACTTGATGAATGAGACTCAAGGTGTTTAGTCACCTGAAGCAGCTGTTTGAAGTAACTCTACACACAGCCTGAGGCCTGTGTTTTCACAGCTGTGGGAACTCTTCAAAAGCTTTCCCTCTTGGCCTAGCTCTTTGCTGTGGCTTTAGACTCTTAGCGCAAAATCTGGACAATTTCAAAAGGGCAGAATGAAACTAGAGACAGTAATTTTTGATGATTTTGAGCCAAAAACAGTCTAAAATAAATAAATGAAGTACATTTGAAAGTGCTTTACCTAGGTGGGCTATATATCTGAGAATTGTTCACTCTTCATGTGCCCGTGCACTCAAAAAGGGAGATGTATGGGTAAAATACTACTCTCTGTTTACATGGCAGTATTTTCATTTTTTTCTCTGATGCAGCTACATTCAAATTCATTTGGAAACACACATACCTGAAATATACTTTGTGAATTTTTCGAAGTTTGAAAGCTCTCCAAACTTGTAAACAGACCTGCAGTGAATAGTGAACTGGATTCCCTGCTGGTGAGCTTAGGAGAACTGGCCTCACAAAGGTCGTATCATTTCTTCTCTTGGCCTGGTAGTGTCTGCTTTCATGACATGCCTCAATGTGTCCATTAGTGTAGCCAAGATGGTGATGAGACTGAAAAAAATAAAAAATAAAACCAGCCTCTGAGCTGGCAGGGAAATTACAGTTTTGGAAAAGTGAGACCCAGTCATGCAGCTGGGCTGAAATGTTATATTCAGAGTGAGATCATGCATCCGAATATGGGATTTTATTTGGGGGCGGGGTGGATTGGAACCATAAAGAATGATGACGAATTAGTTGGGTAAGTGAGAGGGATGAAGGGCCAGGTTCTGCCACCCTCTACTCACATTGTGTAATACCTCTCCCCTCCAGAAGCCTTGCTGATTGCAAATGGGACTGCTTGAGGTACTAATCATCATGAGTAAGGGTGGCTGAGTCTGGTCCAAAGAGATTAGTGTCATTGAAAATGAAAGCAGTGGGGGATCAAATTTAACCCCAGGAATGGATTTCAGTGGATGGATGTGACCCAGTGGAGTTCTACTGGGGATATTTTTGGTCCAGTAAATAATGCTTTCCCACACAAAAAAAAGTCTAAAAAACACCACAAAGAGAAAATAAACAAACTGAACTCCAATTTTTAAATGCTTGAAAACAGAAGCATCAGCCAGACTAACAGAAGATGAGTGAAGACAAAAGCAGAGATAAACTAGGCCTGAGACAAAACAATATAAATGTCCCTGCTTCTCTGTTTTTGTAATTCCACCTTCCCACTGTACTTGTACCTATTCTCTACCCCTTCATTTCTCTCTTCCTCTCTCCTTTTCCCTGCCTCTTGCAAACACTCTCATTTTAATGGAAAGAGCTTAGTTTACTCATATTCTTCAGCTATGGTACTATTCACATTCACCTTTATTAATATTTTTTCTTGTGTAATTTTGTAGTCATCATATACTTGGGCCCTATATTTTCAGCTGTTTGTAGCCATTTTTCACACTGTCAATGCTCAGGCTGTAGGAGGAAGGAATTGGTGAATTATGGCAAATAATAGTATTTAAAATAATTATTTATTAACAGTGTAAACCATATAGTTAGATTATATGTGGAATACTGTTCTCCATTTTTCATTTCTGTGATAATGCTTGCAAGTTTTAAAACAAAAAACCCCTCTTAATTTTAACCCTACCTTTTTGTGAAGTAGTCATATATTGTCTCTCAAAGAAAGATTTGTGTGGAAAGAAACTTTCTTGCTTCCATGCAAAAGCATTCTGCGGGTCTATCCTGTCCATAAAAATAATTGTTTTCAAATTTCCGCCTGCTTTTCTGGCAGGCCTAGCTATATTTTGAAGGTGCACTCACACATATACTGTGGGGGTACTGGTAGGCAAGAAGATTTCCATAAGAAAGGAAGGATGGTGCAGTGATTAAGACAGTAACCTGGTCCACAAGAAACATAGGTTCAAGTCTCTGCTCTACCAAAGGCTCCTTATGAGACTGTGGGCAAGTCACTTAGTCTCTTTGTTTTAGTTCCCCATCTGTAAAATGGGGATAACAACTCTCCCCCACTGCACAGGGATGTTGTGAGGATAAAATGCTCTACAGATTGTGAAGTGCTCAAATACTATGGTAATCGGGGCCATATGAGAACCAAACGGTAGGTCTACACTTATGGTGACCTGTAGTGTACAGACACTGCATGCCCAGATAGTACAGGTATAAATAGCAGTGTAGACAGTGATACGTGTCAGAGCAGGGTGCCCTACTTGTCTGAACTCTAGGGTATGTACCCTACTCAGCTCTCTATATGCCCAAACAATGCCTTCCATGTCTACACTGCTATTTTTAGCAGTGTAGGGTCTCACTGTCTCTCCACCGCTGGAGCATTTCACTGCCGTGTGTATTTATACAACTCAGTGACAAGTGTGGACACAGCTGCTTTTCACAGCACTTGTAGTGCCTGTACTCTATACACTGCCATAAGTGTAGTCATAGCCTAAGATAAATAAATTGGGTTTGGCCACAGGTGTATGCATCTCAAAAGTGGCATATGCAATGTCCAGGATCTCGGTGAACACAAATGTTGGGTGCATGCACTGCACCAAGCTTTTGTAAAGGGGCTTCAGTGTGCTATGTTTTGCACTGCCTGCGGTGACTTCTTCTTTATGACTTATCTCCCCCACCCATCAGGTTCTGATGGGCCAAAAAGCAGCCAGCACAACACTGGGTTGTGGGCTTTGCTGTGCCCAGTTGTCCTACTCAGTATGGTCCAAACAGACTTGGCAGTAGCCACAGTATCACTTGGCTGATCTTTTCATGGCAGGAACATGGTTTAAATACAAGGAACATGGCTTAAATGCAAGGACTGGTCACAAGGCATTTTAACTGAGTCAAACTTTGCTAATTAACATTCACAATCTTCACAAACAAACACCAAAGAGAGCAAAACAACCCACCCCATGCACACACCAGTATATAAGACAACAAGCTAGTGTGTGTGCGTGCACACAGGCACATACCCGCCCACAGACACCGGTCTGTTGTCCTCTGTTTCATCAAAAGGAACGGGGGTAGGGGAGATATTAGACAATTAACAACTTTTGCTTAGCTTAAAGAAATAAACTATTTTTATGTTGATGTGTTCTGGAGGTGGAAAATCAACCCAGGAATGGCCAGAGTATCATGTCCATGAAGTGGGGACTTTGAGACAAAACAGAGACAAAAAATAGGTTAATTCTAACATTGCAGGTGAACAGATAATATCCCCGTACTATGTGCCCTGAATGAATAAGAACTTCAGCTTACCAATCCATGTCACTCCAAGCACCATTCATATTCCTCAGCCACAGAACTCTATGGGAGACAGAAAATGGAGCTGCCTTCTGGTTTGAACCTACAAAAAACAACTCTTACATCATCCTACATCCAGCACCCCATCCTACTCTCAAATTAGACACAACATGTCTAGACCTGACACTCACTACCAGGCCCTTTTGCATACACTCATTCCTTGGCATACACATCTTCTGCACACCACCAGTAGCCCTGTTGGAAAATCCTATGCATGTCTCCGGATACACAGGCACATCAGGACTTGCACACGCAAAAAGTTTTAAAACGTATATACCAATCCTGCACTGAGTTTGCAATGGATGGACTCCTGCAGCCACACAGAGCTCCATTGACTTCAGCGGGACTGAGTGCAAGCACTGGGGGTTACTTGCCAGTTCAGTGCAGCCCTTAAGGATCAAAACACAGCCAAGTTAGCACAGCAGTACATGGGGTGCTCCTTCTATTCCTGTGCCAGCTCCTCATTATTGGTAGCAGTGTGGGAGAGGAAGCAGACTTCCCAAAGCTGCTACATGTCCCTCCTGAAAAAGGATGTGGGAAAAGGGCCAAATCCTGGCTCTGTCCCCTGAATACACCAATGGGATTATTGCACTGACACTTCAGATAGTATTGTGCAGGGTCTATACTCCCCCTTCTCAGGGTAGTGAGACGATCAAGAGGGACACTGTGATCGCCTCAGTCAGTCTCCGTCCAAGGATGCTCCATGAACAAAACAACATAGTGCCCCTGTCCCTGGGAAGTTCATAATGTCATGATCTAACCCTAAATTAGCAAGTACCGGTTTTCTTGTTTTTAAAATGGCACAGGCCTTAAAGGTTTCAGAATTTCAGGAGGACTTCAACTCTCAGGACAAGACGACATTGTTTTTAGCTTATTCAAAATGACCTCTTCCTTTGTTTCAGGTTAGTTGTAGTGACCGGTGAGAGCATTTGATTGGGAATATGTTTATAGAAAGATAGGATCATAAAGGGTCTTTTTTGGTGGAAGTTAAGGATTTTATAAATGCTGACAACAGCAAAATTCTAAACCCTCCATGAACACTAATGCAAACATTACCTGGCTTTCACACAAGGGTTTTATGAGTTCTTTCTCACCATAAACAGCAGTATTTTATTACTCAATTTAATTAAAACTTGTTCTAGAGACCACCTAATACAACGAGACTACTTTTGGTTCCTTTGACTCTTAGAATGCTGTATGCTTCTTAACCTCTCCAGGTTTTCTTCTGGATCATTTTGGGATGGGTTTTAACCAGCCTAATCTGAATTTGAAAAAAATGCAAAAACTATTTAAGAGCATCTTTTAATAATCAGAAAATATATTTTGTGCATATAATAATTTACCTTAATTAATGAGCATTAGAAACTGTTAGGTTTATGTTCCTAAACAGTGATAGTTATACATATTAGTGTTGCCTTTTTAAAATTGCACATCAATTGTATTACTTACAGGTAATCAGATTGAAAACAAAGAAAGCACACTAGGGGCCCAGTCCTTCAAACATGTATTTGAATAACTTTATGTATGGAAATAATCCTATTCAACTCAATGGAATGACTTATATGCATAAAGTTACCTGCCTACTGCACTGATCTTGCAAAAAATTATGCATGCGCTTAACTTTATGCATATGAGTAGACTCATTGAGTTCAGCAAGACTATTCAGATGAGAAAAATGTGTGCCCAAATGTTTGCAGGACAAGAGCCGAAAAATGTAAGAGGGCATGTAGACCCCTACATAATTTAAATTGTATTTGCTTTCTTCAGCTCTCAACATTTCTGTGAGCTATAGATTACTATCTGCAACTTCATGAAATACACCAGCATGCATTCACTGTTGATACCACACACACCATAGATCAATCAAGGTCACATCAAACTTATTTTACTACTTTACCTATTTATAAAATGTAAAATATTCAATAACAAACAAAACTTTGCTGGTTTAGAATGGACAATTCACTGCTGTGCATCTCTCATTTCTTTCAGTGAAACACTTTCCCCGGTAAAACAAAATGCCCATTGTCACCATTATCATTCATCTGGATCTCAGAGTAAGGAGTGGTTCTGTGCTTTATATTTAGCTGTGAATATAGTGTACTTAAATATTTAATTTACATGAAATTTCAGAGAAATCAAGATTGGATCTGATTGATATATAGTCACAACTGTGAATCAAATTCCAGTACAAAATTGGACATACGCTGCAAATTTAACTTGTGAATATGTGTTTAGTTGAGTAGTTACTGAGTTGCAATCATAGTTCTGGAGCATGCTTGGAATTAAAATGTTTGAATTCCAAAAGCTTGCTTAGTTTGGTCCTCCTAGTCATGTTTCCATTGAAGTCAAAAGCAAAACTTCCAACAACTTCAATGGAAGCAGCTTTGGGGCCTTTGTTTTTAAAGGCATACCCTTGATGAAAACCTTTCCCACTTGGTGTCCTTTGCCAATTAAATGTATGTGTCAATTGTTTGATTTCTTCCTTGTTTTGTTAATTAGAAGAGAGTTGAACTGTTGAAAATGGAGGTTACAAGTTTCATAATTTGGGATAGAGTGAGACTCCTTTTTTTTAACATTTAGAAAAAATATAAAGGATCAAATTAAAATAGTTAGGCACACTAGCCAGTTGATTTTCTTATTTAAACAATAAATTAGTATTTCTGTTTCCAGTAATTAATTTCTATTCCAATTTACATATCTCACTCCTTTCATTTTTTGTTTTCCTGTTTTAAAACTGTAATGCAGCTAACATCTATTTAAAGTAACCTCTTTTCCCCAGTGATTGATGTTAGATACAACAATTACAATGCCAATGCTGGGGATAATTCTTTGCAGATGTTGTCAAATTACAGGTTAAATGAGGAAAAAGTTTCTTTCTTCCGGCCACCCACTCTACTTCCCTTGAAATAGGTGCATAGTACTGTATATCCTGTGCTGTAGGTGCCGTAATTCCCTAGTCAGTCACTCATCTGGTTTAAATGACTTCCATTTGCCATTTCAAAGGATGACAGAATGTTATGTTCAGATTGTTTTGCAGGTACCAAAAATGCAGTAACTGCTTTGTGTTTTAGCTGGCAAAGAGAAGCGAGCTGGATCTGGCAAGGTTTTGCTGATTTTCCCCTTTAATACAAATAACATTTGCCATTGAGAACAAGAAAAGGAGGTTAGCTTATTTTAACCCTTTGTACATTTTTCCATTCTTTAAAGATAAAACAGATTCTTTGCCTTAACACTCTAAGCATGACCAGAAATAAATGGGATGTATTACGTTGATTAGGGCCAGACTGAGCCTGGGTCCCGCATGTCTGTGCAGAGGAGGTGCAAGAAACCTCCCCGTTCCCAAATCCTTGTGGTAAAAGCAAGACACAATCACATTCCCTCCATGCACCCCAAAGGGGATAGAGAAAGAGGCGAGAAGACAAAACCATGGCTTCCCCCTGCTCTGTATTACCCTGCAGAATAGGCCAAATGCAGGGAGGGGAGTGAGTTGTACCAGTCTGAAGGATGGCAGTGGAACCTGGAGTTGCTGTTGAAGGCATTGTCTGTGTCAGAAGCATAAGTCAGTTTTCCCTGCAGTGGTGAATTCATATTGCCTCCTACTCAAGGTTTTGTATTAATAAGCATGTTCTAAACCACAGCAATAAGCTCAATCGCATTTTTCTTTGTAAATGTTAAGGTATGATTGCAAAACTTTATTTCCACTGTAAAGGAAGAGCAGAAATGATTCATAGGTCTGACTAAAGGAAAGGAAGATGAGTATGTTTGAGATTAGGCCAGAGGACAGGGAATCAGGATGTTTATAGTTTATTCGTGGCCTTGGCACTGGCTTGCTGTGTGGCCTCAGACAAGTCACTTAATCTTTCCATGGCTCAAAACATGTATACAACACTGATCTCCTTCAGAAAGGTGCTGTGAGGTTTAATGCATTAGGCCTGGTTCTGCTAGGTCCTCATGCAAATTCACAGTGGGAGCAGAAGGATTAAGTAGTTCCACACTAACCACTGCACGGTCTTTGTAAAGACCAAGCAGAATTCTAGTACCTCCATAAAACAGGATGCATGTATAGAGAAAACAGATGGCCCAGTAGGTAGAGCACTAGTCTAAGAGCTGGGTTCAATCCCCTGATCTACCACAGACTTCTTGTGTGACATTGGGTAAGTTATTCAGCCTCTCTGCACCTCAGTCTTCCATCTCTAAAATGGGGATACTACTACTGGCCTACCTCAGAGGGGTGTTGTAAGATAAACACACTAAAGATTGTGAGATCTACGGTGATGGGACCATATAAGTACCTAAAATAGATAGATACAGCTCTTCCCGAAGGGGGCATGGAGAAGTCAGGAACAGGTGGAACTATGTGGAGTTGGCTGGGGGGTGGGGGGTAAGTTGCACCCCAGGAAAGGGTGGTGCAGTGTATTCACTCCTTCTGTGAAGCATTCATGGCCTGTGGAGTGCTGCATTGCCCCTCATGATGGCCTGCAGGATATTCACAATTGAGCTATCTGAGGTCTTGTAGAGATTACGTTTTTCAGGAGCCAAGTATTTCAAAAACTAACTCTGATTTTCTCCATCATCACATTCCCCTTTTTTAATAAATTCCATTCCTGTCTGATCTCAAACTTTCCTGCTTTGTGATAAACTCCTCCCAGGCATCTACACAATGTGTGTGACGCAAATATTGCCTGTTGTCTGATTCTGGCACTCCTCGCCACTTTTGCCCCATTTCCCCCTCCCTTTCTTAAATCAATGTGTCTAGACACTCCTTAATTCCTCCTCCTGACCGGGCAGACATGCAGCTGCTTTGTGTTCTGACGTTAGCGCCACCCAATGGATCAGTTAAATTTATTTTTAACTGAATAAGTTTAATAATTCTCAGAACTGGACTCAAGCATTGTTTTAAATATTGAGAACTAGAGCATGTGACTGGCATGCTGAGTTTCCAAGTCTTGGCTCTTAAGAAGAAAGTGTAGTTTGCTGATGAAGACTTGTGGTTTTCCTGTTTGTTGTCTGGAAAAGAGCATGTGGAGGTGGGATGCCAATGGCCAGAGCAGGGGCAAAAAACCCACAGATTAATTTGTATGTACTGAAGATGCACATTCCCCATTTACTTTATTCATTGCAAAGAGTGCTGTGTCCCAAAGGTAACAGGATCACAAATCCTGATCTCTAAATCATAGGCTCAAGGAACATGGGACATTTGACCTATGTACAGTGATTATGGAACACTGCAGCGAAGCTGTGTCTACTAGAAATGAAATAATTTTGTTCTGCCCAAAAATGGAGCCAAAGAAACTTCACTTGCAAAACGATTTAAAACTCTCCAGTAACAGAGCTGCCCAGCCAAACAGACAGTTTCTGTGAAAGGATAAAGAGTTTCCTGCCAGCCTCCTTTACTCTGTTGTGCTTTACTATATACTTTTGCCACATGAAATAATTTTCAAACCAAAGAGTTTGCTTTCTTGGTAAAGAGGGTAGACAGTCTTGTGAAACTGGAAGGATGTTTGATCTATGACAGTCATAGAGTAGAATGCATAAGTCTCTGCTCAGAATTTATTCACAAATTGTATCATCTGTCCTGCTCACAGAAAACCCAAGAGCTAATCATTATTCGCTCTAATTTATTCATTACTCAAAAATGTTTTGACTAATATGCTTTTTAATAATTTACTTTATAAATTGAGTATGGCTGTTGAAAATTCAAATTGTGACCACATGGCACTGTATCTGTACACTGGTTTAGATGAGTGTTCAAATACTAGTGACACAAATGCTTGCTAGTGAATTTCAAATTTGGATTCTGTGAATGTTCTGTGAATACAAGACTTTGAAATTACCATTATTGCCAACATTTTTTGGTCAAACAAGCTCAAAAGTTCACAGAAAGCAAGTACAAAATAGGCACAAACATGTCATCCAGTTCTAGAAAACTGAGACTGCTGAAATAGTTAAAAATAAATCAGATTGTTTTATTATATTTATATTCCAAATTCACACACAAATATATAAATATTTGTGTATCACAACATGTATATTGCATGTGTTATATACATGCACAGTGTGTGTAAGCTCTACAATATGTGTTTTCAGCTGTTTGTATAAGGGATGCATTTTACAATATTTTTATTAGCAAGTACCCCATATTGACTTTCAATGGCAATATTTAAAAGCTATGACTGTATAAAAAAATCTAGTACTCTTCATGTTCAGTATAACAAGGCAACAATGTCACAGTAATAGTACAGCAATGCACCAAATCTTTGTTTAGATAAAGTCATTTGCTTATTCAAATTTATGGCAAGATTTATATTACTATCTACAAATAGATATCAATAGTTAAAGAGATTTTTATAGCTTTTTGACATTCAATATATTATGCAGGTTTAAAATGCTCTGGAAAATGGATGAACTATCTAAGCTGAATAACTTTCCACTTGTAAAAATGCGTCTCAAAGTACAGAGGACACAGATTTAATACTTAGTCTTGCTTGTTTAAGCACATGGTAAAATGTCGACAGGTTTTTCATATTTTAATGCTGACAGAACAATACAGTCTCCACAGAGCCAAAGCTAAATGAAAAAATGACAGACATATCTTATTAGGGAAGATAATTTAAGTAATACTTATTTTTAATGCTTCACTTAAGCAATACTATTTTATTTCTCCAAAGACATACAGAACTCATCCCTTCCCCTTGTTGGTTTATATTGCTGCATGCATTGTGCAGATAGTTATACAAAATAAAAATAAAATAAAAATGACATTTTGAGCTGTTTCAAGTTTCTAACATATTGTAAGGACTCTATTGTATCTCCCCCAAACACAGTATGACAGATCCTGTTTTATGCTGTGCTTTCTTATTCACAAGCATACTTCCATTTTCCAGGTAGCAGTTTAGATCAAAGCTTTAAAATAAAAATCCTACATACAAACCTCCCTTAAAAGATCAATTAATTTGATGAATACCTGGAGAATCTACGTCTTTGATTAATACAAATAATAGAAAATTTCCTAAATAACTTTTGCTCCTGGTAAGTTTCCAAGCAAGTAATTCACAAAATATGACTTTCTTCATTGGAAAGGTTATAAAAATTTGTTTGTTGGAGGTAGAGAAGGAAATGTAATTAAAGGCTAAATTCAGTCTCACATTTCATCTTAACTAAAAGAATATGTATGATTTGGACAAAAGTCACCTAGGCATTTCCTTTTTTTTTTTTTAAGGCAGTGCACATTGTCGGATTGTCAGCAATTTGAATTATGCAATAGCAGAACTACATCTGGCAGAGCTGACTATGCCAGGTAACCTTAAATAGAAACTCTGCAGCAGTTAACTATGTTGCAACACTAGGCTTTGCTGGTAATAGTTATCAAAAGTTCCCCTTTGTAGCATTTCTATAAAAAATAAAAAGGGAAGAGGTGAAATGAAAACATAAAACTTGTTGGGGGGGGGGGTGTTATTTATAAAAGTCCCCTTTACAGTTGGAAATGCTTACAAAGGCATATATAAAATAAGGCAACTCTAGTTATTTTTAACTGCATATGGTCGACATAAAACAAAGCTATAGATCATAGAAGCTATAATGAAGGCAAGCTAAAGATCACAGCAATTGGAATACTTTAGCCAGCCTTGAATCTGGAATGTCTCCAGGTGCTAGTCCAACAATCAAATGTCCACTGAATTTCTGGCGTAGCGATCTTCAAGAAGGACATTAATTTGTAAACTTGATAGGTTAATGTGTGAAGGTTTGATTATAATAATTATTTTAGGAGTATATGTGTTATTCAGATCTCAGATGTATGACATACAGGCCCTCTCATCTGTTCAAACCTTTATTTGCCTACACATGTACAGTAGCTTATTTGACAAGAAACATTATGGCATGTGTAGCATCTACTGTATTTCAGATCAAAGCAAAGTCCTGGAGCTTCACTGGTGTTTACAATTCATTACTGTGTATACATTTTTGGGTACAGTCTAAGTACTTGGTTCTGCAGCGATAGGCACTGGAATTAGGGGTGCTACTGCACCCCCTGGCTTGAAGTGGTTTCCATCATATACAGGGTTTACAGTTTGGTTCAATGGCTCTGAGCACCCCCACTATCTAAATTGTTCCAGCACCCCTGTCTGCAGCCAAGTATTTGAATAAAGTACACTTTGTCCCCCACAAAGCACACATTATTGTCAATGCACATGTGTGAAAGCCCAAAGTGCAATCCTTAGCTGTCCTAAAAGTAGAAAGGATGGCCATGTGGTTAAAGGCTTAAGCACCACGAGACCTCAGTTTGTATCCCATTTCTGCCATGGCTGTATTTTGTTGCTCTTTGGCAAGTAACCTAGGGCTTCATTCTGCCACCCAGATTTCAACATGACTCTTTGTGAACTAATGTACTACTCAGTGCAGGAGGGGCAGATCGAGCCCTTAGTGACTATCCAAAGGGCACACAGAAAGTCTGTGAACAAATAAAGCTGGTGTGAACAAATGTATCTGAGATCTGAACTGAGCCACGATACTTTAAAAACATTTATAATTTTCGAATGTATTTTCTACTGAAAACAAATGTGCTTATTACACTAAAAACAACGAGAGAGCTCAAATCCATCTCTGCAGGAGTCTTCCATTTGCAGAAATCTCCTCTGTATTATATGTACCTCATAGTTTTGAAATAATAAGCTTTTAAGTTTTTTGCAAATGGATTATAAACATTTTTAGAGCTAAATCCTCCAAATAGTTGTCTCTGTTGAAGCATCTTGGGTTTTTACTACCCTTAGATGCTTTAACCTTAAGCTTTACTGTGAGTTGTGTAAAAAAAATTATGGATCTCTACTCATTTTCTCAGTTATTTTCCTCCAAGTATTCCCTTCAGTCTGATCCCTAAGTAAAAGACTAAAAATATGTTGTACAGAAATTGTAAGCAATAATGACCTTGGCTTTAGCTTTGGCCTACCACTTCCCAAGTGGAATGAAAGAAGAACTATAACTAAGGTGAGCTGAAGGGCATCAGTGCATTCTGAAAATATTTTTCAATAAAGTTAAGTTTTGCTGGAGCCAAACATGAGAAGAAATGACAGATATATACACCGTACTGCATCCCCACTCTCAACATGTGAAATATTGACATTGCTCTGGGTAGCTAAAAGCGTACAATAAACATATGTGGATATAGTCTCCTCTTGTTGCTGAAGACAGTTACACATATCATTCTAGCATATGCTAAAGCAGAGATTCCCAAGGTGCTTTTTTTGCCACCCCCACTTTCACATGGTAGTCACACAACAGACCTCCCCCCCCCCCACACACACAACTCCTGACTGTCCAGGCTGACAGAGGGGGACAGGAAGCCGATGCCTGGGAAGGTGACAGGACCCTGGCTGGTTCCATCCTTCAAAGAGCCTATAACAGTGTGGCTCCTTGACCTTCTTCCCCCCTGCCAAGAGCCTCTCCATCCTGCATATTCTGGACGGTTTGAAATATGCATGTTGCCGCCAGCCAGGTATCCAGGGCAGGACAGCAGCGGGGAGAGTACACAGGAAACCCCCAGGGATCAGGGAGCAGAAGAGAGGAAGATCAGCAGGCTGCTACCAGGACAGGGTGGGACCAGGCTGGGTGGGGCTGTGTTCTCTCCTCCACCCCCATTCTTCTCCTCCACCAACATTTGGGGACTCCGTGTGTGTCCTCCCTGTTGCTGCCCTGTTCTGTCCTGGATACCAGGCTGGCCAACAGCCTCACACCTCCCCTCAAGGGGCATGCCCCACAGTTTGAAAACCTATGTGTAATGGAAGAGATGTGTATAAAGGTGAGACTGTACCCCTCAGCAGCGACGCTGACTTCCGTCAGCATCGGTGGGAGCTGACGCCGGGCCCCGCCCCCGGTGATGTCACGGGGCCCCGCCCCCGACGCCACTGCAACGTCGCCGGCGTCGGGGGCGGGGCCCCGGAACATCGCCCGGTGCTCCGGTAAGTTGGGCGTGAGCTCCGGGGATGGCGGGGAGCTGCCGGTGGGTGCAGAGCACCCACCAATTTTTTTCTGTGGGTGCTCCAGCCCTGGAGCACCCACGAAGTCGGCGCCTATGCCCCTCAGGACTGATTTGTTGCTTTAGAAATTACAATGTGTAACACGTTTCTTACACTGCAGATCATAAGAATTTTATGGAGCAATTAACTAACCCTAATTTAGTGACTACATACAAATGAGGTGGTGTTTTATGACTATGAATACATGAACACCCAATATTGACATTAGTAAAGCTGTATTATTAACTCTTTAAAGACTGCACATACATACACAGTTTGATGCTGACGCCTTACTCATGTTGAGTATTACTTCACTGTGCAAGCAGTCTGATTTCAGTGGGATGACTTATAAAGTTAAGCACATGAATAAGAGTGGCAAGACTGTAGCCTCATTTTGCTATCAGTCCAAAAAAACAGGATCCTAAGGGATAAGAGGGAAGAAAATATGGTCACGGAATTATACATGTCATAGTACAGAGTGAGAACAACCTCCTTAATAATATTTCACATTTACTTTATATAGCATCTTTTATCCCATATAATCCTAAAGCATTTTGCAAACCACAGACCTGCTCATTAAATGCTCCAGCAACACCACTGTTAAAATCAAGGGGAGTTTTGTGGGAGTAAAGGCTATGGTTGGGTCCTATTTGCATATAGGAATTGATTCTTCACTAGAATGCTGACATTCCTATAGTGGACAGCAACTGCAAGGCAGACAACAACTGTGTAGAACATGAGTCAGAGGAGGGGGAAATTTGACCAAAGATACCGGTACAAACTTCCCTTTTTACGAAAATGGAATGAGATATTTAATGTCTGTGCAGAGCAGACAGGATCTTGGTTTCAAAGGTCTGATCCATAAAACTCCCACATGGTGGATTGCATGGAATTCATTTTTGTCACCTTGGAAAGGATGAAGTGCTGAATCACTCTTGCATGGATTTGAACCTGTGGTTCCCAAGTGTCTAGACATTTCAAGCCTCAGACTAGGTCACTGTCCTCTATGAAAAGCTTTCATCTCTCATAGCAGGGATTCTCAAACTCACAGTCACAAATACCAGGTACAGCATGGGGCTGGGGAGGGTAACTTGGATCACTGCAAAACTGACAAAACTAGGTGGTTTCTATGATCTGAGGGGAACAAGTTCAGATAAGGGAAGGAATACTTAACTCGCTCTTTCCCCTGCTTCCTGCCCCATCTCCAGCTACTTACTCTTATCACGATTCCCACCCACCAGTACTCCAAACCCCTCATCATCCACACCCCAACCACCACCATTACCCATAACCTACCACCCCCAGCTTGCATCACTAACCTCCTTCACCAATATCCCTAGCCAGGGTTTTGAGGAAAAATAGATGGAACTGCTCTGAGAAAAGGATGATTACCACATCCCCTTATGGACAGGCTTGAATATTGAGTCCAGACACCAGTGGCTCTCTCCTTGCACTACACAAGAGTTACCAAAGGTGGTTGTTAGCGTGGAGGCCTGTGGTAACAGACTGCCAGCACAGGCAGAAGAACATGTGGCTGCATAGATCCTAATCATATGTAGAGGAAGAGGGAAGGTTTACAGTCCCCCCCCGTGTAAGTCCTCTTGTTCTAAGAACATAAGAACATAAGAAAGGCCGTACTGGGTCAGACCAAAGGTCCATCCAGCCCAGTATCCTGTCCACCGACAGTGGCCAATGCCAGGCGCCCCGGAGTGAATGGACCTAACAGGTAATGATCAAGTGATCTTTCTCCCCCCATCCATCACCACCCTCTGACAAACAGAGGCTAAGGACACCATTCCTTACCCATCCTGGTAAGTCTTGTGCATCACCACATCTTTCTCACTCATGGCATGGCGACACACAGATTGCAGGGACAGCACATCTCCTTATTAAATTAGACCCTTCATTATACATTAAAACTCATCATGTTTTGAAAGTTCAAAACGAATACCCTAAAAGTCTGCATGACTGTACAGATATGTGGATCAGTTCCACTATGATAGAAACCACGTCAAGCTTTCAATTGAAACTTGAAACCATTTTTTCTGACATTCAAACAGCATTAGGTTCATTTTTTCTACTGCTTCTGAACCTGTGTGTGCCTCTGCACTTATATGTTTGAGCAAAGTGATGAGCCACAGAGAGAAAATGTGCCCTTTTCAAGTTCCCAGCCCAATTCTGTGTCTCCATGAAGTTCAGAGAGTTTATAAATAATGGTCATATAAGCATCCACATATTTGGGTGTTTCTCTGAACAAAACCTGGCCTGCAGGACTACATGAAAGTTCTGCAGCATTTATATGATCTGATTACCACTACCTCACTCCAAAAAAAGCAATGCCTTTCAGAGGCATAGCTTCTGCTCAGTCCTTAATTCACTCCATTTTTCTTGGGTATCATGGGGTGTCTACAAATCATGGGTTATCATATTGCACAGGCTGCAATATCAAAGCAAGGAAGAGTAAACAAGCCGAACCTTAACTCTGAATTTCATTGCTTCTGTTTCTTTGTCTCAAAATCTTATCATGTGAACACAGCGTAGATTTTTTGGTTTAAGAAGAAAAATAATGGCTCAGGATTCAGGAAAATGACTCACATGGAACTAGTCCAGCTCTCCTAGTTTGGTTCTAGTCAGGTCAGTATGAATCAGCTGACTCTTATCTTACTTTAAGACCAGATAAAAACTCACCCCTCTCCCTGCATAAACCCAGCCGGTTTGCGCTACATTATGCAGCATATCTACTTCTCCTCTCACATTTCCTTGGTCTGCAAATTTGCCTATTACCTCCTCAGCAACATTTCCTGTGTATGCCTTTCTCTTGATTCCCTCTCTGCTTAAATCCTCTTCCATGCTGTCATTTCCCCTTGTCTTGTATGTCCCTTCTTTTTTTTTTGTCCATCCTGAGTCCCAGTTTTATCCTATTCCTAGCACAAGTTGAATATCACCATGAGCTCCCTTAGGCATTAAGTTAAGCATGGCCCACATCCTACACAAGCCAAAATTGTTGTAACTGTTTTAAAAACACTCAGTGGACTTGACCTCCAGGTCTTTGTGAGATTTCAGCTACGTGTGAACTGAAACCAGAAACCAGACCCTTCTTGGTTTTAGATTAAACTTATCACATAAACTGCAGGGGCAGAACTAGGGATTCAAAACTGATCACCCCTCCCTGACCACAAAATTAATAAAGGCTTGGATTCAAAGTTTCAGTTTTGGCCAATCTCTAGCTGTGACATGAACAAACAGATAAAATAACAGAGTGCACATTGGAACTCTCTTTGTTAGCCTGCTAAAGTTTTTTTTCTTTTGAGAGCAGACATGTATACTGAAAAAGAAAACAATAACTTAATGCATATATGAATAGAAAAATAATATTCAATTTCATTCTGTGAAAAACTCAGTTTGTGTCAGATTCCAGAATTAGATCTAACCTGGCTCAGCTAGAAAAAGATTCAGTGTTCCTGTAATAGAGAAGTGAATTTTCTTCCTGCTTTTCATTCAGAGGCAGGAGACTGTAGAACTTCTGTTTGCATATTTTGCAGCTGGGTAAATTGAGGCACACAAAAGTTAAGTGACTTGTTTAATGTCACATATTGAATCTGCATTACAGCCAGAATAAGGCTCTGGAGTCCTCCCAATTCTGAGTCACTTGTTCTAACCTCTAGACCAAATTTCACATATAACACCAAATTTCTTTCTGAAGTAGAGAGAAAAATAATATTAATGCAATATAGTCCAGTGGGGAAAGGAACACCACACCTTGTGTTTCAGTTTCCCTTTGATGCATTCTGTTTCTTTTGTTTTATGAATGGGACTGCACAGATTTAAAGAACACATACAGTATATAGTCTTTTCATGGTCAAAACTAGTCATTTATTGCTCCTTGTACTGTATATGATGCCTGTTTAAATCCTCATGTTAGCCATTTTCTTCTGTCTGCTAACACTACATATTTAGTGTGAGCCACCCACACAAATGCTGGTATGCATGCCACATGTGCACTTTTTTTTTTTTAGTTAAGACTGTGTAATGAGTAGGTTTTGTATTGTGGAATGAAAACAAAGATATCTGCTTTCACATAAATACCATCCCTCTCTTTCTACCTGTAGATAGTGGTAAGAATAAAATAGCCCTTCTTTTTTTTCTGTAGACATTCCAGTTTCCTACTATACAACATTATGGATAGAATGCAACCAAGCTGAAACTAAAGCAAAGTGAAACTATTATTGTTTCACTGCTTTCAGATGTTGTTACAAACCCGAAGCTAGAGCTAGACTCACTGAGGTACAGGAACATTTCAACCTAACCTGAGCAAAGTTTCAAGAGAACCTGGCTTAAATTTGGGAATTTATTATTTTGTATATAAACATAGCAAACCTCAACAGCCTTAGCTGAGATTCACAGGATACTTTGCACTTGAGAGCTCAATTGGATTTTTGGGTTCATTCAAACAAGATCAAAGGAAAACTTGTGGGATGAAAACCCACATACACAGAAACACACAAAAGATTTGCATGAAACCCTTGTGAATAAAAAGAGCAAACCAAGATTTGCACAGTTGAAATCCTTTTGTAGTTAATAGTTATTTCCAGTTTATGATAAATATCATATTTATCAAATGTTCGTATCTGAATGCCCAGAAAGAATTCAAGGGGCTGACTGTCAGAGCGTTAGTAACTAAAACTTTGTAAGTGGGATGATTTTTTACTAAGATTCTCTTTACCACATTTCACATCCTTGCAAACTCAGCAAACCTTTGTTCTAAAATGCTTTGTGCCCACTAGGGCTGTTGATTATAGATTACATCACCATTTTTTTTTCTCATGGGCAACATATTTTTTTCATTGAGCAATATTCTGAAACTTGGAAATCTAACCTGTGTTTTAGTCTCAGGACAGGCACATTCTTATGGTAAAAACCTCCCCAGTTGAACTTGGGATACAGTCAACTCTTGTATGGTTGATACCAGGCCAGGTTAATTATGCAATCATCCTAAGCAGAAGAGGATACATGAGCATTTTTCACAGACTTGTTTTTAGTGCAGAGGCAGTTTTCTGGAACTGAACAAAGAAAATGGAGAATGCCTGTGATTTAAATGAACTAGCACATTCAAAATCCAAGGATTTAAAGGATCAACAAGGCATCTTAAAGTAATTTTGGGCTCAATTGTAACTAAAGGTATGTCTACACAGCAAAAAAAACCAACAAAAAACACCCAGAGGCAGTGAGTCAGAGTTCTGGTCAACTGACTCAGGCTTGCAGAGCTCATATCAAGGGGCTAAAAATAGCAGTGTAGATGTTCAGGATCAGGCTAGAGCCCAGCTCAAAGACGCTCCCCACTTGCTGGGTTTCAGAGCCCAGGCTCCAGACAGAGCGCCTAGACTACTATTTTGAGCACTGAAGCAGGAGGTGATCTGGGCTCAGAGACTTGCTGCTGCAGAACTTCTCCCCCGTGTAGAGATACCCTAACCGGCACAGCCCTAAATAAGGGAAAGTGGGGAGCTAGTGTCTCTGCGAAACAGGTACAAAGGGTAAGTGTGCCCACTGCTAAAAGGCTTAAGATTGCACCATCTTCTCCCTGCATGCCTGGCCATTATGGATAACATCTGTTCAGGAATTGTCCGCTGAAACATTTTTTCCACCAATTAGTCAAAACCAACCTATTTCCAAAACAGGTTCAGATTCACTGAATCTCTGAACTCAAAAAGATGTGGGGGGACAAAGTTTCAAAATTGTCAAAATGAACCATTTTGACATTTTCTAAACATAAAATGCCAGTTTTCTGATTTAAGACAACCTTTTCATTACATTAAACCTAATTAGACTAAAAAAAAAAGGTTGAAACCCAAATGAAATATTTCAAAATTATTGAAACAAAACATTCTGATTGATCCAAACTGAATTTTTCTTGGGAGGTGGCGGCGGGGGGGGGGGGGGGGGGAAGGGGTTCAGTTCATAAACATTGTCAAGATTCAACTTTTTATCCTGATTTGAGATGAGAAAAAATTTCAAACTCTGAAAAGTATTTGAGAGATATGTACGTTGTTTCCTGCCTGGCTCAATAGCGAGGTAAAGGACTGGAACATGGCTCTGCCTCGTCCTCGTTCCCTTTACTCACAGCTGCTAGGAAGGAGACAGTGCCTAGCTATTGTGCTGCAGAGGATGTAAGGGTACAGACTTCTTGTGTCTGCCTCATCACCTGTGTCATAAACATACAGCTAAGGGTAGCCTAGAATTCCTCCTTACCTGTAAGGGGTTAAGAAGCTCAAATAACCTGGCTGGCACCTAACCAAGAGGACCAATGAGAAAAGAAGATACTTTCAAATCTTGGGAGGGGAAAAGGTTTTGTTTGTGCTCTTTGTTTGTGTGTGTGTTCTCTCTTGGGACTGAGAGGGGCCAAACAGAAATCCATCTTCTCCAACCCATCCTGATTCAAGTCTCCAATATTACAACCAGTATAGGTAAGCCAGGCAAGGTGGATTAATTTATCTTTTGTTTTGCTTGTGAATTTTCCCTGTGCTAAGAGGGAGGTTTATTCCTGTTTTCTATAATGTTAAGGTTTTTCCTAGAGGGGAATCCTCTGTGTTTTGAAGCTGAGTACCCTGTAAAGTATTTTCCATCCTGATTTTACAGAGATGATTTTTACCTTTCTTTTTTTTTCAATAAAATCCTTCTTTTAAGAACCTGACTGATTTTTCCATTGTTCTAAGACCCAGGAATTTGGGTCTTTGATCACTTTGTAACCAATTGCTTAGGATATTATTCTCAAGCCTCCCCAGGAAAGGGGGTGTAAGGGCTTGGGGGGATACTTTGGCGGAAGGGGAACTCCAAGTGGTCCTTTTCCCTGGTTCTTTGTTTAAATCACTTGGTGGTGGCAGCATTTAACTAATCCAAGGTACAAGGGAAAATTTGTCCCTCAGATAAGTTTTTAACCTAAGGTGGTAGAAATAAGCTTAGGGGGTCTTTCATGTGGGTCCCCACATCTGTACCCTAGAGTTCAGAGTGGGGAGGGAACCCTGACAACCTGTTTATTCCCACAGCACCCAGGCACAATTTGGCTCTTTCTATGCAATCAGTGTAAAATGTGCAGGGCAGGTGTAATAGCACATGGGTTCTTCACATCAGCGAGTGAGCAGGCTGCTGCATTCTAGCCAAGCTGAGAGCAACAGAGAAAGCGCCAGCACCAAAAAAATATATTTTATAATTCTATTTTTATTAATCATGAATATTAGAAAAACAAACACTTGACCTCCAGGCTGGCCCTACTGCAACGGCTGTCTAGGGCAGCAAAACTGAAGGGGATGGCAGAAAAATAAACAAACCTGGTGGGGTATGGGTGTGTGTGGTGGGAGAAATATAAATCCTTTTCTTGATGTACTCATTTTTCATTTGGATCCCAGTGCCCTTCAATTCTCAGTCTCTCCTTACTTGGACCTTCCTGCCTTTCCTTTCTTTATCAAGGTGGGTCCTATTTCCCTCCCATTTTCCTTCTTTCCTCTTCTCCCCCACGCTCATTGCTATTTTAACAGACCAGCCCACACTAGAACTGCTGCTAAGGAAGAATCAGCTGTGACATCCTGTCCATATGATAAGGAGTATGCTGCTGTTTTTTCTTCCGCTGCTCCTGTTGTCACATGGATTTATAATGTCATATATGGCCTTCCTCTTTTGACTGGGTGATAGTTATACTGCTACCACCTAAAACAATATCCATTTAATACAAACAACATCACCAATCATAAGCATTCAGAATGAGTCACGCTCCAAAACAGTCAGGAGATGTAAAAATAAAAGTTGGGTTCTTTGTGTTTGCCCTGTTGTATTGGAGCCATTCGAGTTCATTTTTTCAAGCATTTTCTGCCACCAGGAGGGCTGGAAACATAATTTACAAAACAAACAAACATACAAAACAAAACAAAAAACAAGGTGAGATTAATAACCTAATTCCAGCAGTAGGGGCTTTAGGGAAAACACCAAATATCACAGGATTCATGATAAAATAGCAAAGGTTGACTGCAAATCTAAAACTAATGAACAAAGGCCTACATTGTCAGATGAGTTAGTGATTTTGGATGCCTCTAATTCTGAGGTCCCAGCTATGGACATTTCAAAAAAGGCCTGACGTTAAAGAGGGAAGGTATTCAACCACAGTAATTTAGGCCAAAATGAGTATGGCAAGAATATCAGTGAATGAATAATGAATACCCATGGCATGTGAATGAGGAGAATGAAAATATGGTTTCAAATTCATCATAATGTTTGCCAATAATTTTCCCATAGCTCTAAAACTGGTCACCTGGCTCCTTAGAGAATCTCAGGCTTGAGCATTTTTAATTTGGCGCTTTAATATTTCTCGTAGCCCTTAATCTCTCTCTCATGCTCAGACAAAAAAAAAACAACCAACATGTCAGCTTTTACTAGTTCTAAGAATGGCAGCAAGAAATCAAAAATCAAATCCCTGTCATATTCCATCGAGCAGGCTGGGCTGAATGCGGATGTCTCGCCCCCAATTACAATTCGAACCAAAAGATCCTAAGCCAAGAAAGCAGCTGGCACAATAAAAACTGTAAAAGCTCTAGCTGGCACCTCATGCTGACAATGACTAGCCAAATCTCCACGGGGAAAATGCCAGTATAGATTTCTGTGACAAAAACAACAAAATAGATTTTTGTTAATGTACATAGATTTGACAGGAAGTCAGACAAATCTATCAATAATAAGTGACATATATCTGCAATATTCCCAAACAAAATGGATGTATTTGAAGACAAACTGAGAAAATCCCTAATTGTTTCAAGCATGACACACATTCATCTGGACTCTTCAATCTTCAGTCTGTATTTGATTATCCTCTGACTTCTCATGAGGAAGTGACCCAATACAGGAAGCCCATCCTACATAAACATCAAAACACTGGTATTTCTGAGAGAGACAATTTATTCCATATTTCACTTCAGGTGAATCTCCTGGTTAAATCATCCATCTGAAAGTCAGGAAAACAGGGTTCCTGGCTTTGCCACATACTTCTTAATGACACTGGGCTAGACTTCTCTTTACCTCAGTTTCCCCATCTGAAAATAGGGATAATGTTTATGGACAGATACCAAAAAAGAGTTGTGATGAGCAACTTCTCATCTTCCTTGAAGTACGGACATATACAGTTCCACAGGGATCAATCTATTGCTTCTCTCACTCAACTTCTACCCCTAAGTGAGGACCATAAGAGAGATGGAGAAGGGGAGCAATCACTATGAAAATGACATCCAGCTTTATGCCCCCTTCACAATAGATATAGATACTGCAATTCCTGAGTGATGAGGAGACTGGGTGAAGAACAGCTGGCTAAATTCACCTTACGGAAGATGGAGGTGGTGGACAGGGGAAATATTCTAGGGAGCTAGCTGAAAAGGTGATCTCAATCTACCTCAGGCTTTACCAAAGACAAGAAATGCAATTTGCATGTACAGTTAATTTGTTAATCAAAGACATTTGACTAATCGTTCACTGAATAATGCTTACTTAAATTCAAGGAAATCTACAAAACTTTTGAGATTTGTCCATCACTACTTATGATGCTTTGAATGACTATTTCAGACATGGTAAGTTGGTAATTTATGATTCCCAGGATACCTGATCCATTTACACAATTCAAGCACCCCAATATTTGAATCCACCTGTCCAAACCAGGTTAGTTTAATCCCAGGACTGACCTCCATTTCTGCTGCTACTCACGTTTATGATACACCATCTTTTGTCTACACATTACCATTTAGATAAGTTTAGAAAACAAATGTCACCACACAATTAAAAATACCCAGAACAATAACTTAAAGAATCAGAGTGAAACAGCGCTGAGAAATACTTGTGAGAAACGCTCCCGACATTTGTTTCATATTTCAGTGGATGAACTTCTGCATTTATCTACAGACCATGAGCATCTCCTTGTGCAGTTACTGGGTGAGACAACTGCAAAATGAAACCAATGAATGAAACTCTGCATTTGGAAAGACATCCCGTCTGTGGCAGCAATACAAATGAAAAAAATCCCAGCTATTTAAGAATTAATAGTTTAAAAGTTCCATTAATACATCATTTTTCTCTGTTACATAGTTTTGAACATAAGTTTAACTCATATATATTATGGGCTACATCTTCAGCTGGTGTAAATTGTCTTCAGTGGAGCCATGCTGATCTACATCACTTTAGGATCTGGTCCTACATGTTTTTCTTAATGATCTCTGGGCATGTAGCACTTTTGGCCTCACCTGTGTACCAAAGGTCTGACAGGTCTATCTAAATAGATATGATAGTTCTAAGATATGAGTGACGTTCATGATTATTAATGGTTGGAGAGACAGATGGATAGACTGAGTGAAATACTCAGAGAATGTTTTATACGTGAAAGGACAGAAACTGAAGATATGTCTTATTCATATGAAATCCACAGCTCTTTCCAAACATTATGAAATGGTAAATATAAATGAGATAGGCCCAAATCACCTTTGTTTGGGAAGAAATGGGTCGCTTTTTTGCATTGCCCTGATCTGGCGCTAGGTGTGCACTAGCCTAGGCATAAATTAGAGCAATCTGAAAGCTACTGTAACTCATTGCAGCAGTCAAGGATTGGTTGGGCGCAAGGAAGCTTAACCCTATGCATTTTTCATTGGCCACACCCCTATTTTCTCTGCCTATTGGAGGTGGTCAGAGGAGCTGTTACACTGGCCCTATACCACCAATGGATCCCCCTACACTGAAGTGACCAGCTATGAATGTCTAGGTTGACTTTAGAGCCACTTTATCTTGATGTTGCACAGCACAGCAGCCCAAACATGGGGGAGAATCTGCTTTTTCATTAATCACTATGGGTTAAATTCAGCCCCAGTGTAAATGAATTCTGTTCCCATTGGCAGTGAGCTGGATTTGGATCATTGTGAACAAACAAGTTAAAAAAGTCCTTGTAAAAGCCCCACAAAATGGTTGTTTAATTGTGTTGGGTTTAGCATGCACAAGTCAAGGCAGAGAATTACTGGTGGTGTTCAAAAAAAGCCCATTGCCTCTCTCCGTTAGCCGCCCCACTCTGCAGCACTGGTCTAACAAGAGTGGAACCATTTATATCTTTGTAAGGTATGTGATGGAATTGGAGCCTCTCAGTAATAATTTATGAATACTGTATGTTGACCTGGTTATTGAGATGCTTACTGTATGAATGCATTGATTTAGTTTAATGGGGGGCTGTGAGGAAGAACAAGCAGAAAGTGAAAGAATGGATCAAATTAGCTGGCCCTCAGCAAACATGTAAGGGTTATTCAGGGATAATGGCAGAGCTATTGGCTGTGGGAATTCCGGTTTTAAGATGGCTGTCTGATCACTGTATACCGCTGGTCACAAGCTCCCATATGAAAGAACTACGGGTGTCTGAGATCATCTGGACCTGCTGAGTAACAACAATGGATATACTTACAGTAGCCCACAGCCCAGTCTAAGAAATGGGAGAATTGCAGAATTCACCGTGGGATAAGTAAAGGCACAGGGTCTGACACCTGAGGGAGTGCACTCAGAGAAACCACAAAGGTCACAGAGGTGCAGCTAGCTCTGTAACCATGACAACATAAATGAAAGTTAAAACAGAATTACTGTAAAAATAAAGGGGTTACATCCTATCCCTTTCCATGAGCATTTTTTCTCTCCAGTTTTTTTTTTTAAAGAAGTGGCTTTATCGAAAAATGTGAATCTACAGTTGTGAGCGCCTTCAGTTCTGTAAGGTAATTTCCCCTTCAAAATGAAAAACGGAAAAGAAGTAGGTAATGCTTTAATTTGTTATTAGGAGTAATTACTGTCTGGCCTCGAGGGGTTACTTCTACATTGGTTTTAACAAGAAAACCATTTAACATATATTTATCTTTGTAAATTGTCCTGAATGATCAGCAAATACCTAATCATCTACAAAAAAGCTGTTTGAAATGTTCTTACCCTGATAACAGGAAATTATAACCTATGAGACCAGAGAAACTGAAGTAGTGGTTAAACCGTGATAGATGCTTGCAAGCAGACTAGATGCATTTATTTTAGCACATATTTTCTTTTATTCTTTTGTTTTGGTTATTAATACATGAAGAATTAATCTGTTGTGTTCCTCTTTGTAGCACTGTTTATTAAAGATAGGCCTGATTCAAAATGTTGCATCTGAACCCTCCTGAAATCTTTGAGGAAGTCTGGATTCAAATGCTAACTCATTGTGGGCTGAACACAAACCCTTGATTTGAACACACATGCTTGACAGTTAATGGAAATTCAGATCCAAACCAGAACTTTACAGGTTGGGCCCATGTATCTGGAATATAAACCAAATATGAAGAAAGAAGGAAGAGTCTAAATAGTGTTTAAGAGCCAGGAAATTTTCATGGGTTTTCTCACCTCCTTTTACCACCACTAACTACTATAATTATATTTTTATTTGTTCAAGTCCTTGTGACATGTCTTTAGTTAAAGATACACTCAAATTAGACCTAGCAGCTTTGTTTTGATACATGAGAACAGACATACATGTTGCATCATCCCTCTGCCCTACTTTCTCTGTTCATGGGAGCGGGCGGGACATTGAAAAATATAATAATTTTCCTCTCTGGGGACTCTATTGCTTGAGGGATTGGTAATAGGACACAAAACCTTTCAGACCTAAATCAATTACTCAGAATTGACTCAGGCTGTTAGTGATCTAGAGTTAGTTACTATCTGAAGGTTGGTCGGCTACCGGGAATACATAAAGTAAATTCACCATTACAATTAATGCCAATTTTACGTTCACAGTTCATTAAGTCAGCCAGTGATGGACACTGAATACACCCTCTCACCTTGTTAGTTTTGGTTTGTATGAATTTGCATGCATTCAGTTACTTTGTGAGTTTGTAGCTCAAATGAAACTGAAAACTAATATAAAAATGTAATTGGAATCATTAATACTACATGGTATTTGGTTAAAAATGCCCAAAATTCAGACTAGATTTGCTCAACAGTTTATTCAAAACCTTGCCCAAGTTCACCAGCCTTGTCCAAAGTTTGAATTTGTAAAAAAGATTCCTGAAATTGATACAAGTTTTATCAGATTCAGAAATTTGTGTTAAGAAAGTTTCAAGAAACTTTATTTATAAGGAGCTATATTAGCTAGGGACTGATCCACTTTGTGTAATTTTGGTTTTTTTAAATTTATTTTAATAAAACTTTGGTTTTATTCAACCAGGACTTCTTATGAAGTTCAAAAGTTTTTTTTAACTCCATGTTCACTTACAAGTCACTATTAAGTAACTAGTAAACATATATCTTTTAATTAATATTTGATATTCATTAACATCTAACAATAATTAAATGTTAGCTCAGTCAGGCTCAGTAATGGGCTGAGCAGACGAAAGTCTGGATACTTAGTTGGAGCTTATTCATTCTTATCTCAACCTGTTAGTTTTAGAAGCTGAGTTGAAAATCTTAGGAAAAGAGGCTTTCCCATGAGATTTTTTGACAAATATATGTCTGTGTCCAGACCAAGATCACAACCAGAAAGTGCAAAAGCATTTGCAAATTTGAAAAACAAACACAAAAAGTTTACAAAACTTTCACAAACCTCATAAAAGTTTAGCTTCAGTTCGGAAAGAGGGAAAAACTCAGGCTGGTTCTTATTTTACCTAAAGTGGTTCAGCCCTCTCTAGTTATGAGGCCACACAGATTTGCTCTGTGTTGACACATGGCAGAGATGGTTCTTCATCCCAAGAGTGATGTTGCTCACAACTTTGCATTAAAAAGAAAAGAAAAACCCAAAGTCCTCTTTGGATTTATTTAGGTTAGGCGACTATACAAAAGAAAATACTTGCATGGTTACAGATTTATTTTAGGCTTAGGACTCAAAAACTCAGTTCATTAAAAAAAATTCATTACTTTGGTGATTAGTGTATAATGTACAGCTTCAATTGCAGAAGCATACTATGGTGTTAGGGACAGGACATGGGCAGGATGGGAGAGGACATGGGGTTGGGGGACAACTCCTCCCATTCTACCTCCATTGGGGTCTGCAAAAAGTCCCATTAAGGATACTTCAGTCCTGTGATACATTCGTTCAGAACTCCCCCCAGCTACTCAGGTCAGGCACTTGGCTCAGAATTGGCTTAAAATATATGTGATAAACTATGCCTGATAGAATGCAGGATGGGATCCATTATGTGTATCAACAGTAGACCCATGTTAGGGATTTTGTGTCTCAGAACATAAGAACAGCCATCCTAAGTCAGACCAATGGTCCATGTATCCATAGTATCCTGTCTTCTGACAGTGGACAGTGCCAGATGCTTCAGAAGGAATGCCCAGAACAGGGCAATTGAGTGATCCATCCCGTATCATCCAATCCTGGCTTATAGCAGTTGGAGTTTAGGGACATATGAAGCATGGGGTTGCACCCCGACCATCTTGGCTAACAGCTATTGATGGACCTATCTTCCATGAACTCATCTAATTCTAGTTTGAATCTATGTATACATTTAGCCTACACAATATGCCATGGCAATAATTTCCACAGTTTGATTCTGCATTGTGTAAAGTACTTCCTTCTGTTTGTTTTAAACAGTCAGCATATAAATTTCATCAGGTGATTCATAGTTCTTGTTCTATGTGAAGAGGTAAATAACACTTCCCTGTTCACTTGCCCCATATCATTCATGCTTTTATAAACCTCTCATGTACCCCTTTAGTCATCTCTTTTCTAAGCTGAACAGTCCCAGTCTTTTGTCTCTCTCCTCCTATGGAAGCTGTTCCATACCACTAACCATTTTTATTCCCCTCTCTGTACCTTTTGCAATTCTAATATTTCTTTTTTTTAAAGATGGGGCAAGTAGAAGTGCATGCAGTATTCAAGTTGTTCAATGCCATGGATTTATATAACGGCATTATGATATTTTCTGTTTTATTATCTATCCCTTTCCTAATGGTTCCTAACATTCTGTTAGCTTTTTTGATTGCTGTTGCACACTGAGCAGATGTTGTCAGAAAACTATCCACGATGACTCCAAGATCACTTTCTGGAGTGGTAACAACTCAGTTAAACCCCCTCTATAGTTGGGGTTATTTTTCTAATGCTCATTACTTTGTACTTATCAACACTGAATTTCAGCTTCCATTTTGTTGTCCAGTCATCCAGTTTTGTGAGATTCCTTTGCAATTCTTCACAGTCAGCTTTGGACAACTATTTTGAGTAATTTTGTATCGTCTGCAAATTTCACTCCCTCACTGGGCACCCCTTTTTCCAGACCATTTATGAATATGTTGAACAGCACTGGTGCAGATCCTTGGGAGCCTGCTATTTACCTCTATCCATTGTGAAAAATAACCATTTATTCCTCTCCATAATATGGATCTTTTAAAATTTTAGAGTTGAAAAATTATTTGAATTTGATAGATAAATATTTACCTTTCATGGTGTGTCTGTGTACACACACACACACACACACACACACACAAATATGCATAGGTCCAGTATAAAAGAAGACCTTGTGGGTGATGGAGGGAGCAGAGTGAATAAAGGTTTGGGAAACCTTAAGTAATAAAGATAGAGAAAGGATCATACAGTGGTTAGGGCACAAGCATTAGACCCAGGAGGCCTGAGATAAAATCCCTGCTCTTTTACAGAGCCCATATGTAATCTTGGGAAAGTCACCTAAGGCCAATGTTTAAGGATCTAATCTTTAAAGATATTTAGGCACCTAAAGATTCAAATAAGCACCAAGTGGGATTGATTTCAGTGTGAGTTATGTTGCCCGTGTTCTTTTGAAAACCCCGCAAGATGTCTATCTGCATCTTTAGGCACCTTTAATGATGTGACCTTTAGCCTTTTAGTGCCTCAGTTCCCCAACCACAAAATGTGGATAAAAGTACTACCCTACCTCACAGGGAGGTTGTGAGGAGAAATACAACATTTATAAGGTGCTCAGATATTACAGTAATGTGGGCCATATAAGTACTTTAGATAGATTGACTTATAAGCTTACAGTGACCTGTTAACTTTTCTATGCTACAAGGAGGAAAACTAGTTAAAATCTGAAAAATCTGGACTAAAAAATGTTCCTTCAGTGACTGATTTGAGAAGTGAGCTTGAGGTAGGAGTGAGTGGATTAGCTGTATCTCTCCCCCTCCCCCCATAGCCATTTGGCCTTCCTTACAAATAAATAGGACTTAAGCAGGTATGCATCGCCATGGAGGGGTACTCCAAAAAGAGAAATGATTATTCACATGTTATCTGATGCCCCAATATTTTGGCATGTTACTTTGGGACTCAATTCTGTCCTCCAATACCTGGTGCACACTGTTGATGGCATATGCCTTGTAAATCAGCTATTGTCTTTGTGCATTCATGTCTGGTAATTATTTTAAAGGATTTGTGGCAAGGTTTGCTTGCATGACACAGCGCTTGACTGGACCCTAAGATTCATATTTCAGGCTTATTTATTTATTTGCCAGACTGTTAATGTTATTCCGGTGCCTTTTTTGGCATATGAATGTACAGTAGGGTCTAAAATTGTAATACTTCTCTTTGAATATACTTGTGGATGTTTCTGATCTTAGTTTAATTGAGCATGCTTTAGGCTCACATAAAATATTAACATCTTAGCCAATGAAAGCCAGTGCCTAGAGCTCAGATGTTTCTAAAATTAATATAACCTTGTTTCTTTGTAGGAGAGGCCACGGATGATCAATTCCAGAATAGTTTTTCAAGTATCTGATAGGTCACTGTAGTTGGGGAAAGCACCCCTTTTTCATCATCTTCAGGACATGATGTGAGGCCTATGTATTTGCAGAAGTCTTTATTGGGGGAGGGGTGTTGAATTAAGGGTGAACAGAGGTTTTGGTATGATGCTATTTTGTGGTGACTCTGTTTATTCCTTTAGTTGACAATCATTTCAGCTGTGCCAATATACGGTTCCTGTGTACATGCACTAGAAATTTTGAATAGGTTAAAAATTAAAAAAATGAATGTTGATAAAACTCTTGTTTGTGTTTATTTTGTAACTCTAAAGAGAAAAGTCACTGAATAACAAGATTGGGAGTATTTCTGAATTTAATAAACTGGCTCACAAAGGGGACAGCTTTGTTAAGGAGCAGGCCCCAATTGTGGTCAGACTCTGTGGATAAATCGTATCACCTCTGGAAGCCCATTGCACTGCTGAAGCCCCTCTAATGAGAATGCTTTATCTATGAATAACATCACCAGCCAGTCAAGTCTTACCCAAATGATCTCATAGTTATAATGAGTCTATCGTGAGGGTTGCTAAAATACTCTCAGGATCTGCCGCCTCCTTCCTCACTCCCCATACCTCTTTAGAAAAATAATGAAAAAAATAGCACCCAAAGCAAATGGAGTTTATGTTTAACTAGACAACTGTTTTTTGATGTTGTCTTGTTTTTAAAATATACACATATACACAAGTTGGAGATGGCCCTGTGTTTGGATATAAAGAACATATATATCCCATTTTGGCCCATCTTTACTGAAAAGATGTTCTCAGGCTATTAGAGCTAAGGAAAGGTTAAATCTGTACTATCTTCTATCCTTATAACTATTGTTGTCAGGAAAGTGGATTCATGTTTGGCCATTTTATGTTCTTATTCCAATCCTTGTCATGAGAATGAGCTATTAGAATTACAATGCTTCATAGGTTATGTAAATCATAGTAGCATTTGGCACTGCCTTGACCTTTTCAATATTCTATTATTTGATTGGCTGACTATTCTAGATCCCCATGTTTACAGTCTTGAATGACTGGAATTGAAGAGATGGAATAGCCAAAGCCAGCCAATCAAAATATAGAATGTTGAAAAGGTCAAAACAGTGTCGTATATTTCTGTCTTAAGAAAATGTTGTTGGCTTTACTGTTCAAATAGCTTTGCTTTTCCTTTGGACCAAGAAGAAAAAAAAAAGAATAATGCATCAAGTGTCAGGAGAATGAGAAAGATACTATACTTGGCTGTACATGGCTTTTACTGAAGGCTCACTCTACTGTCCACTTTCTTGAGCCTTGTGGGAAATATCTACATAATTCTAGTGGAAGTCAATACAGAATCAAGCCACATTTAACATGCAAATGCTCAGATGTTTTTTCCCTCGGATGTTACCAGTTCCAGAGGTGTCTCCCATTAGTAGTTGAACTTTAAGGGACAAGTAACCTTTCTTACCTAGGATTCAGGACCATTAACTTTACTTTAACCTAGTAGGCAGGGTTTCACAGTAAGTTCAAAAGTGTCTCAGTCTTAAAAGAAGTCACACAGAGAGGTACTGTTACATATTGTGAAAGAGAATTAAACTAATTCATTCTTGTTAGTTTCTTAAAACTGTACTTCTGTGGTACTTTTCTGATTCTTTCTCTCTTTGAAGGGAAAAAAACAGGCACATTAGCACAGAAATAGCCAAGTTCAGAAAGGGAAGGGACTGAACTATAGAGTTTTGTTTTTAAAGAAATAAACTTTTTTAGGAGTGGATAGTAGTGGCCAAAAATATGAAAGTGAAATCATTTTAGAAATGTATTAGGAATATTTTAGTTATATTTTTAATGTATTATACTGTAAACTAGAAAAAGCCTTTCCACCATAAGAATGACACAACACTCTCTTCTAACCCTGAAATCCCTCTCCCTCAAAAAAAAAAAATCTAAACCAAAAACCCAACCTTTGACTTACAAAGGGAGAAGAAACAGAAGCTCCAGAAAAACCACTAGGGCCTTTGCTATCATTGTTCATTTTACATGGAAGGTGCTCAGATACTACAGTGGTTGGTGGCAGTATAAATCCTAAAATAAAATAAATAAATAAATTAAATAAATAAATAGTGGAGAATGGATCCCAGAGTAGAAGGTTGCATGAAGACATGCTGAGCGGCTGGCAGGAGAAGGAGAGAAGAAGGGAGCCATGGCTGAGAGAGTATATGTTTGTGTTAAGTGAGAGAAGGAGAAGTAAAATTGTTAATCTAGAAATTTATAGTGGAATTCCTCAATATTGAATTAGTTGAAAGTAAATTCAATGGGATAAATCTGTCTATATGGCCCTATGATCCTATTATCTGACCACCTCAAAATTTTTAATGTTTTTATCCTCACCATACCCTTGTAAGACAGAGAAGTGCTATTACCTCCTTTTTACAGATGGTGAACCAAGTTTCACAGATGGGAACTGAGGCTACTTTCAGTGTGACTTGCCCAAGGTTACACAGGAAGTCTGCAAAGGAGCAGGGAATAGAACTTCAGTTTCCTAAGTCCAGGGTTAGCGCCTTAACTGCTAGAGCATCCATTCTCTCCATTAATGGGATCAATGGATTAATAACCTGATTTTTGGAGGCATTTGTGCAATTTTGTTATTCAGCAAAGGTAGTGGGAATGTTGTCCATGAGGAGGTGATGTCTTTTATTGATGTGCTTTTTCTTTTTAGAAGAAGATTAAGAAAAAAATATCTGGGTATTAGAAATCAGAATATTGAGAAGAAACAGCAAGAAGAGACATGTGAGTAGGGCCCATTGGTTTTCTTCAACTTTGTTACAGGTTTGCTTCTTCACTTTCAGAGCCACTTGCCTTGTCTAAGAATGCTCATTATTCTAGTGATTGAATGAACATAGCATTCAATTGATGGCTACTAGAAGAGCTAAATAATGTTCCATGTAATATTTGTTACAAATATTGGAATTCTTCCAATGATTATTTGTGAATATATTGCTAATTATTGAACCAGCTATACCCACTAGTTTCAGATTAGCCCTAGTTCAAAGAGTTTTCCCCAGGCATCAGGTGAAGAGCAGAAATCAAATGAGGTTGTTCATCTTGCCACTAAATGTACCCACTATAGAAAGAGTTACCAGCTGCTTCCATTTGAAAAGAATAGTAGTAAACCTAGAAAGTTAGAAACTCCTAAGAAACAGGCAGGTTCCAGCTTCCTATGTACAAGGTAAAACTGTCAAGGAAATGAAAAATAAGTGGAAAGTACAATACTAGAAGACAGGTTTGTTTAAATTCATCCTGAGCACGAATGCCTAAAAAGCAAACTGACAGAGGGACCATGTAAAAGAAAATCTAACTATGCTCCCACCTGAGGGGGCAGTCAGTCAGCTGGGACTGGAGAAAGTTAAACATTTGTTGGGGGAACACTGAATGATGCCAAAGAGCAATACTACTTTCCGTGGAACTTAATTATCAGTCACTTAGAGTTTATTTCAATCAATAAATTTGCTGCTTGAGAAAATCTACAACAGTGATTCATTTCTGCAGTTTCAACTAAAATGTTGCAAACTCTCCCGATATTTGGTGTTCTTCTTAAAGACCCAGCTCCTGTAGGAAAGAGATCTTTAATGGGCATAGAAGCCAGCATTGCATACTGAGGGGCCTGGATTTGTCCAGCTGCAGCCTGACCACCAGTTTGTATTCCTGACAGTCATGTTTTACAACAAATTTCACACCTCCTGAAACCCGAACCTCTTTTTTTCCTGTTCCACACATCATACTACACTGAAGTTATATGAATATGGGAGAATCTCAACTTTCATTTTAAAAGAAAGTAAGTTTCCAGCCCTCATGGTTGTGGAGAAAAATAAGATGACCTGAGTGTAACCTAAAAGTTAAAAAACTGCAGGTTTATAAACAGAACCCAAATGGTATTTTTAATCATCAAATTAATCTCCTGATTTTTAGTAAATCTCATGATCGGGAGGCCCGATTTATGATTTTTGAATGCATAGGGTCAGCAAGTCTGCAACTAAAATGAGAAAAATGAAATAAAAAGAGAAACGGGGTGTGGGTGGCTTAAGACAAGTGATTTGATAATGGGCTTTTCCAACTTGACACCATAGGCCACATCTTCATAAGTGAAGGGCCAAAGTCTGCACATTTTTGTGATTGCAAATTCTGTTCACTGGGCAGGGAATATTCATTTCATTCACATCTTGAGATAGCAATCCCATAAAATGATTATTTATTCTTCTCACATACCAGAGGGAAGAAAATAGATTTGTTGTTCTGAAAGTTAGGTATATTGGACATGTATTTCATTTCCAGTACACTGCAACATCACAGGCTGCACTGATAGCAAAGCTGAACATCCTTAACAAAAAGGGAGTCTAAACAATAAAAAGAAGAAAAATAGATGTGTGGGTTGCAGTTTGAAAGTTATGGCTGCTTCTACGCTGCACATGGATTCTATTTCAAAACTTCTGTCACACGTTTCTCTGAAAGCAAAGTTCTATATCTCCCAAACACAAATTCAAAAATCCTAAACTATGTATTATATAGAGCTCAATCTTTATGTAAGCCTGAGCAGAACAGTGGGAAGGGAAAAGAGAAGCCATGTCACCTTTTTGTCCCCTGTAATCCTGGGGCCGACCAGAAACTGATGTGCCTCCTTGTGTATATCAGAACAGCCTTAGGGCTGCTCTAATTTATATCAGCAGCACTGTGCCCTCCAGCTTTGTCTTTTCCTTCCCTCTCCTTACATTGAGAGGAATAAATCAGCTTTATGTCACCCAAGGATTTTCTAATGCCAATGGAATCCCCAACTGCCCTTTTAGTGAAGTGTTAAGCACCCTTAGACTAGTGCAAAGTGACCTTATAGGGGGCCAAGAATTAGACTGACAATAACAGATGTTATTTTTGAAACATGCATTAGGTACATATTTCATTTCACTACTTCAAATTCTACCAGCTGCCTCAGCATATTCCAACAGAAGCTAAACGCACCACAGCCATCACAAACCATAGCTTATGTTCTTAAGCACAGGATCAAAAGGCATAACCTATCCTAATTTCCAATCACTGGACTCTGGCTGCAAAGGTGGACTGGCTCAGTCAGAGGTCAGATTACTACTCTGAAAGCACATGATATAGTAACACACAAGAGAATAATCTGAATAACATGATTTCAGGGATTGAAATCTTATGGAAAACCACAGACAGAAACCACTGCTTCACATATTTGGAAAGCTCAGAAACTAGCTTTCAACTGGTGTATAGCATTAGTTTTTATCCTGATGGTTTGTGAGATATCATAACTTGAAAGGAAAACTGGTCCTTAAGACTATGCAAAAATACAGGCCACTTACCATACAGAGGTCAGTACACACTTGAGGGCCAGATTTTTTTAAAGGTATATAGGGATCTAAAGATGAAGATAGATGTCTAGCTCTCATTGAAATCAATGAGAATTAGGCTGTTAAGTGCTTTGGAAATCCTGCTAAGAACCTATCTGAATATTTAGGAACCTAAATACCTTTAAAAAGCTGGTGCTTGGTATTCCAAATATTCTGGGCTATGCCACCCCTGTTATTATGGCCCATCAGAATCAGTCACACAGTAAATCAGCATTGATAACATGAAGAATGTTATATTGTCACTTTCCTGTATCTCTTCATAGAAAAAAAAGTAAAGTGTTTCTGAAACCAAAGAAAACCAGGCTCACCAGTGAAAAACTGGCTTCTAAAATCTTTTCCATTTCAGAATAATTGGAGTGCTCAACGAAAAAATTATGTGTTTGCAACACAGTTTGATCCATATCTGAAAGTAAGATTTGACAACATATTTACACCCTGTACAGACTGAGACTGCTGGATGGATGTTCTCAGAAACAAAGTGCTAGACACCATGTCCTTCTGAATGCAGGCTACTCATATCTGATGACACAGAATATCTTCTGGGAATAGTAGGGAGTAAATAAGTGACCAGTTTAATGGCAATTGCTGTATTAACACCTCCAGTTCAAGTACCACACGAGCAAGAGTAAGCAGCCTTAGCAAAAATCAGTATTTGGTACACTTCAGAAAGTTTGATGATAGGGGCCAGAGAAGCAACAAAGTTTTGAAGCTTATTTGAATGACAAGCACTTTCCAGAACTGGGTTGGAAATCTCAGAAGAATAATTGATCGCATCTGATTTCCACTACTTCCTACTTCTGAAAACGACAAACAGTCTCTCTCTTGCTATATCAGCACTTCTGAGTCTGGTACCAATCAGAACAGAGAAGTGAGAAGGTTCATGAAAATTAAAAAGACTGAGGTGAAAATAAAAAATTAAAAACAAAAATAAAAACCTAATGAATCTTTTCAAAACTCAAAAATGACTCGGTTGAACTTTGGGCAGAGTTTTTGGTTGGTTCTCATTTTATCTAAATAAGTTTGTCCTTCCCTCATACAATCTATAAGTTTTGTACAACACAACTATAACAATGCACCCCATATTTACAGTTGTAACTATGCCTTTGGTGATCCAGTCACAGAGCACTCCTCATGCCAGTTGTTTAAACTGGGAGGGATAGCATTTGCATGGACTCTACTGGCTAGTTTAGAATGTTTTTGTTTCTGTTTTGTGCCTCTCTGTTCTATCGAACCCTGTTATGGTTGTGAACAATCAATGAGATAATACTTAAAGTTCATTACAGGCAGCCATTTTTCAAGCAATGTCGTCAGGTACCACCATCTACCCTTTGCAAACAAAGTTACTTAACTTATGTCCCCTGAAGTAGTCTGATGGACCCTCAGGATTTCAATCCTAGTCTGTCTAATTATTAGTGTGTTTAAATATTCCAATGTGCAGCTGCTATCCTTATCAGGGCTGCGATTTCAAGTACTAAGTATTGCAAACCTCTGCTGAAAAGCACTGATGTTTCTGAAGCGCTTCATTATAGTTGTAATGCAATAAAATCATACTTCCTTGTTTCTTTTCAACTATATCTATCTAAGTAATACCCCCAAACACCACTGCTTACACTAGCATTATTGCACTGTTTTGTGCTATTAATGTAGAATACTGCAGCAGCATTTTTCAAGACTTGTAAGGTTTTTTTTTGGTAAATGTACCAAATTGTTAAACCTCGCTGTTACATGTTTATCTGCAGACAAACAACAGAGAGCTTGAGAGTTTTGAAAAGTGACTTTTGCCATTACAGGACTATTCAGGTTGATGTTTAACAATGTTATTGTTATAATCCTTCTTGTGTCAAACTTATAGCTAATATTAAATTGGAAGGCATATAGTTTTACAAGGTCCCAAGTACCCTAGCTTTAAAAGTCCCATATGGCTCAGGAAGATGAATAATTGTCCATCAGCCTATGGTTCATTAGGGACCAAAAATCAATTGAGTGGGAGGGTTCCTCATAGGAGGTTAGACAAACCTTGGTTTTGCTGGATTCCTGATGAATAGAATAGCTTGGGAAGGGAAGCTTTTATCTGATGGCTCCAAGGTAGTTAGCCTGGTGACAACTATGTAGCATAAAGCTAATTGGGCCAGTAAGGAAGAGAGGTAGAGTACAGGGTCCAAGCACACAATGAAATATTCCTTCAGGGTGCAAGGGGCCAGTAGAAAGCTTGGCTGGGAGGATGACCTACTGCATAAATGAAAGGCTCACAAAAGTTAGCCAAGTAGACATGTGCTCCTTACAAGAAAAATGTATTTATAGCTTCAGTTAAAAGCAACCTACTGTAAATAGCTGCTCTGTATGGTATGTACTATCTTTAGTCTGGATTTTATGGCCATCAGCTGAAATTCAGAAGGGTGACCTAGTAAAATTAAAATTATTTTGACTGACTTCCTCTTTGTAAATTACTACTCTTTTTTTCCCCAATAGCTCTACCATTTTGGAAACAAAATTTTGTAATGGATTCTAAAACTAATGACATTTCCTTTTCCTACCAAGAATTATGTAAACACCCAGCCCATCTCTACCCCGCTGCTTTAGCATCTCATAGGCATGCTTTCACTGAAATCACAAAAAGGGAAATATATGAAAAAAACCTAAGCATCCATTTTAATGCTACGTGACACACAGAGAAAAAGCCATGAAACAAGTCAGTATTATACAAAGCCAATAATTTTGAAGAGCATTTTGGAGCAAGCAATGATTGGCTGGAACAGAGAATCTCTCTTCTAGGTGCCTAAAATATACGATTTGCACTCTCTTGAAAAATGAATAGTGTGGACCAAAGTGTTCACATCTGCTAAGGACTGCTCAGATTTGATTGTTCTGAGTCTTAGTGGTCTGCATATGGTTGCAAAATTTCTCAAAATGAGATGAATAAATACATGAAAGCATTTAACTGCTTCATGGAACAAAGCAAAAAGTTCTAAAGTAATGATTTATGGACCTAAAAAAAGTTCATAGGTTCCATTTAACTGAGCACCCAAAAGTTAGAATGAGTCCTAACTACATGAACCTCTTAACCATGTAAAAGTAGCCTGGAGATCGGAAGAGAAGCAATATCTCTGGTGCTTCTTGCTTAGTTAGGACTGGAATAACGTGAAAGCAACTTTTCTCTTGGTACTTCATCAAAATCAGCCAGAGATAGGATGTGAAGAGTTATAAAAGTAAAGACAAAAAATCAGTTTGGGTGGAAGCTTAGGTCCATTATTATTTTACCTTACCTGATTTGCCTAACTCTAAAAACCACAGATGAACAGGATGATTAGGCACACAGATGTTCTAAATTATACTGTTCTGTACAAAGTAGACCTATTTTTGAAGGACCTGTTTATCTTTCTATCTAGATTTTTATCTCTCCCAATACTGTCACCTGAACTACCATTCATTCTTCTTTCTTAGTATTACCATATACAATTGAGTGCCAACCTTTTTACTGTTTACAGTGCTGAGCGAGGGTGTGCAGTGTAGTAGTTGCAAAATTACATATAATATAGAACATAGATATTCTTCAGGATGTCTCTCCACAAGTATAGCATTTCCTAGGGCTGCAACTACAAATGTGTTTTAGTTTGCTTCTTCTTTTCATAACTGCACAGAGATTTTGATGACATTTCTGTTAGACTTCCAGATTTGATCAAAGCCAACATTTTGCCATTTCTGTCACAGAATTTTCATAGCAGAAAAATCTGAGGGAAATCTGGAGAATATTTCTTCTAGGCTTTTGTTGGAGTTACACACATTCTGCCTCACAGAGCCTGAACATAGTTTAGGAGCCACACTTTTACCTTTACTATGGCCCCAATCCTGCATGTTACATACTTAACTTTACTCATGTGAATAAGGTTAAGTACATACATAAGTGTTTATAGAATTAGTGCCTATAAATCTGATCTAAGCGCATTGAAATAGTTTGAAAGAAACCTATTAGTTTCAATGGGCTTTGGATCAGGCCTTATATGAACTGTAACTTCAAGCATTATTACTCAGTCATATCAGAGACTACTCTGCCTAACTTCAATATTTGGCAAGATACTGGAACTAATTAGTTAACAATCAATTTGTAAGTACCTGGATAATAATAGGGCTATAAGGAATAGCCAGTATGGATTTCTCAAGAACAAATCATGCCAAAACAAACTAATTTCCTTCTTTGACAGGGTTACTGGCCTAGAGGATAAGGGGGAAGTAGTGGATGTGATATACCTGGATTTTAGTAAGTCTTTTGACACAGTCCCACATCACATTCTCATAAGCAAAGAAGGGAAATGTGTTCTAGATTAAATTACTATGAGGTGGGTGCACAACTGGTTGAAAGACCATACTCAAAGAGTAGTTATCAATGGGTCACTGTCAAACTGGGAGGGAGTATCTAGTGGGTTCCTGCAGGCATCAGTACTAGGTCCAATATTATTCAATATTGTCTTTAATGACTTGGATAATAGAGTGGAAAGTTTGCTCATAAAATTTGCAGATTACACCAAAGTGGGAGGCGTTTGCAGGACATGATTAGAATTTAAAATGATCTTGACAAATTGGATAACTGGTCTGAATTCAACAAGGTGAAATTAAATCAAGATAACTGCAAAGTACTTCACTTAGGAAAGAAATATCAAACGCACAGCTACAAAATGGGGAATAACTGGCTAGGCCGTTCTGCTTCTGAAAAGGATCTGGGTGTTACAGAGGATCACAAATTGAATAAATTAACAGTGTAATGCAGATGCAAAAAAAAAAAAAGACATAGCATTCTGAGGTGTATTCACAGGAGTGTTGTGTGTGAGTGGATAATTGTTCTGCTCTACTCACCTGGAGGCATCACGTGGAGTACTGTTTCCAGTTCTGAGTCCCACCCTTCAGCAAACTTGTGGACAAATTGGAGAAAGTCCAGAAGAGAGCAACAAAAATGATAAATGGTTTAGAAAAGCTGACTTATGAGGAAAGGTTAAAAAAACTGGGCATGTTTAGCTTTGAGAAGATTGGGGTGGGGGGAGGGAAATCCAGTAACAGTCTTCTTAGAAAGGACAGTGATTAATTGTTCTGAAGGTAGGACAAGAAGTAATTAGCTGACTCTGCATCAAGGGAGATTTAGGTAAGATATTAGGAAACACTTTCTAAGTATAATGGCAATTAAACTCTGGAATAGGCTTCCTAGGGAATCCCCATCATGGGAGGTTTTTAAAAACACAGATTGGGCAAATACCTGTCAGGGATGGCCCAGGTTTACTTGGTTCTGACACAGGTCAATTGGACTTGATGACCTCTTGAGGTCCCTTCCAGCCCTACAATTCTATAATATCTGTGATTGAGTATGTTTCCAAGATATAATCTGAATAGATGTGATGATAGAGAATGATTCAAGTGAACTCTACCTTAAATAACCACTTGACAAAATTTCCCCTTCTCATTATTTACTGAAAAAAAACAAAAATCCCAATCATTCCAGGACTGCCATCCTTAAAAACATTTTTCCTTGCTGATGGAGAAATACTGTTTTGTGTATGTCCTCTTTGAAGTACCTCCCTGAATATATATTAATAGTCAAGGTCCTGATTGTCCATTTCAGCACAGCCAAATCTATAGCTAGACAAAGAAATTCCTGGCATTTGAGACTAACTTTTTTTTAAAATTTGCTGTTTTGGGTCTTCAAGTTTTATTTTTGACTTCATGACATTCTGAGTCACAGCAATAAACGCAACACATTTCCTGGGTCATAACACTCCCATCACCTTCAAGAAATTCATGCCAAATAGCCCTATCTCTATTCACTCAAAAATAATACTCCCTTTAAAAATGCATGACACCTTATATGATTTACATCATGTTATGTTGTGGATTAGGTTAATGACTTCTTGGGTTTCTGTGAACCATTAAAACCACCATGGCCCAGAATGTATTTTATATAAAATATAAATAGGGTATACTGGAGCAGTGGCAGTTATTTAATACATGCATTTCCACTAACAAGGTAATGGTCTAGAATGTGTGGTGGAGCCTATGTGCAGCAAACCAATTCTTCATGAGAGGAAACAAATGTATTATACTACCACCCAGCATTAACTGGTCTATTTATAGAAGCGTGTTAAACTAGTGCTCTGAATTCTTTTCTCACTTTTCTCTCTAGTAAAATACTTATTTTAAACATTTTGCTCCACAGAAACTGACATGAGATTGTACAACTATGAGAAAGAGTTGATAGAATCATTTAGATCTTGTGCAGCCATCCCCTATCGATGGAATCCTGCTTAGTAATAATATTGTGTTAACTAAAAGAATATGAAACAAACATACTTTTGATCAAAGTACAATGTCAAATTCCTCCCTAATAAATAATTCCATTATGTTCATGGGACTCATCTGGCATATGTCAGCTATGTAACTAATTATTTCATTTCCTGTGTATAGCAATTTTAAATGTTTAAGAAGTCTGTCTGTCTGTCTGCTGGTCAACAGCCGTTTGGTGAGATGTTCACCAGGTTGATACAGCATGTCAAGGCTGGATCCCCACTTTGTCACTCCAAGTGCAGAAGGTGGGGGCCCGCAAGGATTCTAAAAATTAATACTTGCTACTCCAGGCTTGTATTAAACTCCCAAGGTTACAGCATTTCTCTGCCCTTGGCTTGGTAAATGCTGCTACCACCCAAATGCAAAAAAAAAAAAACCAAAACAACCCTTGGACTCAGGAATGAGCACTAGGGAATTCCTCCCTGTGGGGTATCCTCAAGCCCTTTCACCCACCGCTCCGGGGAAGAGCTGAGAGAGAAAACAAAGGAAATTAGCTGTTCCCACCAGCTACCCAAAAGCATATGCACAAACCTGTTAGGACACCAAAAATCCAATCCTGTTTTTAAAAAAGGTAGAGTTTATTAAAAACAAAAAGAAAGAAAATACATCTGGAATTTAGGCTTTTGCTAGATTTTAAAAGAGCAATTCCAAAAATCAAGCACCCAAAATAGCTTTCTTGGGGTTCATCTTAAAGGTTACAAGCAAATAAAAACATCTGGGGTTAGCACAGAGGAGTCCTCAAGCCAATAAGAAATAAAAGAAATAACCCTAATTTTACTAACATATCTGAGGCTCCAGATAAGTAGGTTTGAGGTATGAATTAATAATCTATAATCATACCTGGCTTAAAGCTGGTTACAGCATTACTGCTCCGTGTCCCTGCAGCCCAGAGAACAACAGACAAAGGGAAAGTTTCTTTCCCAATTTTAAAAAGTTCTTGCCTCCCCATTGGCTCTTTCAGGTGCCCACTACTTTTCTTTTACCTGTGGGCTTGTTAACTCTTTACAGATAAAGCAAGCAGAGAACAGACCAAGAAGGATTTTACAGCTAACTGGCTGGCTGGGTGTCGATCAAAGGGAGCTACTCTTTCCCGCACCCCCCACCCCATGTGTCACACAGCATGTGACAGAAAAGACAAACACTGTGCTCTCTGATGTATGTATCACTTTAATTCAAGCTTCATGTTTTCCTGAATTTGCCTTATGTAAAGAATGAAATGATAGGGATAACTGAGAAATTCAAACCCGATCCCAGATTGAAAGTATCAGTTGACATTATATAGATGTCATTCATCCCTAGACACGCTTTTGGAAGAGTACTATATTGTAATGGACCTTGAAAAGGCCACTACTGTCTCTCCAAAGGAGGGCTGAGCTGCCACCAATTTGGAAAGTAACAGAGACTGATGTTTTAATGTACAGCTAAGTCCTTTCCGCTCAGCCAAGGGTGATTAACCATTGGCAGAAATTACCAAGGGAAGTGGTAGATTCTCCATCTTTTGATTTGTTCAGATCAACACTGGATGCCATTCTCGAAGATATACTTTAGCCAAACACAAGTTATTAGGTTCAATGCAGGAGACACTGGGTGAAATGTAATTGCCTATGATATTCAGGAGGTCAAACTAAACAATCTAATGCTCCCTTCTGGCCTTAAACTCTCTGAATCTATGAATAACATGAAGTGGAACTGGTAATGGGTGCCATATTAGGGGAAACTGAACAGTGAAGCAATATACATAGTGCTGACAAGAGCCAGGAAAACTCCAGAATCTGGCTTGAGTAAAGGAAGGCCCGATTAAGTATCCTTTCCATATCAGAAACAGAGACAGACCTATAGAACTGAAGGGAGAGATAGAGGCTCTAGGGATCCAGTCTGGGCAAAGTGATTCCTGAATTAGGCCCATATTAACAGAAAGGAAGAAAGGATCCAGGAAAAGTAAGGTGCCCATGTCTAATATTCTCTCTGCAAGACTGGGAGTAAAATTCCATGTTTTGTGACCTCTGTGCAGAAAGACTTGAATGCCCTCACAAAATGTTAGATGCCCGAGTGGCTCTACTAACTGGAACACCTACAGAACTTGCCTCCAGGCTTTTTGGTGTGGTAATCACAGCTATCAGCTGTAACCATTTTCTGTATACTACTGTGTACAAGCTCAAACTTTCGGTTACAGCATTCTTTCATCGGTTGTCTCAGATTTTCAGACAATGTACATGAATATAATTTGGGTCTGTAATGTTTCTTGTTGAAAATGATATTCTATCATTCAAAAAATTAAACAACGTGGATGCTTTCCAGTTATGCAAGAGAGGGTGGGGCCCATAATAATAATTGTTTGACAGACGGTACCTTTTCTTTCTAAAAGAACAAGTAATTGAATATAATTGAGGGAGGCTATGGTGAAGCGATGGTGGATCACCAAATTTCAAAACAGGCTTTTAATTCAGGAAAGCTTAAACTGAAAACAGTTCTCTTCATTGGCTCCCTTATAGTTAGTTGTCCTTTTCAGAGGTACTCCGCAAAATCCACTTCCCAATACAACTGCCAAAACACTGCATACAAAAAGAACACTGGTAGGTTGTAATTGAGGGAAAATAATAGTGTGTGGCTTTCATGAGGAAAAATGGAAGCAACTTCTGATTGCTGAAAGTAAAGGTTTTGAGAATGTTGATGTACTTCATTGATCTCCATTTTAAAGTTTTATTCCTTAGGACCGTACGGTACTGACTTTCATGTGCATATAGTCCTCTCTAAAGCTCCTGATATGCTAAGTCTGTTGTTTACAAGGTACTGACAATTAGAACTGATTTTCATTTAATGTCTATTTGAATACCAAAATGAATATCAATCTGGCCATGTTTGCAACCCTCTTGTATGAAACTTACCCCTTTGTTGAAGGCCAGTTTTAGTCCTTGTCAAGGGTGAATATCATCCATTAAGAAAAATATGCCATAAAATCATTATTTTTAATAGTAAAGACATTAGAACTCTCATGATTTTCTGACATGCATTTCATGAACAGAAAAAAGAAACATGAGAATGAAAACATTATTAATTATAAATTATTTGTTCAGCTCTACTGATCGTCTACTGATCAACTGGCAGACACTAGGCCAAATAAGGATAGGCATAGTTGTGTTTAGACCACTTTTTAAACTTGTGGGGTGGCACTTACAGGCTGCTGGGTCATGCTGCTAATTCTCACTGTCTGTTTGCTAACTAAAAAATAAATAAATAAAACAGTTTTAAAAAATGGAAGCACACTTTTGTGGGTGAGGGCTTTACATCTCTTTTCAGTTCTAACACTTATTCAGATTAAAATATGGCATGTGGAGACATTTTCCTTTTACTGTATATACTATTAACAGCATGAGCGTGTATATATAGTTAAACAGCATAATCCACAGTATGCAAAGCAAAGCATTCCTTATGCCACAGTTGAAAATACAGAGATCGGGTTTTTGGGGAGGAGAGGGATGGGTTTTTTTGCACAATAGCTGCTGAACTATTTGGTTTATAAAAGATTTACTCCAACAAGGCTATGAATTTAACACCAATTGATGATAGCTTATAATATAGGAAATTGTTCAGCTAATTCCTGAAATGTTACAGTATGACTGAATATAAGTGTATTAATTTATCTATGGATATAAGAGCATTATAATATTCCTTTTTCCACTATCCCACTCATATCAGCCATTGATGTTCAAACACTTGGACACAATATAAAAACCAGACAGATTCTCAGTCCACTGCCGGGTGATGACAAGCATTACTCTTACTGTTATAATACGTGGCCTTTCCAGAACCTCCCCATACTTACTAAATGCAAGTTGATGCTGGCATGATACTATAAAGGAAGCATTTTCCTTAATTGACCCAACCCTTTTGATGTAAGCTTTTGAAAGCTATTATTTAGATTTTCTTTGTCAAACTTTTAGCTATTTCAACTAATTTGCCACCTAGCAGGGAAAAAAATATCTGATTTTGTACCTTATCTTTGGAACTCAAGTTAGTTTCAAGAATTGATGTGGAGTAAGTGCGCAGCATAATCTATAGCGGGGTGGGCAAACTTTTTGGTCCGAGGGCCACCTCTGGGTATGGAAATTGTATGGTGAGCCATGAATGCTCATGAAATTGGGGGTTGGGGTGCAGGAGGAGGTGAGGGCTCTGGCTGGGGGTACAGGCTCTGGGGTGGGGCTGTGGATGAGGGGTTGAGGGTTCAGTTATGCTCTGGGCTGGGCCGGAGGGGTTTGGAGGACGGGAGGGGGATCAGGGCTGGGAAGGGGGTTGGAGTACAGGAGGGGGTCGGAGTGCAGGCTCCGGGTGGTGCTTACCTCAAGCTGCTCCCATAAGCAGCAGCATGTCCCTGCTGTGGCTCCTACATGGAGGTGCAGCCAGGCAGCTCTGTGCACTGCCCTGTCAGCAGGCGCTGCCCCTGCAGCTTCCATTGGCCACGGTTCTCGGCCAATGGGAGCTGCAGGAGCAGTGCTCGGGGCAGGGGCAGCATGAAGAGCCCCTTGGCTGCCTCTACTCTTAGGAGCTGGAGGGGGGACATGCCACTGCTTCTGGGAGCCGTATGGAGCAGGGCAAGCCCTGGACCCCACTCCCTGGTGGGAGCTTGAGGGCAAATTAAAACATCTGGGGGGCCGGATGCAGCCCCCCAGGCCGTAGTTTTCCCATCCCTGATCTATAGCCCCATCTTTTACTTGCAAAATATTTTGGGGGGAGGAGTAAATGTTGAGACCATTTATTCATTTTCAGATTAATATTTGTTTCTATAGTTTAGGCTAAAACTGCAGTTTTTAAAAAAACAGTTTCCAACAATCTCATATGCAATGCTGACAGAGAGTAAACTAGGTGTGACACCACAAGAAATGACACATCAGAGCAATGATGAATATTATAATCTATAAAGTATCACATTTTGTTTGTAGCTTTTGTTGTTGTTACAAAGCAAAACTTGCCGAAGATGGTAAATTTTCGCTCGAATGGGAAAAACTGCTAATTATTGCTTTGCTAAGATCTACCTGTAAAGATAGATATTTTGGGGAATATTTGTGAGAATTTGCTAATCTAAACCAGGGTAAAACTTTGAACCCACTTTTTCATTTCATTAAAACTGTGATGAAATCCTTCCCCCAAGCAAAATCAGAGATATACCAAGTCCTGAAAAATTCATTTTCCCCTCCACCTATAAAAGTCACTGTTTTCACAGTGAAAATATCATTCACAGCTAAATTGAAGGTTTTTTTCCTCTGGAAAAAATGCTTCCTGTTGTCATTTGAAACAGAAAAAAAATGAAACAATTGGAAAAGATAACTTTATAAATCTTTCACTTTTCATGAAACAGGTGAAAAGTGATTATTTGGTTGTGAGAATTTTTTAATAGGATCTTTATTCTCAAGCTTCCGTGGGGAGGGGGAGGGAGAGAGAGAGAGAGATGGATGGCAATGAAATCTGAGAATATATGACCTCTTTATATTAAGAGAGTTGGTCATATAAACCTTCTGTCTTGTTGTTCTGAGACCCTTTAATAATGTTTGATACCAGTAAAATTTATTGTTTTTATTCATGAAAGTAAAACAAAGGAAAAATGGGAATTTTAAATACTAGGTCGATCATAAGCCTAAATTCAGTGAGTGTTGAAGGAGTAATTCCTCTGGGGAATTACAGTATTTGGAAGGGGCTGTTGGAATGTAAACTCCATGGTAAAAAATAGATTAGTGTTTTAGCAGATGGGTGGGAGGGGAATTACATTCCACACTATTGTTGTTATGAGACATCCTTTGTATACGTTTCTGCAGTATTCTGCTATAATGGTCCAAAATACTACAACTTGCAGTAATGTTCCTCCAGAGCTTTGGACCACCACTGAAACTACTACAGTATTTTTTAATCAAAGATGTAAAGGAAAAGACAAAGATTATGATTCTAGAGTTGAGGATTGATTTATACTTTGCATCTATGGTAAAGGTTTCTGGGAATTAAAAAAAAAATCCCAGTTGAATAAATGAATTAATTTCTTAAGTAGTGTAGAGAAGGGAAACCAAATACATTATATTTGTAATAGAAGAATGAACTATTTTATCTATTTTTTTCACATATAACTTTCAAAAGGCCTCTAAATTAGGATACTGCATCATTAAGCATTTGACATTTGTCCAGTTAAAACTATTGACTCATGCTTTCATTTCTTCCCCCTCAAATTACTACAGTGCCACAGCTGATCTAACTATATTTTCCATTTCTTATAAATAGCCACAAGAAAAGTATTAATTATCCTTGTACGATTTAATGCACCAACTGCCTTAACCTTTCAGGTTTTCTTAAACGCCAGCATAACAAGGCATATCCATGGCAGCAAATGTGATTTATGACAGGAATCTTTAATTTCTGTTTTTAAATATGTTACCCACCGATCTGCATACATTTAAATTTGCCTGCAACACTTTTCTCTGTCTTGAGGCTGTTGTTTAATATTCAAGGATGATTTTTGTCCACATACATTTTGGTCTATGTCACCTCAGATTAAATTATTGCTGTTTGCAGCCTTTTCGGAGCAGGCCTCAGGCCCTTATTTACAAGAATCAATGAAACAGTAATGAAAATCCATTTTTCATACTATCAGCTCTGGCCTGCTTTTATTTAGTTAGCTGTGTCTAAGCAAGCAATTCATTTTGTGCAAATGTCAAGTTGATAAAAAAGGACGAGCTGTGAAAGGGTTAATCATGAAATAAGACCTCCACTTTCCCCACCCCCCATAGTAAAGCACATCTGTAATGGTAAAATTAAAAAAATATTTTCTTAATGTATGCAAAGTAATGTATATTGACACATAAGCAAGCCTTTTCATGATGAATATTGAAATATATATGCAAAGCACAGGAAATGTGTAACATGTTATAGATCTTTCAGTGTACATTTAGAGGAAATGAGCCATTTATATTCCACAATTTAGTGAATACCTACTGTTTATTGGTACAGAGCACATAGGAGTATATTTGTCTTAGTAATTTATTTAGGTAAATATATTTATTCTTCTAGGGGTTCTTGTGCCTTTTCTGGTTCTATACTACTAGACATAAATATTTAACAATGCATTGTCTCAAATGTTATTCATGCAATTTATCAGGGAAAACAGTGGAGCTGTAATAACTTTTAAGCCTGCACCTTCACTTAAACCTGAGATTGATTTAAAATGTGAGAAACTGAGAATGCTTCTCCATATACAATAAGAACAGGGAATATTTCCCAGGATCACTGGGAAATGAGTCAAACCCATTCCAATACCAACTCCAAAAGAAGGTAACTACAGGTAGTTTACTATTCTTTTACTGGGTAGCTTTCTAAATCTGAGAACAATTACAATACATAGGAGTGAAAGAGTGTGCCCAAACAATTACCCTTGCCCTACAACACCTCATACCTCCACAGATACTAACTCGCTTTCATATTTCCAAGGCTCCATCTGTGCTACAAGTTTCCCTGAATTTTGGATCAGTTTTCAAGATGAGTTTCTGAAAACTGTTTCAGGCAATGTGGTGTTCTGGCAGGTGCTGCCCCTGCTCTCTGAAGCAACCACTAAAGCATTGGCCTATACCTCGGTCACATAGAAGCTGCTGAAAGGATTCACAACTACTCTATGGCCGGGGAGGGTGGGAGGATTTCTTCTCTCTCTCATCCCTGCACATTAGTACACAGTCAAGTGCTCCCCACAGGATTTGGCCCTTAATGGCTGAGCAGAACAAGGGAGATATCTGTATCATTTAGTACATTATAGGTGACTCGGTTTACCTGCTTGGTATTATTCTAGATGACTTCATGGAGTTAAATCAAAGGAAGCAGTTAGGGTGAGCAAGAGGGAGACAAAATAATGCCGGCGAGAAGGTATCTCCAGGGAGAATACCCAGGGTCTTTAAGAGAAACAATGGATGAGGTAGTCATTGAAAAATGCCTACCTACCTCTCACCAGAAGGGTGACTGGCCTATGTTATCAAGACCACGGACGAAGATCCAAAGAACGCCAAGTGGTTAAACCCCTGGCCTAGTGAAAAAGGATGGGGATAAGCAGCAGCGGCTTCTTGGGAGAGATACGGATTTGGGCAGTGCATGCAGCAGGTCTGGGGAACTAAGGCAGGGGCTCGGCATGATGTGCCTGAGACAACTGGGCTCTCCTAAGCTGCAAGAGAGGTGATGATCTGCATGCAAGCCCCAGGTGTCTGGGCCTGCTGTGGGTTTAATCCAGTTCCTTGGCTTTCTGTGTACCTTTTGGTGAATGACAATACATCTGTTTGGGAGGAGGTGTTTTAAGTCTCTTTTATCAGCTACTAGTCCGGCACTTAAAGAGAAGTGTCTTCCAGGTACCAATAGCAGGTGGGCCGGTCACGTTAACATGATTGGAAACAGATGGGCTGGCACCCCGGGTTCTAGTCTAAGAGTGTTAGAACCCTATGGCTCCACCCCAGCAGAGGTGAAGATATTGAAACTTGTCACCTGAACAAGTGACCTGAACAGTCCACCCCTGAAGGACCACAAGGGGGTATAAAGGTACCACTTGCCCTGTAACCATGGAAAGATGGTGGGAGTAGGGAGTGTTGTAAACTGGGAAGAATACAGGTCACGGCCTGGCACTTGGAAGGAATGCCCGTAGGAGAGATCAGAAGTACAGTTTTCCCCTGAGCTGCCACAACTTACAACACAACATGTACATCTTTTTAACCCCAATTTCTATAACTCTTCGTGGATAAACTTCAGAGACAAAGTTTTGTGAGTGCAAATAGAAATGCAATGTAGAACAGATGCAGTCCAGTGAGAGGATTTTCACATGAAAAATGCAGTCAAAAGTTCATTGAAAATGCTTAGCTAAGGACCAGGTTTTAACAATTCTCAGGAACAATGGAAGCAATTGGACAGACATAGCTTAAAACTGCATCTGGGCCTAGGAAAATTGGCTTTGCACTGCTGCTCAGTGATACAAAAGCAAAAATTTAGGTAATTTTCATCAGCAATTTTTTGTAGGTGCATGCATATCAGATTAATATGTAATTTCCTTATTATAATAATTAGTCACTCCTACTGTCTGTACTGCTAAAATTGCACTCAGCAGCTATTTGCATCATGTCTCCAGGAATATGAAGAGATTTGAAGAGCCAGAGAAAGGACACTTTTTCTAAAGAGAAGATAGATATTCAGGTGGTTTTGGTGGGCAGCTTCATAATTTCTCTCTAAGGGTGGGTGGGAATTTGGAGCAGGAGTCCTTAACTGCATTTTAAGTGGTTAGAGCTGTCTTTTATTCAGGAAAACTGTCCTTGCAAGTATCCTAACTACGATATATCCACCATGCAACTCCTCTGAACACTCGACTCAGAATATGCTTCTGGGTACCATGGCTGTAATGATTTTTTTGTTTTGTTTTTTAAGGTGACAGGCAGGTGATCTTTACATCCATAGACTGAATTCCTTCCTGGGTTCCCTCGCCACCTAATTTCTTGAGATAGGGGAGCCATAAGAGGAACATGGCAGACTTCTATAAAAACCAAAATATATGGAAACTGGGATAATGTCATGACATTCATCTCATAGCATAAGACTACAGACTTGATTTTCATGAAGTAAAAAGGTTTGGCAGTGACATCAAAAGGAGCTATAGTGCATAAAAAGAATGCTTTTACATAACTTTTTTTTTCATTTTTGTTATTCTAACAGTATTTCAGGGGGATCATGTTGTGTTGCATATATTTAATACCAGAATCAAGACCTATATTTATATACATATACACCCATACAAAAATCTAAACTTAGTCTTTTCTAGTCTTGTTTTTTCTGCTTAAATATATATTTGTTGTTGTTGTGAAATGCAACTGAATTAGCGCTGCTAAGATCATTTTAACTTTTCCATTTTCCGACATTTTTATTTCAGCTGTACAAACTTAACATTGCAGTAATGTTAAATGCATTTAGCTTTTATTTTTTCCTTATATAGGCAAATTGCACTAATGCAATACCATAAGCAATTTGCAGGTCAATAATGATCATCAATATAAAAGGTTATATTTATAGTAAATAAGTGATAGAAATATAATATTCCAACAATTATGCATGTTAACAATGCATCATGCTACACAACAAAACACTTTCCTGGGAACACAAGAATGCATTTTCAGTCCCATCTATGTGAGCTGTTATTTCCTGAGAAAGTGTCTTTTTGGCTCCACTGGAGCATGTAAGGGGTCTATCTGGCCAAAATTATCCATTGCCTGGTGGGTCGCGCAAGTCCTGGAAGGCCACGGATGCTGTCTGCATAGCAGGCTGACCTATTTGGTCTGACTCAACTGAGTGTATCTTCAAAAGGGCCCTTAGGGTTTACAGTGTCAACACTCATATTTTGTCTGTTTTTTGCAACAACCGCTAAATAAACAAGGAAAATTGGAGCCCAAAAGGGCTACATAGTTAATTCACATTAATATGTCATGTTACATGATAAAAGGAGATCTCGGGAAATATTTTCTGAAGGGCATCTTCCCTTCTGCAGGTGCAATTTATACCCACAAAATTTGTGCCACAATTCAATTGCAAGTGCAAAGCTGATAAGCTGCAGCGCCGAATTAGCTGACCGTAGACCCAAATCATGTAGTTAGAGTTGCAACTGCCTTCTGATTTGTACTCAGAATTCATTATGCAGGTGAAGACAACTGGGTGTAAATGGCACCTTTGAATAGGGTGAGAGCAAAGCTGAAAATTAACCTATACCTGTTGTTGTATAAACCCCCATCTGTTGCTTATTCTGTTATCTTTAGGTATTTCCACTGATGTGAGACTAACAATCACATGACAGTTTTAGTTTTTGGCAACAGCAAGAGGACAAAGGTGTAAGCCAAGGATGGAAATTATATATTTTTAAAAATTATTTTATAGGTGTATGTCAGAACTAGAAGTAGGTAAATTTCTCTTTTTTTATTAACAGAGCATGCATTTCAAATTAGAAATTAATTCACTTCAGCCATGCAAACTCCTTTTCTTGTGTTCACCGTTGCAAACACTCGACTAAGTGAGCTTCACTCACACAGACTCTTGCATTTGCACTGGAACAAGACACTACGGTAGGTGAATGAAACTGCTCACGAGAGCACAGGCGGAGACACAAATTGAACAAACCACATGGGGAAACCACATCGTCCATAACTAAAACTACACACAAATGAGCAATTACTTTGGATTAATGTGATGAGAAAATTAAATGTAAACTCTGCATACAGCCAATAGAAGGGAAGAAGGATTCCTTGAGTGGGCCAAAAAGGAAATGGTTTAGGGTGAGATTTTCAAAACAGCATAAAGGATTTGGATTTATACAATTCCCATTAAAAATCTTGGAAATTGGATGTCCAAATCTCCTAGGCTGTTTCACAATATCAGCCTTAACGTTTTCTAGAATCCCCTTATACTTTTCATCTGGTATCTCTTTAAACTCCCTCAGAAATTCAAAGCACCAGTGGCTTCTTCACATCCTCCTGAGTAGACAACTTACGTTCATTCAATCAAGGAAAAGAAACAATACCATGTGACTTATGTGATCAATCACAACTAAAGTACACAGTTAAAAATGTGATAACCAAGTATTTAACATCCACAGAAAAACTGTTCATGATTAATAAATGGAGCAGAAAAATAAAAAGAAACCACATGCAAATTTAAATAACTAATACATTCTAGGAAACTGTCATTTGCAAACAGGAAAAAGAGGATAATTCATTCAGTAAATCAGCTTCTGGATTTTTCACTCAGCTCTAGTAAAAAATATTAGCAGTCTTTAAATGTAGAGGAAGAGTCTTTGGTTTGTGCCATTCTTTGGCTTTATTATAACAACACTATTTACCTTGCTAAGCTGTCAGAACACAGCACAGAACAAGCATATCAGTTTGTTTCTGTATAAATTACTCAATTGAAATGTGTATTTCTGTAACAAACAAGTTAGCTTTCCAATTCCCATGTAAGTATATTGGCATAGATTCTCCCCTGCATTTGGCCCTTTTGCTAGGATGACCAGATAGCAAGTGTGAACAATCGGGAAGGGGGTGGGGGTAATAGACACCTATATAAGACAAAGCCCCAAATATTGGGACTACCCCTATAAAATTGGGACATCTGGTCACCCTACCTTTTGCCCTTCTCTGCCAGCCATCAGCAGTCAAAGTCCCTCACTATTCAGGGAACCTCTGATGAGAGTGAGTTTGAGAGGGGAGTGTCTGTGCCCCAGTTATCTTTGGCTTCCAGAATTAGTTTCTTATTTGAATTTACAGAGTTGTAAGATTTGTTTTGTTTTCCCCTCAAGGGATTATCAGGAACAATTTGTGCTAAATGTTAAATACTTTGGGTGAAATCTTGTCTCCACTGAATTCAATGGGAATTTTGTTATTGGCTTCAATGGAGTCAGGATTTCACTTTTCTTAATCAAATTTTGAGCTCAATTAGTTGTGATTTGGTTTTGTTTATTTTTAAATCACATGGTTTTGTTTCTGTTCTGTGATTGGATGAGATTACATTAACATACTTCTGAAACCAACCCAGCCCAGGATTAAACCCATTTTTGCACCCCCTCCTGCTGAAATTGTGCTGTGTGTGTTGTTTAGCTGTGGCTGAAGAGCTATTTTCTCCTCACACATTTCCACACTGACTTTTGACGGAAAGCTGGACGCCAACTAGTTCACCTCATTTGCTTTGTGAATCACAAAAGTGTCACTGCCGAACAGCGAAGAACAAAAACAAATTATTAGACTCGTACATGAAATCTTATTTGTAAAACCTTGTCCTGCTGTATGTACCTGTAAATTGATGTCTGATAAATGTTAAATTCATAAGAACTCTCAGACATGAATGTGTTTTATTTATTTTGTATAGTTCATTGCACATGAGCTGGAAGCTGTGTTGACTCTGGTATGTGCTAGTGGAAGTTATTTATTTGCAGGGATAGAGGGCTTGGGTGCAGGACAGTGCTTGACATCAACCATCCAACTCATTGGCCTGCAGTAATTATTTTCCTTGTAAGTCTTTTCGTTATTGTTTTACACTGTTCCTTTTAACCCTCTAGTCAAATGCTAGCAATAAGGTGAGCTGTAAAAATAGAATTAACAAAACCCATACAACATCTTCATTATCTTTTCAGATGCCCAGTTTTATTTCTCTGTATTAACAAGTTTGAAGTCTAATGAACATTAAAATCTCAGGAGTATTTCTGTCTCTGCATTTACAGAGTTCACTTCCCCTTTAATCCTCACATTTCATTAGATACTTTTACAAAACGAAGGCCAAACGATTGAATTCTATGAATACAAGGTTGCACTGTGAAAATAGTTATATTTACTTAGTGAATATGGCAAAATCAGGGCTGGTGTTGTCACTGTAGACTCAGGAAGGTATATGGTACAGAAAACTAACCCACTTGTTATGCAAGCATGAAATATTTGTGACCTATTTAGAGAGAAACTTTTAATGAACAATAGCAGGGTTCAGAATTGGGGCAGAGTCTCTTGATACATTAGTATAATTCCCACTAGATTTAATGGGAGTGACATGAACAATTGTCCTTTCTCAGTGGGAATACACAAGAATCCTTAAATACCCATTAAGTTCAGAATTTGTTTTGTTAATTTCAAATATAGATAATCATATATTTCTCTTAATATCAGAACCTCAGGCAAAGGCTTGTTGTATTAAATGGATACATATAGCTGGTGTTTAAAAAAAATCTGACTTCTTCCTTGCTTTTATAGGCCCTCTACATTCAAAGGAAATCGCCCCTGGAAACACTAACTGCTGTGATATGCTTATGGCTCCATTTACAGACTTTCTTATAGGTTCATAAATGGAGACTAGGAGGAGGAGGGAAAGGAATAAAATTTAATAACTGAATAAAAATGTAAATAAAGATTTGCCTAAAATTACTTGTCCAAGAAATAATTCTCCCTCCCCCTTAAGCTAATACTTTGATAAGCTCTGTACAGTGATCCTGATTTGGAGCGTGACCTTTGAAAATGCTCTCCAGCTTGATTAAAGATGTATTAAATTTGTTTAAATAAACCTCGTTGTAATGGCACATCATTTGTAAGAAGCTATTAGGGGGCTGGAAACTGTGCTGCTGCATTTGCATGAAAATGTGCCCTGCTCGAATTGAGGATCTCTCCTGAATTAACTGCAAAGGGAAAGTGACACTTTCATAATTTTTTCTGACAAGAAAAAAAGAAAGAAAAAGACAGACAGACTACAAAACTTTATGCTAGGCTCTGGGAAAGGAAGAGCCTGCATGTTAATAACTGAGTACTTAGACAACACATACTCCACTCCAAACCATTTTCCCTTCATTTTTGTCAAGGTCCAAGGTCCATTTGACTTATTATATGTTTTCACTTGCCTTAATTTTTTAAAAAGCTTTTCTGTGTCAATTTTAAACTGTGCCAATGAGGAAAAAATCATTCTACGTTAGCAGCACAAAAATTAGCATTGTAAAAATATAAAGGGTAGTGGTTGACATTGCTTCCATTAAAGCATTACTTGCTTCTTTATGGGTTTTTTAAGTGGATTTTGCAGTGACATTTTGCAGGGATTTGGGGAAGGGAAAACATAACACTGGATACCCTGGTATTTAAGTGATTAGACAGATAGGTAGAAAAATAGATAGATCCCACTCCCATTTGAAGCGTACAGATTGCCAATGTACTTTAATTTCTTCCAATAGCTCCCATCTGAGTAACTGCTATACTAATGAAAAAGTGTCTCTCTCCTAAATCAAATTTTAAATTAAAACCTTTCCTATTTCCTTGCTAAAGTCAGGGCTCTGGGACACCTACGTGTACTCAGGGACCTGGCCTCCCTTTTTATGACCCCCACTCATTACCAGTGAAAGGATGCTGTTTGAAATGATCCGCCCTGTGCCACCACCCTGATGCTTGGATTTCTATACTGCAGATTCAACAACAGCACCATGAAACAACATAAACTCACCTGCATGGAGTACTGCCAACCCCAAATGCTCAACAATCACTTCAGTCTCTCCCACCCCAAAATCATGAGGTTGTTTCAATATCAGGAGATTTTTTTAAAAAAATTTCATTCTCTATATTTTCCTTCTTGTATTTGAACCTTTAGGGATCACATTTTCAAAGTTTTCTCCGCAGTCACGAGATTACAAGTCTGAAGATTACAAGATGCCTCTTGTACGAGCATTCTGCAATGCAAATGTGGACTGGACTCTTAAAAGACAATGGCAGCCCAAGGCTCAGATATTCAACAATTATATTTTTGTTTTCAGCCCTTCCCCTGTTGCTTGCCCATTCCCAAATAAAATATACACACACTGGGATAAAACTAGGGATTCAAAACTGAGTAAAAACTACCAATATTCAGTTTGTCAATACAATGTACGGTATTCCAGTGCAATTACCGATAGTGAATTTAATCTACCATCATGCTACCCATTCATTTAGCTTCGTTAGGTCCCTCTGAAATTCCTCACTATCTTCACTAGTCTGGAGTAACCTAAAAAAAGGGACAAAATTTGCAGATGACTCACATTGTCTAACCCCTTTTCCAGATCATGTACAAATATATTAAACAGACCTAGTATACAACCTTATGTCACCCTCCCAACCCTACCTCCCACTGTTAAACATCTACCATATTGAAAACTCACCATTTGGGGCTAGGCCAGGGTAACTTAGTAGGAGCAAAAGTGAGGGCTTAAGGCTTCTGTAAGCCCTGATCTTAGCTGGGCACCACTGGTTAGTCGGCTGATGAAGTATTTTATTTAGGATAATATTTCACGTGAAGATATTTCAGTGTATATAAATATATATTTAAAATGGTATCAGCATGTAATCTGAGCACACACATAATCAGGACAATAAACTATTCACCTAGGGATCTTGTTACATGAATTCTAGGATATATGAATGCAAAAATGAGTGCATTCTACCTGTTTTCTGCACTGTTTTTGAGGCAATCAGTTTAACCTTGGAACTAGTTATGACAGGGAAACCAGAGTAAATGTGGTGATTTATTTGGGTGACTGATTGTTTATAGAAGTGCTGGGGATCAATGAATTACCAACAGATGCTTAGTGCCTTCCAAACTGTAGCTCACAGGCTTGATGTCTCACTGACCTACTGGGACACTGAACTAGAAATGGTGACTGGATGTCACACATTCTCTTAAATAAAAATCACACTAGAGTTGTTTGCTGGAAGGTGTATGAGCAGCAGAGATGATAACTTTGAAGCAATTGCAGAAGCTCTGAGACCTTGTTGCATTTTTTATTAAGGTCACAGGACAGGTCTTTTGTAGCAGCTTTACAAAGGCCAGGATCACATGACCTCACCATCATATCTAAATTTAACAGAAATCTGTTTGGATTTAGGCATACAGCCTACTTTTTTGGACACTAGCATTCTGACTGGCAAATGTCACCACCTACCCAGTTGTACTTGGATGCCAGTTGGCCAAATCTAGTTAATTTATCCATCCTCATTGGCCCTACCATCTGTGGTGACATTTTTGTGAAGTTATTTTAAGCCGGTGTTTGATTTAAAAAAAATAGAATTTTGGCTTGTTACATTTTTCTTTATTAAGAATGTCCCTGCAAAAAGACAGACTCACTGCTCTTGGTGATTTCAATGCCCATGGGGACACATCATTGGTCAACATGGTGCTGATAGCCTCAGCAAAAATGGCCAGTGTGTCCTTGAACTTTGTGCCCTGTTGCTGATAGTCTTGAGCACCTATTTTTCTGGCGGCAGCAGCAGCAGTAAGGCCATGTGGAGGCATCATCGCTCAGGACACTGGCATCAACTTGACTTCATCCTGATCCATCACAGAAACATTTGTGAAGTATTTCATTCTCAATCAATGCATAATGCTGATTGCAACACTGATCATACTCTTAGTTAGGGCCAACCCCAAATACATCTTTAAAAGATTTGTTATGCAAAGGCAAACCTCACCTCAACATCACGAACATGAAGGACTCTGACACTTGTGCAAAGTTTCAGTGTGCACTTGAGCTTGTTTTTGAAAATGATCAACCCTGATTCCCTTGATTCTGACATCTTGTGGAAAAATTTTAAGAGCAAGACACTGGCTACTGCCAAGGATGTCTTTGGATCAACAAAGAAAAACCATCCTGACTAGTCCGCAGCATCTGAATATCTGCTGCTCCCACTTATCGAAAAGAAAAAGGAAGCTCACCTACTTCTACTTCAACAACTGATCAAGCTCTGAACTCTCAAGTTTAAAGAGACTAAGGCTGCAGTTCAGAAAGTCACCAGAGAATGTACCCAGAAGTATAGGCAAGACCTGTACAAAAAGATTCAGACCTGCTTTGAAATAGGGGGCCTTCATGGTACCTATAATGGAATTAAAGAGGCGCTTGGTCCACCTTGTAAAAAGACAGCTAACCTGGAAGCAAAAGATGGTACCATATTTATTGACAGGCAAGAACGACTGAGCATTACAAAGAACTTTATTCAAAGGATAGCATTATCTGTGATACTGCCTTATATGCCATTCCCCAGATTCCAATGATGCAGGAGCTGGACCAAAACACCAACTCTTGAAGATGTTGAGCAAGCTATCAAAGAGACTGTGCATGGGAAAGTAAAAGGCAATGATCAGATACCTCTGGAGCATCTAAAAGCAGGGGTGGAAGAAGCTTCCACCCCTGCTTCTATGCACTTTTATGCACTATGCACTTCTCTTCACCTGTTGGGAAGAAAGCCACATACCCCAGGATCTGAAAGATGCAAAGGTAATTACTATATATGAAAATAAAAGGGAGAGCTGACAACTATCAAGGGAATATCTTTGCTCAGAGTTTTTGGCAAGGTGCTTGCAAGGGTCCTGCTGAAAAGATTCCAAGTCCTGCTGAGAGAGACTACCCTGAGAGCCAGTGTGGGTTCAGAACTGGATACTCCACTACTGACATGTCCTTCACATTGCACTTGTTGCAAGAAAAAAGCCATGAACAGGCACCTCTCTATGTAGGATCCGTTGACCTACAAAAGGCCTTCAACACGTTTAGCAGAAATGGCATCTATAAGATCCTGTTGAAAATTGGCTCTCCAAAAAGGTGCTCTCCCTGTTTAAGGAGTTCCATGAAGGAATAAAGGTAACCTTCCAGTATGAAAATGAAACATCATCTGAGTTTAGTATTGATATTGGTATGAAGCAAGGCTGTGTCTTAGCACCCACCGCCTTTGGCATCTTCTGTATTCTTCTTAAGTATGCCTTTGGAAATGAGTAATCTGGCATACTAATTGAGTTGAGGATGGACAGCAGCTTGTTTAACAACAGACAATTCCAAAGCAGAAGGCGTGTCATCCAGCTTACTATTTGAAATCTGCTTTTCATAGATGACCTTGGTTTCATCTCTAATTCACCAGATGCATTGCAGGTCATGATGAACAAGTTATCTGATGCATGCACCAAGTTTGGCATGGAACTCAGTATCATGAACATAGTTGTCATGTCACAAGGTACCAACAATATGTCAATAATGAAGCTCTGGATAACATGGATCACTTCTACTATCTCGGCTCAATTCTTACCAGCTCACTTAACCTTGATAGGGAACTTGAATCTAGAACTGGCAAAGCTTCTGTCACTTTTGGCAAACTTATCACATGTTTGGAACAACAAGTTGCTAAACCTGAACACAATGGTGTCTGTTTATCAGGCTTGTGCTTTAGTACCCTTCTTTAAAGTAAAAGCTGGGTTACAAACTCCAAGCAGGAGCAGAGATTGAACAGAGTTTACACCTGGGAGTTACGTGGGACCAGTGGATCACCAATAATGAGATCCTTAGGAGAACCGGCCTATAGTCTATGCAGACTATGCTGGACTTCAGATGGTTCGTGGTTGTGACACGTGGAGTGCATGCCTCAAGAACGTCTGCCAAAGGCTGTGCTCTATGGCCTACTTAAGAACCGCCCGCGATGCAGAGGAAGACCAAAGCTATGATACAGCGACAACGTCAAGCAAGGTCTTAAGAAATTCAGCATTCCCACTGACAACTGGGAAAATCCTGCCCACCATTGCTCAGTCTGGAGAAGCTGCGTTAAGGCTTTTACAGTCACCATGGAAAGCCACCAGAGAACCCAGGTTAAAGTTCGCAGGCGAGCCAGGCAGCAGAGTATCCTTCAACTTCCATCTGGCAATTGGAGCGGTAGCCATTGTGGGAAGGTTTGCCGCTCAAGAATCAGGCTCTTTTTCCACACCATTGCTAAGCACCACTGATGGACTGACATTGTTGTGTCTCCTTTTATTTGTCAAGATGCTGGACAGCCAAGGGATCCAAGGGATTCCTTTACAAAAGTTCACATATTGTCACACATAAATGGACAGATTCTGCCACTCCGTATCACACTGAATACTAGCATACTAAATGAGTCATACTGCTTTCTGTTGGACAACTCATGGAATTAGGTCCGGCTCAACATAACTGAGTAGGAGCAGCTGGGAGGGTCTTCGGGTGGTGCCGCTGCACCCACTCCTTCCCCCAAGTAGGAAGGGTCTGGAGGAACTGCTCTAAGGCCAAGGTCTTGGCTACTTGAACACTCGTCCAGTGTTCTGGTTCTAGCCACCGCCAACAGAGGCCATCGATTCGCTGTGCTACAGCTTGTGGTCTGGCCCCCGGTGGATACTGCTCTCGGTGGAGTCAGTAAGACTGACTGGCAGTAAGTCTCAGGGTTGACACCCGTTTGGTCCAAGATGGCTACCGTGACCTTAGAGTACTCCAGTGCCTCCTGTGTATCGAGGTTAAGATATGCAGATTGAGCTGGGCCAGTTAAGTAAGAGGCTAAGATAGTGGCCCAATGCATGGTGGGCCATTGGACGGTGGTTGCAACCCGCTCGAAAGTCACGAGAAAGTCCTTGGGGTCATACCCGGGCCCCATCTTTGTTAGGCATACTGGTAGTCCTCCGAGGCCATCCCTGGCCCCACCTCCAGCTGCGCCTGGGGGAGGAGTTGGTGCATATCCTAGCAACGTTGCCATCTGCTGAAATAGTCGCTCCTGGTTGGCTTGTTGTTGGGCAGGCAGCTCCCGAATCAGATGCTGATGTTCTTGCTGCTGCACCACCTGTAGTTGCTGTTGCACTGCTAACTGTTGGAGCAACTGTGCCTGCTGCTGTTGGTTGTCTAGCAGCCATTTCAGGAGCTCCTCTGGCCCAATCTTGGGTGTCTGGGTCCTTATTTCAGGCCCTGATCGATGTCTGCATTATCCACCAGTTGTGGTGGGCCTGGCACCACACCACCCCTTTGTGGCACGGGTGGGATGGGGTGTTGGAACCTTGCCACTCCCAAGTTTGCATGCTTGCCTCTCTGTGGGCGGCCTGATGTGGCCTAATGGCCTCTCTCCACACAATCACCCGTTGGGTGGGGTAGTGTGCCCTAACTGCCAGAGTCCATATAAATCACTCCCCACATTGGAGCAGTGCGGCCCAATGGCCAGAGTCCATATAGCTCTTCCCTCATAGGCGGGGTAGTGCGGCCTAGTGGCCGGAGTCCACATAAGGCACCCCAAGTGTCAGGGTAGTGTGGCCCAATGTCCAGGGTCCATATACATCGCTCCCAGTGTTGGAGCAGTGCGGCCCAATGGCCGGCATTCATATAATCACCCCTCTCAGACAGGGTAGTCTGTATGATTCCCGTGGCACGTGGGGGAGGAGTGGTAGGGGGAACCGGGCCCACCCTCTCCACCGGGTCCCGACCCAGGGCCCTGGTAGTGGCAAGTTCCCTTTGCCACCAGCTTGGAGGGGATACGCCCGAAACACGCCAAGCGTCTGTGCGGCTCTAACGCCGTTTTCCTCTAAAGTTCCCCTGGGTCACTTCCTACCATAAACTCCGGGTTCTCTGCTTCAGGGGGTCCTCCTGTCTGTTCTCCTCCTATGACGTACTCTGTCTGGGCATCAGGGTATGTCCCGGCTTGGCTGGCCTCTGGATCCTGGAGCGCAGGCTGTCCCTTCCCCTCTGGCAGTCAGCCCATACTGAGCAGCTCTACAGGCTTTTATACCTGTTCTCCAGTTGGAGCATGCCCAGCAGGGCCTCAGGGGTGTGGCTTCCTCTGCTAGGAAGGAAGGGTTAACCCCTGTGGTACCAGTGCGGGGCCGCTCTGCCCTGTCACAAGGCTATACAAATATATAGATAGCTAGATTGCTTAGCTATACAATGAACCATTGCAAGGTGAGTAAGACCACTCTTGTTTAAAACTCTGTACTCCTGTGTTAAGGAAACAGGAGTTCTTCTGCCATGTTATCTAATTTCCTTTTGGTTTTTAAATTACCATGCCAAGCTGAGATACTAGAGCAGGTGGAAGAAATCAAGTTCCAGGCTAATTGGTTCATCATACAGTTTACGATAATTTTTATTCTGGATTTCGATTAGGTCAGTATGGAAAGTGCCTTGGTCACAGTCTGTAATGATCTGCTTATTAACTCTGTTGCAGGGTCTTTGACTGTACTCATATTATTAAAGATTGCAGCAGCCTTCAGCTCTGTGAACCATGCAGTTTTATTGGACTGTCTAATGTCCTGTGCTGGACTAACAGCTTGGTTTCAGTCCTATTTGCCTCACAGATTTCAGTTTGTTTCTTTAATAGCACATTTGCCCATGCTGAAATTGTGTTATTCTGCAGGATTCTATTCTAGCATCATTTCATTGGATGTCTCTGTATTCCATCTCTTAGTGTGTCATCGTTAGGCAATATGAATTATGTTTTCATTTGCTATACAGATAATCTACTCATAATTTTCCCATCAAACTCTAGTTTTGAAGTCCAGATTTGGGTGCCTTTTAACAGGCCTTAACAGAAGTCAAAGAAGAATGGATTGCCACTGATTGGTACAAAACAGCTTTGCGGAGATGCAAACTTTCTTAGTTTGGCTAATGATGACTCAAATATAGACATGGGTGAAATATACCATCAAAACTTTTTTCAGCAAAAAAATAAATTACAAAAATACAAATTTAGCAAAACCAAAACTGTTCACAAATTTTTGTCTGTTTTGCCAAACTGTTTATTTGGAAACAAACAAAAAAAATCTGAAAAAATAAACTGTTTTGTTTCAATGTTTTTGAAACAAAAATTTTGATTTTTCAGTCTGAAACTATTTTGTTTAAAAATACGTTAATTTTATTTTAAATGCAAAAGCATTAAAATTATCAGAACTAAAATTAAACTTTTTTTTAACATTTCGATTCTGTGAAAATGTAGAAAATTTTCATTTTCGGTCCAATCCAAACCAACTTTTTGAAATTAGCAACCAAAAAATTCCAGTATTCACCCATCTCTATTCAGTTATCTTGGCAACTGAGGTATCTTAGCAATTCTGGGGTCACTGGGCACTAGGCTTTCCATAGATAAGTATATTGCTGCACTCCAAATTCTTCTTTTTTACATTAAAAATTGATTTTTCCCCTACAAAGATTTTTTTTCTTTTTCTATAATGGACTTAGGTATTCTTATTAATGCCTTCATTACAATCAGATTTGATTACTGCAATGCTTTTTTTCTGCTTATCTTCCTCTTGTTAGTGTATTAGTTTCCTTCAGTGAGTTCAGATCATGGCAGCAAGACTTCTGCTATGGCTTAAAACTGCTGACGATACTAATCCTGTTTTCTTTTATTATTTACATTGGTTCCTTGTTAGTCATTAAATAATCCTCAAAAGGGTAGATTCTTAAGGATGAAACTTTTCATGGGCAGTAACTATGCTACTTATCTGAGTTTCTTGTATTAAGGATTTGATCTTGGATTATGGCTTCTGTCCATCCATTCTAGGTCTTCTTACATTTCACATTACATTACAGCTCTTTTTTGTCTCCCTGTCTCTAGGATTCGGGGGCGGGAGGGGTTAAGGGAAGAGGGGGTAAGGAAAGGACTTCTCTTTGTGTTTTTGACAATGAAATTAAACACATAGGAGCAAAGTTAGGCCAATGTCGAGTGCATTTGAAAATCCCACCCTAAACATCACAAATAAAGTTTTCATTCTGACACAATAGTATTTTGTATAAAATCCTGTTTGTGCAGGTCTAGCAAATAAGTAATGATTGTATATATCAAACAACTGCTTAAACAACTGCAATACTTAGGGATGGGCTAACTAAAATAGGCAAAATAAAAACTCTAGAGAGCCAAGCTGAATTTAAAACTTTGTTCATATTGGAACTGTCCAAATTATTCCTCCCCACTGCCCTCTCAGCGGACCTAATTCCAACCCATAGTCACCCCACTCCTGTCTTCTGCTCTCTTACCTTACTTTTATCGGATGGAAATCCAGCCAATCAGAAGGTCATTTAGTGCTTTGAGCCTTTCCCTTTTCTTAATCCCAGAAAGAACAGTGCCTTTGATAAGCAGCAGCAGATCAGTGAATCTGTGTCTCATTCGAGCTTCCCATATATAAAAGACAGCCTCCAGGGTGAATGTATTGGAAGTCTATGTTAGAGCCTACATGGGGTGAATAGTGCCCCTTTAAATTAATATTGCCAACTGTAATATCTGAATGCTGTGGTTAAATTGTCTTGGATGCTGTGCAGGGGTGAAAGTAACTTAAAAGGACTTACTGGTACAAAGGGCGGCCGGGCTTCTGGGCAAGGTGGGGGGGCGGCTCTGGGCCCCTGGAAGGGGCATGGCCTTGGGCAGAAGGGGAGGGGCTGAGACCAGACTCCCCCAGCCAGCCCTTCAGCGCTGCCTGGTCTGTGCCACCCGGGGCTCCGGCAGCAATTTTAAATCATTGGGCAGCTGCCCCTTTTGCCCCGCCTCGTCAGCGGCCCTGCCGGTACGGTCCTTAAAGTGCTGATGTGGCAGCGCTTTAACGTCAGCTGTGTACCGGCCCGTACCGGCAGCCACTTTGTTACCAGCCTACTTTCACCTCTGATGCTGTGGTTAAATGTGTTGCTTTCTAACCATTTTTGTTATAATGAGCTCTGGCTTTATTCTTTTTGTTTCTCTTTTTCCTCCCCTGGCAATTCGAACATGTCTGCATAGCGAACAGTATGTGACTGTCACTTGGTGTAGGATCATTTCATTTCTCCTTAAGGGAGGCCTTTCTCTTTTAACTTGTGCATATATTTGAGGGTGGGGACCTGGCTGAAGATGGGTTTCCCATTCTCGTGGCGCTGTGTGTTGCTATGGATCACATCTCCCCCTTAAGCATGGAGTCACTGGCTGCACACTCAGGAAACCTGATCTATTCGGTGCATCTTACTAACAAATAGTTTAGGAGAAAATTAAAAAAATATTGTAAGTGGCCCCAGTGAACTTTTCCTTGTTCAGCTATTCAGTATTTAATTAAATAATGCACCATTGCATACCATTAAAAATTACCAGGGGGATTTCCTTATAATAATAATAAATAACAACAATAATAATAATAAGTAATAAATATCTCTTTCTAAAAGAAGGCATATAATTTTGTGCCTGACCAGTATAAAATCCCTCTGTGTATGACTGATACTGGCATTCATTGCCTGGTTTAAATATTTGTATGCATCTACTTTCTTAGCTATTTCTAAAGAACCACTTACTGTGGTACCTGAGCATTTGCAATTTACAAACAACTGCATGCAACTACGTATGAAATAAAACTATATGAATCATACCACCTGCACACACATAGATAAGCTATACATACTTGAAATTTACCTACTTCATACCTTACTTCACTTTTAATTGCTTTTTTATTAGTTGCAGTTCATACCCCTTGAGTTTCTCCAAAAGTATCTGGTTCATTCAAAACCAAATATGAAAAAGTTGAAATAACTGATGAGTTTCTTTAAACTGCCTGTCTATATGTTCCTAAGTGTTTTCAAGGACTAGTGTCAGCAGCATTTGATTAAGAAAGTAAAGCAAAGCCACAAAACACAAGCTTAAAAAAAAAGTACCCAGAAAAGTTTTCGGTTCTTCCTTCAAGTCTAGATGAAAAGTTTGCAAGTTCAAAAAAAATGTTAATGAAACTCTAAGACCCCAAACTCAGTTTTAAATGGTTTCAGGTTTTACCATGGAAGAACTAGAACTGGTCAGAACTGACTATTAATTATTAGAAGCGACAATTTCCACTGCTTGCATCCAACGAAGTGGGTATTCACCCATGAAATCTTATGCTCCAATACGTCTGTTAGTCTATAAGGTGCCACAGGACCCTTTGTCGCTTCTACAGATCCAGACTAACACGGCTACCCCTCTGATACTATTAATTATTAGTGAACTGTCTTATCAAAGTGCTGTTATAAATTGACGGACACATGAGTCATGTTTCCTCAAACTTTATTTGTTCTTCATCTACATTAATTATGATTCCCTCCCCCTCTCCACCTGATTTTTCTGACTCCTGTACCATTCTTCAATAGTTCAGCATTCAACTTATATTTCTGCTTCTTTTACAAAGTTGTAAATATACACTTGATTGATTCCACTAATTTTATCATGAACTACCTTGGAATAATCATATAATAGAGGACAATATAAATGAGATTATAATTGTAAATTGTGAGTAATAACTTAATGCTGGCATTGGATAATTATGGGCTATATTTGATTCATATGTAACACTGTAGTTGTTTTAATTTATATAATTCAGTAATAGTCTGGACTAACTTTAAATGTGAATGATTTTCATTACAACTATATATCATAATGAGGGATGTTGAAGTTTCATTCTTTTCAAAGTGCAACGGGGGAAATTTCTACACTTTATTGTACACAGAATGAAAAATCCATGAATAAGCAGAATGTTTTACTGCTTTGCACATTATATAAACACTTCCATTGGTTGTCATGATGTATGTTTTAGAGAAATGCAAACTCCTAGCACAGTGCTTAAAATTTTCTATGATAGTGAAGGAACTCAAGACAGCATACCTGTAACAGGCAGATGGATCCTGTTCCTGCTCCCACAGAAGCAATGTCAAATACCCAACCGGGGTAGGATATGGTCCTTAATAATGCAGGAAATAAGTGCAAGAACACGGTACAAATTTGTGCAGCAAACTTAGTGCAGGGAGTTCCGCTGGATTTCCAAGCAGCAGTATATCAGTTATAATTAAGGTTTTATATATGGTGCAGCATGATCAGCAAACATCAAATGATTTTGAAATTTCAGATTACCCACCAGAAGTACAAGGGTGAAATCACAGCCCCAATGAAGTTAATAGCAAAACTCCCATTGACTTCAATGGAGCCAGGATTTCACTCCAGATCTGCCTATGTAAAACTTATTCTAACTAATCCAGGTTTTAACGGTATCTTCTCCTCTACCCATTCTTCAACCCACTTAGATCCCATGTTCTTCCCAGATTCTGTCCTTTTCTTACTCTGACACCTGGATGCATTATCTCCTTGACTTCATCTTCTGGGGATGAGGGGCTTGGGGTGCGGATTGCCCCGGGGCTGCAGCAGGGACTCTCCCCAGCCCTCTCTCGCCGCAGCAGCTCAGTGGGCCTGGGCTGGGCTGGGGGAGGGGTGCCTTTCCCCACCTGCATGGCCCTGATAGCCTATACAGGGAACTTAGCTGAGACACTCCCCTCCATTGGGCAGAAGATTCTAGCCCCACTACCCCACCACAGGGCAGAAGCCCCAAGCTCCCCCACCACGGAAGATTTTTAAGAGCAGGTTAAGAAACACCTGTCAGGGATGGTCTAGATAATATTTAGTCCTGCCATGAGTGCAGGGGATTGGACTAGATGACCTCTCAAAGTCCCTTCCAGTCCTATGATTCTATGATCAATGTAACCAATCTAAATAATATCGTAAGGCTCCTGTGCTGTGTGTAGGCTGAAACATTACTTTGCTACAAACAGTAAGACAGAGGTATCACCTAATAATATTAGACATAGGGGTGTGAGCACTGCTTTATGCTTCCTACTTCATTTTACCAAGATAACGGGGCTGAGAATTACCAGACAGAAATGCAAGGCAATTAGCAAACTGACAAAAGATATTTTCAATGTCTTGATGCAAGGTGTAATGACATGTGTGCAATAGGACCTGTCACATGATGTTTTACATCATGTCATGATGATGTCACAAAACATACTGTAGCTTTTCAAATGATATGCTACATCATCTTACACCACTAGGTCACAAATAATTTTAAACGACCGCTGTTCATTTTGAATTAGCGTAACTGTTTGCAAAGACACATGCAAATAAAAACAAGAGTGCACTACGAATATCTTTAGTCACAGCCATATTATTGCTATAAAAAAGACTTAATGAAAATGATACTTGACACCTGAAAACTGACTCCAGGTTAAGGAGAAGTTACAAGTTATAAGTTGAGTTGTGGCAGCCTAGCAAAAAGCACCTGGAAGTCAAGTTTTCTTTTTATGTAATCAAAATCCAGAACCTCCAGGAATAATACAGTAAAGAAACAGAGGTGCCCATCAACCACCACAGTAAGGCAGGTGGTGCTGAACATACTTCATTGCCAGGAGACTGGAGTAACCCCAAACATGTTGCGGTCATTCCCAGAAGCACTCTCTGGAAGAGGGTCCTTTCAGGAAAGTATATTAAAGTACCAAAAATGCTAATTTGTTGGTGCTTTTACCCTCAGGTATCTCCTGCCAGCAGGAGAGAGGATAAGTTGGTGGCTGTTTGAGCTCTTTTCTCCTCATCCTTGGACATTCTTGCTGTTTCGTACCGAAATTCACATTATAACTTACCTCAAAGTAGTAAGAAAATCAAAATTCCTCTTTGGGTACATATGACCCGACTAGAAAAATAAAAACATAACTTTTTTTGTGTGTGCAAGGAAAATCATTAAAATTAATCACAACTATATCGCAAGGGTGTGCAAAGGTTTCCCTCTATCCCTCCTCTTTTATGTTGAATAGTTTAAGCCTAATAATAATCTGGTTTGATTTGCAAATGCATATCCTTAGGCTGGTCATATGATACCCAATAATTGTGAAACAGAGGTTAAAAAAAGGGGAGGCATTGTAAAAATTATGAAAATCAAGATGTTACTCGAAAACTTTGAGATCTGCTGCTGGAATTAATGCCCTACATATTTATTATCTGTGAAGAAAACAACACTGTAACTAATTTGAACCTATCTGACACACAAGTCTGAGTTTGCATCTATAGCCGTCAATCTTTTTGCAGAGAACGAACAGGAATCACTCTCAGCTGTTGTGGAAAAAAAAATAAAGTTGGTCAGTGGAACTGCAATTCTCATCCAGTAGCACAGTGGTTTTCAAACTTTTTTTCCGGGGACCCAGTTGAAGAAAAGTGTTGATACCCATGACACAACGGAGCTGGGAATGAGAGGTTTGGGGTGTGGGAGGCGCTCAGGGCTGGGGCAGAGGGTTGGGGAGCTGGGGTGAGGGCTGTGGGGTGGGGCTGAGAATGAGGGATTCAGGGTGTGGAAGGGGGCTCTGTGCTGGGGTACAGGGTTGGGGTACGGGGTTGGGGCACGGACTTGCCTCCGGTGGCTCCTGGTCAGCGGCGCAGCCGGGGTGCAGAGGCAGGTTTCCCGCCTGTCCTGGCACCGCAGACCACGCTGCATCCCAGAAGCAGCCAGCAACAGGTCCAGCTCCTAGGCAGGGGCGCGCAAGTGGCTTCACACGACTCTCGCCCACAGGCATCGCCCCCCTCCCCAGCTCCCATTGGCTGGTTTCCGACTAATGGGAGTGCAGATCCAGTGCTCGGGGTGGGGGCAGCGTGCGGAGCCCAGTGGCTCCCCTGCCTAGAAGCTGGACCCGCTGCTGGCTGCTTCCGGGGTGAAGCACAGTGTCGGAACAGGTAGAGACTAACCTGTCTTAGCTGGGCAGCACCGCCAATAGGACTTTTAACATCCCGGTCAGTGATGCTGACCAGAGCAAGGTGACCCAGGGCCTTACATGCCGTGACCCAGTACTGGGTCGCGACCCACGGTTTGAAAAACACTGCAGTAGCATACTCCTTGGGGGAGCCGCATATGTTAGGGGCGATCTTGGTGCCTTGTTTTCTAGTTGCAGCCCACAGGGAATTTTAATGATGGTGTCAGGGAGATATGGTTTGTGATCAGAATATTGATACACCATAAACACCCAAAACTAAACCATGGCCACTCCCATATAAAAGGGAGAAGACACACTCTACTTCAGCACTAAGGGCAACCACAATTTGGTTAGGAGTTCCAGGTTGCCCACCACTGCTTTAGCTACTTCTCCTTTTCCTCAGCCTCAGAATCTATGCTGAAGCCAGGAGGGGAGATAGCTGGCTGGCTCTATGTCGCATGGGGAATTTCTAAGATGCCCAAATATATTGGGTTTATAGCTGCTTTCCACAATAAAAACAGTGAAAAAATAGCCAGAGTGTAGCGTAAGAACAGGGACATCACATTTTATATTTATATAATATAACATACAGAGAGGCTTATATAATGACACAGTGATGAGTGCTCCAGAAATTTTTGTAAATAACTAAATTAATTAAAACATTAATTAAGAGGCTATTTGAAAGGTGGGTGGAGTTATAATTCATCTGCAAAATTACAAATGGAGCTGAAACTCAGTTTACAAGGTCTAGCTAGGAGCACCTTTCTTTCCTTCCTTTTGGAAATGAATTCATAAGGATGTTTGGTTTTGTTAACGCTATTATACAACTGTAAAGAAGCTAGAAGTCAGTTGACATAAGACTGTTTTGTGCATTTGTATTGCAAAAATAGTTTTCACCTAATTCCGCTGTTCACTGGGAACTGCACATTTGGGGGAGAGAATTTTGATTCTTTCCATTTAAAAAAATTAAATTTGGTAAGTGACTAGGCCGCAGAGCAGCAATAAGACGGTTGGCAATTTAAAAGACCAAATTAAAAAAAAAAAAGCTAACAGCTGAGACATTGAGCCTAAAAATTATCTACAACACATGCATAGTCAAATGTTTTTACAAATTCTCCAAAGGATTTTTAATTATTACAGATTGTATTAATTAGGTAATTATGCAATAGATAGATGGGAATGGTTCCAAAACAATTATGTATATGATATTCTGTATACAATACATGTTTGTTTGTTGTTAACTGCCTGGCTATTCCAGTCTGATAGTCAGTGGTATTGCATGGTATAACAGAGCAGAGTTTTAGCCATGCTGTATACTTTTATAAACCTGCATACAAAAGTGTGCGGTTAAATAACATTGCAGGCTTGGTACAAATTGTTAAAGCCAGAATATGTCATCTTTATTTAAGCAGTAATGAGCAAAATGTGGGTCATCTGGTGATGATTAATTACCATCTGGGAGGCAGTGATGGCTCAAAGGATAGCTCAGTGCCACCAACTCCAACTGGTAATTAAAGGGTGGTTAAAGGGTTTTTATACCTTTGTAATGTTAGACAGATAAGGAAAACCTGGTTAGTGGTTTTCAAATAGCATTATATGTTTCTTAATAAACTGTGGGCCATATTCTCTGTTCCTCCTGTCCTGTGCTGGGTGCAGAAAAGGAGTGGGTCGGTGGGCCAAAGGTGACTTTAGGATGTTTTTGAACCTCCTGATCAGGACTTGGTCATCATCAGAACCCAGTGCACCCCTCAGGCTGCTCTAAATTGCACTAATTTGTAATGACCTACTATGAGCTTTTATGCTAGCCTACAACAGACAGCATACACTGTGCTCCAGAGGCATCACTTCCTGCCTTCCAGACTGCCCCTGACATGCCCCTATGCCAGGAGCCCATAGGGGACCTCAGAGTCTACTTAAAGTACTTTCAAATCAGCTGGCACTCACTCCGCCTCTCTCCCCCACCATATACACACACTGGATATTCTCTGGGAGCAGTTTACACCCCTTTATAATCACCTAAACAGTGTAAAGAGATGGCCGAATAATGCACAATCAGAGCCTTTGGTATGAGGTCATGTTTGTAGTTTTACTTCCAGACTGAAGGCACAGACAAGGCAATCACCTCCTAATCATATGCTGACAAGAACCTGTGCACTCAGATACCATGGTGATGGGCACGGTGTAAGAACCTGAATAGAAGAGAATATCTTTAGTCACAGCCAAGAACCAGAATAGAAGAGAATTGGCAAGCGTGCAGAAGACATCTCAGCTGTAAAGCATCAAGACCTAATTCTTTTTAAAATGACTTCAAGTTCTTGGTGCCTTCATATCTTTGTGCCCAACTTTACATACCTGAGGCGTAATTTTCAGGGGTGCTAAGCAACCACTCTGCCAACTGAAGTCAGTGAAATTCAGGCCTTCGAGGTGTAATGTTTTTATACCATGTACTAGTTTGTGTTTTTTATTGCTTTTATAACATCTAGGCAACATTTATCCACTTTAGAAAATAAATCAGTCAGTAAAGATTCTAAAGCAGAGCACATACTACTAGTGACATGCTCAGCTTTCAAAAAGTACAGCAAACAAGGAGCATTTTCCCCAAAATCTAACTGCCTCTGTAAGCAGTTAAAAAATGTGTGGGTGGAGTTAACTGACTATATAGCACTTTCCAACAGTAGAACTCCAAGCACTTTACATAGGAGATAAGCATAGTTATCCTCCTTTTACAGCAGGGGGAAACAAAAGCTCATAAGGTCAGTAGCAGAACCACGAATAGAGTTCAAATCCACTGCTCTATCCACTGGGCAATACTGCCTCCCATCACCACCAGCACCACCACCTGTATTAGACCACCTGGTGACTCCTAGTAATGTAAAGGTGTGAAAATGGGCACTTAGACACTGAGGAACTCAAAATTTGAGGCCACCTTTTAACATTTGTATGCAAGTAGCTGAATGTTTGCCACTTAAGTGTCCGTTGTCTAGAGGAAGCTGACAAAGAAGGGTGTACCAGAAGTTTGAGGGGGCAGGATGGGAACCTGAGTGGGAGGTATGAATTTTCACAGGCTGACAGCGGGATGCTGCTTGGGTCTCAGAGGATAAGATTCAATGCAGCAGCTCATAGAACTGGTCCTCTGCTAGCTAGAGGGATCAAAGCCAAACCGAAAGAGAAAAACATCTGGAAGAAAATGAGTTTTAATAATATACAAGCATAATAATGAAGTAAAGTTATAAAAATATTCATTGGGGGAAAAACACAGACACCGAGAAAGGCCGAAGAAAAGACCCAGAAAGATATAGGAGGAAAAATGGAGAATATGAACGAGAAGACAAAGGAAAAAGGGGGATTCCAGAATACATTTTTTGGTTCTCTTATAGCATATTTCCTTTATACCATATCTTGGACCTATAATTTAATAGTGGTGTAATGCAATGGCCTGTTCACATTAAGAGCAGTGGGGGCTCGGGACCAGTCAACCCTGTTCCAAGTCCCAGTCTTATGTCAACTGACTTCTAGCTTCATTAGTTTCATGAGGGAACTTAAAGTCCTGTGGGAGTTAGGTGGCAGTTACATGACTAGCCACCATATATAAAGTAAGCCGAGAAGTTAACTCAGCCAGTGAGGCTTGAGGGTGAGAGGTTAAGAGATTCCAGCAAGAACTCCCAGGCAGATGGCTTGAGAGAGAAATCTCCAAAAGTCTGCTGGTGGAGAAATCCCAGCTGGGAAGGCTGCAAAGAACTGTGAAGCCCTAAAAGGGAGAGCTATAAGGAAGATGAAGCCTGGGAAAGGACTGGAAGGATTTTTCAGTCTAGTGGGAAGGTTATATGGATGCTGAAGCCTGTTATAAACCCAAAGGACTAACTGAGCCTGATGAAGAAGACTAGGTTTTTAGTGTTATTTTTATGGTAACAGACCTGGCCCGAGGAAACTTAGGCAGTGAACGTATCCTGCTGTAAGTGGTTTGGCTGTTTCAAAGGGAGGGGGGAATCTGATTTTCATGTATTTTCATTAGTTTCTACAAGCAACAACGAATATCAGGACCCAAAGATCTTACAGATTAAATAGACATGACAGACAAGAGTGGGAAGGAGAACAGACGGACAGATAGGTGAAGTGACTTGACCAAGGACACAGAGCAGGTCAATAGTTGGGGCAGGAGCAGAAGCAAGTTCTCCCGAGTCCCAGTCTACCACCCTATGCCCTAAACTACACAAACTCTCAATGCTCACATAGCAAGCATTGTGGCCAACACCCCTCTTCAAACCATAGGCATTTGGGGGGCTATAATCATCTCCATCTTTAATATACCTGCCCCAAAATAATTATATCTCCCAGATCTGCTTGAATTTATCACCTAAATATTTTTTATTCACAGCTTGGAACACCCTCCCCCTTACTCCCTCCCTCCCTTGAAAGCCGATTGGTTTGAGGAACCATGTTGAACCCTGTGGATTCATCCCCCCACCCTGCTACTGGGCCTTGGAACCAGCTTGACTGGCTCTTCAATGGGTTAACCCCTTTAAAAAGATTTATTCCCACCTCAGATATCAAACTAATCCTTTACAATTGCATTCATTTTATATCTTTACTACAGCTAACACGCTGTTCCAGCAATGGAATTCAGGGGATTTTTTTTTTGTATCTGAAAATATTTTAAATAGTTCCTCCAGGGGCTTAATAAGTGGCTTTGTTCTATTCCTCACACATTGCTTCCTTCCTTGTATCACATCTTGTCATTTGATTATAATTGCGAATGGAGGATATCCGAAAGTTGGGTTTGTTTTGAGAGCAGCTAGTGGCAAAGTGGATTAGTAGATTAGCCTATTTGGCAACCTAGATATAGCTCAGAGGGTACTGTAATAAATTTAATGTTCTCATACTAAGCCCCAAGTCCATATTGCATAATCATTACCTATTACAGGGTCTAATTTAAACGTACTTGGCAGTCTGTGTCCAAAATATGCAACACCTAAATAAACGGGGTCTTTCCAGTTAATCAGAACATTTTCTCTGGCTAGCTCACATAATGAATTGGCCACTACTCCATCACAGCAATGGCAGTCAGATGTATTTCGGGCATGGGGTGGAGAATATTTTGCCTTTGCTTCTTGTCTTGCAACCACTTCCAAGTGTATTCAAAGTAGGTAGTGCAACTCCCACTGCATATGTCACAGAAGAGGGGAATTAACAAAATGTTGGGAAGGGGGTTTCCCCCCCCTTTCTTCCTCTTCTTTCTAATATCTCAAAATACTGATAGAAACCTATTCTGAGACTTTATTTCTAATGCCAGTAACAGATTCCCTGAAGAGTTTAGACAATCTACAACATGTACTTGTAAGTATCTAGATCCAGAATTCTGGATACAGTATAGCATCAGTGAGGCAGTTCTGGATGGAGTAACGACAACAGTAGGATGTCAGCCTGTCATGTGACAAAGCCAATAAACCATAGAGTTGCCTTTTTATAAAACTGAAGCAAATTTATTAGAATAAGGAAAATAATATCATTCCTGAAGTTACTCTGTGTGTGACTGTGTGTCTCTCTCTCACTCACTCTGCTTCACTATGGACCTTCTACCTAAGCCTTTCCCCGACCTCCAACAGCAAATTTAAAGAAACAGTACATACATTTCCTCGCACAGCCTATGTTGATGTTATGATACCAGCCCGGCAGAGCCCATGGCTGGAGACTCCATTCCCAAAATACAAGTGGTCAGAACAGGCCAACAACCGGACAAAGCAGTCAGACAAAAAAAGAGTCCTGTAACATGAGTTCTATGAATCTACAAGTTCTCAAGTCTTTATTACAGGGAAAAGAAGCCTAGCTTCATACACAGAGCCCACCACTCCTGCTACCCAGGCGGTGATCGTGCAGAAGAAGGGCTCTGCTGGGCTGGCAGTTGACTGCAATGTGTGTCACAACGTCAGGCCAGATGTGTCATCTTTTCACAATGCAGTTCATTAGAATTTTTAACCTAAACTTTAACCCCAAACGCAAACCTTGATCCAAAATTCTGTCTTCTTGGGATGGCTCCCATCCCTTCTTAAATAACAAAATAAAAATCAACTTTTTACAGATCACAAGGGAGTTTTCAAACAGCCAAAGCCACTCACAAATGTGCCTTAAGTTATTTATTTTCAAAACAAAATAATGGAAATAAGAAATGCTGTATTAAGGAAGGCTACAAAGCACACAACCTGCACTCTACAAGAAGATATGAAAGGATGTTAAATGTGCTGGGGAAATATCACTGTGGTGGATAATTTGCTACAATTCAGCTTGACCCTACTTAAAATATATATGCTGTATAAATACCGGGGGTGGGAGGGAAGGGAGTGCTCATAACCCTCCAGAAATTTGTTACAAGCTTTCCTAACACAAGAATTGCAAAAACACAAGTGCCTTTAACATGCACAGTGGGTTATAAGCTAAAAGCCATGAGACCGGTGCCAGATATGGGAGAGGTTTGAGGGTAAATGTGTAAAAGTTAAGGACCAGCAGCAATGAAATAAATGGTTCTTCCTTAATCTATGAGCCAAGAACGATTAGATTTCAGCAGAAACCTAGTATGTCAAAAAAGAAGAGTTTTTAAATATTTTCTCTCTAACACCTTTAATATTTTCAGTAATAAATATCTGGGACTCTACGTGCATTGTAAATAAATCTTTGGAATCATACAAAGGACAAATAAAGTTAACCTAGTATTGCTAATTAAAATTAGTTTGTTGGGATCTAATCAATTAGCACAGAGTTTTCAAGGCAATATTGTTCCTATTCACGCTCAGTGGAAACACTTTCAGGCAGCCCTTTATTGCAACATCTATGTTCAGATGACCTTTACTTCATAAAGCAGTGAGCTAAACATTTTATACACAGGGCAAAATCTGTTTATTGAAGGATGCCAGGGGACTGTCTTTAGGAATGTGATTTGGCCTCACTTGGGTAATTTACCAAAGACAGAAGAAAGTTACAAACCTATTTGTACCCTTCATTTGAAAGGCATGCCATTTCTTTGTAATGATCACTCATTTCAATATTTGCATTGCAAAGTTTTGCAAATAAATCTCTTTTCAGGCAGACATGATAGTGAGTGTCCTGACAAAAAAACAAACACAAAAAAACCAAAGCGAAAAACAAGCAACTCTCCCCAAGACAGATGCTTTTCCTAATTGCAAAATTTTAACTTTGTGCAATTCAGACATGATTTCAGTGAATAATATTTTCCAGACAAGGCTTATTTATTAAGCAGTTTGTGGTTGGGCAGCATATTGCCAAAAATAGGAAGCACGTCTCTGTGACTACCTTCGACGTTCAGATAGCATGAAAGCACAGGGTGTTAACCCTGCTGCCTGCCTCGGTACTTCTGAGTTTCACTAACCCTATCAGGTCCCTTGGTCATGATCCACCCTAATAGTTGTGAAAGAATGTTGAAATAGCACCTGACATTTCACCCTGAACTCCTGTAACACTTGCTGATTCATTGACCACATTGTGGGGAAAGTACGTTGAGAGCTAACTACTGTATCCTTCCTGGGAAAAGGGAGGTAGAATATAGATTTTGAACTCAACATGGAAACCCCAGCATTCTTAGCTTATTTATAAGCATATTAGCAGCTCATTTTTCCACAATGAGTAGAGCAAACAAATCTGAAGGGAACTGAATTTGAATGGGAATTAAAAAAAACAAGAACCCTAACCTAAAAATAATGTGGTGTGGGCTGGTAGTAGTGTACTGCTACAGCTCTGATCTGTTTTCCATTCAGACTTTTGTGGATAACTTGGCCCATCATACAGCTGGTGTAGTCACCAGAAGCCAGAACTTTGATGAAAAACTCTCCTGTAAGCTTTTTGGGGAAAAACTTCTGAATCGAAAGCTTTATATCTGGTAAGCTCAGGAAAAAAGGAAACTCACCTGCAGCCATATCAGAAAGGGCTCCAATCCTGCTCTCACAGGCTAACTGACATTAGGCCAGATCAGTTCTTAAATGGGAGACCTTTAAGGAAAACCTAATCTGTGCTTAAAGATGTTGTATTGATGATTTCTTCTCTGAGTCAGTAGTGAACATGTATGGTGCCATCTTTTGGAAGAGTTGTTAAACTAAGGCTCAATCCTATGGGCACTTTTTGAACATTAATGCCCATTTCCTACATTCTGCCCATTAAAGTTCCCCTTGCATTTTCAACTGGATGCAGCTAAATCTTGCTTATCAAACTTAACTTCTGTCCAAATCCAAAATTCATGTAGGAACCATGATTCATTTGCTCTGAAACTCTACCTAATTCAAGGTTTTGGATATTTTCATTCAGATAACTGGAGCTTAGCTGTATTCTTCATGGCCTTTCCTAAATTGAATTCTTACTTAGTGTTGCAATTAATTGTTAAACATTGGATACATTCCATCCCAGAGGTGGCTGCATTTTGGTGGCAAGTGGCTGATCCTTACATTCTGTTTTTTTTTGGTTTGGTGTGAAGTCAGTATGTAAATAGAAAACACTGCTATTCTCACTGTAAAAGTGTGCCAATTCAAAACATATACCTCCTAAGACATTCAACACTTTTACTGAGGATATATTTATTTGTGCCCATGAGACGATGAAGCTGAACTTCCTCTCACTTACACTAGTTTTACAGCAAAGTAATTACAATGGTTCCATAGGTATTACTCTTGATTTACACCAGTGCAAGGGAGATAATTAAGCCTTATTTCTCTTGTTTATAAGTATCTGTTAGGTATACTTGGAGTATCGAGAAAAATGAAACACAGGTAAATTAAACAGATAAGAAAAGCAGAATCACATCTTCTGAAATGTTGCTCATCTTTTCCAGATTTCTATTTGGCTAGAAGACATGTTCATGAACTTACTACTACTGACTTGTTATTACCTTAGCTGCTTAAACGTTTTGCAATGCAAAAACTCCACAAACTCTTCTACTACCCCTTCAAAGTCCCCTGTAGACATTCACCTGCTTACTTATCTCTAAAACTGCACCATAGTATTACTTTATTAGGACCATAAATCTTCCCCAACTTGCACTCATATTTGAAGCTTTACACAGTGTATGGTTTCTAAGGCTAATTGATAACACCTTTGGCTACAGTGTTGGAGGCTCCTAGATTCAGCATTAGTTTGCTATCTCTGTATCATTAATGGGTGCCATGCACTGGTTAGCAAAAGGGATTGTGAGGCAAGATACCTGTACTCCGAGCTTTGCTGCTGACTTAAGTTCAACCCAACAGTCCTTCTGCTACTCATAATGCTTTCTCCTATATTGCATTTCATAAGAAGCTCAAAGTATTCTACAAGAAAAAGGCGTGTGTGCGCAAGAGATGCATGTTCTCTACCTGTCTTACTTCCACAGGGAGTAACATTTAATAATGATGTCACCCTGACTGTCCTTTAAGTTCCCAAAGGCCTGAACTGCCGCAAAATTTATATTAACAATTAATACTTTATCCATAATGACACCACACCTACTCCTTGATCTTCATGAAATGAAAGCAAAAGCAGTATTCCTAGAAACTGTCTTTTTTTAAAGCAAAATGTGTCACTGCAGCAGTTTGTAGAGAGCAGCACAACACACTTCTGAACTAAATGTTGCCAGACATGATTGTATTAATAAAGAAAATCCTCCTCTCCCAAAGTAACACTGCCCCCTCCCCTACTGTATTTTTCAGTGACAGCGGAATGGGAGTGTTTATTCAGTACCACACTCTAAATGGCTATGGTTGGGAATACAGAAACTCCTTTCATTTGTCATATTCAGCAGCATCAGATAGGAAAGATTCCCAGAATTCATTGTAAGATAAAATCATTACGTTGTGTTTCATGTAAAGCGTTATCTAGCCTTTGAAGTTTCAGATCGGTGGGAAAGGACAAACATAGTCAGTACTGTAGCTTTTCTATAAATTGTGAAGCTGCTTGGTTCTAGGAGCCTCCACATTAAAATAAGGACATAAAAATGTTACATATACTTCTTTAAACAGCATAACTTATTTTGGTGACTTTGGACCAGCATCATATAAAAAAAATAAATGGATGATGGCCAATATTTTCCTTTTTACATTTCAGTCCTTCCTGTCAATTACACTATAATAATGAGGAATTCTGGGTTTTGTTATTACAACATTACAGCATAAATTGCTTTCATCCTAAATACATTTAAAAGCGAAAAAGAGTTAAGCCAAAAGGAAACAACCTTCTGCAATGGTCTGAGGAACCTGAGGTTGATGGGTGTAATCCTGGTCCCACTGAAGTCAATGGCAAAACTCCTACTGCCTTCAATGGAGCCAGTATTTCATCCACTGAAAGCTGAAGACATTTAGGGTCATTTTCAATGAGATCTTAGCACCTAACTCCCTTAAGATCCTTTCAAAATCCTGGCAACAGCACCTAGAAAGAAGCACTTAGCCTCATGCAGGATCAAGGATCTTAGCAGAAAAATAGGGTTAAGAACTTTTTTAAAAACTTATTTCTAAATTGTTATTTTAAAATGTGTTCACCTCAGGTGTAGAAATTAATTTAGGGTGACTGAATATATTGATAATCTCCTCACTTGCCTGGTGAAAGTAAAAAGAGACTTGTGTATTTCCAAAACAATCCCTCAAAAGTCTTTCAGAAGGACATTAAGACCAGCATTTGCTAACTTGGCTGCATAAAGTGACTCCTAAATCCATATTTAGGCACCCAAGTAAATTTAAGCTGATTTTCAGAATTGCTGGGGAACCTGCAGCTCTTGTTGATTTCAATTAGTGCTGGCTGAGGAAAGGAAGCAGAGACCATGGGTATTTTCACAAATTGCTCCCTTCAAAATATCCTGGCTGCTACTGTTGTTGTTCTTATGGAGAGGTGATGGGAAGGCCTCTGGCTCCCATCCAGGCTGGTGCTGGCTGCTTTGTGGAAGGAGCCTGCTCCCTCCAAGGTCCTCCCAGTACTGCTACTGCTCCCCGTGTGGCGGGAATCTCATTTACCCCCTTACAAAATGTTTTTAATTTTCACATTACTGTGTTTCCTGGCGGATAAGGTTTCCCGACCTGTTCTGCAGAACAAGGAAGTCAGAAAGTTTGGAGAAACATCTGAATTACAAGGGGCTCATCTGAATTAAACCTCTAAAGCCTCTGATGTTCATCTATCAGAAGTCTAGACTGCACGTTTGTAGATCTCCAGGTATTAACCCCATTTGGAATACTTAGAAATGGTCCCCAAGATGAGAAAATCTGGATCAAAATCTTCCTTCCCAAAAGTTTGGAATATTTGAATCAATGCCGTTGGTCAAGCCATTACAGTCAGTGTCACCCTCTCCCCCTCGAAGTTCAAATAAGTTTGTAGCTGGGATTACTGGGGTCCCATACCTAAAAAGACCGAGTAGCAATCTTTTTGATTAAACCAGTAATTAAACATGTATGTTTTAATTTTAAGTAGTTATGGGAAAAGATTTGGAAGTTCATTTCCAAAAAGTACCTAAAACGTTAGAGTTTAGATGCTTATCTAAAGATCGTCTGAACTATCAACCCAAAATTCCTGTAACTGTAAAAGTGGGCTAGAATTCTTTCAAGAAAAAATGGTATTTTATGGAGGATGAGATTGTCAGTATATCTTGCTTTCTGTCAGGTTGGAAATATTACAGGAGGAGCCTGTTGCAGTATTTTTGGAAATTCTGGTTAGCTCTAGACCCAGGAAACATGACAGGGTGTGAAACTGACAAATATTTTTTTGGGGAAAAGATCAGAAATGTACATCTACAAAAAGCTTTGGTTCAAGTTCACGTACAACTTGAGACAACAGGTACATTTTTCAAAAGTGCCTAGAGTGGCTTAGGAACATAAATTCAATTGCCTATAAGACTTAGGCTCCTATGTGCCTAAATCACTTTTGAAAATGTTAGCCATTATCCAAAGAATCTGCATAGTTTTACATTTACTGCATAAGTAGCATTTTTCACTTTCATACCTTGCCATGTTTCCTGGGTCTTGATGTGTCAAAAATTGCCAAAAATACTGCAAGAGAGGTATAAGAAGAACATTTATTTATTTAGAGTTTTTTCTTCAACAATTTCATCATAATTAATTTTGGGTCATTCTATCTTTATGTTCACATGTTACCATGACCATGGTATCGTATACAAATGCTTCTATGGATAAGGTACATTTTGTAGAGGTTAGCCTTTGCAATTTTCTAGTTGTTTGCTTTTAAGGGCTAGCAATTTTAACCACAAAATTAGCGGAGAAATCAGGCAGAGAATCAAGGGGGCAAACAGGTTTATTAATTTGGTAAGTGAAAATCTATACTCCTCACTGACTGAGAAGGGGATTGAACCAACTCAAGAAAAGAAAAACAAAACCCTAGGATGAAATAAAAGTGGAGCATGCTCAATTTACAGCATCGCTCTGCCCACGGCGTCATGAGATAGAATCAGATTGCTTAAACTGATTGCGGTATGTTGGGAAAAGGTATATTCTCAACATAATCTTAAAGTTATAATCGTCTGATCAATGCATCTGGAAAATAACAGTCAAGCTGATTAAACTGAACTTTGTCTGGATCATGCAATTTTTACATGGCTCTGTCAAATGTCAGGCCTCTCTCTCTCTCACCAATTTCAGAAATGTTGCACCATGATTTCAAGCAGTGAATCATCCTCCCCTGTGCCAACCATCTGTTTTATCTGCCCCCTCAGTGTCTGAAATTAGATGATGGAGGGCAGGGCAGGCTTTCTAGAGCAGCCATTAATGTTAGTGGAGGAGGGGGCTCTGGTGGCAGATTTTCCATTTGAAATCATGGACTGTTAAAACTGGCAAGGAAGGGTTATAGAGAAGTTAATAGAAAAATAATGTGAGGAAGAAGAAATAATAAGGGAGGAGGGAGAGGAACAAAATGGAAGAGAGCAAAAGACTGGGAGAAAAAGAGAAGAAAAAAAGAGCATAGGATGAGAAAAAAGGAACATGGGAAAGTGGTGAAGGAGGAAGTGAGGTGTGAAAAGGATAAGGAAGAAAAACAAATTAAAGAGATGGCAAGGTGATGTGAAAGACAAGCCATACTCTTGCTTTATATATCATACAATGTGTATTGCACAGCAAAGGGATTGTTATGTGTCTTTTTTCACTGGTCTATTATTCTAGCAATGCATACACTTGATGCTCCTTAACATAAAAAGGAATTATGAACTATATGAATCAAAGGCAAACTAGATAGCTTAGTGTCATCATCTCTCTTAGGTATTTATATAACACCCATCACCTTAATATTTGAGTGTTTCACAATCTTCAATTCACTTATGCTCACAAATCTGTAAGGTAAGGAAGTGCTATTATCCTTGTTTTACAGATAGGCTCAGAGAGGCTAAGTGACTTGCCCAAGGTCATGCAGGAAATATGTGGCAGAACAGGTAACCCAGGTCTCCCAGGTTCTAGGCTAGGGACCAACCCGATGGACCATCCTTTCTCTCCATCTGCTATACTTACAGTATAGCTGGGAAAATAACACATTTTTCAGTTTGTGGCAAATTGTGGAAAGTAAAAAAAACAGCTTTGGTCGGACTGAAAATGAATTTTTTCAAAAGGTTTTGGCAAATTGAAAAGTAAAAAACATTGTTTGGGTTTAATGAAACACTTTTTTTAAATTTTGACCTGTTTGCATGTTTTTGAATTTTTTAATACAGTTAAATAAAAAAATCAAAATGTTACATTTAAAAATGTCAAAGGAAGACATTTTGACTTGCAGATTTCTTTTGGGGGGAGGGAGATCAAAAATTTCGTCCATACCAATGCAAATTTGCAAAGTGATTGGTGTTCTTGAATGTGGATTTTTTTTGCCCCAAAAAAGTTTTGACCGAAAAATTTCACCCAAATTGAATTTACAGCACTCTTGGGTAGTAGAATATAGGATGTGCTGATTTCATCTTCAACATCCTTATTTACTCTTCAAGATTTTCATAGCTTCAGGAAAACGTTTGTATTTTTAAATTTATCAAAAGGTTTAGATATGAAACAGTTTAAAAAAACAAACAAACATTCTCTCTCTCTCTTTCCTAACTACTGAAAAGCTTAGACTAGTTTGTACATCCAAAAGACCACCAGAAATAACTCATTATTATCGGTTGTAATTATAAAACTCTTCTAGACTTTTTGGTTTGTGGTTAGTCGGATTATTTGATATTCAACGAAGGTAAGATTGTTGTGCTTATTGTTATAAGGAAGCAGTCATTGAGTTGTATTGTCTGGCCTAGCATAGGAGGTCTGGTTTAGCTGAATACAAATAGGTTATTGACTTTCGCAGAAATCTAGGATTAATACCGCATACAGGTCAATGGCCTTCTGTAATACTACAGCTACTGCATGAAGCATATTGATGGGTTCATATCGTATGTCTAATACTATCTTCAAAAGATATGTTAAGGGAGTTGAACACTTATTTTGTCAGGTGGAAGGGACAGCATTTTCTTTACATAAAGTTTGTTTAAAAGCGGGGATATCTAATAATAAAGAATTCCATAGCATATATAATCAGAGAACTGAAAACTACATATACAGTACATGGAAAACCTGAGAAGAAGAAAAGAAAAAAAACAACTTTCAGGCCCTGGATGGACACACTGAGACAATTTGCTAGCCTTTCAGCTCTGTAGATCTGGCTCATTTAAGTCACACAAGTTAATATTAGACATACAGTCCTGGAGCCTTAAAATACCTTCTGTCTTACAGACAGATTTTTTGGTCTGTCCTAGAGAGTGATTTGATTGAATAACATTGAGATACTATAAAAGCAAACACATCAAATCTCTTCCTGAGAGATAGGCACTGAAGGCATTCAGACTGCAGTGGACCAAATTTTTAAATGATCCTTGACCCATTCTCTAATTTTGCATCCACAGCTTTGCACCTGCAGTTAATGATAAACACACAAGTGGGCACATGCAGCTGGGTGTTTACAGATTTAGTTGTCTGACTGTACCAGCAAATTAAACAGCAATGGTAGATGTCTAGCTGCTATCAACTGCACCCTCAGTAGAATTCAAGGGCAATATTAGAACACTTTTCAAATAAAATGGACCCAGTATCTGAAAAAAACTTACCAATCCACTTCCTGCAGTATAAAGCTTAATAAGGCATTCACGAGTTAGGTTGGTTGGAGAGAAGATTGCAGCATTTACTGTTAACTGTACTAGCACCCAGATCAATTTTCAAAAACAAACTTTCAAGTAATCATGATCAGTTTCTACATATATTTTTTTCACTCGTATATAATTGATGGAAGGTAAGACAACTAAACAATTAGCAGCATCTCCTTTTTTACTCTAGATATATTGTACTAACTACCTTTTCCAGGGAGATCAATACATGCAAGTACTTGTCCTTCCTGCACAATGGACACATCTCACCCTTCAGAGGGAATGCAGCTGGCTTATTTAAAACTGTACTATTTTAAAACGGATGGACATGTGATCAGTCGTTTTAACTGCACAAATCCCTGTTGATGTCTGTCTCTCTAGTGCCAGGCAATGTCATTTTCCAGCAGTGCTCCTGAAGGCTTATTGACCATAGGCAGAATGAAATTTGCCCATTAGTTCCCATCTCTGTAGATCTCTGCAGATGTGTTTTACATTGTGAAGTCATCACTTTGACACTTGTTTTTATTTTATCACAGCTATTAAGGAAACCATCTTTGTTCAAAAACAACGAGGAGTCCTTGTGGCACCTTAGGGCTGGTCCGCACTGGGGAGGGGGGGGGGGATCGAACTAAGATACACAACTTCAGCTACGTGAATAACGTCGCTGAAGTCGAAGTATCTTAGTTCGAATTTCGAAGCACTTACCGCGGGTCCACACGCAGCAGGCAGGCTCCCCCGTCGACAGAGCTTCCTCCTCCTTGGCGAGCAGGAGTTCTGCAGTCGACAGCGAGCGCTTCCGGGATCAATTTATCGCGTCTAGGCAAGACGCGATAAATCAATCCCAGAAGATCGATTACTACCCACCGAATCAGGCAGGTAGTATAGACGTACCCTTAGAGACTAACACATTTATTTGGGCATAAGCTTTTGTGGGCTAAAACCCACTTCATCAGATGCATGGAGTGAAAAGTACAGTAAGCAGTATATATATTACAGCACATGAAAAGATGGGAGTTGCCTTACCAAGTGTGGGGTCAGTGCTAACAAGGCCAATTCAATTAAGATAGAAGTAGTCTATTCTCAACAGTTGACAAGGTGTGAGTATTAGCAGAGGGAAAACTACTTTTTGTAGTGACCCATCCACTCCCAGTCATTATTCAAGCCTAATTTGATTATGTCCAGTTTGCAAACAAATTCCAGTTCTGCAGTTTCTCATTGAAGTCTGTTTTTGAATTTTTGTTGTTGAAGAATTGCCACTTTTAAGTCTGTTACTGAGTGTCCAGGGAGATTGAACTGCTCTCCTACTGGTTTTTGAATGTTACAACTCTTGATTTCTGATTTGTGTCCATTAATTCTTTTCATAGAGACTGTCCGGTTTGGCCAATGTACTTCGCAGAGGGGCATTGCTGGCACATGATGGCATATATCACATTGGTAGATGTTCAGTGTTATAGGTTCAATAGAGATAACTCATAACAGATTTTCTTCTTTTTCGTGTTTACTGCAAATTGATCTTTTTCTTGCTTTTACAACACTAGCCTAAGTCCTTCATTGCTTTCATAAAGAGGGAGCCAGCCCACAGAAGAGTTCCCTAAAATATTGGGGCAACAGCACACCAGCATGAAAGGGAGGAGATGCCCTGTCAGGTCCTCCCTGTCACTCCCATCACTTTTGCGTGCTCATTTATGGCACAGGGGGTTTCATCAGATTCAGCTTTCTTCAGTTTGAACTCTGAACTTGTGCTACTCTTTTCTATTTATAGGTTTATAAAATTTTCAGGGCTGAGAGTATGACATTTTCTATGTTAGTGCAGCACCCAGGACAATGACCCCAGATGAGGTCACCTCGGATAGGGTGTTGAGTGGGAAAAGGACGGGAACAAGGCCTGACCATTATGGGACCATATCAGAGAGATGAATAGGGATGAGGAGGACTCACCAATGAAGAAATTGAAGAGTTGGTTACAGAGATAAGACCATGAAGGAAGTAAGTGCCAAGGGAGGGCAGACTGTCCAGGAAAAGGAAGTGATCAACAGTTCTGAAAGCAGTGGAAAGACTGAGGAGGATGGCGTATAGGCACAGAGATGTGGTCAATTAAACAGTTCACCAAATTTTCATGTTTGAGCTTTAAGTGAGTGGCATGCATCATCTGGTTCGTATGAATAAAAAAATAAATGTCTCTTAAACAGAGATGGGTCAAATAGCACATAAAGTGATTTGTAGCTATTTTTGTGAATAAAAGCAATGAGTGTCACTCCAGTGTCACTTATGGGGTCATTTTATTTTTTGTTCACGTGACTTATTTATGAATATGTTTACAAATCCTGACAGTTTTAGAAAGGGTGGATAGGCTGAAAATTAATATCAAAAGCGGGTTATTCATAATTTGATGTTTCCTTTAAAAAAAAAAAGTTAGTCTTGCAATCTAGGAGCAGAACAATATCATATACCAGGATCAGCAAAAGCTATAATTGAAGGGAATTGTTTGCAAATAAGCAATCTATAGAATGTAATTTATTCATATATATTATGAGGAAAATTATGCAGATGATAAATATCTCAATGGAAATCAGGATAAGGATTCATAAACAGAAAAAGACCTACATTAACTTCTCTCATCCTCCTCCTAAAAAAACACATCCTACAATCCACCAAACACACAAATCCTATCTGGCAAATGAGAGATAATGCCTGAATTATTTTTTAAAAAGTCACTGATTGAAGAAATTTTCTAAATGTTAGAAAGCGTTCTGAACTTTTGGGAAATTTTGTTCTGGCCTTAGACCAATTTCTAATGCTAATCAATGGCCATAGCTAAACAAGGCTGATGTAAAAAATTCTAAAGAAAGAGTCAGATATGAAAACTTTTCCACAAAGGCACTAAAGGGATGTCTACAATATAGTATTTTTCAAGTTAAAATAGAATAAAACAAATCTACTCTAATTTCTTGCACCCTGTGCAATCTCAGTTGGGTTACACAGGTATAACTGAAGGTAGGATTTTGGCCATTAGAGTGAAACTGTCCATGTTTGTAAATCTAAAATTCTCTGATAAAACCGAAAGGTTGCAATTATGAAGCACAGAAAAGCCTAAATCTTCCTTTAATGCTTTACTAGCGTCTCACTAATAGGCCCATGGGGTGCAGTCAGTCAATAATAACCCAATAAAATCAATAACGATAAACAAGAGTCAGTGTTCTAATAAAAATAGAATTTTTTTAAATCCAAACCAGCTGTTTCAGTGTTATGTAAAAATACAGGCCCCGTGCTAAGCTTTGCTCAGCTTCTAAGTATGACATTTAGGCTTCTAGCCGCTCATGCAGTTTCTAGGGATGAAAGTAAAATGATGAGCAATAGTCATAGCAGTTTTAGATTGCCAAGGTCAATAAATGAGTGTATTGCTATATTAGTGCTGCAATTTTATAGATACTAAAAGTATTTTTTTACATGTTTACTTTGTAGATTTTATTTTAACATAAAAATCTAGCAAGTTTTTTCTCTATCTTCCAAGCACAAAAAGGAATAACATAAGACACTGAACATTGACCCACTTTTCCTTGAACCTGGAGACATTTTTCTCAACTCTGGGATGCTGTTCCATGAAGAAAGGCTGCTGGGAAGAGACGGAATCCACCTCAACAAGAAGGGGAAGAGCATCTTTCGCACCGACTCACCAACTTAGTGAGGAGGGCTTTCAATTAGGTACAAAGGGGGCAGGTGACAAAAATCCACAGGTTAGCATAGTAAAAGGTGATCTTAATAGAGTGCTAGATATTGTGGGGGAGGATATGGAAAATTATAATAGAGTCATAGGAGCAATAAGAGGGAAATCTGCGTGGGAATGTGCTCAACATCTTAGATGTCTATACATAAATGCAAGAAGTATGGGGAATAAACAGGAAGAACTGGATGCATTAGTACATAAGCTAAATTATGACTCAATTGGCATCACAGAAGACTCATAACTGGAATATTGGTAGAGAGGTGTATAGCTTTTTTCAGGAAGGACGGGCAGAATAAAAAGGGAGACTATACCTCAAGAATATATACTTTTGTTCTGAAGTCCAGAAGTAGGTAAGAAGCAGACATGTTGAAACTCTCTGGGTAAAGATACAAGGGGTAAAAAAAAAGGGGGTGAGATAGGGGTTGATTACAGACCACCAAAGTAGGAAAAGAAGGTGGATGGGGGCATTTCTAGGATAAACAAAATATATCCAAAATACAAGACCTGGCAGTAATGGGGGACTAACTACTGAGAAATCTGTTGGAAAAGTAATATGGCAAAACACAACATTTCCAATAAGTGCATGGAATGTATTGGGGACAACTTTTGTGTTTCAGAAAGCAGAGGAAGTAACCAGGGGGAAAGCCATTTTAGACTTCATTCTGACTAACAGGCAGGAATTGGTAGCAAATCTGAAAGTGGAAGGCAATGCCGGTAAGATTCTAAGGCAGGCCTGCACAACTCGTAAAGCGGCGAGGGCCATATTACTCCAAAGAAAACAGCTGAGGGCCGAAACCCCCCGGCCCCGCGGAAACACCCCCCCCTCCCAGCGCCACCCGCCCCGTGGAAACAACCCCTCCTTCCCCAGCGCTGAGGTGTGGAAGCCTGTAGAGGGGAAAAGAAACAGCGCTAGAAGTAGAATAAGATCTTCCCCCTACTTTGTATTCAATTGCCCTGTTGAATGAATGAGGTGTGAATGAGGAAGGTGTGGAAGGCAGGCACCTCCAGACAGCGGCAACCCTTGGAGAGGGGATGGGAACCAGACCAAGGACAATCAAACTTGTCAAGTGGGCTGACTAGAGAAAAGCAGACATACTGATGGCCTCGGGGGTTAGAAGCAAGCACCTTCCTTTGGGAACACCCTCTTTGCAGCATTGGGACAACCCCCAGCCCAGAGACAAGCAGCAAAAAGGACCAACGGACACAGTCCCAGATTTTGGGCCGCACAGTGAGCCCACCTACTTACACACACACACACACACACGGGCCGCACAGTGAGCCCACACGGGCCGCATGCAGCCCCTGGGCCGCATGTTGTGCAGGCCTGTTCTAAGGAAAGGAAGGAGTGAGAGCAGCAGAATAAGGACAATGGACTTTAAAAAAAGCAGACTTTAACAAACTCAAGAGAAGATAATCTAAGAGATAAAGGAGGTCAGAACAGCTGACAGTTTCCCAAGGAGACAATATTAAAGGCACAATTACAAACTAATCTGATGTGAAGGAAAAATAGGAAGACTAGCAAGAGGCCATCATGAACTCTTTAATTATCTGAAAATTAAAAAGAAATCCTACAAAAAAAAGTAGAGGAAAGATACTGGAATAAATTATTATTTACAAGTTGTAAGCACCTGGAAGATAATAGGGTTATAAGGAATAACCAATATGGATTTCTCAAGAACAAATCATGCCAAACCAACTTAATTTCCTTCTTTGACAGAGTTACTGGCCTAGTTGATAAGGGGGAAGCATTAAATGTGATATAGCTTGATTTTAGTAAGTCTTTTGACACACTCCCACATGAGATTCTCCTGTAGTCTAGATTAAATTACTATAAAGTGAGTGCACAACTAGTTGAAGGACCATATTCAAAGAGTAGTTATCAATGGTTCCCTGTCAAACTGGGAGGGTATATCTAATGGGATCCTGCAGGGGACAGTCTTGGGTCCAGTACTATTCAATATGTTCATTAATGACTTGAATAATGTAGTGGAGAGTATGCTTATTTGCAAGCACTTTTCAGGACGGGATTAGAATTCAAAACAAACTTGACAAATTAGACAACTGGTCTGAATTCAACAAGAGGAAATTAAATAAGGACAAGTACAAAATGCTTCATTGAGGCAAAAAAATCAAATGCACAACTACAAAATGTGGAGTAACTGGCTAGGCAGTGGCATTGCTGAAAAGAATCTGGGTTTTTATAGTGGATCACAAATTGAACATGGCTCAACAATGTAATGCAGTTGCAAAGAAGGCCAGTATTCTGAGGTATATGAACAAGAATGTGAAATGTAAGTCAGGAGAAGTAATTGTCCTGATCAACTTGGCACTCATGAGGCCTCAGCTAGAGAACTGTGTCCAATTCTGAGCACCAGGCTTGACAAAAGATGTGGACAAATCGGTGAGAGTCCAGAGGAGAGCAACAAAAATGATAAAAGGAAAGGTTAAAAATGAGGAAAGGTTAAAAAAAGCCTGGGCATGTTTATCCTTGAAAAAACCAAGACTGAGTGGAGACCTGATGATAGTCTTCAAATATATTAAGGGCTGTTATAAAAAAAGACGATTATCAGTTGTTCCCATGTCCTTGAAGACAGGACAAGAAATAAACAGCTTAATTTGCAGAATGGGAAATGTAGGTTACGTATCAGGAAAAACTTTTTAACTATAAGGGCAGTTAAGCACTGGAATACGCTTCCAAGGGAGGTTATGGAATCCCCATCATTGGAGGTTTCTAAGAACAGGCTGGACAAACACCTGTCAGGTGTGATCTAGGTTTACTTGGTGCTGCCTCAGTGCAGGGGGCTGGACTTGACTTCTGAAGGTCCCTTCCACCCTAAATGTCTATGATTATCAGGGCTTGATTTTACTATTTCCTATGCAGCCACCCAGGAAGTGAGGCCCCCTCTTTCTCTCACCTCTTGAATGGATATGTGCTGTATAAAAGTACCTGAATACCCAATCTGGGCACCGGGGAGCAGGGGAAGAGCAAGGTCTGAGTGCTCAGGGTGAAAGCCCAACACTATTAAAATTAACAGGAGTTTTGTTATTGATTTCAATAGGGCCAGGACTTTGCCCTCAATGTCCATCCACCCTGTAAGTAATTGGGGAGGGAGGTGCCTGATTCAAAGAGCAGGAGTTGTGCACCCCCCAAAGAGGTGATATAATTACTTCCCATTCCCTGGCCCATTCCTATCGAGTGTTTCTCTTGGGCTTCTGTGCACCAACCTCTAACTCAGGGCTCAGAATAAAAGCTCAATGTAACCCTGTAAAAATAATCAATCATTTTTATTTTTTTGCCTGAGAATATTAAAATACCTTACAAACTTGAATTAGAATGCAACACACTTTGGTCATTAGAGTATGATCCCCATTTTACAGATGGGCAAACCGAGGCACAAAATACTTATTCAAAGGCCTGAACCAGGAGTTCTCAGTCTCTTGCTCTGTCCAGAGGACCCTCACTTCCTGACCACAAGTGGATCAAGATATTAAGGACCAAGAACAGATGGTTCAGGCATAAAGGACCAGGATCAGAGCTGTCCCTAGGTGTTTTGCCACCCAGGGCAGAAAATGTTTTTTGTGTCCTTCAAGTAGCTCAGCAAAAAAATTAACCACCCTCAACCCGACCTCTACCCTTCCCTACTGAGCAGCAAAACAATTTGGTACCCCTGGAAGTTGGCACGCAGGGTGACTGCCCTGATTGCCTATCCCTAAGGCTGGCCTTAACCAGGAATGAACATATTATGATTGTGACCTCAAGCTGAGGTGTACCTGCTATGGCAGATTTCAGGATCAGTGTAAGGCAGTGTCCACAAAGTTCCAGTGTACTCTTGTGAAAAGCATTTTTGTATCACTCCACATATATCACGTAGTAAGTGGAAGAATCCACATTCAGAACTGGTTTCCAGAGTAGGTACACAGCAATAACAATGTGAGAGGAGTAAGGCAATAGTGGGAGTAATGAGTTTCCCCTATACATCATGCATACTAACTAATTCAGAAACATTGCAGTGAATGCTGGCAGGTAGCCAACTGAGGCCATTGCAAACCATTGCCCCTTAAATTATAATATGGTGCGGGTGTGCAGATATGGGTTGGTACTTATAGGCAGCAAACCCACTGGCTGAAGAGCAATTGTGCAAAACAGTGGACGAGTAAAAGTTGTGAAGTAACTGGCAGCTAGCCTGGATGCACCCACCTTTTCCTGCTGTGCGGCTATAAAATATTATATTCTGGCATTTGAATTGTGTAAAGGGGAAGTGCATACAGGTAGTGAATGTTCATCTAGCTTTACTTTCTGCAAAATGGCCTCTGTGACCTGGAATTGCTGCAGAGTTACCCTATTTTCTGGAGGAAACAGGAGATCTGAGTAACAGATTGGGAATTACGTGGCTGTTGAAGATTGGTTTTAACTTTTGCTGCTGGCAAAAATAACACTAAGAAATGGTACTTGAATATAATGCATTATTTTAAATAAGTGGAGAACATTACATTTGCAACTACTAAGAATCCATACCTCCATATAGTTTTGGTCATTGTAGAGTTGCATGCAGTTTGTAACATCCTTGAAGATTATTATATTACCACAGAAACAAAAAGTTTTGGGTACAAATTTGTGTGAGGGGTATGGACATCCAATCAAGTAGAAAGACTCAGATATGTGCCTGTGAAATTAATAATGCCAATGTCTGTTATAAATCCCTAACATAGCTCATGAGATCAATTAAGATGTTCAAGCAACTACAAAATGGATGATTGAGGCAAATGGTAACATCAGGATGACCATATGGCGAGGGGAAACTAGAACTGTTTGGACATAAAATGAGCGCCATCAGAATTTCACCAACAATTGTGCACAAAATAGCGAGGAGAGAGAAAGTAACATAGCCAAGATAAACACAGGAAGGAGAACAGAACAGCATCGGAATTGATAAGTGTGTGAGCAAGTCAATAAGCATGTAGTATTAGAGAAATGTGAGGTCCTTTATTCCTGTATCCATACTCCCCTATGGTCTTATCTCTGATATGTTCATCTCATAAGAAATGACATTGGTGGAAATTTTGAGGCATTGCAGAAGTTTAGACTAGGGTGACCAGACAGCAACTGTGAAAATTTGGGACAGGGGGTGGGGGATAATAGGAGCCTATACAAGAAAAAGACCCAAATATCAAGACTGTTCCTATAAAAATCGGGACACCTGGTCACCCTAGTTTAGACATACAATCCCCATTGATGTTGATGGGAATTGTGTCCCTCAACCCCTGTACAATCTTTGGGAAATGTACCCTCTTAATGTTTAAAATAATTATTTCTAAAATGAGACCATCAGCAACAAACAGCAGTAGGTTTCTTTCCACTGACTTGCAGTGATGGCACAAATTAACAGCCTGGCCCTTGTAAAATCTCAGACAGTTTCACTCAAGATTGCCCATTGGGCTGTATTACTGCAAGCCATCATCTCTGCTGGAAACAATTGCCTATGGACAACTTACTTCATATGGAGTTGTGTTATTATAAGGTGACAACAGCACCATTAACTCACATCACCACTGTACTAAGGTTAAACTACTTTTGTTTACTAAGGTTACTCAAGCTGCTGAACTGTGATGGGCAATTTAACTTAACCTTTCACAGCAGTTCTAAATCTATATTTACTAATGAAGCTAGAAGATGTTGGACCCCCCCACATATTTTGAATACCTGATTATGAACGTTGAAATACACCATTTTAGCATTGAACTCATGTTTCTCAAAGGCCACCATTACTTTTCTACAGAGATTCTGAAACCTAAATTGCAATGTTTAAAATAACAGTACTGCTTTAAAACAAAATTTATTTTTACTACTTCAAATACTGGAAATACAGAGATCAAATTAAGACTAGATTGAATCATCCTGCTCACAATTTTTTTCCTTATTACTCATATAAGATCATGTTTAATAATAATTAGTTTGCATGTAATGTTTTTCATCTGCAATACTTTGCAAAGGTGAGTAAGCACTATTTTACAGATGAGGAAAACAGATATATAAAAGTTAAGTGATTTACATAAGATCAGGTCAATTTTAGGCCTAGGAATATATCCTGGGGCCAGGTTTTCAAAAGTGACTGGTGATTTTATGTACCATATTTTTAGAGTGTCCAATTTAAGGAAATGTAAAGGGATTTGCTGATTTATTTATTTTTAAATTGATTCAGGAATGCCGCGAGGGTGCCTGGTGGGAGTTGTAGGTCAGATGCCTCATGCTCCTGTTCCCACTCTCTTCTATGGGCCATGGTAGTGTAGACAAGGCCTCAGAGTTTTACTTTGCATTTCTGGTTTGAACAAAGCCCAAACTCAAATAAAAATCTATTCACAATTGCCGTGAGTCGCTTCCTTTTACATTGAAACCATGCAAAAGTATGAATTTTCCCCTCATTTAGATGTAAAGCCATCAATCAAGCCAGTTTTGCACTGGATCTGTGTCTGCAATCACAGAACATTCAGGAAACATCACTAATCTTTTGATTAATCTGGGCTGATTATCAAGTTTGTAGAAAAACACAAAGCCAGGCAAGTTTCCTATAGTTTATGGTTTTATTACAAAACAGTTTGCAAAACTCTAGGAGAAATACCCTAATACAAGAACATTATTTGTGCTAGTTGTCTGACTAGAGGTGCTGACCTATTGAACATTCAGGGAAAGACCTCACTCATTCTGGTTTTAAACTTCACAAAGTGAAAAAGACATTGTGTTACTGTTTGTATCAGGAGATAAAGTCACAATGGATTGTATTGCCTGAGCAGATTAAAGGGGATGAACACAGCCACACAGTCACAGCGCATTGTTGAATTTAAGATTGGATGTATAATACATATTCGGTACTTATAGCTTACAAGCCAAATTCATTAGTCCTTATATGGGGAAAACTCCTATTAAGTAAGAGTAAGGACTGCAGGACTTGGTCCTCTTTGTTAGTGTGAAGGGACTGGTAAAGCTCAAGTTCTTGTAGCTACCCCTGTGATGGACTTGAGTGGAAAGCACTGATGGCAGCTTTCAGATTGTAACAAGACCTATTCTCATGGACAGAAAAAGTGCTAAATTTCTGCCTCTAGTGGAGGGAGAAGCAAATAAGTGGGGGAAATAGCATCCTCTGAATGATTGCCAAGAATTCCCACAAAAAATAAACAGTCTGGTGGTTATGTTCTTAACAGCTGTGTTAATGGGGTTAAAGAAGCCTTAAAAAAAACCCTGTCTTTTTATTTGAGATCCGTTTTTACAAAACAGATACAGTACAAGTTTTGCTTTTAAACACAGCATGACACTTACATAGTTCACCACCCGACACTTGGAGAAATGTGCCGTTCTTGTGGTGATCTTAATTCTTGCAAGAGCACTGGAGGGTCTGACTTGTCCCGTGTGAGTTGTCTCAAGTGTATCAGAATGACACTAGCTAGAGGCAGGAGGCTTATAGCTAGAGCTGTGGAAAATCTCTAAATATCATTTTATAAAGATAATATGCCAAGAAAAGATTGCACACACAAAGGAAAAATATGCCAACCAGCCATCTCTTGTTTTGCTGAGAACATAGGAATGGCCATATTGGGTCAGACCAGTGGTCCATCTAGCACAGTATCTTATCTTCAGACAGTGATCAATGCCTGCTGCTTCAGGGGAGTGAACAGAACAGGGTAATTTACTGAGTGATCCGTCCCGTGCTGCCCAATCACAGCTTCCAGCAGTAAGAAGTTTAGGTTGAGGTTGTGTCCCTGACCATCTTGGCCAATAACTAAGGCTGCATGTCTGTCACAGAGGTCACGGATTCCGTCATGGTCATGTGACTTCCATGACTTCTGCAGTGGCCTGTGCTGGCTCAGGGGCTGCCCGAGCCGGGTAGCCCCCGGGCCAGCAGCAGCAGTTTGGGTATATGGGAGGGGGCTCAGGGCTGGGGCAGTGGGTTGGGGTGAGTGGCAGCGCTTACCTGGCGGGGGGGGGGGCACTCCCTGGCTTCCACCGGCATATCCCTGCAGCTCCTATGCAGAGGGACCAAGTGGCTCCACGTGCTGCCTGCGCCTGAGGCCCCTGTTGGCTGCAGTTCCTGGCCAATGGGAGCTGCAGAACCAGTGCTTGTGGTGGGAGCAGCGCACACAGTCCCCCTGGCCATCCCTCCCCCTAGGAGCTGAAGGGACATGCTGGTCACAGACAGGTAGGGAGCTTGCCAGCCCCGTCAACCCCCCCCCCCCCCACTCACCCCAGAACCAGCAGGGGTCCCAGACCACGCGCCGCCACCCAGCCCCCTCTCCCAGCACTGGCAGGGGTCCAGGTCGCATGCCACTGCCCCTCACCCCAGCACCCACAGCCCAAGTTTTAGTTAGGGGTATATAGTAAAATTCATGGACAGGTCATGGGCTGTTAATTTTTGTTTACTACCTATGACCTATCAATGAGTTTTACTAAAAATACCCATGACTAAACATAGCCTTACCAATAGCCATTGATGGACCTATCCTTCATGAACTTCTCTAATTCTTTTTTGATCCTGGTTATACATTTGGCCTTCAAAACATCCCCTGGCAATGTGTACCACAGGTTGACTATGCGTTACATGAAGAATTACTTCATTATGTTTGTTTTGAACTTGCTGCCTATTAATTTAATTGTGTGGCCCCTGGTTTGTGTGTTACGTGAAAGGATAAATGGCACTTCCTAATTCACCTTCTCGTCACCATTCATGATTTTATAGACCTCAATCATCTCTTTTCCAAGATGAACATCCATGTCTTTTTAATCTCTCCTCCTATGGAAGCTGTTCCATCTTGAGTGTTAACAGCTAATTTAGACCCCCATCATTTTGTATGTATAGTTGGAATTATGTTATCCAATATGCATTATTTTACATTTCTAAGCATGGAATTTCATCTGCCATTTTCTTGCCCAATCACCCATTTGTGAGATCTCTTTGTAACTCTTCCCACTTTGTTTTGGACTTAACTATCTTGAGCTGTTTTGTACCAACTGCAAACTGTTTCCAGATCATCTATGATTATGTTGAACAGCACGGTCCCAGTACAGACCTGACTATTTACCTCTCTCCACTATGAAAATTGACCATTTATTCCTACCTTTTCATTACTATAATTTAATCAGTTACTGCTCTATAAGAGGATCTTCTCTCTTGTCTCATGACTCCTTACTTTGCTTAACAGCCTTTGTTGAGGAACCTTGTCAAAGGCTTTTTGAAAGTCCACTGTATCCACTAGATCACCCTTCTCCACATTTATTGACATGCTCAAAAATTCTAGATTGGTGAGGCATGATTTCCCTTTAGAAAAGCTGTGTTGACTCTTCCAGTGTATGATGTGCCTGATAATTCTGTTCTTTACTATAGTTTCAAACAATTTGTAGGTTTACTGGTCTGTAATTACCAGGATTGCCTCTGGAGCCGTTTTTTTTTTTAACGATCAATGTCACTTTAACTACCTACCAGTCATCTAATACATGGGCTGATTTAAGCGATAGATTAGATACCATAGTTAGTAGTTTTGCAATTTCATATTTGAGTTTCTTCAGAACTATTGAGTGAATACCATGTGCTCTTGGTGACTTGCTGCTCTTTAGGTTATCAATTTGTTCCAGACTTCCTCTACTGGGACAGTTCCTTAGATTTGTCACCTAAAAAGAGTGGCTCAGGGAATCCCCCTCATGTCCTCTACAGTGAATACTGCTGCAAATAATTTATTTAGCTTCTCTGCAATGGCCTTGTCTTCCTTGTGGTCCCCTTTAGCACCTCGATCATCCAGTGGCCCCACTGATTGTTTGTCAGGCTTCCTGCTTAAAAAAAATATATTTGTTTTTGCGTCTTTTGCTAGTTGCTCTTCAAATTCTTTTTTTGGTCTGCCTAATTATACTTTCACACTTGACTTGCCAGAGTTTATGTTCCTTTCTATTTTCTTCATTCGGACTGACCTTCCAGTTTTGAAAGGATGTATTTTTGTTGCTAACCACCTGTTACTCTGTTATTTAGCCATAGAGGTGTTGTGGGTTTTTTTTGATTCTCGCACTTTTTTTTTTTATTTGGGGTATACCTATAGTTTGAGCCTCTGTTTTAGTATTTTTGTAAAAGTTTTCATGCCCCTTGAAACATTTCACTCATGACTGTTCCTTTTAATTTCCATTTAACTAGCCTCCTCATTTTTGAAGTTAAATGGTACTGGGGTGGGTTTCTTGGTATTTTCCCCTAAACAACAATGTTAAGTTTAATTACTTTATGGTTGCTATTACCAAGTGGTATATTTGCCTTTTGGACCACAGCTGTGTGCCACTTAGAATTAAATGAAGGATTGCCTCTCCTCTTGTGGGTTCCAAGACTAGCTGCTCCAAGAAGCAGTCATTAATGGGGTCTAGAACTTTTACCTCTGCATCCCGTCCCGAAGTGACATGTTCCCTGTCAATATGAGGATAGCTGAACTCCTCCTTTATTATTGGTCTTTTCTTTCGTAACCTCTCTTATCTTCCTGAGCATTTCACAATCATCGTTACCATTCTGGTCAGGTGGTTATATATTCCTACTTCTATACTCTTATTAGTCAAGCATGGAATTTCTATCCATAGCGATTCTATGGTACCATTTGAGTCATCTAAGATTTTTAATGTATTTGACTCCAGGCTTTCTTTCACATATAGTGCCACTCCCCACCAGTGCAACCTGTTGTCATTCCTATATATTTTATTCTGATATTACTGTGTCTCATTGATTATCATAATTGCACCAAGTTTCTAGGGTGCCTATTATATCTATATCCTTATTTAATACCAAGTACTCAAGTTCACCCATCTTAGTACTTAGACTTCTTGCATTTGTGTACAAGCACAAACTACATTTTTCAAATGTTGTTGTCTGCCTTCATGAGATGTAACTGAATGGGACTCTATCATTTGACTGTTTCTCTTCAGTTCCTACCTGTACTTTATCAACTTCTATCCTCTCCTCTTTACTAGGCTATAGAGTATCCCCTTTAATAAATCCCCCCCAAAAGGATGGGTCTATCTGAACCATGAGCCACTCCACACCTGTTGGTTTTCCTTTTCTAATTTGATCTATTTTAACTTCAATTATATAAATATTAATAAATGTCGCTGATTTTAAACCATTGCTATGTGAAGTCCTTTGCCCTTAAAATGTACCAAAAAAACCCTGCATTTAGCTTTTGTTTGGGGGCTAGGATCTTATTTGTTGAAATTTAGGATAAAAGATTATCCCTTCTGCTCCTGAATTTAGTCCGCTCTCAGAACTCCCATTGGCCTAAACCCTGCTTTCAGTATCACTGGTGTAAATCTAGTGTGACATCAGTGCAAACACTGAAGTAACAAGAGAAAAAATTGACCTATGGATTTTAGTGGATATTCACTGAACAGAAAGATTGCATTATTGACTCCTACTTTCTTGACATATTATGATGATAATAGTAGTAATATCATCCATCTGTATTACATCATGGGGATTTTTAAAAAATGAATAGCCTTAAGCATAGAAAGTGAAAAGCTACTGTTGAAAATGTATCCCCATGAGTCACTAATAAATTCTGACCATGAAGAGACTCCACAGGTTTAAGTAATCAGGAGTTTTGTTAAACCCTATGCAGAATTCCTGCATAAAATTCTCATTGTGAGGTCTTCTGGAGGTCACTGATTGTGGTGTCTTACACTCCTAATGTGCTCTTGAGCTACTCATTCATACCCTTAGGTACCGCTCCAAGTGCTCCAATAAATCCTGGGATCATCTTTGTTCTAGTTTTCCATATTCATTCCACGTTGTGGCAGCATCATTCATACTTTGCTATCTTTTCTTCTTCTTTGTTTATTATTATTATTTCTATTGCATTAGCAAGTAGGAGTCACAGACCACAATTGTGTTGTGCTAGCAGCAGACAAGAACAAATAATATTTCCCTGGAGAAGAAAAAGTATGGCAGCATCTATTGAGTCAAATACTAATTCCAGAGTAACATCATTAACTTCAACTCCAGACTTCCGGGTTTGTACCCCTGTAATATAGCAGAACTTGAGCAAGAATTTGCATAGCAAAACCCAAGTGAAGCACAGTACTCAGGGAAGGGAATCTGTTGCGCTCTATTTTGATCTTATTTAATATTACTCAAAGGAGAGTGTGGATATTGACAGGCACTTGGAATGGGGAAAAGAATCCCTCTCCTCAAGGCAGGGAAGAAAATTGTACATTTTTGAACCCTACGTATTGGCTTCTAAAACTTATTTTAAAATTTAGACCACATTTTTAGTGTGGTTCTTCCTCCCATTCATGTGACAAATAAACCACCTCAAACCATACAACAAATAGGTTTTTGTAATCCACAGAACACAGGAGTTGCAGTTCTACCTAGGTTATATGCAGAATCCACCTGGCCCTGACATGGGGTGGGGTGCAGTTTCTTTGTTGATGTAGGGGATGCAGTGTGGGTAAATGGGGAGGGGTATGGACATTTTAAGAGCTATGGTATGCCCAGTGTGATGAGTCACCCCTGAGCCTGAGTGGGTGAGTCATCTGAGGTAATTACTTGCAAGTCCTATGATTGTCACAGGCCCATCTACCAGGGCCCAGCCAATCCACAAGCAAGGGCCTAACCAGGTGACCCCAAGGCAGGTACATTATCTTTGAAAACTCATGGCAATCGGGGGAGGTCCTGCATGACTGGAAAAAGGATAATGTATGCCCATCTTTAAAAAAGGGAAGGAGGAGGATCCGGGGAACTACAGGCCAGTCAGCCTCATCTCTGTCCCTGGAAAAATCATGGAGCAGGTCCTCAAGGAATCAATTTTGAAGCACCTAGAGGAAAGGAAAGTGATCAGGAACAGTCAGCATGGATTCACCAAGGGCAAGTCATGCCTGACTAGCCTAATTGCCTTCTATGAGACAACTGGCTCTGTGGATGAGGGGAAAGCAGTGGACGTGTTATTCCTTGACTTTAGCAAAGCTTTTGTTACGGTCTCCCACAGTATTCTTGACAGCAAGTTAAAGAAGTATGGGCTGGATGAATGGACTATAAGGTGGATAGAAAGCTGGCTAGATCATCGGGCTCAACGGGTAGTGATCATTGGCTCCATGTCTAGTTGGCAGCCGGTATCAAGTGGAGTGCCCCAAGGGTTGGTCCTGGGGCTGGTTTTGTTCATTATCTTCATTAATGATCTGGAGGATGGTGTGGATTGCACCCTTAGCAAGTTTGCAGATGACACCAAACTGGGAGGAGTGGTATATATGCTGGAGTGTAGGGATAGGATACAGAGGGACCTAGACAAATTAGAGGATTGGGCCAAAAGAAATATGATGAGGTTCAACAAGGACAAGTGCAGAGTCCTGCACTTAGGACAGAAGAATCCCATGCACTGCTATAGACTAGGGACCAAGTGGCTAGGCAGCAGTTCTGCAGAAAAGGACCTAGGGGTTACAATGGATGAGAAG